>OZ025295.1:49752951-50952951 GCA_964019185.1 Maratus speculifer | reverse complement strand
TAATATTCAAAACACTATGAAAAAAAAAAATCTCACCGAAATCCTATGGGTCTCAACTATCTCGAAAAAATATTTTTCTATTCACCAATTAACAAGAAATGGTCTTGTAATTATTATTATTTTTTCTTCTTTTTCATCATAAGAGGACTACTTTTTATCGACCAAAGCACTTTACAGGAACAATTCCTCTGTTTTTGTCACTCCAGAAATCATGAGACTATGGCAGTTTTTGTTTAAGAACACATCCAATAATAACGGGCAAATTATTCAGCGATCCGCAGTTTTTATTATCACTTCGTTCCATAGCAAGTTTCTTTAAAAACGTAAAAAGGCAGCGCAGGCATAAAAGATCCTGCCGGCTCTAGAAAAGACTGTGACATTTTAAAGTTAGGAGCCAGAAACATCATCGCCAGGGTCCCCGTTCTTTGCACAGAAGTCATGGCCAGCGAGGGAAAAAATAAAAAATAAATAAATGTAGAATATCCAATAAATCACTCATTGGTGGCTGTAAGTTTATTTATTCAACTGTAGTCATTATAGAGGGAAAAACTCCTTTTTGCAAACGATCTTTTACCGAAATGTCCAAAAAATATTCCATCATTTACTTCAACCAGCCGTACTCATCGACGAAAGAACTCCAGAATCTCTCTCCCCTTCTCATCTCGAGACTTCCACCTTTAAAACTAAAAAGAAAATTCTAGAACTTTCTGTAATCTCAAACCATCATCCTTTTATGTAAACAGAATTCTTGTCCAGATACGAGACTATTTTACACAGACGATAAATTTATTTTTAAAAAAATATTATTTAACCAATTTATAATCGACTCATAATTTCTTAGGCAGACGATTTTTATAAATGATTCATTTTAAGAGAAAAAGAAAAGAAATGAATTTATTAATGCACACATCAAAGGTTGACGGCGGAAAAAAAAATAAATAGATAAAATAAAATAATGATATTTTTTTAAAGGTATGGTTTCGGAATAAATTTAATAAGATTTTCTTAAAGAGGGTTGATAAAAACATAGAAGAAATCAGTTTTATTTGGAATATTAAGAAATAAAGTTTTAATTAAGAATATTTTTAATTTAGAGCCATCTTTTTAAATTTACGCATACGAGAATAATGTTTTTTAAGGCAAATTAAGAATTTATATCATCTGCATACAGATTAACAGATTACATCTAGAAATAAGATTTTAATTTAATAATTTGAAGTAAGTACGGAACATTATTATAAGAAAATTAAGGTAGTATAAAGGTTAGTTTTGGCGAAAAAATTTTAAATTTGTAATATATATATATAAATACTTTTATAAATACATCCAAAGTTATTCAGACAATACCAATAAAAGAACCAATGAAACCAGTATTGTTACAATCATATTGTTAAAAACAGTTGAAGTTTGAAGAGAAATAGAAGGCAGATTACCAAATTACTAGGAAATATGTGGATAAATGGACATTATATAACCAGAGTAATTCATATATTACCATACAATAAACCAATGAAACCAGTATTTTTACAATTATCTTATTGAAAACAGTTGAAGTTTGAAGTGAAATAGAAGGCAGATTACTAAAATAATGAAAGATAAATGGATAAAAAGGCAGTATAAGGCTTTTCTATTAAACTACTTCGTCAGGGGTGTATAGTTTAACAAAAAAGCAAAAACATCCAACCAGTTTCTGTTATGAGTCGTGCTGAAAGCTAAGAATTCGACTCACAATACACCCGACTGGCTGGAAGCTATTCAGATGACAAATTAGTAGAAAGATACACATAGAAGAAAATAAAATCAATATGACAAAATAACAATAATACATTATTCCATTAAAAAAAGGATATATATACGAAGATATTTACCATTACCCATATCCTAGCAAGATTTGTAGTGCAATCAGATACAAACTACATGTGACTTATTAACAGTCAAGGTTATGGTCATAGTATAAATCACATAGATAATAAAATAAAGTTGTAACAATAATTATAAAAATTAGTAAAACATATATTATACTATATAATTCATAATATAATTAGAAAAAAATAGATGCTACTATTAGAAATATTATATTTTTATTTTTTATCAATTATTAATATTACTATATTAATTAATTAACTAGAATATATTACTACAACTACTACCAGAAAATTATTTTAGAGCTGCCATCTAAAGGACCAATATATTAATTAAATTAGATGCTTATGGTGCTGCCCTCTATTATAGGAAAAAATAAATTATTTATTAGGAAAGAATTTCCAAGAATATTTTGTATTCTAATATTTTACAAATAATTTCTTTAAGACAAATACAATAGACAACCATATCTTATCTCAATAACTTGATCATTTTTAAGTTATGCATATTAGTTTTTAGGAAAAACAAACTTTAATACTAAGTTTTTTTTTTTTAATTAAATATATAATAATTAACCATTGCGTATTATCCAGACAACACCGCCCTCCTCCGTAATCTAACATCTAACCCACCCAACCATCCTATTATTTATATTTTTTATTTTTTATTTTTTTTGTATTTTTTATTTTTTATTTTTTTGTATTATTTTTATTTTTTATAATTTTTTTAAACATTTTTTTACGCAATGTGTTAATTATTTTTAAGATCATGCAACAACTTATTATATATTAAAGACTATAGGAGTTCTTATCAATAACATCATATGGTAACATTGGTTGAAGAGAAAATAGACTATTAATACTAAATAAATGTTTATACAGATAATATTTTTTTAACCAAATGTAAAGGATAACCATATTTTATAGCAGTTTCTTGTACAGTTTTTAAATTTTTCATTTTAAAATTATGTGAACAAATATTTTTAATTCTATGGGCAAAATTAAGTAATATATTGACATAGACAGATTTATGTAGGCAAGAATTATAATGAGTAAAGAGGTTTACTTTAAAAGGAAAGTCATTACGTTTGTCATAAATATCAAATAGAATTTTATTATCAGAAAGCGTAATATTAAGATCAAGAAAGTTGATTGTATTATTATGCATATCATTATAACTGTATTTTAAATTTTTGTGATATTTGATAGGTAGCGAATAGTTAGATGACTTTTTAGAATATAAAATTATTATATCATCCAGATACCTGTATAGAAAACAATTAACAATAGAAGTATTACGTTCATAATAATGTAAGTAGAGATCAGCACAAATGGATGATACAATCCCACCTTGTGGAAGACCGACTTTTTGTTTGAATATTGTATTATTAAATAATATATAATTATGATAAAGAATAAATTTGGTTAAAGATTTGAAGTAAGATAAAGATACATGTATGTTAAGAAAATTCCTATATTCCTTGAATAATAAATTTATGATCCTGAACATATCTGCAATATCAATTGTATTAAATAAATCATTAAAGTCATATGTTTTGATGTACTTAATGTTTTGTAAATTTTTGATATTATTTACAAGATGTAAACTATTTTTTATACTATAGAATTTATTATTAGTTTTTGCAATATCTAGCATTTTTGTAAGTATTGTTAATAATTCTTTACCTGCATTATTGTTATAAGTATTACACCCAATAGTTATAGTACGAAACTTTATAGGAATTTTATGGAATTTTGGAATAACCACAATGTAAGGATAGTTATAATTATGATTTTTTATTTTTAGTAATTTATAATATTGAGCTATATGTCTATTTTTAATAATAGTATCAATATCTGTTTTAATGAAATTTGAACTAGAATTTATTGCTTGATTTAATAATGTAGAGTAATAATGTTTACATATGAAAGCATAGTTGTTAGGAGATTTATCGACATATGTTATGATAAATTTATTTTGTAAGTTTTTTATTTCATCATTTAATTGTTTAAAATTTAAATTGAAGGTATCGATATTCTTATAAAGTTCAATATTTAATTTATCTAAAACATTAAGTTTCCATTCAGTGAAGTATTCCAGAGGCTTATTGTAGTCTATCGAAATTTTATAAATAAAAAGATCTAAATCTAAATTAAACTGTTTTATGATTGATTTGATATTATATATATATATATATATTTTTTTTTTTCCCTCCAGGAATACAATTGCTATTTATTTAGCAGCATGTTTTCAATTGAAAATGTTTACAACATGTTTTCAAGTTTGTTTTTTTTCTTTTAATTTGTTTGCTATTTTTACTACATTTTGAAACTGTCTCCCAATTTCTCAATTGGAAATACAAAGAAAATAAATAAATAAAACACATATTTTGAATATCTTTCTTGTTCTAACTGTATATTTCATACAAATACTAATGTTTATAATAATAATTAACCAAAAAAAAAAAAAAAAGATCTTGGAGGTTTATTTGTTTGTTTTCATTTTTTCTGTGATTATAAAATGCCATCTTGACTTTCCTGGGTGGAACTACCAAAAAAAAAAAAAAAAAGAAAGAAAGAAAGGAAAGGAAAAAGTAAAGAAAAAAGAATTATTGAGGGTACTGTTTTTTGAAGGCTGGATTGGGGTGGGGAGAGGAGGTTAAAATGACATCTTTTTTCCTTAAGGGAATAAAAAATATATATATATTCCCTTATTCATGGCATCTTTCCAATTCTAATAATATCTTAGACTTTAAGAAATACTAAATTTTGCAATTTCAGAAAAAAAAATTCTGGAAATTGTTTCTTGAAATAATTGCTCCACATTCTTCTGCTGTAAGGAATTGCACTACACATCTTTTTTCCTATTTTGATGCTTCCATTTCAAAGACTAACATGAAATATGTTTTGAATGGCACTGGGTCTCGTTTTTTTGTCACCACAAGATGCTACATGCACACCCCCTTGCTTTAATAACACATACGAAATAATTTCTACATATAGTTGGCAGCTGCCTCCCCCCCCCCCCCTCCAACACTGAAAATGTTTACAAATCTGATTGGTGTAACAGGCTGTGGTTCATTATTTATTTAGTATACTAAGAGAGTACTTTAAAATGTAAATAAATTCATATACAGAGCTATGCAAAGAGCTAAATACATTACTTTTCATAGTTAGTTCTTTCTAAAAGTATGATTCCAGCTGTGTTGTATCTTTTTTTTATTATTATTATTAAATTTTAGTTTAACATAAAGAGTACATAAATATCTGTAGCTAATAAGAAGGGCTGAACAAAATTGTGCATTATTATTTGTTGTTGAAAATTGCTAAAGGTGAATTTCCAGCTGAGTTATATGTTTTGTAACCAAGGGGCTGTCCATAAATGATGTCACACATTTTTTCAATGTTTTTGACCCCCCTCTCCCCCCCTTTATGTCACAAAGTGTCACACTTCATTGTATCCCCCTCCCTCCCACTTGTCACATGTCACGCTATATTACATATATTTTTATTTGCAGTTCAGAAATTAAGCATTATGTTATAAATCATATTTCAAATTTTATTTTTAAATTTAATTGTGTATTTTAATGACTTTTGTGAGATTAACAATAAAAATGATTTGTGTACTTATTTTATATGAAATAAGATTCAGGTTTACAACAAAAATTATAATTAATATACAATAGTAATACAATATTAATATGAAAGAGCAGTTGAAAACAGTTGTATTTTGGAATTTGAAATGGAATTTTACAGTGTATTTGGCTTTAAATTTTATCTATAGTTTATGAACATAAAATAATTTACTTTCAAAATAACTGCAAAATTTAATCTATTGATTTTTTAATGTTTTTATTTTAACTAAAATGTGTGATGTCACATTTCTTCTTACCCCTTCCCACCCCCTTGTCACAAACTGTCATATTTTCACGAAGCTCCCGAAGAGGTATATGCATTTACACCTCTTTTGCCATATTATATGCATCCAAAATCATTACCAGTTACTATACATTTTAAATGTAATAAGTGTATATTCATGGACCAGGCATGAGATTCCTCCGTGGATCCGCAGTTTTCCACTTTTTTGTCGTTTTCCGCTTTTCTGATTTTTTATATCATCAAGGATCGCGGAAAAAAATCGAGATTTATGTCAAAATATCATGAAAAAAAGCTTTTTTTGTCAAAATATTGCAGAATAAAAACACGATTTTCATCAAAATATCGAGAGACAAACGCGGTTTTTGTCAAAAAATGCAGTTTTCGACGAGAAAAACGCTGATTCTGTTAAAAGATCACGAAAAAAAACACGATTTTCGTCAAAATATTGCGGAATAAAAATTTGATTTTCATCGAAAAATCGCGGAAAAAACTCCATTTTCGTCAAAAGATCGCTGTAAAAATGCTATTTTCATCGAAAGATCGCAAAAAAGTTATTTTCGTCAAAATATCGCTAGAAAAATGCGTTTTCGTCAAAATATCGCTATGAAAATGCGATTATCATTAAAACATCGCGAAAAATGGGGGATTCCGTCATAAAATCGTGAAAAAACCCAAGATTTTCATCAAAAGATCGCGATGAAACCGCGATTTTCATCAAAAGATCGCGGTAAAAATGCAAATTTTGTGACTGAATCGTGGAAAAAATACTAATTTGTGATAGAATTGCAGAAAATTTGCTGTAATATTGTTTTCAGCAACTATTTTGCAATTGTGGTGGCAAACACAATTGCACTGCAACATTAAAAGTGGCAAATTAAACATTAACTTGCCATGTTTGTTAATTGATGTTCTAAGTGAGAACATGTTAAAATTTAAATTGTACAACGCTAAGATTACTGTGTAAAACATTTCTTCAGAAGTATGAACTTGAAATAGAAAGTTTAATTTCAGAACTACTTATAATATTTGCATGAATGGATTCACTCTGAACCTCCCCTTCCTTCCTCCTTAAAAAATAAGTAAATAAATAAATAAAATAAAACAGGATTTAAACAAAAGTATTGACAGTTTTGTTGTGAATAAAATAAGCTTCTTAATTGTCTTACACATGCGCTATTTAAAATAATTTCTCATTTTCCGGTTCACACGCTTTTCCACTTTTTTTTCAACTTTTTGCAATCTTATGCCTGATGGGTACTAATAACAAGGCTTTAATACCGACCAGTCAGATTAGGTCAGCTCAGCCAAGAATTGTTTGTTGCTTGAGTATGTATATATATATATGTATCTCATATGCAGGGACGCACAAAAGAATTGAAATACCTTTACAGCTGTAAATTGTAATTACTGAAATCATTTTTGCCATTTCAAATAGTGAAGTTCCATTGCAGTATTGTGGAAATGTTGAAAAATGATTCATAATCTTTGCTTGATGGCTGACTTTTCTTTTTTATTTAACTCTTTTATACAAATTAGTTTTCAAATCTGTGATAAATCTTACTTAATCAATCCTAAAATAGAGCATTAGTTGTCTTCACAGTGGTGGATGTGATAATACTTTTTGATTGAAAAATACCCCAGTGAAAGGGAAATTAATTACAATGGTATTACAGAAGATCATCACTAATTATTATATCATCCAATGTTCTATAATTTTATAATCTTTTTTATATGGAGAAAATTAGTGTGTTTTTAGAACCTGCAGGATCTGGGTAAGAGATTAAGAGTATAGTTTGTAGGGGGGGGGAGGGGGGCAGAGTCCTGTAGTTACAAAAAGAAAAAAAAAGTGTAATGAATTTTTTTGTAATTGTCTTTTATTTATTTATTTATATGTGGTCAGTTGTATTTAGAATCACTTTCTTTTTCAGGTCTTATGAATTTCTGGTTGCAAATTATCATGGTATGATTAAAGGATATTTTATTAGGTAAATTATTCAACTTAATGTTTTTTATGCTTTTAAAAAATTATTTACATTTTTATATATAATAAATAACATAGGTGTGCACAACCTGCAAACAATTTTCTTGTAAAAAAAGTTGCGCACCACTAAAATAAGGGAAATTTGAAATAGTATGCTGAATATTACTAAATGTTAATACTGTGATAAATATGTTGTAAAACTTCAGCTCTTTCAAAAATCATTTATTTTGTTTAAATATTTTGGACTAAAAAATCTACTTCTGCCATCTTTCAAATTTTATAGATTTCATTCTTTATAAAAAGATCTAAAATATCTTTAAAAACTTGATCAATTATTTTTTTTATTTCAACTGAAATTGAAGAAAATATACACATAGTGAAACTTCAATTTATTGAACCTTCCTAGGATATTTTTTCTGGGAAGGAGGAATCTAAACACATCTGAGCTTAAGATTTATTATATATCAAATATTTAAATAGGACATTTTATAGAAATCAAATATTTCTAAACAAAGTTATCTTTAAAGTCATGTACAGTGTTTATATCTTCGGTTTGTCTGTCCGTCTGTTTGTGCTCAAACTCCTGTAAATATACTCTGACTGCCCTGAAATTTTTGGATGTTATTCATTTTTACAATAGCATGAACCCTATTTCAAATAAAGTTTGTAGTATGTTAATTTATCAACAAGGACAGTCAAAAGTTTTCCATTTCATTACGGCCAATGAAAAAAAAAATCGTTCCAAAGGAATTTTAAATATGATGCGTTTATGAACTGCACAAAAATATGCATTATGTAGAATATGTTGTCCAAAGAATAGTTACTATTCATTTACAGGATCACACAAAAAAATTCCATTAAATAATGATACAGAGGAATTGTTTGCGTCTTATTTTAACTCTGTTAAACTAATTGATGAGGCTTGCTGTAACTTATTTCATATACAGTAAAACCTCCATAACGGACACTCCCGAATAGCAGACACCTCTATTTAACGGACAGTTTTCCAATCCCCACTCCCAAAACCTAAATTTTTGTATATTTAACCTCTGAATAACGGACATTCCGAATAGCGGACAGTAATTTTGGTGATAAAAGATGAAATAATATTTTTCAATGTGAAAAAAAATAAAAAGCCTCTAAATTTATCAGATTAATATGTCAAGAATCAAGAAACAAAGAAAAAATAAAAAAATTATTTTAGTAGGGCTCATTCATAAAATTCAATGAGTAATTAACTAGATTGCATATTGCATAACATAGAAGAGATAAATCAGAGACGTCACAGGGCGTATTTATGATCGGAGCAAAAGAAAAATAATCACTGAAAACCTAAAGTACATTTTATTTACCGTAATTTCGGGTGTATAAGCCGCAGATCAAACAATTCTTTTTAGACCCAGAAATCTTATTTAGTGTTTGAATACAAATATTTACGGCGATCTAAGTAGTTTCACTTATTTCTTAAAAAGCTCTGGGTCGAAAAAGAATTGTCTGACCTACCGCTTATACACCCGAAATTACGGTATTTGTTTTTACTCTTTTATAAAACAAAGAAAAGGGTTACTCTATTTTATTTATTTATTATTGGGAAATTGCATACTGATAATTTTGGCAGCGAGGATTAAAGGCGCCAAGAATGCTATGAGAATAGGGGGTAAAAAAACTACTTCTCAATGTTTATTGCTCTTTTCGATTCTTGTGAGCATTATTTTAGCAATGGCCTCAAAAAGAAAACGATTAACTTTAAAAGAAAAGTTTGAAATTGTAAGTGTATCTGAGAGAGAGAATTTGAGTTTACGGATACTTGCTGATCGTTTTAAAATAGGTAAAACACAGGTGGGCGAAATTTTATGAAATAAAGAAGAAATAAGAAATTTATGGATTACTAACTCAAACGAGAACACCAAAAATGTGAAATTGAGGAAGACTAATTCCATTGAAATTGATTCTGTAATTCTGAATTAGTTTACTTCTGTTCGTTCAAAAAAACATTCCTATCAATGGACCTTTGATTCAAGAAAAGGATTTGGAAGTCGCTAAAGAACTCAGATTACACAATTTTAAGGCTTCCAGTGGATGGCTGGAAAAGTTTCGATCTCGACACAAGCTCAGAGAGCAATCGCTTATTGTTTCAAAGCAATATGTGGAGAAGCAAAATTTGTAGATCTTAAAGAGGTGAAGGATTGGCAAGAACGACTTCAATCAATTTGTGAAGGTTACGAGGAGAGAAACATTTTTAATGCCGATGAAACCGGACTCTTTTTCAGAATTTTTCCGAATAAGACTTTATGTTTTAAAAAAGATGATTGTATCGGCGGAAAAATATCAAAAGAGCGACTCACTATTTTATTATGTTCCAATATGTTATGAGAATTTGAAACCCCTCTTATTATTGGAAAATCTCTGAAACCCAAGTGTTTTCCAAAGATTCAATTTAATAAATTTGGTATTGTGTGGAAAGCGAATAAGAAGGCATGGATGACCAGTCCTTTAATGATCGAATGGTTAACTTCCTTTGATAATAAGGATGAAAAAACATCAAAGAAAAGTTCTATTGTTTTTGGTCAATGCAAGTTCTCATCCAAAACATTTGAAGTTGGACAATGTTGAAATTGTGTTTTTTCCCCCAAACACAACTTCAGTATGCCAACCACTTGGTCAAGATGCAATACGCAATTTTAAAGCCTTGTACAGAAAGCTTTTATTACGTCACATTATTTCAAAGTTAGATTCTATGAATACACTTGAGAACTGTCTAAAATTAGTTAATGTTCTCGATGCTGTAATTTGGATTTCGTCAGCTGTTAAAAACATAAAACCAGAAAGTGTACGACAGTGTTTCAGAAAAGCAGGCTTTATTTTAAACGAAAATGAAACACACATTTCCGACACAAATGAAGATTTAAGCGAAATAAGTGAATTAATGGAATGTATCAGAAGCGAAGAAACTGCCGAAAATTTCATTAGTAATGATGAATTGCCTACTAGAGAAGAATAAGCTGATATGTGTGATTATATTCCTTCAGAATTTTCGACAAAAGCTGACTATTAGTGATGAAGAAACAGATACGGAAACTGGAGATGCTTCTTGCAATATCGAGAACTTCCAAGAAGCGGCAAAATATAGTGAGCAGTTACAAAATTTTTTTGTAAAAAAAGGTGATTCAGAAGGATTAAAACTACTGACTGAGTTAAAACTTCACATTGAAAAACAAATTACTTGTAATCGCAAGCAAAATCAAACTTTTGTAACAGATTTTTTTCATAAGAATGTGATAAACGAGGAATAAAGGTATGCACAATTTTATTTCAGTTTTATTGCTTAAAAAATAATTTTAATTTTTTATTAGTCATATAGTATAAGTTTTAGGATATATAAAACTCAATTAATGAAACATTGTGCTTTTCTTTGCAATTTTTGAATATTTGGGCTTTTCCCAATAGCGGACACCTCTGAATAGCGGACAGTTTCCGCGCTCCCGAGGTGTCCGTTATTTAGAGGTTTTACTGTATAATACAATATGCATAGCATTACAGAGCCATGCAAAAGATTTCAGATAGTATGTTCTATCCAAAATTCTGTATAACAGCGGTGATGGCAAGAAAAGAAGTTTTAAATATGATATGCCCTTTTAAGTTATGCTATATTTATGCATACTATACCGTGAGTATAAATGCTGTAGTTTGATATAGTGGGCTATACAAATGAATTTGTAAAGTTTACTGAATATGAGTATAATTTGGTTAATTATTTTTTTTTCTTTAAACTTGGTATGCATTTTTACGCTGAACGGCACTTAGCTTACTACAAAATATTTGTAGGATATACATAAAATGATATACATGGCTGTCTATGGATGATAATTTCTGGAAATATGATTTCAGTAGTTTTAACAGTGTTATAGTTTGAATTAAATTTTAGCTAAATAGTGGCATGTAATAAATGTAGTAGATAAACTACAAGGCTGAATAAATATATTTAAGTATGTTTCCATTTATTGGTATAAAATGCTGAAAGAGAAATTTCAGTCTCTTATGCGTTTCTTGCTAAACTGAATTTTCACATCATATAGTATACTAGCTGACCCGCCTGGCGTTGTCCGAGTCCGTATTAACAATATTAAATGAACTTAAAATTTGTATGATTTTATCATTAACTTGAAGCATGCAGAAATGCATTGTCTGAAATATATGGCAGCTGACTGTGTGAAAAATCGGTTTAAAAAGCAACAACTAATATTAAGCTCTAAAAATACTTAAAATGAGCAATGAGAAACACGAGAGGGAACATGTATTCTACGATTGCGTTATTTTCTTGTTAAAGTGTTGATATTTATCCGTAAAAATCACTGTTAAGTCACGTAACTAATTATTTTTTTCGCATAGAATTCCCAAGTGAAATATTTTGAATTTCAAATTAATTATATCACTCTTAAATCTGACTATACCGTGAATGAAATCAATATTCGATGCTAAAAGGTTGGTATATAGTATTATAATTTCAGAACCATTTAACAAAAGTAAGTGTATATTTTTAATCAAAGCATGCGTAATATTCACTCTGTGGACAAATTCCTAACCGTAAACTTTTGTACCGTAACCATAACCTGTCTGTAACCTAAATGGGACTTAACAGTACCCTACCGTAACTTAAATATAACATAAATGTAACCTAGCCATCACTTTATTGTAACCTATCCTTATTCTAACCATAACATAAATGCAATTTAACTTTAACCTAACTTTAAATTAACCATGATGTAACTGTAACCTAACATGAAATTAAATAAAATCAAAGACTTACCATAATGTAATTGCAACCTAATCGCAACCCAAATGTTACCTAACCATATATTGGGTTCATGTCCATGGAAATTATTTTGTCTTGTTCGGATTTTCGTTATGATTCATTAGAACATTTTCATCGGGTTCAGATTTGGTTCGATTCAGATTTCAGGTATTTTTTGAAATTCTTTTTAAATGTTCGGGTTGGATTCAGGTCCATGGAAATTATTTTGCCTTGCTCGGAGTTATGGTTCTGTGAAATATTTTTGTTGGGAAAAGATTTAGTTCAATTCAGATTTCGGCGTTTTCTTCAAATAGAATTTTTGGGTTTAGATCTTTCTGCGTGTCCACGGAAATTTCTCTGTTTGATTCAAATAAAGACATGCTTCACTGGAATATTTTTGTCAAGTTCAGACTTGGTTTAATTCAGATTTCGGCTTTTTCTTCAAATGTAATTTTTAGGTTCAGGTTTTCTTGCATGTTCACGGAAATTATTCTGTCTTGTTCGAATAAGAACATGCTTCACTGGAATATTTTTTTCAAGTTCAGATTGGGTTCGTTTCAGATTTTGAGATTTTTTCGAAGAAATTTTTTTGGTTCAGATTCGGTTCATGTGCATGGAAATCTTTTGTCTTATTCGGATCCAGTTACGGTTCTTTGGAATACTTTTGTCAGGTTCAGATTTGGTTCGATTCAAATTTCAGGTATTTTTTCAAATAGAGTTTTTAGGTTCAGATCTCGTTCATGTCCACAGAAATTATTTTATCATACTCGAGTCCAGTTATGATTCTTTCGAATATTTTGGTCGGATTCAGATGTGGTTTGGGTCAAATTTCAGGTTTTTTCAAATCAGATTTTTTAGGTTCGAGTCGGGTTTATGTCCATGGAAATTATTTCATCTTGCTTGGATCGGGTTATAGTTCTTTGGAATATTTTTATCGGGTTCAGATTTGTTTCAATTTAGATTTCAGGTTTTTCTTCAAATAGAACTTTTGGGTTTGGGTCTTCTTGCATGTTCACAGAAATTATACTGTCTTGTTCAAATAAGGACATGCTTCACTGGAATATTTTTGCCAAGTTCAAGTTTGATTCAGTTCAGATTTCGCGATTTTTTCAAAGAATTTTTTTGGGTTCGGACTGGGTTCATGTGCATGGAAATATTTTGTCTTGTTCAGATCCGGTTACAGTTCTTTGAAATAGTTTTGTCAGATTCAAATTTGGTTCGATTCAAATTTTAGGTATTTTTTCGAATGGAAGTTTTAGGTTCATATCGAGTTCATGTTCACAGAAATTATTTTGTCTTACTCGAATCCGGTCATGGTTCTTTTGAATATTTTGGTCGGATTTAGGTATGGTTTGGGTCCAATTTCAGGATTTTTCAAATGGAATTTTTTAGGTTTGAGCCGGGTCTATGACCACGGAAAGTATTTTGTCTTGCTGGGATCGGGTTATAGTTCTCTGGAATATTTTTATCAGTTTCAGATTTTGTTTGGGTGATATTTCGAGTTTTTTTTTTTAAGAAAATATTTAGGTTCAGGTCAGGTTTTATGCCCACTAAAATTATTTTTCCTTGTTTGGATTGGGTTATGCTTCATTTGAACACTTTTACAGGATTGAGATTTGGTTCAGGTCAGTTATCAAATCCATAGTTTTTTTTCAAATAGAATTTTTAGGTTTGGATCCAGTTTATACTCACGGAAATTTTGTATATCATGGATCAGAGTGTGGTCTGTTTTTTTCTGGTTGGGATTGAAATGTGTTAATTAGTTTAAACATTAAGCTTATAATCAGTTTTGCTACTATTTTTTTATGGCTTTCTGATAAATAATTTACAGTGGACTCTCTCTATTCTGAACACTCATTGGACCGACCAAAAATGTTCATATTATGGGAGTGTTCATAATAGATGGAGATTAGAAATGCATTACTACTACTACTACTATGTAGGATGACCAAGCAAGTAATTGATCAAATAAGGTCAGCATTACAAGGTTTTTATTACATTTCCTTCCTTTTAAATCCTTTTAGAAGTAGCTTAACATGATTTCTACAACCCTTAATGGCTGTCCTATCATGGGCAAAAATGAAATCTACTGAAATTAAATAGCAACCAAATTATAAGCAAATAGTTTCTTTTATTGCCATTTTTCCAGCAGGTGATCAATTGAAATAGTCAGGCAGAAATAACAAAATTACTTTTTTAAACATCATATTTAGACTGTAATTAACAATAATTCATATAAAACTATTATTTGAAAATAAGAAGTGAATTATTTTAACTTATCGTAATTGTCTTCAACTAATCAAAACAAATTTTTTTTTTCCTTTTCTATTTTAAAAAAATCATAAAATGGCAACTGTTAGAGAAATTCACTGACAACAATGTGACAACAAGTGCTCCAATATTTAACTACAGATTTTGTCTGAAGTATTCAAACAAATTGCAACTCCAAGTACATGCTAAAAATCTAGCAGTGATTTCGTCAGTTTATTTTTTAATCATCAATTTATCTTATAATTTTCCAAATTCAAATTGCAAATGCACGTTCAGTTTACAGAGAGGTGAAGTAAAAATGGGGACCAAAAGTAGCATTCAAAATAGTGGGGTGTTCAGAATACAGAGTTCTTCATTTGTTAAGTCTATGGAGTTTTGCCGGGACCATCGGAATGTGTTCATAATACCGGGGTGTTCAGATTAGAGAGTGTTCAGATAGAGAGAGTCCACTGTACTTTGCTATTTGATAATTTATTATGGTGTATGAATCGTTTGCGGATTCGAACAATTGTACGCCAAACAGCTATTTTATTTTTGTTTTTAAAACAAATTAAAGCCATAATACAATCTTAAATTGAATAGAATACATTTAAATTTTATCAATGATAAAAAAATAAATTCCTAGAAAACTGTTGTGTGATTTTTTTTTTTTTACTGCAACACAGCTAATGACTCATACATTCTAATGTTCAAAATGCGAAAAATCTGTGTACAACCATACAGTAAAAAGAAATTAATTGAGTGGAAGTATAATGTCTTGGGGTGACACCAAAAATTTAACCCTAAAATCTGCTACATTAAGTCCAAATAAGCACTAACAAAACCATGTGCTTTGTTATGCCAATCAATTCAAACTGGTTTAAACCCGTATTTCTTTGTTTTTATTTTTTACCTTTTAAACTGTTATTGAATAGATGACTAAAATTTCGTTTAAAAAATAATGTTTTGTGCCATTATTGGCTGATACACAATCAGAATGCATAAAAGATACAAATATATCAATCATAGGCAAGAATTATTTGATTATTTTTATCATATGACTTTGAAATATCAATATAGAAGCAGCATTTAAGATTTTGCTTAAAGTTAACATTCTTTCGTTAATGTTTTAAAATCGTCTGCACTCTGAAATCTAGATTTTAGATTAATATTTGTTATTTAAGTTTTCATGCATGATTTTAAAAGAATGTTTTCATCAATATATTTTATATATTGACATAGAATTATTAATATGTTGTTAAATCATAAACATTTTTCATCTTTGTTATAAAGTATTAAAAAGTTCTGAAAAAGAAAGAAAACTTTTAGTAATACAATTTTTAGTTCTAATCAAATGTTTTCAATATTTTATTTAATTTTATTTTGAGATTTAATTATTTCTAATTTTCCAATTTCAATTATTTTAAAAGCAAACATTTTTTTAAAATAAATAATATAATAGAAAAAAGACCATTTTAAAAAAATACTATTTCTTTGTAAAATATTCTTCAGCTGTAATTCATTTCTTACAATTTGTCTTATTAATACAAAATCCCTTCCACATGCTTTTGTTTGGTACACTAAAATTTGAGCAATAAATGGTTTCATATTGCAAACCTTTTTTGCGGTTTACTTCACCTCCATCTATCTTTTTCCTCCATGGTACAACAGCTGTGATAAAAATCATCATTTAAACTGACAGTTTGCCAGTCTATGAATTTTAAAGGTCTATCCCAGCTTTTTTAATTATTTCTGGGAAAATTTTATGCAATCAACCAACCATAAGTAAATGAAGGGGGAAAAAGAAGAAAAAAGGCGATTTTTTATGAGAGTGAACTTTGGAATTTAATTAATTACTCAGTTAATAAATAGAATTTCGAAACTCTGAAGCTCAGGTACATCAGGAGAGATTTGGGGCTACTCTCAAAAAAAAAAAAAAAAAAAAAAAAAAAAATTGAGCCTCGTAGATGCTGTAGATTTTGCTAGCCATCGCAGACACACACACAGACAGACAGAACGTTTTATACTTTTATTAGTATAGATACTAGCATACAACCCCCATCAAAAATGAGAAAATTTTGATGTGTGTTTCATTTTTGTAAGACTTTATACAAACAGAATGAAGATTTTATTGAAAGGTTTATATAATTGTAAACACATTTTAGGAATAAACATATATTTCTACAAATACAAATGAAGAGTTTTATTTTATTTTATTTTATTTTATTACTTTGTAAATCAATCAAAAATCAATTACTAAAATATCTCAACAATTGGGCAAAACAAAAAACAGTATTTCTTACAACAATAATAATAATAGCAAAGTGAAAAAAAATTTCTGAAGATTTCACAAAACATTAAAATTAAATATTGAAGTTTAATTTAATTTTAAAATATATTGATACCAATTGATGGTGCCAAAACTAAAGTTGAAGTCCCTGAAATAAAGACAAATTTTGATGTGCCAAGTGAAGTCAATGCATTGAACCATTGCAACAAAAAACAATTTTCAGTCTCAGTAATGCGGTCTTATATTTTCAGTGCACCTTGAAAAATTAGCTTGTTATATTTATAATGTAAAGCAAAATTTGAAAAAATCATAATAAAACTGAATTTAAAATCTATCAAAGAAATCATAATAAAACTATTCCTTTTATTAATATCTATTGAATGATATTTCTAAATTATATAACGGAAATGTTAAAAAAAATAATCTGGAATTATGTTATTACATCAAGCATTTTTTTTTTTCTATATCAATTTCAAACCAAAATTCCTTAATTTATATTGATGCTAATAGATGGTGCCAAAACAAAAGTTGAAATCCCTGAAATAAAGAGAAATTTTAAGGTGCCGAGCGAAATTGGTGTGTTTTGTAAATTTACTGATTATAAGGATAAACGAAAGTGAAAAATGTATTTGAAAACATATTTCAAGGTTTTTACAAGTATTTTAAAAGCAGAATTGGATGTCAGCTTTTTATTTATTTATTCATTTTTTTTTTTTTTTCTATAAACAATTGCGAAGAGTCATTCATTTGCTTCTAAATTTGGAAGTTCTGTTTTTAAATGCTGACTGTGTTGTGTTTGTTTGTTTACAATAACTTATTTTTAAATTAGAATTTAATGCATCATAATTAGATATGATATACATATTTCATATGGAAATATGCTGTACAAACATAAGTAAAAGAAATTATCATTTAACTGCCATATGCCAGCATTTGTTTTCCATTAAGCTTAACGTGTTATTTAACTACGGTTGATTTGCAGACCAGAGTGGTTCATACCGGATTCGTTCCCTACACTTTTCTCTACTCAGATTATATTATAAGTAGATATCAACCTACAGATCAAATATAGGGCTGTTTAAAAGTATTGGAATATACGTATGGCTAAGAACAGTAACATTTTATTTTCTTAAATTAAGAAGTTTTGTTAAAGATTTCATTAAGTGTTGGAATCTGTTTCATAATCCATATTTAATGCATGATTTTTCTTACTTATTTAACTATTTTTATGCTGCATTGTTATATTCTGTAATAAAATACCTGTCAAATATGTTGAGAAATGCTGCACGAATCATCTTTGAACTCTGAGGAGTGTAAAGAATGTGTTTGGCCTTTAATTTTTTTAGTGAAGATTTAGTCATGAAGAAAATTATTAGGTAGCTACACTATGAGACTGACATTAACTGAAACTAGAGCTGCTGATTTTGAAACAAGAGAAAGAAAAAAAAAAAAAAAACAGTTCCATTCTGATCTAATGCAAGGCAATTTATTGGTTAGAGCATAAGAATACAAAACTCTACAATGTACAAGAGTTACAACATCCAAACTATGAAATATAAACAATGCTTTTAATGGATTGGAAGATAATCACCCAGATCTTCCAAAATGAAAATGGAACCAACAATAAATATTTGTAATCATTAGAGCATGTATATTTGTAAAGTTATAAACATTTCTTTAAAAGATAAGCTCCACCAGTGACCAAGAGGTTCTAATCTTGAAATTGATAGATTAGAGGTGCTGGTTTTGTTTCCAGTCGCGCCTGTAAGTCTAATCGTTTGAAGTTTTCTGTGGTTTTCTTTGAACCTTGGGTTTCCTTGCGTAAATACAGGTTATGTTCCCTTAGTAGACCCCCATGGAGGGCATTCTCCACCTCAGGGCCTATATCCCTCTTTCTGATAATTGGTTTAAATTAAAATCGTGTTTCACTGAATTGCAGATATATCAATTAGCCAATAACAGTCCAAATACACTTATAATTGTACTTTAAGTATGGATAAAAAATGGAGCTAGCCAGTCTTTCTCAAAAAGGTATGCTATTTAACTTTTAGAATAATTAAAAAAGTAAATGGTACTAAAGAGATTGTTTTAATAGAATTTATATTGACATTTAAGCTTGAAAAGGGAAAATGTTAAAACTGATAATAATTATGGGAAATATATTTTGTAAATCAATAAAATATGAATATGTGTATTTTAAATACAGTAGAACTTAAAATCTGGCATCGCCGGTACCCTAATTATGGTAGGTTTTTGAAAATTTTCGGATTTCTGAAAGATTATCTAAAGTACTTCTGATACTCTTAATGGTACCATTATTTGTAATTTAACTTATACTCAAGTAATAATTATGTGAAAAAAATAGAATATTAATTATTTTAAAATACATTTTTAACAATTAAAATTTTCTATTTATTTTTTCTATATTAAAAAAAATTCCAATAAATGGTGAAGTCTTTTCCTGTCATGTGATTATCTAAACAAAATATCAATTTTATTTGCTTCAATTTTTTGACACAGCTTTTTAAGAAGTTTTTCTTAAATTTTACTCAAATGTAGGATATTGATTTTTAAAATATAGCCTTGTTTGTCTAGAACAGTTGTTAATTTAAAAATTTTTTACTGATACTTTTTCTTCTGTCATCTCCTCATCTTCGTTCTCTCAGCTGTTACCAGCATTATTGTGGATTCAATTTAGCTCTGTTCCTGTGATCTTGTCAGCTAATATGTTACTTTCAATCTCGAAATTTTTTATTTCTGAACAATTACTGTATTTTTTATTATTTTATTTATCTTAAAACTATTCTTAGTTCTTTATTCCATGTAATTAAATTTATTTCCTTTTAATTTATTACTTACAATGCATATTTTTATTCTTATTTCCCTTCTTATTTCCCTATTCAAAATTTCTCTTAGGTGCATGCCCAAACACATTAATTTTTTTCACGATGAAATTATTTGATTTCAGAATATTATTTTTCTTAATTGTGAGTTTTTTTGAAGGATGCTTTAATGTATTTGCATGCTTTTTGAAAGCATTTTTTTTTTCTTTTCCCTATCCAACAAATCAGGTTCTGCTATTGGCTACAACTCTTGTACATTGTAGAGTTTTGTATTCTTATGCTCTAACCAATAAATTGCCTTGCATTAGATCAGAATGGAACTCTTTTTTTTCTTTCTCTTGTTTCAAAATCAGAAGCTATAGTTTCAATTAATGTCAGTGTCATAGTGTAGCTACCTAATAATTTTTTGCTAGTTGTGTGTTGGCATAATTTTACACAATTTACTGTGTGGTCATATAGAAATGTTCTGTTAATACTTCATCACAACATCATTCTTCCGTGACATATGTATTATATTTTGAAACAGATAAAATTAATTATACATTTTGGAAGATCTGGGTGATTATCTTCCAATCCATTAAAAGCATTGTTTATATTTCATGGTTTGGATGTTGTAATGTATTCATAATCAGCAATTGCATGGGATGTTTGAACCATTCAAAATATTTTAAGAGGAATTCACAACTTTCTTCTGGAAAGGATAAAAATTATGAACTAATTTTAAGTGAGGTATATTTTGCATTAATTTGTTGAAAATACTATATTACAAAATAGAATCCACATTTCTAAAAACAGAAGAATAATATTGTATGAAAAATGACTACAGGCATTCATTCATAAAAATACTAAAAGCAATTGAAACACGATTAAATGTAGATGTTTTGATACATTCCATAATCCTCATCAGTATTTGTACATAATCACAGAACACACAAGAACCACACTAGTTAAAAACAATTAAAACTACAGTTTAACAAAGATAGGATATTCTGCAGAACCTAGATTTAGGCCCTGGGGTTAAAATTGTTGTGACATCATTATATATTCAAAAATATCTAAAATGTCATTTTTGACAGTAAGAGCTGTCAAGCAAAGAGAACAGTTTTAAAACTGATTATAAAATAATTATGTACCTTACTTTATAATTAATATTTCAAAACATTCTTTCATTTCCAGTCCATCTGGTGGATTTCAAGAAAGTCACTCATTCTCTCTTGCATCCTGTTACCCAGCTGGAATTAGTTGTTTCATGTACCATCCATCACATGATATCTTGATTATTTGTGGACAATCTTATAAACTTTCAGAATTGTCAGAATCAAATAAAGCTTCACAGATGGGAATGTCTATGTGGAGAATGATATCAGGTCCTCCATATTACAAACTAACACTAACTATGGCTGAACAAATGGTATTATTTTCCTTCTTGCACGTATTAAAAAAGAACACTAATATGATTGTTTTACATTTGTTTCTTTGGAAAGGTACTTTGCTCTATAAATTTTAACATTTCCCCCCCCCCCCCTTACTATGATTCTTAAGAATTGTTGCTTAATCCTTTATGCCTCAACAGCTTTTTAAAGTACCATGCACAGAGTTTCCCCCAGAGGGTTTCAGGGGGGCGCTCCGCCCCTCCTGCCCTTTAGATTAAAAACTAGCGCCCCTCTTGCCCCTCATCCAAAAACTAGTGTCCCTCTTGTCATTCATTTAAAAAAAAATAGCGCCCTTCTTGCCCCACATTTGAAAAAACGCAAGCCTCATACGCTTCCCGTGGGACGGGTAATTTCGTCAAAAAGTCGCTAAAAAACGGCAAATTTCGTCAAAAGATTTACGAAAAAAACGGCAAATTTCGTCCAAAAATCGCAATAAAACGGAAAATTCTCTGAAAAGTTCTGTTTTTTCGCAATATTTTCACGAGATTTGTCGTTTTTTCGCGATTTTTTAGCAAAATATGTCGTTTTTTGCGATTTTTTAATAAAATTTGCCGTATTTTCACGATTTTTTCACGAAATTTGACTTTTTGCCATTTTTTAGTAAAATATGCTGTTATTTGCGATCTTTTCACAAAATCTTCTCTTTTGCGATCTTTTGACGAAACTGGTCTTTTTTTTTGTGATCTTTTAACATTATCTGCCGTTTTTTCGTTATCTTTTAACAAAATTTACCCTTTTTTTTCTTTCTTTTCTTTCCCTTTTTTTTCTTTCTATTTTTTGATGGAATTTCTGTTTTTTCACAACTTTTTGAACCGCTAGATTCTAGATTCAAATCTATAAATGTGCCCTTAAAAATGAAAAAGTGCCCTGAAAAATGTAAAAAGTGCCTTTTTCAGAACAGTAACGTCCTGCCCTTTTTTAAACCTGGGGGAAACTCTGACCATGCAATTTAGGAATTTTAAAATATGTTTAATGATTCTACAAATCTTATAACATGTTATAAAAAATTCACAAAAAATGCATTTTAAGGTAAAATTTTCATTAATTCATAACTATAAGCATTAAAGATTAAATAAATTTTCTTAAATTTAATTATGTAAACATGCACATATATTAACAACTCTTGTATCCTTTCATTGCTCCCATACGATTGGTTCATTTTATTTTAATATTAAGTTATCAAAAGCATGTCATGCATAATTCCGTTTTTCAGCATTGCTACTGTTGTAAAATTTTAATAGAATTATCAAAGGATAACACTACCATGTTGCTTTTTAAAACAAATATTTTATTTATCTCATGTCTTTAGTTGCTGTGTACAGTGATTACTGAAATAATTGCCAAAACTTCAGTTAAGCATATTGTGGAGACTTAAAATGTTTTTGGTGTCTATGTGTATGTCTTGCGATAACTGATGCAAAAAGTCTCAGATTAGCATGTAATTGGCAAAGTACCTGGAATTAGTTTTTGTTTAAATTGATTTTAATTCTTTAAAAAAAAAAAAATTTTTTTTTTAGTCCTAATACTTTTCAATTGGAATTCAGATTCAAATTTTAGCCTTCATCAAAAGAAAATTATGCATTTTGATAACTTATTAAATTATGGATAGTAAACTCTAATAATTAAAGCTTAATAGTATTCTGATTAATTGGAAATTCTAAATTTTCGATTAAACTAAAATTACAACATTTTATTTACAAAATCATTTTGACTGTGCTCAGTTACAAACTTTGAGGCATAATTAGAACTATTACACACAATAACTTGGGGATTCTCTAATCTTGGTTTTATGGCTGAAATCCCAACTGGACCTATACTTATAGATACTGATAGGCATAATTATTCATGATTTTGCATAAAATATGCCATTAAACAACTCATTTACATTTTCTTATGTTTTCAAAATCAGTCCTATATGATATGCAACTATACATTTGTATTAAGGAATTACTACTTTAATAATATAGCATATATATGATACATCTATACATTTGTGGAGCACTTAATATGGTTCAATATTCTTTTTCATCTATTAATGTTAAAAAGTATGTATTATAGATTCATTTCAAGCTTTAAAAAAAAAAAAAAAAAAAAAAAAAAAAAAAAAAAAAAAAAAAAAAGTTGTTATGATTTCCATGAACTTACATTTAACATAAACATATAAGCTAGTTTTATAGGTGACAGTTAAGAAAAAAATAAATAAAAGGGTTGATTTCTGAAATTTAACTCTGCATTGCTACATTTTTTTAGACTATTAAACAGGGTTTTTAAAAATTTATATAATTTTATTTTTAACTTGCTGTTTACACAACTTGATTGTTTAATTTTTATTTCCTTTTCGGCATTTTTTCTGAGCAACAATTTGATGCTGTTTGACTGACATTAGAAAGATCACCAATTTCGTGCTTTGTGCATATGCTGTAATTGAAATTTTCTCTGCATTAACTAAGAAATAGCCACAAAAAATGATTTAATTGAAACTATTAATGAGAATAGAATATTAATATAAAAATATAATTCAATCCATTTTCTAAACCTTATAATTTATTTCAGGTTTATTCAAAGACAAATTGGTGGAGTGTAATTAATCAATATAAACTGTATAAAACATCTAAACAGGTTTGTATTTTTTTTTTAAATCTGATATCATAAAATTTTTCTTTTGTTATAAAGTCTAATTATATTAGTCTTTTTGTTATAAAGTCTTTGTTATAAGTCTAATTTTAATCAGTAGATGTTGATAAATATGAATCGCCCGAGTCTATGGCAGGGATCTCAGACTTGTTTATCACAGATGGCCAAATAAATATTTTCATACAAATAAGCAGGACATATTACATAAGAAATGAAAAAAAGCAAATATTATTACTATTTTACAGTTTTTTTATATACAAAATACAACATTGTTTATAATATATTCATGCAAGATTTCAAAGTTATCATTATTTATAGTTTATTTTAACTTACTTTTCAATAAAAAACTGTATTTACTTTTTATCAACAAAATCTCTAAAATTTGGCCGACATTTCTATGTTGTAATAATTAAAAAAATAGATTGTAAGCGCTAGTTTGTTATTGATCTTAAACTTTTCACATTTTTGTTAATCAATAAAGTTGAAGCTAACAAAGGTGTCACATAAAACTAAACATAATTAAAATATGCCTAATTGCACATTATGCTTTCCAAATTGTGAAATTAGTCAACTAATAAATGATTACAAAAATTTCACTCCCTCCCCCCATCCCCACCTCATTCATATGTTATAACTTTAATATGGAATTGCACATAATTTTGATTACTGACAATAATAAATTTGAAACAACACTTTCAACATCAAACATTATAAGTGAAGTAAAGAGATTAAATGAATTTTCACATTTCTTTAAATTCAAAAACTTCTTTTGAATTCAATTTTAAAATAATTATGATTTAATTAGTACATTTTGAAATTTTCAGTTATAGAGATTTTTTTAATAATACCCAGCAACATTTAAAAGAAAATAAATTTTCTTTTAAAATAACTTTTTTTTTCTTTCTTGTTACTGGGGCATGATGAATGACCTTTAAATGAACCTCAAATTTGTATGGGACAAATATGTATAATCTTCAACTCCATTTTATATGAATTAATATTTTTAAATAAAAAAAATATTGAATTGAAAGTGTATGCTATTTGGTATTTTATTTTCTGTGTAATTTTATTTTTAAAGTTTAAACGTACCAAAAGCAAGTGAAGCCACAACAAAACCACATGGTGTTTGTACATCTGGTTTATTATTAGACCTATATTATTATGAACATATAAATATATTAATAATAAAATACATTTATATTGATATATTGATGATATAATTTTAATTGCTACTGAAAATACCTATATTTCTCAATTTCTAGTAGATTATCCAGCTAATTTAGAATTTACAAAAAACCTGTTTTTTAACAATACCGTTAACTTTTTAGATCTTAAAATTACATTAAAAGCTAACAAATTAATAACTGATATACATGACAAACGTGATGATTTTAAATTAAAAATTGATGCATTTTCTAATTTTAAATCCTGTAATAAAAATAATTAACACATCTTTCTATTTTCACTTTCTTCTCTATTTTCATCTTTCTATAAATATATTACATCTATAAATATATTAAAATCAGTCCAATCCTTCCTTTTTAACATCATTTTCTAAAAATATTCTTAGCCTGATAAGCATTTCAACAAAAGAAGAAAAGAATATTTTAATCTAAAATTATTTTGCTAAATATTTAACAATATTTGGTCAACTTAATATTTGGCAAGATGTCAAATATCAAATGCTGATCAAATATTTGATATGACCAAGTATTTTATGTAAATGATATGGCCAAGTATTTGATATAAAGTTACAAGAAATTAGTCAGATGTGGTGATCTCCAAACTTTCTTTTATTTTATACATGTCTGTACTTCAAAATTCGTTATCATCGTGCCAAAATTAAATGGAAATCTATGTGCATCATGAGGATTCTAAATGATATTAAAGTCCATGCATATTAGTAAATCATCCAACAGATGGCACTGCAATGCTGCATTTTTCATGATTTCTGCAATAGTTCTATCTTAAAAACTAATGCAATAATGCTATTTGAAAAACATAGAATTAAAAAATATAAAATAACTGTGAAGGTCTTAAATACTTTTTATGCACATCTTGAATGCATTGGGCTGCAGATAAAAGATCGCTGGGTCACATATTGAGTATGACTGATCATGTCAGTTTTGAACTAAGTGTGATGATGCAATTTGATTGAGTTATGCAAAGAATGCAGAATAAGCTTGCCACAAAAAATAACCATTCTGTTATTAATTGAAATAATAAAAAATTGGGAAAATTTTGATGAAGGTTTTATAAAAGATAGTCTTGAAGTAATATGATCAGTTAGCAAGGAGAAGAGAATAGTAGAGAAAGAAACAGAAGAAAGAAGACAATGTATAAAGTTAGAGGAAACGAAGTTGATGTTAGAGATAGGAGACAGAGAAAAAAATGAAGGAATTTGAGTTGAAGAAATTAGCAATGCAAGCCGAGATCTCATAAGGATCATTCATAGGAGGATGTGGAAATACCAGCTCCAAAAACAGGAACAAGTAAAAGTTACTTAAGCCTTATGATAATGCAAATGGTGATATTTGTACATATTTTATGTTATTTGAGAGACAAGTAGTGCAAATAAAAATAGACAAAGATGAATGGGTATCTTATCTATTAATCTTATTACCATTCGAAATAGTCAGCATAATTACAAGGGAGATGGAACCAGAAATAAATGAGTACAAAAATATAAAAAATTTGCTGTTGAAAAGATTCAAACTGTCCTCAAAGGAGTTTAGACAAAGGTTTATGACTTGCAAAAAAGAAAACAGATAATTGGCATGATTTTGGTTTCCAGCTAAAAACATATTTTAATGAATAGGTATGTGGAAAACATAGCAACTTTTGATGAATTAATTGAGTTGTTAATAACTGATCAAATTAAGTGAAAAATACTGTCAGAAATTAAAGAACACTTTACTGAGAAATTGCTGAAAATTAAGGAAGTAGATGTATTAGTTGAAAAACTGGATGATTTTGAGATGGCTTTAAAAGGACTCAAGATTGCCAGATTACATAAGGTGAAAACAGATTGGTCCAGAGGAAAAAGACAACCAACCAAGTTTTTACAAAATACACAACAAAATAGTATAAGACAAGCTGAAAGAGCTATTAATTCAAAAATGATCTCTTATTCATGAAATTTGCCAGGTCATGTTTCTCCAAATGTACAAATAGAAATCAAATGTACACACAGGAGTATAATAGTGATTCGGTTATGAAAACAAATAAGAATGATATACAGAAAAGAAACATAATGAATAAACAAAGGCAAAAAATAACACTGAATCATCAAAGATACGCTTAATTCCAATAAATGAAATCCTACCAAAATAATCATCAACACAGCAAGTGATGGCAATTTGATAAACAAAAAATACTACACTGAAATAGACGCGCCTGAGTTGTGCTGAAATGATTTGTATATTTTGACTGGATTTGGCAGAGAAGAAACGAAGCCAATAGAATACTTTGAACTTGAAATACAAGTAGATGACATGAAAGTAATTGTAATTTTCATGTAGTATCAAATCTGGAATGTGATATATTGTTAGGTGTGAATACAGTTTCAGGATATGATTTAGCAGTTACAGAAGAAAGTTTCAAAATAAAAAATCTTGCCAGTGAAGAAAATGCTAAAAGAATAACCACCATATATTGTAAATACAAGCATCAAGCTTCAAGGAATACAAAGAAAAAAAATTTAAATGTGTGGCCAATGCTGGTGACAATGCAGCCAATGTATATGAAACTGCGGTCAATGCATATGAAACATGGAAATGAAAATACACTAGACTCCCTCAAATCTGCACTTCTAAAATCCACAGCTCTCTAAAATCTGCACATAATTTACAGATGTAAACAATGAAATATTCAGTTTAGATATAAAAACAAAATTTTATTTATTTAGCTTTATAACAATTCCATATATTTTTTTATTTGTAATTTTTCTTTAATATTATTGAATTCATGTTTTTTATGAAGGAAGAATAAATTTATTTAAAAAATAATTCAATATATTGCTGATATCCCTGATAATCACAATCTTCTAACCAAAAATATTTATGCAATAATCAAACTTTTTTGTTTATTAAGTCTGGCTAAACCTGCAATAAAACTTCCTTATTTTATTAGTTTAGTGTGAATTAGTAATGTATTTCTATGAGGCAAGCTTCATTGAATAATTTAAGAATAATACATTTAATTTTTATAATGAATGCCACAAAAAAATCACAAGGGTTTATATTTAATCATATGTTATTGATTATTAACTTGACCTTTGTTTTTAATATTTTAATTATTTTAAAAATTATCTAAATTTTTATTATTTTAGTTTATTACGTTATTTATTATGTTGTAAGCATTCATTGCAGTTTCAATTGCATTATTAATTACATTCAAGTTACTGTTTAAAAAATGTAAATAAAGCAATGACCAGAAATCTGCAAAATTTTAAAATCTGCAAAATCTCTTGTCCCAAGCTGTGCAGATTTGAGGGAGTCTACTGTAATAGAAAGCTCTTGTGAAGAAAAATTAAATTAAAAAATACAATTAGTAAGAAAAAAAATTAATGAAAGAATGAAAGATGGTGTTATGATTAGTGTGAATGAACAAGATAAAAGAAAAATGTGAATTGCATGCATACAAAAAGAAAATAAGGAAATAATATTTAATAAATTAATTGAAAAAAATGATCCAAACAATTTGCTGAAGGAAATGGCAAACTTTATAGATGTAAACATATAAAGTATTAGTGAGTTATTGGAGGAAGAATATAAAAAGAATGTTGTAGAAATTAGAGAAAGTTTAAGAGAAATAGCGAAAAGAAATATTTTAACTATACAAAAGGAAAATGTGAAGCAATTCAATAAGAATTGAAAAAAGCCAAGAACATATCAGATTGGAGAACTTGTAGCTATTAAAAGAAGCAGTATGAAATGGGTATGAAATTTCGATAACAGTTTTAGGTGTTTATAAAGCTACCGCTATAAAATCAAATCACAGATATGACGTGAAAAAAAGATAGGGGAATAAGAAGGACCAAACCAAACATCGTCATCTGCCAAATATATGAAGCCGTGGATGACGAATTAAATATTGTGTGTTATGTTAGTTATAGTTTTTGTCTTTTTGTACAAAATTAGGTGTGTAAAATGAAATAAGTATGATGTTTAAAACATAAATGCATTTTTATATATGTATAACAAAATCTGAAGTATCCATAGTTTTATATGTTGAGAAAAAGGATAAAAAGTGTAAGTAATTTACTTTAGTTTTATTTGAAAATGTTCATTTTATGTATTGTTTTATTAGTGTAATTGAATTATGGGCTTTATATTTGTTCCTACCAACATTAAATGTTGTTTAATATTAAAGTCAAGTTATTTGTAGCTATAAAATAAATGAATATTATGTAAGTAGAATATAAAATCCTTCATAAAAAATCAGTAATATCACATCATCGAAGTAACAAATATCAGAAAAAATATAAATAATTTAGGTAAAAGAATCAAAAACTTATAATTTATTTCATATAAAACATTCCTTTCTAGCATAAATAGATTAAACTTTTTTCTTTTTCACATGTATCTTCAAAAGCAAAAAGATAAATTCTGAAATAAAAAATTCGCTGAGCCGACAATAGGTGGTGTAAAGTGCTTATGTATGACTTTTTTTGAAGAACAGTTATTCAAGAGTGCCACTTACAAATGTAAAATCATTTCTGATTTGACCATGATTTTTATTTACTATTATATGGAAAGCTACCTGTGACCCACAGGTACTCCTGGCACAGAATTAATTTTTTTTGTAGATCCATCTTTAATGCTCATGCACATGGCAGTGAATGTGTTAAAAATGTTATATTATTTTTGTCAAAAAGTATAAAATATGATTATTGTTGGAATTAATGTTAATGGAATGGTTTTTTTTTTAAATTACTTACAAACAGTTCTGAGTAGTTCAACATTTTAACAAATTCAATTAAAATTTTTGATGAAAATTTTGCTGTAACAATAACTTATCTGGGCAATAGTAATAGCATTAGTTTTAATACATGATTTTGCTTTATGACAAGTCTGCTGTCTTTAAAAAAAAAGTAATTGTGTATGTTTTATTTGCATCATTTAGTTGATGATTCTTGTTAATGTTCTGATTCATTTTGATTTTTTTCTTTTTTTTTTTTTAGGATGTTGTGTTTAAAATGAGTATTTCACCAAATGGACAAATTCTTGCTGCAGTACATGCATCAGGAGCTTTATCTTTATGGGATTTACCATCATTAAAATTAAAAAAGTTTTGGGATTTACAATTACAGGTATTGGTTACATAATTTGATTTTCTTACTTTGTCAAATTTACACTGATGATTTTTTTTCCAAATGTCCAAAGCAAGAAGAAAACTTGCAAAATCAGGAATTTTTAATAAAAATAAAAATTTATCATAATATTGGAAAAACAAATCACTATTATGATTTATTGAAATGTTAAAATGTTCTGTTAAGATAATTTTTAGCAATGAAATTACGTTTGAAATTCTTGAATATTTAATACATGAATTTTCACATTGTTAACAAAGCATAGAACCAATTTAGTGAAAAATGTCCAAGCTGGGGATCAAACCCGAAACCCTTGGAATTAAAACAATTAGAGCTAAAAATCAAAAAATTAATAAAAAATTAAATATGTGATTTACCAATGTTGGGTTTCTTGTGTCTCATGTTACGCTGCAGGATTGTGTGCTCATGAAGGCAGTTCCATCCTGTTCTGCAAGTTGCAGCCTAACCAACATATGAAGTGAGAAATGCTAAGCTGGGCATTGTCCTCATAGCTTAAATGGTAGAGCACTTGAAATGCTATTCCAAGGATTTTGGGTTTGATCCCCGGCTTGGACATTTTTCACTAGATTGGTTCTGTGCTTTGTTAGCAATGTGAAAATTCACGTATTAAATATTCAAGTATTTCATGGCTAAAAATTAATTACAAATTATGCTTATTTTATTAATAAGCTCTTGCCATTATAAAGTTGGATGAATAAAGTTTAAACATGTGTAAATAGAAGATTGCAACTTCTTTAATTTCAATAAATTTTTGACAGTCTTCTTATTAATAAAATATGTTGATTTGTTTTGTTGTTATTACAGTCGAACCTCGTATAACAAACTTCAAGGGACCGAATTTTTTGTTCGCTATATCCAAACCATTAAAAAATATTCGAGTATGGAAAATAACTGACGGGTGTGCGTGATCACACCTGCAGAATGGCTGCCATGAAAGAGAAAGAATGCAGTTCTTACTACTATTTAATAAAAAGTCGTTAATTATCGTTAATTTTCACTATGTTTTACTAGTCGGCATGCATTGTCTTATAAAATTAGAGTCAAAATCCTTATTTCACATTAGGAAAAAAGTAAAAAGGGAAAAAAAATCATGGTCAACTAGAAAAAAATTTCGTTATAACCGATTCTTAAGATTCTGGAGGTTTGCTATAAAAGGATAAAATAGCATTAAATACAATAGGAAAACGGCGGGACCAAAATTTTCGTTTGTTATATCAGGGAGTTCGTTATAAACCAGGTTCGCTATAACAACGTTCGACTGTACTATCAAAAAATGAATAAGTCGACATATTTTTTAAGTATTTGTTTGTTATCTAAGCCAGATAGATAAATTGCTAAAAATGGTTATGAATCACCAATTTTGTTTATCATTGCCTCTCATGCTGAAAATGGTAATTTAATATATATTGAAAAAATGCATAAAATCATTAAAAGATAAATAATATAAAATCAAGCTAAACTAATACAAAACAGTAATTTAGTAGCGTGTGAAAATTCACATATTAAATATTCAAGAATTTCAAACATAATTTCATGGCTAAAAATTAATTAAAAATTATGCTTATTCTCTTAAAAAGCTCTTACCATTTTAAATTTGACTGAATAAAATTTAAACATGTGTAAATAGAAGATTGCAGCTTCTTTAATTTCAATAAATTATTATCAGTCTTCTTAGTAATAAAATATGTTGATTTGTTTTGTTGTATAATACTGTCAAAAAATGAATAAGACAATATATTTTTTAAGTATTTGTTTATTATCTAAGCCAGGTAGATAAATTCCCAAAAATGGTTTGGAATCACCAATTTTTTTTATCATTGCCTGTCATGTTGAAAATGGTAATTTAATATACTAGCCGCTGTTGCCGACCAGTTTGGTCTCCTTTAAATTTATACTAAACATTGCTTCATAATATGTTCATTCATAATTTAATTTAACCTGCTCAATTGTGTGCCAAATAAGAAAATTCTGCTAGAAAATTAAAAACCTCGTTATTTTTATACTGACCAAGCACAAGTAATAATTCGCCAAACAATCTTCGCGTGGCATTTTTTCTTATTTCATTGATTTCATTTTAAATATAATCTTTCACTAGTAGCCTCCATGAACTTGTCAAAATTATTGCTGAAACATCAGTGAAGGCTTACTTTGGAGGCATGAATTTTTTTTTGTTTCTGTCATACTGTCTGTTCTGCGATAACTGATGCAAAAAGCATTCGATTGACTTGAATTAAGTGGGTATCTTAGTGAGGCACTGGGATTAAGCTGCATAGTTTTTAGTTAGATTTGATTCATTTGTTTGGAAAATATAGAATATTTTATTTCTCACAATAATGCTTTTCTATGGCAAATCCAATGATTTTCAATTTATTTTTTTTTCTTGAGAAAAAATAACACATTTGATTAATAGAATTCAATGATAAATGGATACTAAAATTTACAAGTTAAATTATTCGTATTGTTTTGAAATTTTGTCTATGCACTTGTCAGATTTTTTAAATTATTACTGTAAATTTTGGAGATTTTTTATAAATGTGTTCCAATAATATAAACTAATTTGTTTTAGAGATTTACTTATTCCAAATGTATTTATTCCATTTTCTTTATTCTCTCATAATGGTTGCTAAGCAACCATTCATCCTAATCGTTATCCTTATAATGTTTTTAATTTGAAAGCGTGTACGCAAATTTAAATGAAGTCAACATCAAAACTGATGAATTAATTAATGTCTTTGTATCTTTGCATATAAATATAATATAGCCCAGAAAAGAACATAAACTATGTTTTATTAATTTTATTCAAATATTTTTCCTTAATAATTCAAAATTTCATTTTTTTTCATACAAAATCAATAAGGATTTTTTAGATAAAATTTAACCAATTTTCTTCATCGTTGCTAAAAAAATCAAAATCTGGAATAATAATTTTTCAACGGCAATAAGTTTCAATTCAGCAATTTCCATTCAAAAAATTAAACTAAGAAAAAATAAATAAATATGATGTCAGAATTAAAATAAAAATAGATATAGTACTTTTTGTTAAATATTAAATACGGATATTTGTTTTGTTATTAAGAATTTTTCTGACAAAAATGGGGACATAATTAGAAGTAAAATAAATTTTAAAAAATTATATTTTTAACAAATATTTCACTTGGTAAAATATGACGTCATAATTGAAATAAAACAGGTAGTTTATAGTAGTCGTTAAAAATGCAAGGAACATGGATATCAATAACTCAAGAATAATGATGTCATTGCCGAAACGTCAGTGAAAGCTTACTTTGGAGACACGAAATTTTTTGTTATTTGTCTATCAGTCCGTCCTCTTGTCTGTCTGTTCTGCGATAACTGCCGCAAAATGCTTCCGAGTAACTTGAAATTAAATGAGTATCTTGGTAAAGTATCCGGATTTAGCTGTATAGTTTATCGCTATATTTGGTTCATACGTCAGAAAATATAGAACATTTTATTTTGCGCAATAATGTTTTTCTACGGCAATTCAAGCGATATTTCCATTTTTATTTGTTGAAAGGAAATAGCTCATATGATTGAGGGATTTAAAAGGTAATTTATGGATGATGAAAAATTTTCCGAATAGAATCGTACATTAATGATATTATTTTGCAACTTTTTTTATATATTTGTTAGAGTTTTTAAATTCAGTGTGTAATTTACAGAGAGATTTTGCATATACGTCCCAACAATAAAAATATTTTCTTTCATAAATTTAATTCTTTTAAATGTGCGTATTTCATTACTTTAATTTTTGTTTCTGTGTTACCTATAGCAATGGAACTACATTTAAAAATATCATGAATCTGAAAGTATGTGTAATTATTTGAAGTCAAATTAATGTAAATATAAATGAAATAATATCTTTACATCTTTATTTACACATGGATTTTACGCCAGAAATAAAACAGGCTATGTTCTATTGAATTTGTTCAAATATTTTTCTTATAAATTAAAAAGCTCATTAGTTTCATAAAGAATAAATTGATATTTTTCTATAAAATTTAACCTTTTTGATAAAAATCTAATCTTTCAATCTTACCGTTGCCAAGAAAATCAGATCTCAAAATAATAATTTATGCTAAGCAGTTAATTTTGATTTGAAAGATTTTCTGTAAGAGAAAAATGAAATAAAAAATAGACATGAATACATCTTCATAATCGAGAAATAATACGAAAATGTAAAAACAATGTAAATTTGACCTCATACATCAAAAATAAAATTAATATCCTTTGCGATCGAAATAAATGTGCCATGTTTTATTATGTTAATTCTGATTATTAAAAAACAATGTTACCAATATTTCACGGTTTATCGTCTGCACACGGCTAACATAAATGTTTAATTTTTAATCGAAAATTTCAATTTAAAAAAAGAAATTGAAAAGCAAATGGTTAGTAAATGACAAAATTATGCTCCGCAAAATGACATCATTGATTAGGAAATAAATATTTTCATTCGTATAAATCAGGGCTGTCCAAAGTGGCACCCTTTGCAGGTTTTCTTGGCACCATTTTGAAGGTTTCCTGTTACTGGTCTTTTTTTTTTTAATTAAAATTCACTTGTAAAGGATATTTTATTTAAAATCATTGATATTTGCTTGAGTGAGTTTTAAAAATCTCTACAAGTGTATTTCGCGCATCATTTTTCATTTTACGAATAAAGGTTCGTCAATTCCTATGTTTTACTTGGCACTTCTTTTTAGATTTTTTATAGTTTCTTTTTGGCAATAGTTTATAATAATTGGCTCAAATTTTCACATTTTTATAACTGAGGTATGTCAAGGCCATATAAATATAAAATTCCGTATTGTCACCGTTGAAATGTGATGAAGACTTGATTAACTTTTTATGTTTTCAATTGTGAAAAATGAAATGATTCGCTCATTTAATTTATTTATCTTTTTTTAATAATATGGGAATGAAGTCACCGGTAGCAATTTGTAGTCTGTGTAAAAACCCATTAAATTATTCAGATTACAAAAGATAAAACAGCAGAGTCAGCTGAGGGAAGTAAAAGATTTTTTAATCTTTGGGAATTTGATCTGAAACATTGATTTGCGTTAAATATGAATGGTATTTATAATATTATGATTTTAATTTTAATTTGGATACTATTGGATAGCTATCAGAAAAGCTATTTCATTGCACCAAATCACGTTTGCAGTGTAATTAATTGCCAATGGACAGGATGATGAATAATCAGCTGTTGGCTTTAAAAGTCTTCAAACATACTTATTTTTAGATGGTTTTAGTGAATTAATTATATTAAGTAGATTATTATGTATTTATATAAGATGTTATATATATATATTATAAAGCAGCAATCAAAACTTTTTTTTCAGTAACAAAATTGTAAAATATTAGATTACTGAGTTTACATTTACAAAAGTTCCTGATACATAAAATTTAGGTGTTTGTGGTTGGCAGGCATGAGAAGTATGAGGATAATGAAAAATGCTTGTCCAAACTGTTACTTATACAAACATTAAATCATTAATCCAAAATTATTAAATACATTAATCAAAATGTTTAAAGAAATGATAAAAAAACAGAAATAATAGATCATGAAATTTTCAGAATATCCTAACATAACTAAATTTTTAATTTGGTGCTTTTGATGGCTGAAAACTTTTTATTCTTATTTTATTCTTATAAATAATTACGTAATTTGAAAATTTTAAATTACAGTTTCCAGGAAGTTGAATATTAGCCAAAGTGTGTTAAAAAAAATGATCTGCAAAGTTGACGTTGAGGCTCCTGATCTGCAGATTTACTAGTTTTATTGTTTTGGCAATGAAAAGCCATACAACATTTTTGTTATTGAAAAGAGTAAATTTTTGTGTTTGCTGTTAATATGCAGGAAGCATTCTATTTATTTTTATTTTACAAATAACTTAATATAGTGAAATGATTTTAATTAATTTTTGATATTATGTAAAATAGAATGATTTTAATTAATTACTTGATATGCTGTAAATAGAAATAGCGCAATACCGGCTACTACACACTCATTTCATTTATAATGCATAACTTTAATTTTAAACTGAAACATTTAAAATCCATGACTTGTATTTGTTTTTTGTTTTTTTAAGTAACAGAAAACTAAAAATAATAATATTTTAAAACGCCATAATTGCAGCAAAAGAAAAAAATGTAAATAAATCAGATTTACCTTTGTCTAAAGCCTTCTAAATTACTTTTACACAATAACCAATGATTTGTGTTTTATTTATATGTTGCCATTGAACGATTAACAAATAATCGTGTTTGTGCCGCATATGTTAGCGTAATATATATATAGATATTCAACAAATGCATGGAATCATTAAAAAATAATATAAAATCAAGCTAAACTAATACAAAACAGTAATTTAGTATACATTATTAAATACATAATAGCAAATTGATAGCTTTTAATAATAAATGTTTTTAATGATATAATTTTATTTTTAGAAGTTTGTTATGCTTACCAGAAATATTATACAATCTACTTATATTGAATCAATAAATAAATTATATTAGCTATTTTATATAAATATTATATGTATATAAATATGTTTACTACTGCCTTTAATATAGCAACTGTATATTACTGTACATTATGCACTTAAAATGAATATTGCATAAATAAGTAAGGTTTTACTGTAATTTATATGTTTGGTGTCATTGTATGTAACCAAACACATTAAATTAATTTGATTTGGCCTTAGATAATATGTAAATATCAAAAACACTTCTGATGCAAAACTTAAATTTCTAATTTATAAATAAAGAAATGTATTTTTAAAATCCTTTTTTAAAGGAAAAATTTTACTATATATATGAAAATCGTGCTATTTTAAAAATTGATTTTGATTTAAGCCTTATTAAAAATAAATTCATCTTGTAATTATTTTATGTTTTTGTAACAAAAAACATGTTTACTGTATTTCTAATTAAAATTACTTTCAAAACTACTATTTTCTTCTTTTTTCTTATGCAGCCTAATTATACTGACATAAATCCACAATATTGTGAACCTGGTATGAAAAAGAAAGCTGATTACATTCTTGGGGATCCGTTCTATTCACATATCATTGATATCAACTGGTGGTCTGATGAAGTACGTACTATTTATTTTTATGCTAAATGACATTTTATCCTTGATTTGGTATTTTTAGGCATGCATTTCAGATTTAATTATTTGTTTGTTTAAAATATCATGTATAAGTTATAGGTTGCTGTTGCTAAAAGTGTTTAAAGTTTGAAGAAATAACACTGTGAAATTTAAGTAGTATGAAGCAGTGTAGTCAGATTTTGAAGTAAGAGGAAGTAACATCGTCAAATTTTGAAACAGAAAACTCAAATACTATCAATATGATAATTGTCATGAAGGTGTGTCTCCAGATTTCAAAATCGAATGCTTAAACAACATCTTTAATACAATGACCATCTTGAGGTAATTCAATCAGAATTTAAAACTGATTAAAGTATCACACGAGATTTTGAAATGGAGAGTCTAAATAAATATATCCAATAGGAAGATCTTAATGAAGTAATGCCAGCAGCATATAATTGATGTCAGATGATTTTTTTTTTTATGAATTGTTTTTATAGAATTTTTATTAGTAAATAATTATGTATAAATTTATCTGTTATATATATATATATATATATATATATATAAATCAATATACTTTGAAACTTTTATATCTTCTGAATACAAAATTCTATGGATGGTGAGAAGTCTTTCAAAAGATTTTTGAAAAAGTTACTTGAGTTTGAGTGTGATTTTTATCTGTTAGTTCTGAAAACTCATTGCTCCTTCCAGTATGTTGTCTGAACTTCTTTAGCCAGCTGCGCTATGGACCTACAGCCCAAAAAGGCATAACCTCAGTCATCTACATGACTAATTTGAAACAGACAATACATCTTGAAGTAAAAATGTCTGTTAACTGTGATAAGGCCATGCAACTACCATTGAAAAAATTCACTGGTGCATTTTACCCAACATGCCTCTCAAAACTCTCTGTATCTGGTCTCTTTTTTTGCATGGAATTTCTCAAAATGCAGGGAATTCATTGAACTAGAATCATGTGTTCACATTTGCCTTGTACAAAAATTTCTAATGTTGCATGCTTTTGGATTGCTTTGCTTAAGAAATGTTGTACTTAAGATGTGCGTTAAAGCAATGTTTACCATGAGAGTTTGAAAACACATTGGCACATCATTTCAAAGTGAGGAATATGAAAAATAATTTTTTCTTTTATCTGCCTATGATTTTCAGGAATTGATGGATTGCAGAGGATTTTTGGCAGAGGAACAAAAATATTTTTGCCTATTGAATATGATTTTAAACAAGAATATCAATAAATAAAAATTTTAGATTTTCATTATTTAAGATTTAGAAAATAAATGCTGTTTATATTATGTCATGATGTCTTAAAGTGGAAATATAGAACTTGCAAATTATAAAAAAAGAATATTTTTATTGCTTAGTTTAAATAATGATAGAAATTTGATTAAGAGAATATTATCATTGTTTAATTTAATAAATATAAAAATTGGGTTTAAATAGGAGATTTAATTATTTTTTTTTATCTATTTAAACATAAATTTTGGATTTCAGGTAGAATTCTTGAGATTAAATTTGATGGATTGAGTTGCGAGATTATTAATTAATAATATTTTGATTAAAATGAAAAATGTTGCATTATATTTTGCATAGCAATAATTTTGTAATTCTGATTTGTGGATTGTTCCATTTTGCGTCTTGATATTAGGTGGGAAATTTGAAACAGAATTATTATTAAAAATGTCAAAAAATCAGCCCCCCCCCCCCCCCCCCAAAAAAAAAAAAAAGAAGAAGAAATTAAGAAGGAGAAGATTTAATGTATTAGGCTAAAGATCAAATTCCATTTCCAAGTGACAAAAATCCCACAGAATTCAGAAAATTGCTCAATATTTTTTAATCACTAGAGTAAAAATATGCAATAATTTTTAAAACATTATAATTGCATATTTTTAATAGCTGCAAAAAATCAATGCTGAAAAATTTTTGAATCACTGCTAAAAATTTTTAAAAACCACATTTAATAACCCAAAAAAAACTGCATTGAAAATTGCTTAAAAAATCAAAATTTTAATAAAAAGGATTAGGATAATAATTTTAAATCGGATTTCTTTTCTGAATGTCAAAAAATTGCTTTGAGACTGAAAAAAAAAAAAAAAAAAAAAAAAACCACTACAAATAAAAGATATGTGTTACTATATTACTTTAATAATAAAAAATATATTTATTAATAATATTAATTAAGTTATATAAAAGTTAGACTGGAATTTTGAAACCAATGTTCAGTTGCATGCTCTAGGTAATCTGTTTGCAGATTAAAATAATATATTTTTTCAAAACTAAATATGGTTATAAAAAGAGCTTTTTTATAAATAAAGCATTCATATGAGTCAAGGAATTTTCTAGGAGATACATTAATATATATATATTTTTTTTTTAAATAGAAAAATAAATCCAAGTTAAACATGCAAAATTTTGCCTTTTTTAAAAAGATTTTCACTAAGAAAATACTAGTACCAAAGAATTTCCTGATTTAAAAATTTCAGGACCCATACAAACTGCGAACCCTGTAAATATTTTATTCCTGACTTGGGCCAAATGATTTTTTGTGTTTCTTTTATAAACTGTCTAATATTTAAAGTAGGTATTTCTCCTTTTGCAGTCTAATATAATCCTGTTTTTAATGAAAGTTGCATTGACAAATTTGTTGAAAAACAGAAGCAGAATATAACATATAATATAGAATAAAATCTCTGACGAACAGCCACCACTGGTAGTATGATAAAGTGATTGTACTTTGAAGTTCACTGTTATTCAGAGATTTCATATTTTAAAAGATCAAAATTACATTACATTAAAATCAAAATAACTGTCAAAAATATTTCCTTTTTATAACAGGGTTCGTGATTTTTTTGATTTTTTTAATAAAAATCAAAACAATCGGATTTTTTTGATTTAAATCGGATTTTTTTGATTTAAATCGGATTTTTTTGATTTAAATCAGATTTTTTTTATTTTTTTAAAAATTGCCACATATTATTATTATTTTATGATTTTTTGTTTAATTTAAATAATATAAAGTTTACATACATAGACATGCATATTATAAGTATTATCTATTACTAATATTACACAATTTACATAAATGATTCATATTATTTGAAGGTAAAATTTTAGGCTATGAAAAAAATCTTGATTACACAAAATGCATGAAAAACTACAAATCAGATGTCAAAAATTAATTCAACCTTCAATATTTTAATTAAAATAAAAAACATCTGCAACACATAAAAAATTTTAACAAAATTGGAAGTTTTTAACTAAGTTTTTAACTTTTTTTTTTTTTTTAAGTGTTGACTGAGAAAAATGAGTTTAATTGCTGCCATCAAAATACTTAAGGCCAGAGGACACAAAATGAGATGTCATCACTAATCCACTGACTTCTCAGTAGTGTTGGAATTTACACAAGAAAATTTTGAATAGCAATTTTATTTTACTTCTGGAATATTTATCATCTTATAAAACAGTAACTATTTAAACTCGCTAATAAGAACTTGGAATCCCTAAATAAAAATTCAGCCAGAGAAGGAATGCTACAGTGTTGCCGCATCTGGATATTTTTTTATTGGGGGATTCCAAATTCTCATGTGTATGTTTAAGTTTAAAAAGTAATTAATCATAAGTTAATCAGTATGTTCAGTGTTTTATACGATGATTGATATTCCACAAATAAAATAAATGTAAATTGTTATTCAAAATTTTCTAGTGTGAATTCCAACATAATTGAGAAGTAAGTCAATTAGTGAATACCTCACAATTTGTGTCCTCTGGCCTTGAGCATTTCGATGGCAGCGGTTTAACAGTTTTATCTGTTGATTTCTAATTTCTGAAAGTATCAAACCAAAGGCAAAAAACATTTGTTCGATTGAAGCAGATAAATCTATTGCAGTAAAAAGCTAGTTGTTCATTAATTCTCTTTTTAGTATGAGCTTTTTCGATAACTGCAACAAAAATACCTTCCACCATTCTAAAGGGCTGAGATCAATTATATTAAATTAAATAAATAAATCAATTGCTGATTCAGATTTTGCTCAAATCCTTATATAGTAGGCTTCACCAAAGTACAGCACATAAAGTCATACAATTTTACTTTACCTCAACTTGCAAAAGTTTTTCTAAATATTAATGAGTAAATATTCAAATATTTAGTATATTTCTGTTTAGATTTCTTTACCGTTGCAAGATTATTTTATAATTTGATTCAAATGAAATTTGAAAGCATTTTTTTCTAAACTTTACATTTATTTTATTTTTTTACTAAGCTTAAGCTTTATCTTTCTGAGAGTTGTTTGATTATATATGGTATATAAAACTAAATTATATTAAAGCACATTATTATGTTTGTTTCATCTGAAATTTATTAAAAAATAACTTAAAAGAAAAACATTTAAATCAATGATTTTTTTAAAAAAATCAGTTGATTTAAATCGTGATTTAAATCATGATTAAAATCAAGCCAATTTAAATCAACGAACCCTGTTTTATAACTACAAATACATGCAATTATGCAAATTATTATTTTACATTAAAGAAATCACTTATTCGTAATTATTTTGTTTTCCATTAAGAATTATATCTCTTTCTATAAATACATAACCATTTCCACAGATTTGTTGTACAACTTGTTATCATTTCAAGTTAGTGCTAATATTTTAATTTCGCTGGAGCTAAAAAGAACATCAGAATATGATTTTATTATACAATTTTACAATAATTCCATACTATCTTCTGATTCCTTTCTGCTATCACTTTTGTTCTCACTGACCTTGCTTTCTATCAATTATTCTATCTTATTAAAAGTAGGAAAACTATCAAATCATTATCTACATTCACGTACTCACTGACTTTCATAGTCTTTCCGGCATTATTTAAAATGTCATTTAACTACGCATCATCTATGACAATTTATGTATTTCGGATTCATGATATGCAAACATCTCATTAAATTTCAATTTTAATTCTGCAGAATTGCAGTCAAAATTAACCAAATAAATAAATAAAATAAAAAATTGACTACTGTTTAAAAATGTGAGTATAAAGAATATTTGGAAGAAAATACTCTGAGTTAGCCATTATTCAGAATTCATTGTTTAGAGGTTTAATGTAATGTTATTTCTATGAAAGACATTCAATAACACTAAAACATGGCTGGTATTCGGAGGTTACCATTATTCAGAGTGACCAATGTAGAAAGTTTCACTGTATTAGACTTACAAAATAAGTTATTTCAGAAATTGTCTTATTAATTGTATTAGTTTTTCTTTTTATAAGTTATTTGTTTATGCTTTTCTTAATTTCTCTCATTTATTTTATTATTATTAGTTTGTTTTCTTTTTACTTACCCATCATACATAGTATAGGGTAAGTTTTGCAATCGTTTTGAAAATCGAAAAATGTTTTTTGATGGATTTACATGTTTCAGATACTGGAGATTCTGAAAAACATATTTTTAGAAAAAAAAAAATGCAGTCTGTCCGTCTGTGTGTATGTCTGTACATGATCTATCTCCCGAACAAATTAAAATAGACTTGAAATTTTGTATATACTTAGTATGTAAAAATGGGACAAAGCCTATATCAGTAACCTTGATTATCTGGAACTATTTTTTTCGGACTCTCGAAAAATTCATTCTGATGAAAGATATATAAAAAATTTTGAAATTTTTTATTTTAAAGTGTGGACGTAAAAAACAACAAAATAACACAAATTTTGCAAAGAATAAAATAATCGGATTATTAGTTGCTGAGATATTTGTAATCCTGTTTTCCACATTCTTCGATTTTTCATGACCCTGTATTTTATTCAGATTTCAATTCAAAGATATATTTTAATTGGAAATGAGATACTTAATCTGATGCAGTAAACTGTTAGTTAATATGATTATTATTTTTGGCGTTATAAGTATGTTTTTTTATGCAATTTGGTACTACTTCAGTAGTTTGGTGTTTTATATAATTTGTCGAAATTGGTTCATCAGAAATTCATTAATAGAGCATTACTAGGTATATTAAAAATATTTAAATATATGTTTACATTTTGTTTTGGAATTACAATGAATTTTATAAATATTTTATACAAATTTTATTTTTATATATTATGTTATGCATATCCATGATGGGTAAGTATTCCGGTGGCAATCCAATGACTAGTTTAGTAAATTATTTATAAATTTTCCATTTTTAACATCTGCATCCATTGAATGTCTTTTAATACAAGGTCTGTCTGATAAGTATCCGACCTTGATTGTCTCCCTTGTGCAATAGTGATTCTAAGGTGGTGCCACTGTGCTCATTGAAATGAGACAGCTTAATGTGCATGTTTGAATTTTTCCCTATGTTCTAGTGTGCTTTTCATTGTCTGCTGGCTGTCTAGTGAGATTCTGTTATATGTGTTTGTCGGATTTTGATTTCTCTCAACATGACTGAATAAGTTCAGCAAAGGTATAAAATTTTATCAAAATTGGTGATTCTCAAAGTGAAACCATTTATAAGATTCATCAAGTGTCATAGGATTCTTCAATGTTCAAGATCACTTATCACATTTAATTTAGACTTTCTTGTTAAAACATGAAATTCCTATCATTTGCCAACCTTCTCTACTTTTTAGACATGTCTTCTTTCCAGAGATGCCATTGAAATATCCTGTTTTCAAAATAGAGATGGGAATACAGAACATGATGGTGCAGTTGAATACCATTCCAGAAGAAGCCTTTCAGAAGTTTTGTTTGGCAATGAACTAAGGGTGACCTAAGTATATGAAGGCACAGGATAGTTAATTAGAATGGGATTAAGGTCCCAATCCCAACAAGTAATGTATATATTTTTTTCGGACAAATGTCAGATACTTTTCAGACATGCCATGTATATTAGAATATAATTGATGCATTTAGTGGCTTTTATTAAATTACACCAGTTTTTATTGTGATCTATATGGTTGTCTTGATGTATTATACAATTATAAATCAGATTCCCTTTAAAAAGTTTATTATAGTTTGGCTTAGCTTTGCACGCTAATACACATTAAGGTAAAATAGTTTTATGAGACTTAAAACATAGAACAACCTCTTACCAAAAAAAGAAAAAAAAAAAAAATTAGAACTAATTTTCAGAATTAACCTGAATTAGGAAAATTTAATAACTTGAAATTTAATTATGATTTTACAGGAAGACCATTCTACGTTTAATTGATTCTCATCTATTGTCTCCTACCTCTAATTGCTTAGAATTTGTGGTAATTTTCTATAGAACAAGCTAAATATAAATCCCCTCCCTGAAAATATTAAATGTAAAGTGATCCATAATGGTTCTTTTCCTATATGATCCTATCCTCAGTATATTGAAAAGAAAACATTTTTTTGCAAACACTGCCAACCTTTCCTAGCAAAGACCTGCACTATGTCACTATACCTCAGTATCTTGTCAATTGATTCTCAGGTGTCACTATAATAAGCAAGTACTATATTAATTTTATAGATTTATTTTGAATGATTTTATGTTGACTTTTCTTTATGTAGGCTCTGATCATAGTCCGAAGGTGTGGTGCTGTTACAATATCATCTATTACCTCTTTGAAAAATTTATTAGGAATATCCCCTGAGTGGTTTGAGCCATCACCTGCTGTAACATCATTTTGTGATAGAGGATTTCTGTCGATGGAGGTATTAAGCTTTATAAAAACTCTTGTTCAGTGACTGTGATTATCTATAGTAACTGAAGAATTAAATCATTATATCATTTCATAAAAATGTCATTTCTTTTATTATTGTATTTTTTAACTTATTTTATCGTTTTATCCATGTAGAGGTGAACTGCATTTTTAATTTCCTTTTGTTTTCACTTTTCCTTTCAAAATTGGTCCATTTTGATATATTTTCATCTCTTGTTCTTGCTAGCTTCATTTTTATGTTTTGTAAAGGCGGGTATCACAGTTTTGGAGGAAAATTCTTTCATTGTGCTCCTTCTGATTGCTGATGTTATTACCAATCTACCTCATTTCTAGTAAATTTCATGACACTGTCATTTATTCATATTAGAAACTGTTGGTACTATTGCTAATTCATTCAACTCACATTTGCTCAGTCTTTTTGACTCTGTAGTTATTAGTTGATCACTAATAAATTAACATCACTGACTTTGGTGCTTAATATGTATGTTATATATATGTTTTATTATCATTTTTTTAAGGTTGGATTTTTCTTGTGACTTTTACATTTCTGTTAAAATTTTCAAAAGTAATTTTTCATTTTGCCAAACTTTCTTCTTGCCTTCCTTTTCTCTTTTTTAACACTTTCCAACAAAGTTCAAAAGTGTTTATGAATTCGGTTTGTCTGGTCGTATGGCTGTCTGGCCATCTATCCACAATCTAACTCCCATAAATATACTCAGATTTCACTGAAATTTTTGGACGTTATTGATACTTACCTTAGCACAAACCCTATTTCAAATGAAGTTTCTTGCATGATAAATTTATTTACAAGGACAGTCAAAAGTTTACCATTACATTACGGCCTATGCGGAAAAAATCATTTCAAATGAATTTTAAAGATATTATGTCAAAATATTAAAATTTGTATGCATATTTGCAGATTGCACTAAAATATGCTTCTTATAGAATATGCGATGAAAAAATAGCTGTTATTCATTTACAGGGCCACACAAAAGAATACAATTACATAAAGGTAAAGGGGAAGATTAGTATGCGACATATTTTAATTATATAAAACTATGTTATGAATAATAAAATTGATATATGTCACTGAGACTTAATATAAGTTATTCTATATAGTCATGCATAATATGAAGTGCATAGCATTTACAGGGACACACAAAAGATTTCAAATAGTATATTCTTTCTGAATTACTGTATATGTATTTGATGATCAGGGATGTGGTGTGGAGGATATACAGAGATATATGCAATATACCCTCTGGATTTTATAAGAACCATCATATACCCTCTGTTTCTAAAAAAAAAGCTCTAGTATATACATTCTAGGGTATACCCTCTGCCTCCTTTGCATATAGTGTGTACCCTCTGTTCTTTTTACGACTATATCACTGCCGATGATGGCTAATGGATGGATGAAATGCATTTTAATTATATGTGCTTTTAAGTTCCACTAAATCTACGCATATTATAAGATGTGTATAAGTGCTATAGTTAATATACAGGGATATCCAAAAGATCTTGCAAACATTACTAAATATGAGCATAAATTAGTTAAAGCTGGTTTTTAAATATGCTATGCATTTTTATACTGAACTGCATACAATTTACTAAGAAATGATTGTAGAATATAGATAAAACTATATACAGGGCCACACAAAGAATTGGATACATGGATGCCTATGAATAATTTCTGAGAATGTGATTTCAGTAGTTTTAAGAGTGTTTTAGTTTAAAATAAATTTTAGCTAAATACTGGTGTGTAATAAAGGTACTAGGTAAACTACAGGGCTGAACAACCATATTCAACTTTGTATTCAACAGTATTCAACCTGTTAATATTGTGGCGTAGTGGCAGATGGGCTTGCGATAAATTGGAGAAATTTAATTAAATATTCAAGACTAAATTTTATAAACTCAACAACTATAAAAATTTAATGAGAAATGACGGTTACAAGTGCTCTGACTTTGCAGAGCGGTTGGTTTGCCGGACTTCAAACCTCGATATTGGGTATAGCAGTGGTCTGAGAGAGCAGAGCTCCCTCCAACGTAATCTTGAGAGATCTATATCTCAAACTGTCCGACCAGCAGCGAAAAAACGTCCTTCCCTGGTCAACATTCACAAGGGGGGGGGGGGAGGAAAGACCTCTTTCTCAGACTTCTTCCAATCTGGATCCAGGGGTCAAGGCGTCCTTCTCCCATTCGATATCACAGAGTGCCTCCCCTTGACTGATTTCACAGCCCAAGGAAATCTGTACTTAGCAAGAGAAATGCAAGCAAAAACACCAGTGTAAGGTGACCTCCACATAAAGCGCGGGAGGCAGTATTGTTCAGGCATGACACTAAATCCTCGTACACCACTCAGCTGGAAACAACTTGCTCATCCTCTCACTGTCCACATAAAAGTTCAATAATTGCGACCACATTCTGAGCCTTGAGGACAAAAGGCACACCTGCAGCAGGAAATGTGGAGATATGACAACTCCTTCCCCCTAAAGAGTTTTCCTGGGCTCGACTAGGAAAGCTCCACAAGGATAGCTCGTTCCCTTCAAACACCCTTTGTGAGGCAAGGCAAGGCAAGGCACATTTAAATATCCTATCACTTAATTTTATCTACCTTTTTCCGAGAACAATTTTCACATAACACCCACCTTGTCTCACTTGGAAACATAATAATAAATAACAATACATAAACACAAATGTTAAACACTGAAATTAAAAATATGCTAGATAATTAATATTTACAACTTCATAGTTTATTTAAAAAAGGCTAAGGGATGAGTCGGCTCAGACCATCGGCGTTCCCATTTTCTTTTCCTGGCTTATGCTCTATTCTAAATTTGAACTGTTGTAGGCATAAGGCCCAGCGCATTAGCCTCGCATTAGTTCCCATCATTTTTTTTAAATACGTGAGAGGATCGTGGTCTGTCTGAATCAGGAATTCCTGGCCATCCAGATAATAAGTTAACTTTTTTACTCCAAAAATGATAGCTGCTAACTCTTTCTCTACCGTACAATAATTTTTCTCAGCCTGACTAAATTTCTTGGACAAATAAACTATGGGATGTTCTTCCCCGTTACTCATTTGGGATAACACAATACCTGCCCCAATTTCGCTCGCATCTGATTGGACAATAAACTCCTTTGAATAATCTGGAGCATAGAGTACAGGTCTACTTACTAACTTTCCCTTTAAATTCTCAAACGCGGATTGACAATTTTGCGTCCATTCTATTTTCTCTTTTTTAACCCTCCCCTTTAACGCGTCGGTGAGAGGAGCCGCGATAACAGAATAATTCGAGATGTACCTACCATAGTATCCCACAATTCCTAAAAATGCTCTAATTTGAGTCTTTGTGCAAGGGGTAGGAAAATCTTTAATTGTTTGTATTTTAGCCTCCCCCGGGGATCTTTTACCCGACCCAATCTCGTGACCTAAGAATTTAACGTGGTCTTGGGCAAATTGACACTTAGAAGGTTTGATGGTAAGGTTTTCTTCCCGTAATTTCTCTAATACTCTCCCCACGTCTTTCACGTGACTTTCAAAACTAGGAGAATACACCGCAATGTCGTCGATGTATGGCGACGCAAAAATCTCCATCCCCTGTAAGACCTCTGCCATTAACTTACAAAAATAGAACGGCGCATTGGCTAATCCAAACATCATTTTCTTAGGTAAGTACGTGCCAAAGGGGGTCACAAATGCCGCATACCTTTGTTAGAGAAATTACCTTAATGGTAATTCTCTATACAATGGAAATGAATAGATATGCAGAGCATTTACGCATGTGGGCGTATTTGCTGAATTGTCTGCCCTAAAATAACTTGTCATTAAATAAACATATTGTATATCAAATGAGTATATATTGAGAAGCAGAAACTAAACAGGTTTAAATAACAAATAACAACCTTTATTAAAATCATAATTAAAATCAAACAAACAAATATGAATATGAAATCAATTGTCTAAAAAACAAATATCATTTCTTATATTGAATTCCAATTAATATTATTCATTTTACATATGATGAACCAGAGCACCAGAAGATAAAGAAATTTATTTTATATTGTAAAGTAAAAATTATATTTTAACTTTAAATAAAAAATAAAGTTTATGAAAAATATTTTATCTTTAAATTTAATTCAAATCATAATTCCCAATTCATTTTTAAACATTTACTTTCAGAATAAATTTTAATCACTAACGTTAAGGAAAAAGATAAATAGCAGGAACTTTAAATTTAATTCATAAATATGCATCTCCCCTTCCTATTACTGCAAAGTCTGGTCAACCTTTTTCATATAATAAAAGCTCCTAAGGATTCACGCTGCCACTCGAGAATGCCTTCCTAAAACACATCACCTCCCACATAATGTGTTCTCCATTAATCGACCTCTGCCACAAGAAGATTTATATGGAGGGTGGAGCAAAAACAGAATAGACAATGAATCAACTCAATAACAGTAACATCCCAACGATTGCCCAAGCAATCAGCAAGTCGTTACTAGCTCGCCGGCTATCGTAACGCTTGATAAAAACGAAAACCACTGCATTGAGTCTGAATTCATTTCTAACAAATTAAAGTTGACAAAATTGATTCTGAATAAATATAACAGACGAAGTCTGAATTAAAAAGATATGTTTAAGAAGGAGAGATTAAAAGATATTGTTCTAAAAATAAGTAAAATAAAAATTAAAAAAAAACTCATCTGACATTTTGCTGTAGGTGGCCGGTACCTTGCTATTTACTCTGGAACTTTCATTCAATTATGACATCATTTCAAAACACGTCAGTTCCTCCTAAAATAGCATATTCACTTTAGAAACCGTAACATCGCTTCACATATTAAAGCTGGACATTGTTACATTATATTCGCTTTAAAAGTAACTTTAATAGCATGACCACCGCTTCCACACAGGACTTCATTACTACACTGAACGAGACAAGGCGAACGCTTGCCGGCAAAACAACACAGTTTAAATATCCCATCCTTCTCTGACAACGCCCCCTCATGTGACATCCGCTTCCTGATCTAACGTCACCTCCGGCATCTCGAATGTTCGCGGGAAAGACGATCCAATAGCAGTCAGCCACGGGGAAACTACGTATGCTCGTGGACATGTTACGCCACCTATTGCCAGGTCCGATAACTTTGTAGAAAAACATCGTAAGTATTCTATGAAGGATGGAAGGTATTTGCCGGGAGAAACGAAAGTGTCAATGCCGTAGGAAAGCAGATTATCAATAAGTAGTGAATGGTAAGTTATAAGATATGAGTAGCTGTTAATTAGGCCGAAGTACAAAATAAAAATAAAAATGTATTTTATTTATTATAAGTTGAAATTTAAACACAGGAGAAATAAAGATAATAATTGTTTAAATTGAGACTTAGTTTCATTTATACTTTAATTATTTAAAAGCAAATAAAATAAATAAAATTTGTTTTAAATGTAACTTTACTTTATACTATTGTAAATAAATATAGTAATAAATTAAATAGAAAAATAGGTTGAGTGGAATGACAAGAACTTAGGGAAAATATGTCTATTTTCTATCAAAAGCTCCCCCCTCTTGTCAATTCCATGAAACCATCTAAATACCAGAAAGCAGTAACTTCTAAGTCTGCACATTGGTACACCTCGGTTTGTCCACACTTCAACCTCAAAAAAAAAAAAAACTAATCCGAAAGCTCGACTTCAGCTACCATCACAAATTTAACAGCAACATTACATCACCAATCACAATTGTCTCAACAAAAAAAAATCTATACACGGCATCTACTGTCTCCACCAATATAAAAGAAGTCTCATGAGATGTCAAATAGGGCAATAATTAAAAATTTCTCTGGGCTCCAGTCCATACACATAAACTATAAATAAAAAAAATAAGATTATATAACAACACATACAATTAAAATTCAAGTCACATATATTAGTCAGCCTTATCTCTAATAACTTTAAAATCATCAGCCACAGTGAGTTTCATTGTTTAAAAAAAATCTTATAGTCCATGTATCTTATACTAACAATCTTCAAAATTTTTCATGTAAATATCACGAGGAAATCATCATACATATATATTACAATCAAGACATAATTAAAAATTTCAAAATATTTATATTCAAAAACTTAAATCTTTACAATCTACTTTAAATTCTAGCAATTTCTGCCATCAACTCTAATTCTTATCAACTTTTAAAATCTTTACAGTCCTAAATCTCAACAATCATATTTGAATTTTTTTCTAACACAATTTACACAAAAATTTCAAATTCAAATATATCCCTTTATCACACTTTAATATTATAAACCATCATATAGCACATGTATTCTAACACTATAAATATAAATATCATGTGTCAAATTAAACAAGTGTTCCCACAAAAAATTTCAATTTCTGAGTTTATAATTAATTGAATTACTAAAACCAATACTATGTAATCCAATTTTACACCATCAAAACCAAAAACTTCAATTTCAACTATCCATATGATTAACAATTGAATTACTAACACTATTACCATGTAATTCAATCTCACACTACAAGAATTCGATGCATGTCCCTCAAATCTTAACTTCGAATTTAATACCTCAAAAAATTTTCTCCATTACATCTTACACATAAAATTTTTTTATATTTAATCTCCAAATCAAATCCAGATTGATCTCCAACCAACCAACACCATCTTTCACGCTTAAGAAACAAAGTAGTGAACCCCAAGCAAGGTGAACTCCGACTCAAATCCTTAACTCCAGTTTTACACTTACAGATCCAGACTTCCACAAGGTTAATCCATGTCCTATCAACTATAAAATATAAACTTAAATTGTTTCAACTACCAAATAACCAAGATATCCTGTACAAAAAAATATAAAAATTTAGTTGTGACAACACATTCAATCGACTCAATCAAAAACTAATCCTTTCAGCACCATATGCAAAACTGCATGCATTCATACTAATCCATTGCTCTGGCCAGAGACTTCACACAATCCTTTCATACCAAACAAATAAGACATGGATATTGGTAGCCACTAATGAAAACCAAGTAAATACGAATACCAGTACATTAACTGTTTCTATATATTTTTCAGTCTTTATCCTGAATGAAGGAACATGGACAACTATACTGATCTTGACAGAGAATATCTTAAAAATTTACTGGAGAAAAGCTTTAGCCAAAAAAATATATGATCTTGAACGGATTTAACAATGGATTATCTTAGATTTCAAAACAAACTGTCTGTCTTAAACCTATTATGTTGACAGAAGTAGTTATCCTCTTTAAAAAGAAATTGAGATCCCTAACAATTCAAAAATCAATGCCTCCCCTTACACATTTCCCAACTCAAGAAGACATCAAGCTTAAACTTCAAAAATTACTTGCATCATTCTTAAAAATTAATGTTAAGCATTTTAAAGGAAGCAGAAATATAATTAGGATCTCAACTTTCCAATTACAATTAACAGGCATTCTTCTTACATTATTCTCACAGTAAGAACCATTTAGTAGATTTCAAAAACAAGTTCACCCCCCCCCCCCCCCGAAGTACACTCAACTAACTTTAAACCTCTTTTAACTTTTACCAAAAAGGACCAAAAATTCCAAAATTTCCTCCGAGCATAGCCTATGCATTTCTCAAACCTTGAATGTGGCCATTAAGCTCTAAAACAGGAAAAACTCCTCAAAAATCCGTTCTCTTTAAATTTTGATACTGACTTAAACTGCCGACCATCACATCAGACTCAGAAATCTCACACACAACCCAACACAGCCAGCTACAGTTCTACAGATATAAATCGGACCATATTAATCAAAGTTGGTGCAACATTTTAAAATTAATAGCATTCCTCTAACACATCTTTATGAATGCTGTTATTAAAAATCTCTATTAAAATGACAGATCAAATTGTAAACTCAATTTACTTCAAATTCTGATCATTTTTAAACTAGAAAGTTCATCTTTTTCAAAAAATATTGCACCTAAAACTTATTTCATTTCTTAAATAAATATCACAGACAACAGGAATAACAACATTTAAAATAAAGTAAAACGTATCTTGATTAAAATATTTAAAAATATAATTTTTAAATGAATTAAGAACATAAATAAATAGAGCAGGTAAAAAAAATAAAATTTTTAAATATAAAGAAATCCTTTTTCAGTTTAGACCCAACTGCACCCTCTTTGTACAGACCATCCATGATTCCACTTCCAGGGTAGAAGTACATTAAATCACAAATGTTAAGCTAACCCAATGGAATCAAAAGTTTTAACAGATCTTAAACTATCAGATTTCAAATAAAAAATCTATTTCAAATAAAATAAGCAAAATATATTAAAATCTTTAACTTAAAATAAATTACTCTCCTCATAAAAGATATAAAAATCATTCAAATTTCATCTTTTATATAATCATTAATAAATTTTAAAGCAGTTAAAAACTGATAAACAATTTAAATATATTATCTTAAAAACTTTGAAACTGTTAAAATAGCTTTTTAAAAGAACTGAAGCTATGTTTTTATAGTTAATGATCTCCAAGTCTTCCAATCATTTTCTTTTAATGCAGTATTAACTTATCAGTATCCTTTAAAATCTAATATTACTTAAAAATATCACAGGCAAATCCTTCAACATTTTCTTAACTTTAACACGATTTAATCTTTAACAGAGATTTTTCAAAAAAAATCATTTATCTCTAATTAAAAAATATAAAGAAAAATGTTAACTTTTTACTATTCATATAGCTTAAACTATTAACATTACCAATAAACAATTTCCTCTTAAAAAATATTTAAATTAAACCTTTATAAATATTCAATTCTTAAACAAAAAAATATAACATCTTAAATATATAAAAATTGAAAAAATTTCACAGACGATTCCTCTTCTTGATACAAATCTTCCTTCAGATCACAGTGGCCGATGTCTAAAATCATGCAAAATAAAAGTCCATAAAAATTCAAATATAGTGTCCACAACAGTCTTATACGTTACCAGTCCCGCGAGGCAAGAACGGTGGCCCAGCACCGCTCCTCTGCACCTACTCATGCTAAGGGTGCTGTCGCAAGTCCAGGAAGAATGACTATATGTACTTAAATATCACCAAGAGGCTTTACTCTTATAACAATATAGCTTTTCTAAAACAGTCTCTTAGACTTTCTTACACAAGGATGATTTGCTCAGTAATTAGAGGAACTTGACTTATACATGTAACAGTTCATCATTCATAAATGGATTTCAAAGGAGAATCATCAAAATAAAAAGCATCTTAAACTGATGGATGATGATATAACAAACAGTCCACTCTGTAGGAGAAGCATCAACAATATGCAGGAATAGCAGCTCAAGGCACCCTATATCAGCCAAATTTTTCTTACAAAGATCATACTGGTAAGTCCATTCAAAAGCAAACACTACAGGACTTCAGAATTTTTCTTGGTTCTAAATCTTTCAATTTACACAGGCACATGAAGAAAACCAAACGACGACTTGAATAATCACATGTTGACCTCTCTTCACAATCAAAGTGATGATTTTTCCAGGAATCAGCTTCTAGCCAGACCACCAAACAGCTCAGTCAGAAAAAAGGTTTCAAAAAAATATCAGAGAGATAATGTATAATAATTTATTGATAATAGCCAAGCCACTTTAAAATTCCAAAAAAATTTCTATATATAAGAAAAATTTTAAATTTTCAAAAAAAATTTCACTATTAAAAAAAAATTCTTAAATTCCCTTCAAAAAAATTTGAAATCTCTTCAAGACAAATTTCTCTATATAAAAAAAAATTTCAAAATTCCCAAAAAAAATTCTCTTTAAATTTCTCAAAAAAATTTCACCACAAAAAAAAAATTCTTAAATTTTCAAACTTTAACATTAAGAAACAAAACCAACAGCCCCCCCATCTCAGAGATCCGTCTAATACTTAACACATGGAGAGCCAAAAAGGAAACAATGTCAAAAAAAAATCCATAGATGAGCCATTAAGTATAAAATAGCCAATAATATAAAAATTGAAAAGAAATTCGAAAAGACAAGTATTTGAAGTGTGGGCAAACTAAAGGCCCATAACCGATCTGTTAGAGAAATTACCTTAATGGTAATTCTCTATACAATGGAAATGAATAGATATGCAGAGCATTTACGCATGTGGGCGTATTTGCTGAATTGTCTGCCCTAAAATAACTTGTCATTAAATAAACATATTGTATATCAAATGAGTATATATTGAGAAGCAGAAACTAAACAGGTTTAAATAACAAATAACAACCTTTATTAAAATCATAATTAAAATCAAACAAACAAATATGAATATGAAATCAATTGTCTAAAAAACAAATATCATTTCTTATATTGAATTCCAATTAATATTATTCATTTTACATATGATGAACCAGAGCACCAGAAGATAAAGAAATTTATTTTATATTGTAAAGTAAAAATTATATTTTAACTTTAAATAAAAAATAAAGTTTATGAAAAATATTTTATCTTTAAATTTAATTCAAATCATAATTCCCAATTCATTTTTAAACATTTACTTTCAAAATAAATTTTAATCACTAACGTTAAGGAAAAAGATAAATAGCAGGAACTTTAAATTTAATTCATAAATATGCATCTCCCCTTCCTATTACTGCAAAGTCTGGTCAACCTTTTTCATATAATAAAAGCTCCTAAGGATTCACGCTGCCACTCGAGAATGAATTCCTAAAACACATCACCTCCCACATAATGTGTTCTCCATTAATCGACCTCTGCCACAAGAAGATTTATATGGAGGGTGGAGCAAAAACAGAATAGACAATGAATCAACTCAATAACAGTAACATCCCAACGATTGCCCAAGCAATCAGCAAGTCGTTACTAGCTCGCCGGCTATCGTAACGCTTGATAAAAACGAAAACCACTGCATTGAGTCTGAATTCATTTCTAACAAATTAAAGTTGACAAAATTGATTCTGAATAAATATAACAGACGAAGTCTGAATTAAAAAGATATGTTTAAGAAGGAGAGATTAAAAGATATTGTTCTAAAAATAAGTAAAAAAAAAAAAAAAAAAAAACTCATCTGACATTTTGCTGTAGGTGGCCGGTACCTTGCTATTTACTCTGGAACTTTCATTCAATTATGACATCATTTCAAAACACATCAGTTCCTCCTAAAATAGCATATTCACTTTAGAAACCGTAACATCGCTTCACATATTAAAGCTGGACATTGTTACATTATATTCGCTTTAAAAGCAACTTTAATAGCATGACCACCGCTTCCACACAGGACTTCATTACTACACTGAACGAGACAAGGCGAACGCTTGCCGGCAAAACAACACAGTTTAAATATCCCATCCTTCTCTGGCAACGCCCCCTCACGTGACATCCGCTTCCTGATCTAACGTCACCTCCGACATCTCGAATGTTCGCGGGAAAGACAATCCAATAGCAGTCAGCCATGGGGAAACTACGTATGCTCGTGGACATGTTACGCCACCTATTGCCAGGTCCGATAACTTTGTAGAAAAACATCGTAAGTATTCTATGAAGGATGGAAGGTATTTGCCGGGAGAAACGAAAGTGTCAATGCCGTAGGAAAGCAGATTATCAACAAGTAGTGAATGGTAAGTAGATAAGATATGAGTAGCTGTTAATTAGGCCGAAGTACAAAATAAAAATAAAAATGTATTTTATTTATTATAAGTTGAAATTTAAACACAGGAGAAATAAAGATAATAATTGTTTAAATTGAGACTTAGTTTCATTTATACTTTAATTATTTAAAAGCAAATAAAATAAATAAAATTTGTTTTAAATGTAACTTTACTTTATACTATTGTAAATAAATATAGTAATAAATTAAATAGAAAAATAGGTTGAGTGGAATGACAAGAACTTAGGGAAAATATGTCTATTTTCTATCAACCTTTGGGCTTGCTTCGAGAGAGGAATTTGAAAGTACCCCTTTGTCAGATCCATAACTGTTATAAAAGGAGCGGCGCTCACCTTTTGTAAAACTTCCTCGATATTCGGCAAGGGGAAATACATATGGCGCGTAATCGCGTTCAATTTTCTGTAGTCCACACAAGGCCTAGGATCCTTGCCAGGACTCTCAACTAGTATCATCGGGCTTGTATAGTCTGACTGACCGATTTCTATCACCCCCAAATCTAATCATCTCTGAATTTCATCTTGCAAAATTGTAATTTGTCTAGGGGACATCCTGTAAGGCCTTGCCCGCACCTGGGCATCGCTCGTGAGCTCTATGTCCATCTCCACTAATTTAGTATTACCCGGATCTGCAGAAAATACCTTCCCATTCTGTCTTAACATTCTACAGAAGCTATCAATTTGACTTTCCGTAGCGCGCTCCGCTAACCCACTTTCCCGCAAATCGAACTGAGTCGAATCCGGTGCCGGATAAGGTATCTCTGCGTCCCTTTCAGACTCCTGCGGTTCCTCCGGAATAATCAAATTAACTCGTTCCGGCCTGCGGTAATATGGTTTAATCAGATTTACATGATAAATGGTACTTTTGTCCCTCTTTTCAGGTAAATCAATCAAATAATTTGTATCCGAAATTTTCCCTGTTACAGTTCCCGGCCCCAGCCAATTTACAGCCATTCTATTGGGCTTAGAAGTAGCTAAAACCAACACTTTATCTCCCACATTAAAATTTCTAGACACTGCATTTCTGTCATACCAGACCTTCCTTTTCTCCTGGCATTCGCGCAGTTTCTCGGAAGCCAAATCTTGACATTTTTTAAGTTTGTTGACTAAATCCAAGATGTATTCAACAACCGTTGGATCGGTATCACCAGAATCCATCCAATTCTCAAAAACAATAGTCTGAGGGGTCCTCAGATTCTTCCCTAAAACCAATTCAGAAGGGCTAAACCCTAAACTTTCGTGGGTCACTGTGCGTAACGCAAACAGTGCCGCTGATAGATTCTTCTCCCAATCTTCTCCTGATTCTAAACAAAGCACTTTAAGGACTCTTTTTAATGAAGAATGCCATCTCTCCACCACATGACTCTGCGGGTGACAAACCGAACTATGAGTCACTTTGATTCCAAAGCGTTCAAAAAACTCAGAAGTTAACTCACTGGTGAAGGATTTTCCCAAATCACTCTGGATTTCTTAGGGAAACCCGTCCTAGAAAATACCAACAACAAGGCATCAATCACACTGACCGACGTGATATCTTCCACCGGTATAGCATCCGGATACCTCGACGCTACACAAATAGCAGTAAGTAAATGTCTATTATCCTTATGACTCCTGGGTAATGGACCTACAGCGTCTATATTTATTTTTGAAAACACCTCCGAAATTACAGGCACAATTTTCAAAGGTGCTTTCACTTTATCCCTATTATGACCAACAATCTGACATTCGTGACAGGTTTTAACATATTGTTCAATCTCTTGATAACAGTTCGGCCAAAAATAATGCCTCAAAATTCTGTCTTTAGTCTTTGTGGTTCCCAGGTGTCCTGACACTTCATTATGACAAAGGGCCTTTAAATCCTCCCTAAACTTCTCCGGAACGCACAATTGCATCCTCTCTTCCCCCGACTTACTCACAACTATGCGCACAAGACGGTCCTTTACAATTTTAAATTCTTTTTCCTCGGCAGTTTTTGCTCTTTCCCACAAAGGTATTAACGAAGGACAATTCAGCTGTTCCCTTTTGAATTCATCCCCCGAAATCTTAGCTAATATACTTTCCCCATCAGCCTTCGGTAGAAATTCCCCATCCTCTTCATTTAAAGTGAGAGTTTCGGTTTCGGATTCACCCGGAATTTCGACTTCCATTTGTTTACTCTTTCGACTTTGACTACGCGTAATTACAGCACAAACAGGTATAGGAGATTCCTTATGCTTCTCAATTAATTCTGCGGTTTCATTACCCATTAAATAGAATCCCTGATCTAAATCATCCGGTTTAACAGCTGCCTTAGTGACAATAGTTCCAAATTCACCTTGAATTGTGACTTTAGCCAAAGGTAAACAAAAGCAGGTTTTATCTAAAGGTTGACGTACCCAAGTTACTTCACCTAATAAATCTTCCGGATTTACCCAACTTTTTGCTAGCAAATCAATTCCACTACCACTGTCTCTTAAACAATCCCTTTCAACGCCATTAATTCTCACTTTACTGATATATGGATCAAAACTCTCATTTACTTCTACATTTCCGACTAATCGGCACACTATTTTTTCCTCTCTTTTTCTTAAACTGGGGCAGTCCGGGCGTATATGCCCTTTAACATTGCATTGGAAGCAAACGACTTCCCTAGTTTTCTCAAAGCGTTTATTTTTTTCTACTTTAGGTATTTCCCTATTATTCTGAGGCTCCGGTTTCCTCCGATCTTCCGTCCTTTCCTTAAAATTATTCCCTATTTTACCCTTTCCAAAAGACCTCCTTTCCTAAGGTTTACTATCCGTTTTTTTTAACGTTTTCTTGACGCTCTCATAATAATCTAGTTTGGTCGCTAATTCAGAAGCTTCGCGAAATTCCTCCCAACTCTCTAAATACCTTTCCTTAATTTCAGGGGGAACCCGTTTTTTCAATTGCTCCGTAAGCATTAATTCCTTCAAAGATTGAAAATCAGTCACCTTTGCGGACTCTAACCAATTATCTAGATAGCCACGCAACTCATAAACCAGATCAGACCAAAACGCTCCCGGTTTTTTTTTATGCTCCTCAAATCTTAACCTTAAAGCAACCGTGCTTAGTCTAAACCTAGTCAATAACATACTCTTCATGTGATAATAATCATCTCCCTTATCTGCAGGTTCCTTGACAACTAACTCAGCTATCTCTGCAGATAACAACGGAATTAATTGCGACACCCATTCTTCCTCCTTAACTTTCTCTTTTGTAGCCTGATGTTCAAAAATCATAAAAAATAAAGTAATATCTAAGATTTTCGGATCAAATTTTGGGACTAAGTCCTTTAACTTAACTTTTCTGGTCCCTTCAGTATTTATGGAAACCGTCGATCCTACACTCGCTGTTTTTACAGCATTAGAAAGCCTTAACCTTTCCAATTCATATTCACGCTCTTCTTTAGCTATTTTGTCTAACCTTTCTCTTTCCCTCTCCTCTTTGGCTTCCCTAGCTAATCTTTCCTTTTCCGCTTCCTTTAATTCCTCTAAAATACGATCTAAGAAAGCTTCCCCAGTTTCCTCATCATATTCTGTCGATTCCGTTATGCCTTTTATAATATCTTTAATCAGGTCTGAATCCGACACATCAACATCAAATTCTCTGGCTAACAAAATTAAAGTTTGTTTCTTCTGCCTTTTTAACTTATTTAGAAAAGCCATGATAACAATTAACTAACACTCCTATACACAATTCTAACCTTTCAAAAACAAAGAACCTAATCTTTGAGTTATTTCAACATTAAATAAGATTTCCAAAATTTCAATGAGATTTCAAATTAAATATAGTTTCAAAATTAATTATAATTTCAAAATTATTACATTCCATAACTCTTACATATGCTACTCTTTTCACTTTGCCCCAACATAACATACAAAACAAATATCATTACTCCCTACCTTAACTTAATATATATGAATGATCAAATGTTTCCAAATGAGACAAAAATAAATATAATAACACATATAAATAACACACTAGAGAAATGCATATACAACAAAATGAAACCCTTAAACTAGGGGTGCACAACCTTTTAAAGAGAAGGGCCACTTACAAATATGCCTGGGTAGTCGAGGGCCACATCAATAACATAAAGAGAATTCGATTTCAAGGAGATGATCTGTGGCCTATAATCGGATAAAAAATGTGGTTTCAGAGGTGAGTGAGGAGGGGGGGGGGGTACCCTTTTAAGTTCGTTTACCGAGTCAAAATATCCAATTCATTTGATAAGGATATTGCAGTTTTTACCTTCGTATATATAACAGAGATAATTAGGATTATTTTCAAGATTTGATAATATTCCTTGACTTTATTCGGGAGAGTAATTTTTTTATTAAAAGTGCTAAAAAAAGAGTGGCTGGTGCCAAAAAAAGATGTGAACTTCATAAACGAAAGAGTTGATCAAAAAGATGTTTTCATGCTTGATCAATGAAATTCCTGATTTTCTGCGACCGATCAACGGAAGTTGTAATTTTTTTTTTATGCCTGATCGATTAAATTCGTATTTTTACTAAACCGATTGGCGAAATTTGCAATTCTTACGAAGTTTATCGGCAAAATTCGCGGTTTTTACGAAGCCAATCGAAGAAATTAGGGAAATTACTTCGCATGATCGTCAAAATTCGCGATTTTTACGAAACTGATCAAAAAAATTCACGATTTTTCTGCGCCTCATCGACAAAATTCACGGTTTTTATGAAGCAGATAGAGAAAATTCGCAATTTTTATGACGCAGATAAAAAAATCACGATTTTTATGAAGCAATCGAGAAAATGCACGATCTTTCCACGCCTGATCAAAAAAATTCGCGATGTCGTTGAAGCTGATTGAAAAAATTCACGACTTTTACAGTTGATGATGAAATTCGCGATTTTTCCCAGCATGATCGATGAAACCGAGATTTTTACGAACCTTATCGACGAAATTCGCACCCGATAGACTTAAATCGCGATTTTATTTGAGACTGATCGACAAAATTTGTAATTTTTCTGCGTGAAATTGATAAAATTTGCGATATTCCCGTGTCCTGCTATCAACAAAATTTGCAATTTTTCGGAACTCGATCAATAAAATTCACGATTTTTGCATGCCTGATCGACGAAAGTTGCGCTTTTTTTTTCTTCTGAAATACACATTTTTCCGCGCCCAATCAACAATATTTGCGATTTTTCAATTTTGATGAAATCTGTATTTTTTTTACGCTGCAAGATGAAATTAGCGATTTATTTCGTTTGATAAGATGACAAAAACTTACGATTGTTTCGCAGCCGATCCAAAGAAATTTTGAATTTTTCCGCGCATTGTCGCAAAATATGCGATTTTTCCGTGCTTTTTCAACGAAATTTGCGATTTTTTCGTCTCTGATCGAAAAAATTGGTGATTTTTTCGTCTCTGATAAACAGAATTCGTGATTTTTTCGGGGCCGATCAACAAAGTTTGTGTTGTTTTCACGCGAGAAACCGAGAAAACATGCGATTTATCCGCAGCCGATGAATTTAATTCGCAATTATTCGTGCATCATCAACAAAACTGATGATTTTTTCTTGTCCGATCAGCAAAGTATTCATATTTTCGCGTCCGACCGACAAAATTTCGCAATTTTTCTGTGCCCGATCGGCGAAATTTGCTAATTTTTCCTAACCTCATGAGCAAAATCGCGATTTTTCTTTACCTGATGAACAAAATTTGCTATTTTTCCTAGCTTCGTCGACAAAATTCGTGACTTTTCTGTGTCCGATCTATGGAATTTGGGATTCTAATGTGACCGATGAAATTTTAGATTTTCCCGCGGTAAATTGAAGAAATTTACTTTTTTTTCTGCGATCTATACACAAAAATTGCATTTTTTTCCAGTTATAAATTGACGAGATTCGCGGGCCACACGTTAATCCATTTCGGGCCACTTTTGGCCCGCGGGCCACAGGTTGTGCATCCCTACCTTAAACAAATTTCTACACACAATACACTAACCTATCTCTACCACACCCACATAATCGAACATTCCCAGTTCAAATTAAATTTAAAAAAATTAATTTTTCTAACTTTCTCATTGACCAGTACCTTGCTACACAAAAAGCATTTAAAAGGAACTCACCCCTCTTTTAGGCGACGGAACGGGTGCTCCACCAGACGAATTCACACTAGGAAACGTTGAACAGGCATACCATTCTGGCGAAAGTCCAATTCCACAAGCGATGAAAATCCAAAAAATCGTCGAACATGCACACGACTCTGGCGAAAGTCCAATTCCACAAGCGATGAAAGTCCAAAAATCAACTGAAGAAACGGGTCCAGAGTTTTTAACTTAACTCTCAGATCCCACCGCTGCCACCAATATAATTTATTTAATTTAGCTGTGGCGTAGTGGCAGATGGGCTTGCGATAAATTGGAGAAATTTAATTAAATATTCAAGACTAAATTTTATAAACTCAACAACTATAAAAATTTAATGAGAAATGACGGTTACAAGTGCTCTGACTTTGCAGAGCGGTTGGTTTGCCGGACACCCGGACTTCAAACCCGATATTGGGTATAGCAGTGGTCTGAGAGAGCAGAGCTCCCTCCAACGTAATCTTGAGAGATCTATATCTCAAACTGTCCGACCAGCAGCGAAAAAACGTCCTTCCCTGGTCAACATTCACAAGGGGGGGGGGGGGGGAGGAAAGACCTCTTTCTCAGACTTCTTCCAATCTGGATCCAGGGGTCAAGGCGTCCTTCTCCCATTCGATATCACAGAGTGCCTCCCCTTGATTGATTTCACAGCCCAAGGAAATCTGTACTTAGCAAGAGAAATGCAAGCAAAAACACCTGTGTAAGGTGACCTCCACATAAAGCGCGGGAGGCAGTATTGTTCAGGCATGACACTAAATCCTCGTACACCACTCAGCTGGAGACAACTTGCTCATCCTCTCACTGTCCACATAAAAGTTCAATAATTGCGACCACATTCCGAGCCTTGAGGACAAAAGGCACACCTGCAGCAGGAAATGTGGAGATATGACAGTATAAATTGCTGAAAGAGAAATTTCAACCTCCTAGGCATTTTCTTGCTAAACTAAATTTCAAATTATATATCAGCCGAAAAAATCAAATACAGGGCTGTTCAAAAGTATTGAAATATATATTTGATTATAGACAGTAACCTTATTTCCCTAAATAATGAAGTTTTGTTAAAAATTTCAAGAAATGTTGGAAAGTGTTTCATAATCTATGCTTAATACACACGATTTTTCTTATTTGTGTGCTACAGTTCAGGAATGTTCCTAACTGTGTAACTCATTGACTTTTAAGTTGCAATCTGCTCATTTATGCAGAAACCTTAGGCTGTTTAAGTAATAAATTTTCCATAATTGTGTTCACTGCCAAGTTGGCATATTTTATCAATTATGACTTTGTGCATAGAATGCTTTTTTATTAATTCATGTTGTCCATCTTTTTTAAATCAATGTTGTTGCTAGTATCTTTTGTATTTGATGCTAATTTTGCTTGTAGACCTGACTACAGAATATTTGAAAAAATATTTTTGTTCTCACTCAAGCCTTCTGGTTAATCTTTTATAATCGGCACACTTATTAATGTGTTTTTTATAATATGGTTTGGTAAAATCAAGAACTTTTGGAAACCATTTAATTATAGCCTCACTCAATTTAAATCATATTTTCTCTCAGTATGTGTCCCTTTTGTCTATTTTCCTTCTTTGTGTGGAATTCACCAACTTTTTCACTGATATGGATCTTCTATCCATTGTTTTATCATTACTCTTTTTTCTTGATACTGTTCAGGAATATTCACAACACCTAAAGCTTAAATTTGATTCATTAAATTTAAATATTATTAAATAAGTGAAATTTATATTTTACTTAGATAAGAATCTTCAATATGATGTTATATGTTTAGTTCATATATACTAAGTTATTGTTTTGTATTATTTTAGCATACCTCCGTATTATTTACCATTTTTAATTATTATTATATATTTAATAAATTCATATTAAATTGCTGTTTTGAATGCAACTGGCTATTGGTTAAACATGATTGTCAATTAACAACCATTTTTTATGATCTGTTTTCCTGACATGGATAATATGTAAGTACCAAATTAATTGAGAGTAAATTTTAAAATTCCATTCATTAAATATTATTATATGAGTTATGCTTCTTTATTTTTAATTTGTGTAAGAAAAGATCATGAAGGAAGTTTAGTTATATAGCATTTCACCTGAAATCTAAACAATTTATTTACTTCTGTAAAATTTAGATTAAACCTACATAATTTTAATGATTACAAATAGTTAAGGATTTATCAACTTTTCATCTTAAAAACATGCATTATTCAAGTAATTTTTATTTTAATTATGCAACAATCTATTTGCAATTTACTTTATATGTTTCAAATAGGTTTCAAGAATATATTTGTGCCCTTTATACCTCACACTTTTAATCTATTTATGCAATTATATTTAGAATTTATTGATTAAAGTATAACTCTGTTAAATATTTTGATATTATTTCATTAAATCTAGGTTTTTGACACAAGGATTTCTAATGTAACAGTTTAAACCTTGATTAAAATCAGTTTTAATCATCACATGTCAAGAACTTGCCAATCTTGATTTATGTGTTAAAAGGTTTGTTTATGATAATGTAAATTTCTACTTTTTAATTCTTTTATTAGTGTGAAGTCCAAATAAAGGGTAAAAGAAGAAAACTCAATGACACTAGTTTTGATGATGATGACAGCAGTGAAGATGAGGAGCCATCTGTTTTTGCTTATAGTGCTCAGCTTGTTCAAAAAGTTCTATTCTTCATATCAGACAGTGACAGATTCCAGCCACCAAGAAAAAAGATGAAGTAAGATTTTATTTGTTTGCTTAGATCAATTTCTCTATTTTTTCATGAAAATAAAATATCAAATCATGCTGATATGTTTTGTTAAAAAAATTAAGTGATGATCTGAAACTATTATTATAAACTTTCATTCTTTGGTGTAATTAATTTTCATCAACCAAACATCAGACATGCTGAAATGAGCCATTTAACATGATGGCCTGTAGTATAACTAGATGTTATATATTTTTCAGAAATGAATTATATATGGCCTTTTTTTCATTAAAAAAAATCTAAGCCATTATTTTTAATATTTTATTTATATTTGAAGATGTGCTCTGTATGTTTATGTAATATTTATCTGTGAAATACAAATAATTTAAATTTTTATTTACATGTTAATATTTGTTACTTTTAATATTTTAAATTTCAGCTATTTATTTATTTTTTTAATAGAAATGTAGAGGTAGGAAAATACATCAGTCTGTTTGTCAGGGGCTAGTAAATTCCCTTGATATTTATGAGAGTTAGAACTTGAACAGATGATTAAATGACTAAATTCATGGACTTTTCTCAATTATTTTAAAGTGTTAAAAAATATTCTTTTTTTTTTTTTTTTTTTTTTTTTTTGCCAATTAAGTAAAGTTTGTTATAACAGATTTTAAATGTATGTTGCATTTTAAGGATTCTGCATGTCGAGATTGACAAGGTGGCTGGATATTTTCAGAATTTTCTTTCATAAAAGTCTAGAATTAAGTATAACTTTCTCTTTTCATGTCATTTCTGTAATTTTTTCTTATAAAGCTTTTTCTTTTCTTTCTTTTTTTAAGTTTCCTTTTTTTTTAATTATCATTGTTATTTTTTTGGTGGGGGGGAGGAGGAAGGTTTATTTTTATTTATTTATTTATTTTTAATCACACATGTAAACTGAAAATATTGAATCAAACATAAAATAAATACTGAATAAAGAATTAATATTATTGGTGGAAAATTTAATTAATTTTACATTAAAAAACTTCTGATCCCTTTTTTTTTTTTTTTTTTTTTTTTTTTGATAGTGTTTGTTAAGAATAATTAAAATTTTTGTATTATATGTAAGTATATCATAAAATTACTTTTTGTTTTATTTATCTGATAATATTTTGCTTTTATCAGTTAGTTTTTCCTGTTAAACTATGTGAGAAAAAGTAAATGTTATGTATTCCATAACATTGAGATGAATATGAATTCCATCTTTATAGTGTTTTTTCTTCCTTCTTTTTAAAAGCTACTTTAATAAAAAACAGAAAAAAATATGCAAAATGTAAATGTGGAATTCAAATAAATTTTTTATGAATAATAGGAAGTGGGTTGTGAGCAATATAGTATACAATGGAATTTTTCATAAAATTTGTTTACCTGAACAAAATAAAATAAAATCTTGAATTTTTCTGCAATGTTTATCTTTGCAATATTAGTCAAAAGCAAGCACATAAGTGTAGTAATTATTAATCAAATAATATTGTAGGATTTTCTATTGAAGATCACTCTACATTGGCAAAATAAGTAGATTTAGTAAGTAAGTTTATTAGTTTTTTTAGTAGGTAAGTTTATTTAGTTTGTCTGTGTGATCCAAAAATTCAGATAGAAGTAACTTAAAATCAAAGGAGTAAAAAATCATTTTAGATTTTAAAATTGAAGCAGTCTATTTGGTTTTGTTTTAAGAATTTTTATTACATTAATTTTTATTATATAAATTTTTAAATGTTCTCATATTAATCCCGTGTTTTTTAGAGCATCTTAGAATAAATTTAAGCAAGTGCATTAATAGATGCATAATTTTCAAATTATAAAAATATATTTAATATTTAATTAAAATATGTTGTTAAGCATAAATCTATGATATAAAAATAGTAATTTAAAAATTCAATATCAATAATTTCTCTCTTCCAAACCCTCCTATTTAAAATAATAATAATAATAACTAGCAAAAGCCATGCTTTGTTTGGATTCGCGAAGCATTGTTTCATTAGATAACTTAACAATATTTTTTTTAAATATTATTTGTACTACTTGATTACCCCGTCGACCAAAAAAGATACCGCCAAACTAAAAGATTAAATGCCAATAATGATGATAATATTGTCACATTCACATAACATTAAACTCGTATCACGTGTTCGTTACGCCAACATACAGTGGCGAAATTGTAAGAGAAACACAGGGTATACGCTCAGTACATAGGTTATACCCTAGAATATATGCACTAAAGCTTTCTTGAGCAGCAGAGGGTACATGGTGTTCCTTTAAAAAATCCTGAAGGTATATGGTTCATAACCTTTTATATCCTCCAGTTCATCCTTGGTCATCAAGTGATTTTTAATATGAAGTTTTATTTGTATTCTTATTAATGTTTTATTAATTTATTTGTTCTTTCGTTATTTAAAATAAAAACTACGTTAATTTGTGTAATTTAGTGAATAGTTTGGTGAAATTGGTTGACGGGATAACCGAGTAGTACCAACCAATAGTAGATAACTAATTGATAGTGCTTGGTTATCCCGCCGACCAAAAAATTATCGCCAAACTATAAGAGTAAATGCTAGTTTTGGATGACCATGAATGTGTCATTCAATGACATTAAATGTGATAAAGTTGTTTGAAACGTCATTAAATGATTCTGTTTCGACTTTTTATTTGTATTTTTATTAATATTTTACTAATTATTTGCTTTTTCGTTATTTAAAATAAAATTTTTCTCAATATGTATAATTTGGTTATTAGTTTGATGATTTGTATAATTTGGCGAAATTGGTCGGCGGGATAACCAAGTAGTACCTTGGAATTTAATACTGAAATGTAGCGTAACATTTTTGGTCGACGGGATAACCAAGTAGTACCCAAAAATGCACTGTGTTATAGTATCAATGGAATGAGGTAATAAAGTACAAAATTCTATAATATCTTGATTAAATGCCTACTGTATTCAAGCTGACGAATTTAATGCGATAAACAGTAATAACTGAATGAAATTGAGCAATTAATTTGGCCTCAACGAATGTTAAAATCTTCAATATTTAGGGATGTGGATCAGGATTCATATACCATATTATTAGTTACAGAAAGAATATTTAGTTCATTATTTACTATACATTTATGGCATGTCTTACAAGATCCGGCAGATTGAATATGCATGCCAAATTAACGACGATGACAAAATTTTACAAAAATATAATTTTAAATTTCTTTGTGCATCTTCAAAGTTTAAAGCATTTTTCCGAGCACATGCATTCCCTGTCAGAATAGATTCGTCATGTCGACGTTTTGGTACATATGTCATATACGCACCACATAGACGTTATTTTCTTTTCAGACGCCAATGACATATACGCACCGGGGTACTTAACTGCTGACAAAATGTTGTTATTTTGCTTCACATGATAACCCTGATGTTGCTTAGTTATTAATAAATTGTTCATTTACTTTTATTTTCTTTTCTCAAATAATATAAATTGTTTAGTTCTATAGATATGAATTAAACTTTTTAAAATTTATTGTTAGTTACTTTTTAAGAATATGTATGGTAATTGGTATTTGAAAACGAAGTCTTTGCCAAATTGGCGTCGGAAAAAATTGCACCAATATGATGTGTATATGACATCTGTGCCGTCATTTTTTACGCCGTTAGCTAGCCTCTTGCCTTAATGATATATCATGTTCGCGTTCTTTTCAATCAGTGAGTGTACGTTTTCTTGGCATTTTTTTTATAAGAGAGCTAATATATTCCATAAATTGTTTAAAATGACAAATTTTTAAAAATAAAATGGTAAATTATTTAAAAATAATACTACGTGTACCAAAATAACAATATACGTATCATTTGGTTCAAATTTCAACCTTCAAAATTCAAACAACTCTTTATATAACGAATTTAACAATTAATTTTATTTGTTTATTATTCTTTTGTTGCCACTTTACAAAAAAAAACCCATAACATAATTCTTTTAATATCCATAAGTGTCATTAGCGCAAAGGATTTTGCTGGGATAAAGAAAATGCATTTTATTTATTTAATTAATCATGATTCTACCTGTAATTGCAACTCCATGACTTTTTTTCTTCTGAAAACATGCGTTTCATTTTTTATTTCCAAAATTTTGTCCGTAATGGAAAAACACGTAAAATAAATTAATTAAAATAATAATTTTTTAAAGGTTATTCTGTGAAAAAAAAATATTGTGCAAATCTACAGATCATACTTTATTTTTGTGTTTAATTTCACGTCAAAATACTGAATAGATTTTTTATAAAGTGTACGACAAAATGTAATTTGAGTGGCCTAGTAGAGGATTCGCTTCGCTCATCCTAATAAATGTACATATCTGCATTTCTAATTTTGTTACTTGAAAAACAACAACAAGAAAAGGTAATTTATTACCCCAAACTGTCAAAGAAAATGTCTTTTGCATCTTACAAAAATTTTGATGTTTTCTGAGAATACATTAGATTTATTTGATAAAAAGTGGCAAAACTTTAAATCAATTCATTCTTTAATTGAAGTTTACATTTAAGTCATTATCACATTGAAATCATTGTGATTATTAATGCGTAATATTAAATTAATTTCAAATTTTGTTATTTTAGTAATTCATGTTTCTTGTAATCTTTGATTTAGGATGATGTATAAAACATATCGTCTGTTATGTTTAAAATCTACTACACCTGAAGAGTTGTATACAAGAAAAGTAAGCATTTGTTTTCTTTAGCATTTGTTTGCTTTTTTTCTATGAAGTTTTGCTAGGTTCTGTATCTATTTCTAAAGTAGAATGCTTATAAATTATTTATATTTAATACATCAAAAACTATTGAGTTTCATTGTTTACCTTTTAGTAACTGCTTACATATATTTTGTTTATTTAGATTAATAATGAAGAATATGGTGAGGCTTTAGCTTTAGCTAAAACTTATAACTTAGACTGTGACCTTGTATATCAAAGACAGTGGAGAAAAATGCCTGTTACTGTTGAAACAATAAATGATTATTTGGTGAGTAAAATTTTAATAAATTTGCTACATTCTGTATAGCACATTTAAAGTTAATTGTTAATGTTTGTGCTGTCATTTCTCCATAATAATGCATAATGTAACTGTGCATGCATTATTCCTCTCTTTTCTCCCCATGAATAACATGGTTTTAAGTTACTGAAGAGTAAAATTTGAGTATCTTTGTAGACAATTCAGAATTTTTTTTTTTTTTTTTTCAGAATGAATGGAAGAAGGAGGAATAATTTTCAATAGCCAATAATTTGTAGTTTTTTTTCGTTAATTTATTTTAAACCTTTTTAGCAGAAAATCTGCAAGAAAGTAAATATATAATTAATAAAATTGTATTTTAAATTAAATTTTGATATCTTGAAAACTTTTTGCTTGTCTGTATCTTAGAAAAACATAGAAATTTAATTTATAAATTTATTAAAAATTATTAAATTATCTTGTAGAGTAAAATAACTAAAAGATCTTGGGTCCTTCATGAATGCCTTGAGCGTGTACCAGAAAGTTTTGAGGCTGCTAAAGAGTTATTAATGTATGGCCTTCAAGGAACTGATGTGAAAGCTTTACTTGCTATAGGCAGAGGTGAAGATCATGGCAGGTAAATTATTTTCTCAGAACATTTTGAAAAATTTTCATGAAATGTGATTTTTTTTTTAATGTAATATAATACCAGATTCTTTCGCCCCTCCCCCTTCCCGATGAAGTATCGAACAACCACAGCTACGTCTCGCTTATTATTAGTCTCAGAGGTTGGGAGTAAGTGGGAGGGTCAACTACTGTGGTGAGTGGCCTCCTTTCTTCCACAACCCTGCACTGAACCCGAATAACCTATTCCCTAGTGGAATGGGGGTGGAAAATTGAAAAATTTATATTAGACGTATTTAAAATCAAAATTATAGAAATTACAGACACTGAAAAGTGGGAAGGATGAGCCTGGGGTGATGAAGCTACAGAACAACCACAGTTATTAGTTTTGGAGGCAGTAGGGGCTGGGTGGAAGGGTAAACCGCCGCAGTAAGCAGCCTCTTTTCATCTATGATCCTACATTTGACCAGAATATCCGACTATTTAGCAGAATGAAAGAAAGAAAATTTGATACCGTACACATTTAAAAGCAATCATCTCTCACACCGTATTAAAAAAAGGGGCAGTATACTATTGATAGGAAATGGGCACTTTTTTTTTTACATTCCTTTTATAATTTTTAAAGGCACTTTTTCCTTAGTTTCATTCTTTAATAACAAAAAAAAAAAAAAAATGGAACTCTTATTGGATCACTAAGTTATTCATATGTTTGTCAAGTTCCCTTTTCTTAGATATGGTTGAGGGTATCAAGTTGACATCAATATCAAATAATATGGTCTCATTGTTGAGTAAAAATTTCAAGCTTTTAACATAATCAAATAAAAACTTAACGACTTTAAAACAGTGTTTATGGAAATTCATATTATTGAAACCCCATTATAAATCAACGTAGAATTATAAATTAATGATTTTCAGAATTTTTTTTTTTTCTTTTACATGTTTTACACATTTTTTCGTTCTAAATTTCAATGCTCTAGGTGGACAGGAAGTATTCTATAGGTTTTGCGAGTAAAACCTATAGGATACTTTCTCTTGATTTAGAATCTAGAAATTTGGCATAGAGAAAGGTCTTAAAGTACATAAAAGAAAAATATATTAAAATCATTCAAATATTAATCTATGTCGTTTGACAAACTCATGAATTTCAATAATCAAAATTAACATCAAATTCTACCATAAATGGATTTATTTTATGAGTTTTTTAAAATATGGTTTCTCATTACTTTTCTTTCTTTATTCTAGCCATTATGCATTATTCCATATGCTAAAACTATGTAGTCATATCTGCCAGCATTAAAACATGTTTAAGTTTGAAAAAAAAAAAAAAAAAATCACCTAATACAAATGAGTGACATCTTATTTCAATGCAAAATGAATCTTTATCTCATAGGATAAGGTGAGGTGAATTGATAGTGTAGTAAAATGGAAAAATTGTAAATACTTATTTTTGGAACATACATTGTGCTTAAAAAATAATAATAATAATAATAATAATAAATTTATAAGATTTTTCTAAAGATTTGTTGACAACATTATTGCCCCATTAGAAAGTTTGCAATTAAATCTTGCAACATTTAGAGCATTCTTTCTCTTTAAGAAATGCTTTCTTATCTATTGTTTTTCTAAAAATTTCCAAAAAAACTAATACTTTCTTTGGTTTGTGATAATTATTTACCTTTTATTCATATATCAGCGATTCTGACAACATTTAAGTATCAAGTGCAGGAGAAAATTTTCCTGAACAGGCATCTACTTCAATACTTTTTTTTTTTTTTTTTTTCACTTCTGGCATTTTTTCATGCAAAGATCTGAAATATGCCAACCTTAAAATGAATTCCAATTAGCACTTATGTCAAAAGGACCAAAAACATTTTGGAAAATGTTATGTGAGTTATATTATTCTGGTGAAGTGATGACCAAATCTGGTCTAATGGAACACTTTCCACAAATTTAGAATTGCCGTGGTAAGGTGAGGATTTCTATGAGCAATCTCTGTTTACAAATGGGAGATTATTTCTCTGTTTTAAAAAGAACATTGTACATTTTGTCTATAGTATTTACTTACTGGAATATTAGACAATACTATATAACCTCAGTTCCCAATTAAAATTTTCCTGAAATAATATGCAAGGAAAAAAATCAAAATATTTGAGACAATTACAGCCATGGAGTATGAAAATTTCATGAGGAAATTCATTAACAAATCATTATTTTGTAATTGTCATATTTTTAGAAAATGGCAACTCTTGTGCCATTTATCAATCTCAAATTCTTAATCTTAAAAGACCATTACAGTTTTTTAAATGTAACTTATGTAACTAAAATTCTTTCTGGTAGCAAAATTTACACATTTCCAACCAATTTGGAGTAATGGTTTTTTTACTACTACTTTTTTTATCCCATCTATTACTCATTTCATCTCATGCCTGAAGTAAAATAAATATAAAAAACTAACAAAAGTTTAGAAGCTTTAACATTACAAAATACATTTGAAAATATTTTAATTAATATTATGATAATTTTTTTTAAATATTTTTTATAAGTTAAAATGGGTGCAGAATTGAAAAATAGTACTTTTCATATCAATTTTATCTCTCTTTATCCTACAGTATAATGTTATATATTCTAGTTTAATTATTTATTTGTCTACCATTTTATACAAGTCTGATATTTGAATCCATGTGAATGTTAAGCATGTGAAAAAAGATTAGGTTCTGAGTTAGGTTCTGTAAAATTTATTTGGAATGAAAGAAACTTTTTATGAATGAAAAACTAAAAACAGTTGTTTATTAACAGTAAGTTCATAAGTAATTTGCATTTGCACATTGGATGCTTAAATAAATGGGATAAGTTTTTTTTGTTAAATTATAAGTAAATGTTAATTTTTAATTGTTTGGTAGAGCATATCTGTTTTCTATGAATTTCATAAGGTTATATAACAAGTTACAATAATTCATTTCATCCTCCATTTCCAATTTGTGCTTCAGACTTCTTTCTTACTAATGAAGGTTAATTCTCTAATATCCACAATTCTTAATTGACCCCATTATCAACTCTTTTGGAAAGGTACAAAACCGTTTTTGCTTTTCTTGTTGAAAGAAGCATAAAAAACTTTTACAAATGGAAGTATGTTGATTATAAGAAACAGGGCTCTTAAAAATACAGATATTTTCATGCAAGATAATTTCTGATTTGGCTCATTGTGAAATTATATTAAAGTGCACATGAGTGACCATGCTAAATATAATTTTGCTATTTCAGATTAATCGCTAAATGTGCTTACAAGAATTTTTTCCTAGCTAACATCACCCCATTTACATGTAAAGGTATCTATTCATCATTGTGCGCGCGGCAGCGCGCTACAATAATATGATTGAGCGATGGTGCACACGGATTTTTCAATTTTTCTTTTTGCAATAACTAACTAAATACTTATCCAATTTTGATGATTTTTTTTTTTTAATGTTCGTCTGACCAAGAAGCACAACATAGCACAAAAATTATTTTTTTTTATGGCATACTGTAGGTGTACTGTAGAGTATTCTGAAAATCGGACAAAAATTTTGTGTCACAGCACTTTTCTCGAAAACTACTAAAGATAAAAACTTAATTTTTTTTTTAAACAAAAGACAAACTTTTTATCCCGAGGTAGTCGTCGAGAAAACGTTATTTCGCTGGGCGGTTTTTCTGAAATTGCGTATTTTCCAAACTTGGTCATAAATGGGTATATCTAACGTTCTATTGCAGATAGAATGTTGCGGTAAAGTTTATTTTAAAGATTTTGTGATGCTAATTAATCCTGCAAAAATTCATAGCTTTACGTTAAACAGTTTTTTTACAAGATGAAATAAAAGAATAGCAGTCATCAATCTAAGGTACTTGTGATCATTGGAGAGAAAAACCAGTTACACCATTCGATTAAGCATAAAAAAATACAGAATGCTTTTTTTTCTCTTATTTTTAACTTAATTTTTTAACGAATTATGAATTTTTTTGAAATTTTTGACATGCTGATTTTTGTCATTTTTTAACACTAGAACGCCCGGAATGGAGTCGATTCGACTCCAATCATGTAACTAAATTTCAATTCGAACCAGAAAAATTTTCTTGAAATAATTTAAATCTAATCCACGCAAATTTACGTTAAATAAATCAATTAAATAATTTTGAATAAAAATTCTGGTGAGAAATATTATTTTCAAACTTGAGTAGAATTTCCAGGCGTTCTAGTGTTAATGAATCATTTACTGAATAATTATGCACGGTGTCTAGCCCTGGTGGCTGTCAAATTTGATTTTTAATTTTAAATTAGGCAATTTTTTGCACCATGCCAAATTTATATTTTATCCATTTTTTTCATTTATTTATATTTTGTTTTTAGCACAATGGCATCAATGGCAAAAATGCCTGGCATACCTGTCAAATATTGGGGCCCTGTACTTTAACAAAGTGTATTTATTATAAGTATATACCGTATTTATTCTAATAGAATGCGCCCTCTAATAGAGCGCGTCTTCTAATAAAGTGCGCATCTTGGTGCTGATTGAAAAAATAAATATACGGAAACGATATAGTAGATAAGTAGAAAACGATTACTTAAATGCATTATCGAGGATTCTCATCGATCAAAATAGAGATATTCTATCAAAGCGATGGAGTGGCGATGCAGCAAAAGTTTCAAATTTTGAACAATGTACCACTCCTGTAAACTATAGCGCCAAGGATATGCACATTGTTAAAAATCTGCTGCATTTTGCTGCAACGCACTCCCCTGCTTGTATAGAAAACGGTTACTTGGCCGTGAAATGGCGCTTTCTCATTGGTTGGAATAGAGATATTATATACAAGTGGTGGAGGGCGTTGCAGCAAAATGCAGCAGGTTTTCAACAGTGCACTGTTAAAAATTTGACCCATTTGTGTTGTACAGTAAACAAGTTGTGCAGTATCCCTATGGAATATGGAAAAATAGAAGGACTAGTGAAAAATGCTCCAAGGAGCAGTGCAAAAGCAGAATATGATTTTAATTGAGCATTAAAAAGTAATGGACAAGTGCTTCTGTTAATTACTGAGCATGAGGAAGGATAAGGGATCCCTTCTTGGCTACAACTCACTTCAATGCCAACTTTGAAAAAATCATATTTGCGCTTTTTCCGTGAAAACAAATCAGTCGCAGTTACTATAAAAATGTATAGTGTAAAGACGTAACCAGTAAAGATGCAGTTTAATTAGACATAAATGTAAAGGAAGGCGACATAATGCCAGATACCTAGTTCCTGCAGGTATCACATTCATGCACTGCCACCAAGCATACCCTAAGTGTATAATTGCACAGAAAATTGATTTGTAGTATAGTGCAGAGTGAACAGTGCAGTTAACATCAGAGATGTAGTACAGGCTATACGCCGTACACCTTCTGGACTTTTTAATAGAACACCATATACCCTCTGTTTTTGAAGAAAGCTTATAGTATACACATTCTAGAATATCCCTCTGCTTAGAGCATATATCTTATGTTATTTTTATGACTACACCCCTGGTTAACATCTAAAGCACGGTGGAAAATTCTACTAAAGAACCGCAAATTTCTTTTATATGGAAAAAGCGCAAATATGATTTTTTCAAAGTTGGCATTGAAGTGAGTTGTAGCCAAGAAGGGATCCCTTATCCTTCCTCATGCTCAGTAATTAACAGAAGCACTTGTCCATTACTTTTTAATGCTCAATTAAAATCATATTCTGCTTTTGCACTGCTCCTTGGAGCATTTTTCACTAGTTTTAAATGAATAAGTAAATGTATTAATCTTAATACTAACTTCAAATACCTCAGTTATAAATAATAGCTTGTCAATAGATTTCACTGCTAGATTGTCACTAATATACTGTAACATTCACCTTTTTTTGATTTAAGAGTTAATAAATCATTTGACACTGCAATGAAAAAATCATCAACCATTATGTACTCTGAAAGAAAAACTGGGTGGGAAAAATCAGGAATAATCATAGCATGTGTAAATTTTAAGTTTTTCTGTAGTTTTATATTCTTGGATAATCAAAACTTGTAAATGTTAAAACCATGAAAATAAGGAATATTGAATAGTTGTTGTGCTTTAGAACTAATTTTTTTTACATTTAGCATGAATGAATTATATATTTTTTTTAATTTTAGGTTTATATTAGACAGAGATTCATTTGATAATGCTGTAAATGAAGATGATACTTTTTCTTATGATGTAATTGATGATTATACAGATATTTATGAAGCAAAAAAGAAATATGAAGCAAAGAAACGGGCGGAAGTGTTAGCACAAATCAATTTTAAAAAGTAAGTTTTTCATAAGTTCTATTCATTTTTATAATGAATTCTGTCTGTTTTCCTCAAAATTTCTGTTTAAGTTTCTCAAGATGGGCTGATTATGTATCATATTTTCCCTTGACCCTTAAATTATAACTTTTACCTATACTTGTATTGCCAGCCATTTATTTTGTATACACTGGAAAATAAACTAATAAAAAAATATTGCCCAATTAAATGACAAAACTGATGGCAGTGAGCTGACAGGCTATCCACAATAATTGTATATTGCAACCTTTCTTTTTTTTAAGAATAATGCCCCTCAAAAAACAAAATGAGGGTTGGAGGTTAGTTTCTCCATTTCCCCCGTTTATACTTAACCATTGAACTCCCAAAACTAATCAAGGATATGCTTTATCAGAATAAACTTATATCCAAAATCTGAAAATCAGATAATTCTGTATAAAACCTCATTTATTGTATATTGCAACCTTATTTTTTTAAGGAATAATGCCCCTTGAAAAACAAAATGAGGGGTGGAGGTTAGTTCTCCCATTCCCCCCCCCCTTTATACTTAACAATTGAACTTCCAAAACTAATCAAGGATATGCCTTATCAGAATGAACTTATATCCAAAATCCGAAAATCAGATAATTCTGCATAAAAACTCATTTATTTAATTTAAGGGGAGTAATATACCATCCTCCCTTTTATAATTAAATATTAAATCCCCAAAGCTATCCAGAGATTTATCTTATGTAAAAGGACCTATATTCAAAATTTGAAGCAAATTAGATAATTTACATAAAAATCCATTTAATTTATGGGGAGGATAATCATTTGTCTCTCTCCCCTTTAAACTTAACAAAAGAACCCCAAAAACTAATCAGGAGAGTGCCTTATCAGAATGAACTTATATTCAAAATTTAAAGCAAATCAGTAAATTCTGTATGATAACCCCATTTACTTAAATTAAGGGAAGTAGCTCCCATTCATCCTTTAATACTTAACCAATAAATCCTCAAGAAATCAGGTAAGTGCCTTATCAGAATGAACTTTTATCTAAAATATTGAACAAATTGGTAAATTTTGCATGAAAAAGTAATTTATCTAAATTAAGGTAAGTTACACCCCTATCCATTCCTCATTGTTTATACTTAATCAATAAACACACAAAACTAAGGATGGAGATGCCTTATCAGAATGATCCTGTATCAAAAATTTGAATGAAATCTGATAATTCTGCATGAAAAAACCAGTTATCTAAATTAATGAGGGTGAATTAGGCCTGTTCTTCTCTTATACTTTACCAATGAACTCCCAAAACTAATCAAGGAAGTTCCTTATCAGAATAAACCTATATCCAAAAATTGAAGCAAATCGGATATTTTTATCATGAGTTATTGTGTTATGTATGTAGATACATACTGTACACACAGAACTTGCAGATACTTTAGCTCTCAGGCCTTTATAGTCTTTGAGCTAAAAATTGTGTGTTGCCGTATGGCATTAACATGCATATTCAATTGTTATAAATTTATTTTTATTTTTTACTATTTGCACTCTACAACAAATTACAGATGGTGAATCTTGAAATGTTTTATATTTTTAGAAGAGTCACAATAGATCTTAAATATTTATTCATTTTAATTTTAAACTGAAAAAAAAAAAATCATTTTTGTTGTTTAATTTTCCTTACTTTGTGGCCTATATGTCTCATGTATCTGATTGTAACAGTTCCTTGAACAATTCTTGCTCTAAATTCAGCCAACTAATAAAGATTAATAGAGGATTTTTTTAGCTTTCCACTGAAAAAGTTGCATAGAATCGTTGTATTGGAGTTTCTCCATGAAATAACTAAGGCATCTGCATAGCTTTTGATCTCTATTAGAAGAAATTTAGAATGAAAAAAGTTGCAGTCATAAAGGAACTTCCTGTCAGCGTGAGATGTTAAAAAGTTGATAGTTGCACAAATTTTGAGTTTTCACAGAGTCCTATTGTTTTTTGATCAAACTCGCAAAGATACAAATCATGACATCACAGGCATCTGATTGGTAAGGAACAAGAATGTCATGCGAAAAGATCCAAAGAGAATAACTCTGCAAAGAGTTTTGTTAAAAAAGCATAATGATCTAAAAATAGGATGAGTAAACAGATATCTCCAGATGGAAAAGATCTTGGAATAAAAATAAATAAAAAAGAAAAAAGAAATGGCTCTTTTAAAAACTTTCTAATTCACACTAAATAATAGAAATTGGTGAAAATGAGGAGGCAATTTAGGAATAAACTAGAAGCTTTATATTTTAATAAATTGAGTAAGATAATAATTAATTTAAGGAGAATTTATGGAATTATAGATATTATTAAAGAATAGGAAATTAGTGAATTTGCCTGTAATTTAATGTAATAAAAAGAAAATAAAAGGAGACATTGTGGAGGAAAATTTAATCGTATCAAAAACATGAATGCGAAAGAATGCCAAGTTCGTTAAAGGTTTCGCTAATAAAAGAAGTGAGATCTAACTGCAAACCAAGTTCTTTTGAAGCTCATTAAATCATAGCTCCTGTCATGCATAATATTCTTCAATCGCTTAAAATGATTTGTTATGTTACTTGTTATTCAATAGAGTGACAAAGCAAGTTTTCTCTTATTCAAATTTCTCTATTTAGTTGATCATTTCCTTAACTTATCAATACCTTAACTTCAATATACTTATTCGAACACTCGATTGACTAGATCTTCGCCAATCAGATTCTAGATTAAATTGTACTCCGACTCAAAGTCTAAAGTTGGTAGCTGAAAACTTGCCAAGTCGCTCTATTGAATAACAAGTAACATAACAAATCATTTTAAGCAATTGAAGAATATTATGCATGACAGAAGCTATGATTTAAGGAGCTTCGAAAAAACTTGGTTTGCAGTTAGATCTCACTTTTATTAACAAAACCTTTAACGAACTTGGCATTCTTTCACATTCATGTTTTTGATAGGATATCATTATTTTTTGTCAAATAAGTAGGTATTTGTTTCCTTTTTGAAATAAATAGGCTTAATATTAAATTAACTTTATTTAATATTCATTAATCTTACAGATTTTTCCTGCTTTTATTCACTGTTTTTTTTTTCAGTCAAATTTAAAAATGTTAACATTAGGACTGCTTATGTTCCTTTAAATTCCACTAATAAGGATGTTTCTTTTATGTGATTGGGTACTACTTGATTACCTCGTCGACCAAAAAAGTTTGTCTCCAACTTGGCAATATATCATCTGATTGACGACAAAAATTATGTACCAAAAGAGATGCTAACTTGGTGCTATTTCTGGTATTTTGCCAAATTCCCATAGACTCCCATTGTAATCTGGTAATTTATCCAATACTTTTGTTAGAGCAAAGACTGTTGCCATCATTTTGACATCTTTTTTTTTTTTTAAACGGTTCGCTAACTTCCCAAGATTGCTTAAATATTACTTTTTAGAAACTTTTTAGAATGCTTTGAGCACATTTTTATCCCTGTTAAATATTGTATTTGTTAACAAATGTTCTCAGTGATCATTTATATCTTATAAGTAATGATCATGCTAAATTTTATGTTCCTAACCCCTTAACATACAGACATTGCATTTTTAGAACGTTTTTTGCTCTTTTACCCCTTTGGATTAGTGGCATCTACATAAGATATAGTCTATGTTGGAGCAAGGACTATCACCATCATTTTGATACTATTACTTTTAAGATTGGTTTGTTGTTTGCTTAGATTGCTTAAAAATCCCAATTTAGAACATTTTTAGAACGCTTTTCATGCATTTTCACTCCTTTTAAATTTGGTACTTTTTAGCAAATGTCATTAGTGATCATTTATATCTTATAAATAATTAACATGCCAAATTTTGTGCTTCTACGCCCTTTAGTAAAACAAAAATCTCATTTTTAGAATGTTTTTCGCTTCTGGACCCTTTTTAATTAGTGGCGCAGACATAAGATATAGTCTATGTTTGAACCGGGGTGAGCTCCATTATTTTGGTACCATTACTTTTGAAATCGGCTCTGTAGTTTCAGAGATTAGTCCCGATACTCGCCAAAAGTGACGCCAACTTGGCACTATTTCTGGTATTTTGTGAAATTCTCATAAACTTAAATTGTAATCCAATAATTTATCTTCTAACACACCATTAATGTTTAATTAATGGCAATTTCTGATTTTTTCCTATTTATAGATCCAATAACCTACCTTCACACCAAATTTCAACTTCCTAAGTCATCTGGAAGTAGTCAAACATTTTTATGAGTGAGTCAGTGGTAAAAATAGTGGTTTTCAGACATCATTTTCTCATGAACGGTAAAAGATTTTTTTTTTTAATTTATAGGATTCAGAAATTAGAAGATGATCTTACACAACACAAAAAATTGCAAGTGTGTAGGTCAAATAGAATTTAAGTTATTGAGGGGTCAAAAGTGGCCTAAAATGGTTCGTGTAATATAACCCATGGCTGGTGTGTCGCCTTTTGCTATGTGGACTTGGCTGACACACTGCTGTGTGTCTAGATAATATAACATATATATATATATTTCTTGTGAAATTTCAGGATAGCTCTTTAAAAATTATGTTTAAGATAGTAATTAATTTAAAAAAAGGAATAGTGCAAATTTAGAGTAAAATCAACATTTTTGATAATATAGTCCTGTTTAAATTATTTTTCTCTATTAAAATCAATTCCTAATTTAAAATTAATGAAACAGTTTTAAAGAACAATATAAAAGCTGTAAAAATTATAATAAAATCTAATTGTAATAAAGCTTGTGTAAACTGTCAAAGATATAGTTTGGTGAAAATTAGCTTGAATCAAATTGATCCGATATGTATGATCGAAAAATTAAATGTGCCATAAATGATTAGAACACATTTGAAGTTATAAATACTTTTGATGGAAGAGGAAAGTAGAAAGAACAAGCTTATGCTTTTAAACTCTTTCCAATGTAATTGAAAAGTGTTTATAAATTCAGTTTGTCTACTGTCTGTCTGCTAACTCCCATAAATGTACTCAAATTGCTATTCATTCAATCTATATATATTAATAAATTTTTCTATAGCATGTTATATCTAAAATGAAATAAGTAGCATTTATAGTTTATTTAGAAAGACATTCAAAAGATTTCTGTTATGTTACGGTGTATTAGGGAAAATCATTTGTGTTTTATTTTGATAATGATACAGTAGTTCAACCATACTGAAATTGATTTGAATTATTGAGGTGCACTTCGAAACCTTCCTATAGAATGTCAGGATTCATATTCATTAGGGGAATATGGGATTCCTGCGAAAATCAGGGGAATCTCAGAGGATAATGCGCAAAATACCTCAAACCTGGGAAAACTTGCCAAAATGACTGTCTACTCTGGGAAATTGAGGGTAATTATTGCTATCAGTGTGTTTTATGATATTGCATCTGTCAACATCCATTCAGTCACTAGACATAGCTCCTAACATCGTGAGGTTTGACATTAGTTCAAGAAAAACTTTTAAAAATAATAATAAATAAAAATAAAGAACATTTTTAATTGATATTGGCACTTGTAGCCTTCATGTTATTCATAATGCTTTAAAAAGAGATAATTAAATCATAAAGTAGAAATTAAAAATTTCCTTTTAAAGTTCTGTCATATTGTTTATTTAAATGATGCATAAACTTTCTTTTTGAGATTACCTTGTTTTTATTTTATTTTGAGGAGATGGGAGTGTCGTGGTATTGGGTTAAAAAATGTCGTTAATTGTCGATATGGAAAAATTGTACATTCCGGAAAAATAAATACATCAGGGGATTCTCGGGGGATTTTTTCTTGGAAAATGAGTATGAACCCTGAATGTGGAGTGTGTACTTCATTCTTTGTTCATTTTCAGTGACACACTAAAGAATTTGATTACAGTACCAGTGGCGCAGCCAGGGGGGGGGGGGGGGGTTAACCCCTCCCCCAGGATCCGAGATTTTTTTCCCAGTCATTTTTTCAATTTTTTTTTCTTTCTCTCTCTCCAGAAAAAACAACACTTTCAAACAGATTATCGGTTCGGAAGCATTCAACAAACCAAAAACTGTATTTTGAGCTATTTCTTCCCTCCCAATTGTCCAACCAAGGGGAAGGGGTTAGATGTTAACCCCCCCCCCCCCCAGTACCAACTCAGGTTCAGATATTTTTTCCCGTCATTTATTCGATTTTCCCTCTTTCTTTTCAAAGACAATACCACCGATTCAAACAAATTATCCGATGCTTTTGGCCGAAATCTGTATTTTATAGCCCCTTTCCCACTCCCCATTTCTGAGAATTAGGGGTAATTCACAAGTGTAGGAATGACTGAAGTGTCTTTACGGAAAATAAGCTTCTTCACATTCTTTTGTTTTGGTAAGTGAAGATGACCGTATGTCTAAAATGCTAAAGATGTAAAAGTCATTTAAAAGAATAAGCACATTATAGTTAAGTAGCATTTAGCATACTAAGTAATGTCACTCGCACAGAGATCGATGGTGTTACAACCCCCTCCTTACAGATGTGGATCTTCCAAAGCTGGATATCTCTTTTGTCGGCTTTAGGACCTCCTATCTTCTGTTGACGTCGGAAAGAAGAAATAAACGGAATCCTGTCTTTTTAATGGTTTTTCTATTGACCCAGCAGAGCAAGGCAGTTCTGCTTTGTACAACCCATTACGAATTGACACTTAAAAAAACCCTTTTATATAAGAGCCTATTTCGTAGAAGATATGGTGGCCGAAACTGGAGGAATACAATAAATCCACCCTTTAGTTGTCAATCTGTCACTATTTAGAATGAGAGGTTGCAATGATATAAGTTTAGCGCAATTCTTTTGCATCTACTATTCAGAAATCTGTATTTCACTTCTCTCTCTTTCTCTCTTTTCTAGTTTCATAATTGTCTGAGTTTGTGTGCCTTTTTTTTATAGTATAGTTGAAAAGAAAAAAATATATATTTCGGTTTTGGATCTGCTTACCACAATGTCCGCTTCAAAACCTGGCCAAAAAAAAAAAAAAAAAAAAAAAAATTATGTCGTATTTTGAGAAGAAAAAAATCTAAAATAGAGAATAAGGATATAAATAATGTAAATACTCCTCAATGTTCAAGTGAAAAAGTTCTGGACTTGCAGTGAAAACTCAAAATTTAACACTACTCAACCTATTACTGCTGATTTAGGATTCAATAGTAGTTCTTTGAGTGAAAAAACTAATTTTAAAATAAACTGTACTGGCCATGATTTTGGATTATATATTGTATCTGGAAAACAGGTAAGAATTATTTATTTTCTTAATTTTATAATGCATTTCTTTTTTTCAAAACAGACGTGCCTTTTTAGAGTGTAAAATTCTTTAATTTGTAAAATTCTTCAGTTTTTAAGTTCTATTCTATACAATATTTTTCTCCTGCAAATTTTTTACTAATTTATCTATGTGTTCAAGTATAAGGATGTTATTATTATTATTATTATTATTATTATTATTATTATTATTATTATCGATTAAACTTTAAATTTTATTCATATATGGCTTCTAGGTATAGAGAAGTATTTGTATAAGTTATCCTGATTTTAAATCTGACAAACTATTTTTTGAATCGATATGACATGCATTTTTTTGCTTAAAAGAGATTTTAATTTATTTATTTAACTGGGGGGGGGGGGGGCTCAGACTCCTGCAAGCTACGTCCGCCAACCCCCATTTAGGTTTTGTAGCCTCTAGAAACATAGCAATGTGCCCCAGTTAAAAAAAAAAAAAAAAAAAAAAAAAAGCTGGTTATGAAAGTTTGATGATATTAATCATTATAATGACGACTGCCTTCTATAATCGGGTTGTTGTGCTTTTCCTTCGGGAAGTTTGGATGGAGGTATTGTTTGGTTACAAATGGTCCCATCCATCGCTGCCTAACAACTGATATCTGTTTTAGAGATTCATTCATAAGTAAAAATTAATTGCACATGTAAAAATCAGCTTATATAAAATGGTCAAGTTAAAACCTGACTTTCTTTTCAACCAATGTATATTTTCCTCTCAAACTACATACATTTTTAATGCAAGAATTTTACATGTTCTTTTATGGTTTGAAGCAAATTCTTCAGTTATTTGAAATATTTCGTCTTCGCAAAATGCAGATATATATATGTTCCTTTCCTTATTTAAATATTTTTTTTTAAAAATGAGAAATGATGACAGTGGCGCAGCCAAGGGGGTGGTTTTGGGGCTAAAAACCCTCCCAGAGCTAAGAAAGATCGCTATAATTGCCGCTTATATGAGTCAAAACCAAACTTGATATTTAAATGTTTTAGCGCATTTCGGAATCTGCCGCTTTATTGAATCAGATTTCATTTAATAAAGTGATTCAATTAAATGGCGAAAACTCTACTTAAAACTGTAAAAGTGCATATTACATGGATTAGTTAAGTAAAAATTGTTTATTTGAACTAAATTACTTTTCTGAGACGCATTATATTAAAAAAATGAGGATTTTCTGCCACACAGATGCTCTTTGAGTTTAAGTATTATACATAGAATATTTTAATTAGTACTGATTCTATTAACCGGCGATTCAAATAACCGGCAATCCCTTTTATCAAAAACTCAAAACCCCCCTTAGAACCAAATCCTGGCTGCGCCACTGTACAGTACACAATCTATGAATTTGAATGTGCATTTTAAATACTGGTACATGCTTTTAAATTTAACTGATTATCTGTATATTAATTGATCTCTATAAATCATACACAGGTTTGCACAAAAGAATTTGATTAAAAAATATATATATTCATTTCCACACCAACCAATAAAAATATTTATAAAATGAAATTTGTATCCTCCACCTCTTTTACTTTTATTATTCAATGATAAAATGGGGAAAATATATTAATTTTCTCATCTACCATTATTTATAATGTCTTTTATTACAGATTAACTTTGGAGCAAAAACAACTATGTCAGTGTCGACTTAAACTTTTAATGTACTTGGACAGACTCTTGACATATGAGGTAATTTTATACAATATCTTTTTCTCTACTTATGGATAAACAACATTTTGTATCTTATTCTTACTATTTTATTGTAAAAATATCATGTTTATGAAAATGTATTTTTATATGTAAAATAAATTTACATGATTATGCATTGCCTCAGAGTGTTGTTCCTGTAAAAATTTATGAAGAATATATGGCATATAGATGAATGAAGCAATAAAGCAATGAAGATATATGTGAAATAAATGTCAAAATTCATTTTTTCCTGATTACATTACTGTTTGCTTGTAACATGTATATCAACATGATTCTTTTACTGAACATAGATCATACTCTTTATCTTATCTTAATAAGTCAGATGAAAATAACTTACTCAAAAATTTCTAAAACTTTGTTACTATGGAAAAAAGTATCCAGCCAAATTCAAGTAGCTATCATTAGAATAAGTAAAAAAATTCCTATTGAACCATCTGGAGGATAATATTTTTGAAAAAATTTAGTTCATTTTGACAATTCATGATGCTCAGACCCAAAAACCATCTTCTATTCAAATGTGAACTTATGGATATATATTCATATTTATATCTGATTTTTGTTATGCTGTAACTCTTGTATTTATGAAGTAATTTGGATGAGATTTATTGTGTGCATAGTACATACCAATGTCTCGACAGAGTTTGTTGGCCAGCTTCAACTGCCATCTTGTATCAAAATGTCATTTCAATATTCAAAACTCAACAAAATGCATAAAATATTTAGAAATCCAAATTTATTTTATGTTTAAGTGTTAGGCCTTAGTACAAGGATTACTTATTGTTTTTATTTTAAATATTTTTCTTATGTATGTGTTAAAGCAAGTATGAACTGTTCGGAACATAAAATGAAATAGATTGTATACATATTTATAAATATTAAAGAATATTTATACTATACATTGTTACAAATTATGTAATATTTATAAAAAATAATAATATAACATAGGGAACTATAAAATCATAAATAGAATAAACTATTTTATGCTTATTCATAGCTTTGAAAAAATTGTCATCCTTGAAAATGTCTGGAAATGTTTTCAGTCTTTAAAATTATTGTATTGTGTAAACAAAAAAAACTATTCAGCCTTTTTTTTTAATGGGACAGAAAAGAGAAAAAAGTAGCTTATACTTTTTAACATTTTCCAGCATAATTGAGAAGTGCTTATGAATTCAGTTTGTCTGTAGTCTGTCTGTCCATACTCTAACCCATGTAAATATACTCAGATGCCATTCATTCAGTTGATATATATTAATAAAGTTTTCTGTACTATATTTGATATTTAAAATGAAGTGTCTACCATTTATAGTTTATTTGCAGTGGCACTCAAAAGAATTCTGTTATATTATGTTAGATTAGTTGGGGAAAATTGTTTGCTGTTTATTTTGACTATTTCAAACATAGTGAAATTAATGTGTATTACTGAGATGCACTTCAACAGGCTTATTATAGAATATGAATTATCTAACATCTCTTGTTCATTTACTAAAATACACTAAAGCAGTGGTTCCCACCCTTTAACACATCCCACCTTTATGGAAAAAAAAAAAAAATTTTCATGACCCAGTATAATGTAAAGGCCAATATGGTATTTGTTGTATGATCTCTGTAAGGTATTGAGTATCCTATTCTATAAAAGAGGTAAATTTTTGTATAAAGGATGCACTATCAACAAAAACAAGAATTGGTAATCTCATAGTGATTAATTGGAATAACAATTAAAACTACACATGATCTAGAAAAATTGCTATAAATACATTTAATTATCATGAAAATATAACTTTATAATCAATTAGATTTCAGGCACTGGTGTTTACCAATGAGGACATATATCTGTATCAGTGTTAAAATTCATTAATTTTAACCTTAAGTCACTTTGTAACTTGTTATTTTGATCTCAGGACATATGCAATATGGTCTAGTATGCTTCATAAGACAATATCCTCTGTTTTTGAAAAATTTTGAGCAGAGAAGCCTGATTGCATATGTAAATTACAACTTAAACAGATCACTACCTCCATCTTGTAGATGCAATGAGAACTATTAGGGGAAAACGAGAGGGAAAAATCACAGATGTGAAGTGATGTTTTCTGATAAGCAAGGCTGTCTCTGAAGTAAACAAACTATGGATGGCTGGGATACTTTTAAGCTTTAACTAAAGGAACTTTAATAAAGATTTTATTTAACCTTTACGGAGGGGCTGTGACAGCATCTGTCCGGGCTTACATGTTTTCTTAGGTAGACACTGAGCGAGCCCCTGCGTAAAGGTTAAAGAAGAAATGTTAACAGACTGTTGTAAAAAGATAGGTGAGCTATTGGAGATTTATTAAAGGCAATATTAATAAGGTAGATATATGAAAATATGTACATTAACAAAATCAGGGGTATGGTATCTATGTATTTCAATTAGTTTCAGTTTCATTTTTGCAATTGTTTATATTATGTGGGAGAAAATTTAACATTTTAAAATTCAGTTATGTGTAGGCCTTTATAATTAAGAAATACTGTGTTGTCTTCTGTGAAATTACAGCACAATGTAATAAGTTTTTACTTTTGAAATTTTAAGATTGAAGAAGAAAATATGTATATTAATGAAAATATAATTTATGATAGGAATTAAATCTAAATTTAAATTTTAGAGAATTTGAGATCTTAGATAGTTAATAATTAGTGTTTTTTTAAAGTAAGGTAGCCAACATTATATGATTTGGCATCATATGTCTTTTATGAAGTTGTTTTGAAAATTAATTTCACTATAACTAATACTACAAGAAACTAATCTAAAATATTTGTATTTTATTAATCTTTCGGTCATTGTAGTTACTTTTTTAATATATATATTTTTTAATATCCACCAATAATTATTCTTATGTTAGCAACCTGCCATGTGCATAATTGTGTAGACTGAATATTGTGTAGTCACCTGTATATTTTATAAGTGAGGTCCTCTTTGATGCCCATGTACTATTTGTTGTACTTTGATACTAAAATGTAAGCATTTATATTTGACATTTTATATTAAATAAATCATAAACTATTCTGATTTTAGGTAATCCTTGGAGGAGCAATAGTTGCAGATGAGCAATATGATCATAATTTTTTTAGAAAGTTTCGTTCCCAGTGTGGTTTAGAAGCTGCTATTCATTTTGCTTGTAATTCAAATTGGGAAGCTGTAGCTGCTTTATTTACATATCATGGTTCTGAGACATTGTGTCACAGACTTGCTATTCTAAGCTGCTTTCCTGAAACTGCTTCGCCTATTGAATATCAGTCTTTGCTTCCACTTTTTAAGTATGTAGTTTTTTTTTTCAATCTTTAATTTATTTGTATTGCTAAGAAATAGTGAAATGAAATTTCTCATATTTAATCTTGATATAAAGAACATTTAATAAAATAGAAGAAAAAAGAAAGAAGATAAATGTCAAGCATTGTTTTTTTATACACACTAAAATTGTTAATAAATTTTACTTTCAAAATTTTAATGCATAAATCATTTTTATTCTTCTGTATAATGTTACAAGATCCAGTTGTGTTAATTTTAGTTCAAAAATTAAGCTGATCATATTTATTAGAACAAAATTTTTACTGTTAATGTAATTATAGGCAAACAAATAAAAAATTATTGAAATTTTTAAAATTGCTTTACATTTCTTTTTATCCATTTTACATATATGTATGTGGTGTGTGTGTGTGTGTGCATGTGTGTAAGTAAAAATAAATTTTTCCTCTGATAATATTCTGATTTTTAATTGTAATCTGTCTTGTTGGTATACAGTTCATAAGAGATCTGACTTTTTTTGTTCTATTTACTATCCAATTCTCTTTACAAATCAGGCCCCACTGGCAACAGAGTCTCTTGACGGATGTTATGTTGTCCTTATATGACCTGAAATGTTCTTTCAACCAACAGTAATTTGCTTTAGCAAATCATGGTGAATAACAAGTCAAAAATCCCCAAAATGTCATTCTTCATCCTGATATAAATGGAAGTAATTTAGATATTTTCCAACAGATGGTCCTATAAGGAGTGACACAAAGTTGGGAACACAGAATCTGCCAATACTTTGTGCTGTGATAGAGTATAGTTAGTAGATAAATATACCACAAGGATAAAGTGCTATATTTAAGGTGGTATTGAAAAGTCACCCAATTATGACGCTTTAGTACATAGTTGAATAAATTATATCTATTTCCAAGTTGAAGAATGGTACAATTAGCAGAGTGCTAGATATTTAAATTTTTACTTTTGGAACTATGTGGATTCAATGCTTAACCAGATTACATAAAACCAAAATAAAATACTCAGATTACTTAAAGGTGTTTTTTTATTAATAAAACCTAGTACTTTCGAGCATGTCATCGCATCATCATGGTTAAAACAACAAAAGAGTAAAAGTCAAAGGCTGAGTGAGTTCTTTTATACGAAGTGGACTGATCCAAAGACAATGTAAAAAAAGTCGGAAGGGGGAGAAGTCGGAATGTTCCAAATTCAATAGAAAGGAGGGGGGGGGTTCAACTTATTTTGAGCAGATTGTACCATATTCTTGGAATATCGTACGACAAAGTATTGTTACAAGTATTGTTAGCTCGACATAAAATTTCAATTGATTCCATGATTTTAATCTTCTGGTAATTTGATATTTTCTTTAGTAATTTAGCTTTTTGAAATCTATTATACCTTCTTGTTCCTGGTATAGTTTAGAGAGAGCGGTTTTGCATCTATTAAGTCTGATATCTGCAATGTGTTCTGACAAACACTTCTTAAATTCCCGGGTTGTCATTCCAATGTAATCTGCTTTTTTTTTGTTCTCTATTATTGTGGCTGGGATTAAATATACACCTGCTGAATCTTCCATGGGGATAGGATCAATGCTATTGTGAAGTCTTGTGCTTAATTTATTAGGGGAGAAGCAATTAAATGTAGATCGTATTTCTTTAATTTAAACTTTAGACATTCAAAGAGACATTCCTATCCCCATGGAAGATTCCGCAGGTGTATATTTAATCCCAGCCACAATAATGGAGAACAAAAAGAAAGCAGATTACATTGGAATGACAACCAGCAAATTTAAGAAGCGTTTGTCAGAACACATTGCAGATATCAGGCTTAATCGATACAAAACCGCTCTCTCTAAACTATACCAGGAACAAGAAGTTATAATAGATTTCAAAAAAGCTAAATTACTAAAGAAAATATCAAATTACCAGAAGATTAAAATCATGGAATCAATTGAAATTTTATGTTGAGCTAACAATACTTGTAACGATACTTTGTTGTATGATATTCCAAGAATATGGTACAATCTGCTCAAAATAACTTGAACCCCCCCCCCCTTTCTATCGAATTTGGAACATTCCGACTTCTCCCCCCTTTTTTTACATTGTCTTTGGATCAGTCCACTTAGTATAAAAGAACTCAGCTTTCGACTTTTACTCTTTTGTTGTTTTAACCCTGATGATGAGCATGACATGCTCGAAAGTACTAGGTTTTATTAATTAAAAAAAAAAAAAACTTTTAAGTAATCTGAGTATTTTATTTTGGTTTTATGTATATAAATAAGGTGAATTAAAGGATTCGACGTATGTGGTATGTTATATCATTTTAATCTTAACCAGACTCTTTTTTTTTTTTTTTCTATGAATTGAAATGTCTTTTGAAATACATTATACTAGGACTTCCCTCAGAGGGATTAGTCTGAGCGATGTTGCTGAGAATACACATTTAATAACTTGCGACAAGTAAAGAAAATGAGATGTTACCTTTAATTGGTCATTCATTGTGATAAAATATGATGAAAATAAGCATATTGAATCATAGAATTACAAAATCTTATATATAAAGTTGCATATACTTTTTTTATAAAAGGGAAAGCAAACCATACATGGATATAAAATTGGAAATATGCAAAATGTTAAAAGTAATACAGAAAATAAAACACCAAATTTTCCTACATTGAAATATAACTTTTTGAAATGATGTCATGAGCATAAACAGAAGCTCCGCACCGATTTGAGAAACTATAAATAACATAAACTATTATGTTTGAAGAGAATGGAGTGTATTTTATATGGTGTGAGATCCGTCTGAATAGTTTATATTGTTGAACATCTGTTTTCCATGGATGCCACGAGGTTGTCGATAAGAATTAAGGAATCCTTTTTTAAGAATTTGTCCTAAACGAGCATTTACATCTTATAAGTTACTATGATGCCAAAATTCTAGTTTCTAACCCCAACAGTATCCTAGAAATTGCAATATTCTCAATAAATTGGGTTTAAAACTTTTTCTAGAAAAAAAAATGTTTAATTTGTGAATTTAAATTGTCGAATGTTTCAGAAATCGTTCATAACGAGAATATTATATCTTAAAAGATGCCACAATATATATATATATATATATATATATATATATATATATATATATATATATATATATATATATTAGTCATATCAACATTAAAGAATTCTCAATTTTAGAATTTTTTTTTCTCGTGCATTGATGGTAATTATTGCTCCTACGCAAAATTTAGTATATTTTGCAGCAAACATGGTTACCAACATTTTTTGCCCACATTATTTTTTAAATCAGCTAGGTACTCCCAATGATAATGATAAACACACAAACTTTATTGCTTTATAGCATAGAAATATAGAATCAAAAGCTATATATCTTTTATTATATACATAAATTATCTAATTAGTGCTAGCAGATGCATTTTTAAATATACATAGATCAATATAATGCTTCATTTTTCTTTTCTTAGTATTTCTTAATATTCATTTTTCATTTATTTGTATTATTCAGTAAAAAACTCAATTTCTTAAGCCCGAATTACGTCAAACTTTTTATAAAAGCGCCATAGTCCATATAACAGCGAAGTATTATGAAGGGTATTAAATACAAGGTAGTAAGACACTTAGCCAAGCGCAGATAATAAATCGCCAAATATTGTTCTTTTCGCCCTCTCTCGAAATGGATTTTTTCCGTACATTTAAAAAACTCGATTTTGAGTCATCTTATTTAAAATTCAAATAAATAAATAACAGGAAGCAATAATAGCATAATTCAAAACATTTTATTTCAGCATCAAGGAATTGTATCGTAGTTACACATGTGGAAAAAAGCTGCTTTTGGCCAAAAAACGTAGTCTCCACTAAATTTGAATCCGATTAAAAAGAATACCGTGATTAATTAAAATGTTACAGGCAGAGCTGCCAAGTCTCCGGCATTTTGGATACCGGTATTTTAATACAGAAAATGTTTTATTAAATTGGAACATTCTGCAGATTTAAAAAATAATTTTTCCTATAAGAAAATTCTGCTATGCAATAAGCGGAGGCTTGGCATCTCTGTATAGGAATATTTCGTAATCTACTTTTTAACCTTAAAAAAAGCAACGACCATTTTTCGGGTACAAAAAGTATTGCTAATTGTTCCATTTTGCATACAAGGTACCGATTGTAATATTGATACATCTATGGCAGGCATGTCAAACACGTGGCCCGCGGGCCACAATTGGCCCGCCAGGATCTTCTCTGTGGCCCGCCAAGCCTTTAGAATTTTCGTATGTTTGATTTAGTTCTTAGTTTATACAGAAAATAAACTTTGCATTGCAAATATTGCAGCGTTGCAAAATTGGAGAATGATTTTATTCAAAATATTTACCTTTATTTCATAATATTAATCTTCATTACATTTAATGGAACAGTTATAACTTATATAATAATTTATATATAATATACTTCATTACAATTAAACAAAGAAAAGTCTAAATTTTTAAATTAATGGTTGTTATTTTGGATGAAATTTTTTTACAATTTGGCATACAAGAAGCAATCAACACCGATTCAACACCACCGTGGCATAAAAGATGCAAACATACTGTCATGAATATGATCAAATCTAACTCATTTTAAAATTTCGTTTTCAGGAGATAGGGTATGCAAAAGTTATCAATAAGAAAGTTAAGAAGAGCATATATCTTAATACAAAAATTAAAAAAAAAATTGTAAAAATTTCATGTTTTTTCCCTTAGTTTATTACGTGTTTTTGTTGAAACGAATACATTATTTTTTCTCTCTTCGATTCACTGTGACATTACAAAGTAATGCGTGGTGTTTGTTAGGTATTAAAATTGCATCAAAAATCAATTAAAATACAACGCTAATTTCTAGTTAAAAGTCTCTAAAAAATCAAAAGAAATAAACAGCTTTAAAAGAGAAAGTGACACGATTTCTCGTCTCGTAAAACAATAATAGTAATAGTAAAAATAATAATAGTAATAATAATAATAATAACAACAACAAAAATGGTAACCTGTTATTATTTAGCTCCATGCATAGTCGAAAGAAAGCTTTTTGGACATAAGCTCATTAATTAATTTCATTCTTAAAGGTTAGTAAACATATCTTTGTAAATTATCTCTGTGTGATCTTTATATTTCTTGAAGATGAAGATATAACATCACAGATTCATAAAAGTCAATTTGAAATAATTTTTTGTACTCAAAGACTGAAAAATTGTGTTTGATATGGAGAAACTTCGTCGAAGTTTGTTAAGAATTTACTCACAAATACAGTCGGCTCTCGTTAATTCGAAATCGAATAAATCGGATCTTCGTTTATTTCGAACTAAACATGAAGTCCCGAAATTTTCAATATTAGAATAACGTTAAAAATTTTCATTTATTTGAACATATTTTATCTTGACTTCGTTTAATTCGAATTAAAGATATTCCGATTTTTTATTTTTCCTTACTTTCTCCCGGACATCAGATCCTTGAAATGACTTTCTTTCTTTCATTTTTGTCAGAATTGTTCTGAACAAGTATACATATAGTCACACGCATTTCATATCCGCTTTTTGAGTGCCCCGTATGTCCATGAATGGTACTTCCATTCCATCTTCGTTTGTGCTTTTTCCCAATCCCTTAGTTAGTTTATGTATTTGTATATTTTATTTTAAAATTGTCACATTCTAATGATAACAGCCGAAATATATTTTAAAAATGCTATAACATTAATTTCTTTGTAATAGTACTCCTTTAAACATGTTTCCCTCTCATACTTTTTGTAATTCGAACCCTGGATAATTCGAACATTTCTTGTGGTCCCGACGAGTTCGAATTAATAAGAGAGCCAATTGTATTTCAAATAAAAAGAATATTGCCCAGTTAAATTGATGGCATTGAGCTCACAGGCTACGCATACTAATTATACATTACAGCTTTATATTTTCAAGGTTGATTCCGTTCGAAAAAAAATTAAAAAAAGGAAAACAGCTCTCCCCTTTCTCCTTTTTTTATACTTAATCATTGAACCCCCTAAACTATCAAGGACATGCTTTATCATATAAAAAATCTATATCCAAAATTCAGAGCAAATCGGATAATTCTTAATAAAAATCCATTTATATAATTTAAGAGCAAGGGCGGATCCAGCCCAACCTCCAGGGGGGGGGTCACAACTTTTGACAGATGATTTAATGAAGCAATTTTAAAATACAGTAAATCTTGTGAAAACGGAATTACGATAAAAAATAGCAAATTTCGCCGATACGGCATGAAAAAATCGCGAATTTTGTCGATTATGCACGGAAAAATCACGAATTTTGTCGATCGGACGCGAAAAATCTCAGATTTCGTTTATCGGGCAAGGAAAAAAAGTCTAAATTTTTTATAATACTTGTAAAAATGCAAATTTTGTTCATAAGTTGCAGAAAAGTTACCTGTTTTGTCTGTTTACCGCGCGAAAAACACGCAAATTTCGTTGACCGAGCGCAAAAAAATCGAATATCGTCAACTATACATTGGAAAATGGCGAGTTTTGTCTATCGGCGTTCGAAAAATCTCGAATTTTGGCTGTATGTCTCAGAAAAATCTCGAATTTTGTCGATCTGGAACGAAAAAATCGCAAATTTCTTTAATAAGGCACGAAAAAATCCCAATTTTGTCGATCGGCTTCGTAAAAAGCGCGAATTTATTCGATCGGGAACGGAAAAATCGCAAATTTTGTTGATTGGGAATAAAAAATCGCGAATTTCGAGTTGATATGCAACTCAAAAGTTGCCGATTTCGTGAATCGGGAAAGAAATTATCGCGAATGTAGTCGATTGTTTTCGTAAAAAGAGCGATACGGGCGATTGGGTACGAAAAACTCGCGAATTTTGTCGAATCGGTACAAAAAATCGCTAATTTCGTTGATAGGGCAAGGAAAAATTGAAGATTTTGTCGATGATGCGCGGAAAAATCGAAAATTTTTTTGAGTGGCTGCAGGACAAAAGCGAGTTTTATCAGTTTATCGCGAGAAAAAAATTACAGATTTCACCAATTTACGGCGGGGAAAAAATGCAGATTTCATCAGTCTGTTAAGAATCGCGAATTTTATTGTTCTGTGTGGTATTTCAGGGACCAAGAACGGATAAAGGCGCGAATCTCGTCGATTGGGCACGGAAAAATCCCGAATATGGTCAATAGCTTTCGTAAAAAGCCCGAATTTATTCGATCAGGAACAACAAAATCGCTTTTGGTAGGGCATGGAAAAATTGTGAATTTTGTCGATCGGGAACGAAAAAGTCGCAAATATGGTTGATCAGTTTCGAAAAAAGCACAAATACAGTCGATCGGGAAAGAAAAAAATCGAGAATTACATTGATATGGCGAACAAAAATTGACAATTCCATCGATCGGGAAAGAAATTATCGCGAATATGGTCGATCGGTTTCGTAAAAAGCTCAAATTCGGGTGATCGAGTAAAAAAAACTCGCGAACTTTGTCGATTCGGGATGAAAAAATCGCTAATTTTGTCATGATGCGCGGAAAAATTAAAAAAATCTTTGAGCGGTTGAAGAAATTTCATCGAGCAAGAACGAAAAATGTGGTAGTTTCGAGGATTGGGCACGGAAAAATCGTGAATTTTGTCAATCAAGTGAAGAAAAATCGCAAATTTCGCAGACCATTCGTGCAAAAATTTCAAATTCCATCGATCACACCCAAAAAATCGTGAATTTCGTCGATTAGGCATGGAAAAATTGTGAATTTCGTGGATCGGCTTCGCAAAAATCGCGAATTTCACCGATCGAGTGCGAAAAAATCGTGAATTTTGCTAATCAAGTGAAGAAAAATTGCAAATTTCGCAGACCATTCGTGGAAAATTTTCAAATTTCGTCGATCACATCCAAAAAATTTTGCGTTCCTGTTTTAGCACTTTTTACTTACACTGTACCTCTTTGAAGAGCTCCAGGGGGGGTCATGACCCCCATGACCCCCCCTTGGATCTGCCACTGGGACTTATCCCCCTCTTTTATACTTAACCATTAAACTTCCGAAACTATTCAGAGATTTGAACGAAATATGATAATTCTGCATGAAAAACCCATTTATATAAAATAAGGGGAGGGGCATTACAACCCTCGTTCCCCCTGTTTATACTTATTCAATGAACACCTAATAACAGTCACGGAATTGCCTCATCAGGATGATCCTATATCTAAATTTTGAACGAAAACTGTTAATTCTACATGAAAAACCCATTTATATCAATTAAGGGGAGGGGCATGAGCCCCCGTTCCCCCTCTTATACATATCGAATGAACTCCAAAAACTAATCAGGGAAGCGCCTTATCAGGATATATCTATATACAAAATTTCAAGTGGATCGGATATTTTTATCATGAGTTATCGCGTTACGCACAAACGAACATACATACAGAACGGGCGGGCACATAAGCTCTCAGGCTATGATAGCCTGTGAGCTAAAAACCCAGAAATATCTAGAAGTAATTTGGAAAAATAAATAGATTTTAAACTGACATTTTGTTGAAAAAAGTGTGTTCGTGAAATATATTAAAAGTAATCCATCTGATTGTAAAAACAAAGATTGGATGCGTTTGCATACAACTCAAGATCGCTCAAGTTAGAATAAAGGATTACCAAAATAGTTAAATCAATTTAAAAATATGCAGGATCATTTCTATAAATATTCATGATATAACCAAAAATTTCAATAATCGCATGAAATCTATAATTTGAATATGCTTTGCTATAAGAAAATTTTCATTAAAGCAACAAACTTTCATTAGTAGACAGCAGCTATCAGTATCCACAGAGAAATATTTTTTTTTAATAGCCAGTTTTTCTCATTTAGTGGCTCCGTGGCCGGTGGCTAGCGTTCATTTTGCCCTTTTAACTTTATAATTCTTGAAAATATAGATGCAAGAAATTTTACTCTGTGGGCAGTTTTTTTTATCACAGACACGATATGTACTTAAAAATAACTGAGGTGAATCAGGAAATTGTTCTTTTGCCGGATCAATAATTATAGCCATACCATAGCTCAATTATGATTTTTTTTTCATAATATTTTATTGTAAATAATTGTGTTCTATCACTGATTGGTTTTATGAAAAGTAGCAGTTGCAACATAAAAGAAAATGCGGATATTAGGATTACAAATTTAATAACACATTTTTGTATAATTTTGATTGCGATTTAAATTTTAAAAAGTTCAATATGTCTTTAAAGTTTCTACTTAATAAATATTTTAAAACATTTTCTGATGCGCGTTTCTAATTTTTCAATAAATAGTTGTCACCAAATTAAACAGCGGTTTTCTTTTTCGATAGTATGGCCCGCGGCTTTCTGTAGGATGCTAAATTTGGCCCGCGGTTGTAGACGAGTTTGACATGCCTGATCTATGGTGATAAATTTCCAATAATTTTTCAAATCCTATTTATTTCATTAAAAATATAAATCTTTTATTTATTTAGTTTAAAGTAAATGGTTTTTAACTAATTTCGTAATACTTTTGAAATATCACTTTTCATTAGCCATTTTTTAAGGCATTTAGAAAATGGTTGTTGTTTTCAGTCAAATATAGACTTTGGTCTGTCCGCATTTTATTTTATTATTATTATTATTTATAAATGGTGGAGAAATATTAATACTTAATCCATAACGTACATAATATATGACTCTGTTATTACATAAGTCACCTTTTTATCATCATAAAAATTATGTTTTTACTGATTTTTATTAACTCAATAGGAAAATTTTTGTGCTTTGAACAATAGATGTCCGCATTTCATTTATTTATTTATTTTAACAAAATTCTTTGCATTTAGAAGAATTTTTATTTAAATAGGAAATCCAAATGTCACTGTTAATAAAGAAGAAAGTTAGAAAAGAAAGTTACAAAACGAGTAGACGCATACTATCAAATATGGAAAAACGATGAATCCAAAAAAGACGTCGCATGAAATATCATCTTTTTTTTTTAAAGCAAAAAAAAAACGAGGTCTGATTATCGAACCTACTGATTACAAAATGTGCATTACATAAAAAAAAAAAAAAAAAAAAAAAAAATTAAATAAAAATACTGCAAATATTGATTTTTTTTCTTTTGTGCAGTTTTGGCTTCGAAAGGTGCGCTATGTTGCAAAAAGATATAAGCGGCTTAGAAAACACACTTGGTAAACGTTCATGCTCAGTTTTACAAATAAATATGGTACATGTATGCCCTATACACACCAAGATACCTAATTGGTGCCAAAATGGCGTTCAGTTGCCTAACATGGTTATCATATAAATGTTATAATAAATTGTTTGTTCTAAAAATATTATCATTTATTGGTTGTTATTTTTTATTATTTTTTTTTTTTTTAACAGAAAATATTTCGTTTATTCCTTTTTTTTATTTTGAAATAAATAAATAACGTGTTATAATAGCATGCTAAATGTATCTGGTAATCATAACGCTGTTTTCGCCTAATTGGCATAAAAAATCTCGCCAAACCCGGTGCTTATATCTCTAGTATATTATCTCAAGAATTTTATTTATGTATACTATAATTGTTTTTACATGCCACTTACGTCTTCTTGTATATAAAAATAGGTAAGTGGCTCCTTTATGCAGTATAAATCTTTAAAAAATAACCTCCATTGCCCCTTTTTGGATCGAATTAAAAAAAAAAAAATCAATGTCTAATTCCAGTATTGTTCCCATGTATGCATACATATTCCAAATTTCAAAGTTGTATGCCAACAGGAAATGGATGAAAAATGGGAAAAGATGTCACATATGCACCAGGGTACATAATTGGCGTCAAAATGGCATTATTTTACCTGAGATGGTAACCCGGCTTTATTTATTTGTTATTTGTTTATTTACTCATAAAATGTTTATTTACTTTCATTTCCTTTTTTTAATTATATAAAATATTTGTTTTTATAGTTATTAATAATTATTATTATTTTATTTACTGTAAGTTCTTTTTGATAATAGAAAATAATTCAAAAATGTGTATGTAAGCGTTATTTGAAAACGCAGTTTTCGCCAAATGGGCTTTGAAAAAAAATGCGCCAAGTCTGATGCGCGTGTGGCATCCGTGCCGAAGAATTAGTGACCAGAATTGACTTCCACACACAAACAAAATATAAGTTAAAAGAAAACATGCAATAAAAATAAATATAAACGGAAAATGATGTCAAAAAAGAAACTTTTTATTTAAAAACGTAATTGTTTCTAATTTTCACACGCGAAATATATAAAATATTCTTTTAGCTATCAAAAAATGCTATTAAGTTTTTATGACATTTTTTTAATATAAAAAAATAACAGTTTTATTTTCCTGCATGATTAAATTTTAAAATGTTTTATTGCATTCAATATTTCTGAGTGCGTAAATGATTACTATTTACTCCATGTACAGATTCGGTTATCTATGAAAATATCCAGCTTGTGAAAATCACGCACACCAAATTTCTGTGACGTATGCAAATAAATTGTGCTTTTTTATCAGTTTTTTTAATATAACTTTTAAACTATTTGGAATTAATTTTTAAAAGTAGGTGCATTCACCAGATTACCTTCATAGGTACCTTCTGGTACAAACAGAATCGAAATCCGACAAGTACTTTTTGAGATTTGCTTGACGAAAGAATTTTTTTGACTTTTAATATCATTACGTACTCTGAGTATAAGACTTCGCTACGCTCAGACAATTAACAAAAAACTACTTTAAACTGTTTAAGAATAGAAATATTGTTAATTTTGAAATTAAAAAATGCCACAGTAATAGCAATTTAAGTACAAACAGATGTAAAAAGCAACAAATCAATGTTTTATACTTATATGTTCAACAGCATTACTAAATATGTGTATAATATGTATGCAAAATAAAAATATTTTAGGGGAAAAAACCCAATCTTTATGATCTGTTTGCACTTATACCATTTGTTTCATAGTATCCCCCCCCCCTTAAATAGTTTCCTTTTTTTCCTATGTTATTTAATTATTTATTAAAAACAGTTGCATTATTTGTTTCATTTTATTTATTTTATTATATACATTTTATATGCATTATTCATTAATAATTATTTAATTACTTCATATATAACTGAGATTATAAAAAAAAAATTAAATAGTCTTAAATTTAGGACATTGATGATTTTAATATAAGTAAAGCAGATGAAAAACAAAAACAATTTAATACCACATATCATGTTAATATACTTGTAATTAAATAGATTTCTGTAGATGATATATTTAAAAGAAATGTTGTTTTCCAATCTTTCTCTAAGTAATGTATGCATTTTTAATTTAAAAAAAAAGTTACAGTTAAATTGAAAGTTATATTGAACAAACATTCAATACTAGTCATTGATACTTCCTTTAACTTTAATTTTTCTATCTTTCTCTTTCAATAGTGAGCATGAATTAATATTTTATCCATGGGATGAACATGAATTGAGGGATCCTGATTGGTGCGAAATAAAGTTCCAAAAGTAAGTAATTTTATTGTTTGAACTAAGTGAATGCTAGATATTTTAGTAAAATATTTAACTTAAAATATTTTAGTTAAATTCATTAATAAAAGTTTAACAAGTTATATTTAATTATCATTATGCTATGGTACCAGATGTTCTGTTGTTGATGAGGCACTTGGTCAGAGTTTAAAATTTTTCAATATTTAAGTGTCAGTTAAGGACTAATCAGTAAATAGTGAATTTTAATGAATTTCTGTCCATAACACAATTGTTATCTAATCCTTTAATAACAATATTTTACAGTTTAATGTCTTGGTATAGCTCATGTTTTCCAAAAATAACTTTATACATTTTAAAGAATTGCTCATTTTTCACTTTTAATATTTAAAAGTGAAATTTCTTTTCATATGATTATATATTCTCTTGTAACTAAGCATTTCAACAATGATTGATTCCTTTATAACTCAAAAAATAAAAGCAGTTAAAATCTTTTTTTAATGCAGTAAGAGAATTTTCAGTTCAATTTTTAAAATGTTGATTTTAATACTCATTTGTATGATAACAAAATTTGTAATCAATGAAAGCTGTATATTGTTATTAACAAATATATATATTATTATTGACAAATCTATTATGACAGACCTAAATATTATTATTGAAACTTGAAATTTGGTAAATTGTGATTGTTTTGTGAATAAATGAAACACAAATCCGAAATCAAATGAGTATTTATTGAGATTTGAACTAAAATTAGTTCATAACTCAGAAATTAAGTCAAATTTTGAGCTTAATTTTTACAAATGCGATTTAATAATTTAGAGGTTAATATTTTGCAACATCTTAAGTTACAAATATTTTTTTTTTGACAAGTTTATTGATTAAAAAGATTATTGAGTTTAGTGATTAGTGATCACTCATAGACTAACTTCTAACTTCCCTGTAAATAATAAAAATTGTGATTTTGAGTTTAGATGTTACTTATGAAATAAGATTACCTTCATTACATCCCAAGTGACATACATTTTTCGTAAAAAGGATTCCACATGGTCCTTTAAAAGGTCCTTTAGACTCTTATTTTTACTCTAACAGATGATGACAGCATTTATCAGTGCTCTAATCTAATGTCTTCTTGCTATTATGAAAAAAAAAAAAAAAAAAAAAAAAACCTCTGAAAAACAGTATAAAAGCCTTTTTTTTTTTTTTTCTTCTTCTTCTTCTTCTAAGGTAAATATTACTTTTATAATTTTGTTTTATAATTAAGGAGAAATATATGTGCTATTCCTTATTATTGTAACAAGTGCTTAATAAAGAAAAGCCAATAAGAAATGAATTATCTGAATTTTAATTTTAAAATTAAGTAACTTGTACAAATTTCACAAGAGTTTGAAATAATGTTTTGTTTTTGCAGTTTCAATTGCTTTGAAGCTCTATCATTTTATTTTTTAATATTATTAGTTCACCAATATAACAGTCTTTCTGCTGCTCTAGCCATGCCCAATGTTGTAGTCGTTAAAAAAATCAAAAGATACATGCTATAAGCAGAAGGTATATGCTAGAGTGATGAACATTCATTGATATTGTATACCCCAGTGCTTTATTTGAGAAACAAAGGTTATACAAAGCTTCACAAAAAAAAAAAAAAAAAAAAAAAAAAAAAAAATCCAGATAATATATAACATATAATATATATATGTATAATAATATATATATCCAGATAATATATAGTATCTTCATATACTTTGCACTACACCCCTGGCCATGCCAAACCTTTTGCAAAGCATTCAAAAGCTTCAAAATTGCTAATTTGTTTTGTTTTTGTTTGTTTCATCACTCCATAGTACATGAAAACTCAAGTTAAATTCAAAGACGATCAAAAATATTTATATGTACTTGTAATTCAGAAAGGACTGCATGCACACAAAAAATATGATAGTAAAAAAAAAAGCTTTTAAAAGGAATTTTGCGCACAAAGAATGTGATTGTAAAAAACTTTAAAAATAGATTTTTGTTAATTGAGAGTTTTGTTTAAAGAGTTTCCGATAACTAAAGTTCTACTGTATTTGAAGATTTATGTCTTGACGTTGGCTGCAGCTAATTAATATTTTGTCATTATTTATTAACTTCCAACAGTCAAACTGCTTAGTAAAGCTAAAAAAGGACATATTCTGAAAACTTGTACTCTTACATCTCAGATGTCACAATTAATTAAAACATATATATTACAGTTATTTAAAAAAAAGAAATGAAATGGGTGGTTTTTCTGAAAAACAGATTTCTCCCTTTTCGTGATGCTCTTCTAAGGTGCAATTTTAGAGTTACTGGCAATTCAAAAATATATTCTGAAGAGGACTTATTTGTTGAAGAAGAAAAAAAGAGAATTACCTGTGTTATCCTATGGGGAAAATAATTACCTTTCTTGTTCATTCAAATTTCGAAATTTCAACAATATTTTTTTTCAGCACATAAATAGGAAGGTTCTTCATCCATCTGTGAGCTTAAAATATTTTAAAGATAATTATAAGTATTTGAAAATTGCGCTAAATTTTAAAAGAATCTGAAAAGTAAAAAAAAGTATTCTTTACTCATTTATGACTGGAGAAAGATATAAAAATGTGGAGTTTACAGTGGAAAATAACCTTCTTATCTACTTGCTTGGGGGGGAAAAAAAGAAACTTTCAAAATTGAATGAACCAGAAGGGTAAATAGTTTTTCCATAGAATAATATGAGATTCCACTTCTTTCTTCCTCTCCAGATAAGTTCGCTTATACCTGAAACTTTTTTAAATTAATAATGTGATTGGTTTTTGGAAATATGAATTTTAACACTTTCAAATGTACCAACAAATGCAACTCACTTTGCTCCTCAGTGACATGATTCAATATTTTTTCTCTGCTAAAAGTAACTAAACATTTGTATTTTAACACAGTCCTTTTTAGAGCATTTCAATAGATCAAATTTACATCACCTAGAAAAAGTTTTAAATGTTTGGACAAGTAGAAATATTTTTTACAAATATGTAAAAATTTCAACAATATCAGTAAAAACCTGTTTGTTGATGTTGCAGTTTCATCCCTCCAGGGTGCAATTTTAAAGATACTGACAAATCAAAAATATGTTTTAAAAATTTAAGCCATCTTCTAATGGATGATACAATCGATTTTTAAAAATGTGAATTTTAGTACTTTTCATCGGCAAATGCAGGTCACTTTGCACCTCATGAAGATATCTTTTTTTACATTTAAAATAACTAAATGCCTGTATTTTAACACAATCTTTTTAGAGCATCTCTGTAGACCAGATTCACATCACTTAGAAATGTTCTGAAATTGAAATGTTCAGATGGGTAGAAATAAACATTTTATAAAATAAAATGTGTGAAAATTAAAAACAGTAAAAACCTGAGTATTTTGGTACAGTTTTGCTTTCTTTCGTTCCGCATAGACTTCAAAAATCAAATTACTCAAGAAATAAAATACCAAAGCATGTACTTTCAATTCAATATTTTTCACAATTTTTTACATTTAAAAAATATTAATTCACATAAAAGAGTGTTAAAGATTTATAGTTGTACAAATTTGAGTTTCATTTAAGGGTCATTCATCACAGGCCTGAGCAATGCTGGATGAGTCAGCTAATAATTAATAATAATTGTTTTATGCAATAGATTCTTTATTAGAAATGGAAGAGATTTTTCTTTAAAATTTAGACATACAATAGACTCCCTCAAGTCCGCACTGCTTGGGACCAGAGATTGTGCAGATTTTAGAATTTTGTGGATTTCTGGTCATTGCTTTGTTTACATTTTTAAATAGTAATTTGAATGTAATTAAAAATGCAATCTAAATTATAATGAATGATTACAATATATTAAAACATTAAAATAAGTAATAAACTAATAAAAATTTAGATAATTTTTAAAATGATAAAAATATTTAAAATAAAGATCTAATTAATAATGTATGATTAAGTGCTCATTATAAAAATGAAATGAATTTTTCCTAAATTATTCAATGAAACTTGCCTCATAAATAATGTACAATACTATTTCACATCAAGATAATAAAATAAGGAAGTTTTATTCCAGGTTTAATAACCAGTATAGCCAGACTTAATAACCAAAAAGGCTTGAGTAATACATAAATATATTCAATAAGAAGATTATGATTATCACTGAAACCAGCAATATCTTGAATTTTTCAGAAAAAAATTTATTCTTCCTTCAAGAAAAAACATGAAGTCAGTAATAATAACAAAAATTACAAGTTAAAATATGTTTGGAATGGATATAAGACTACAAAAGTCAAATTTTGACCCTATATCTGAACTGAATGTTTCATTGTTTACGTCTGTAAATTATGTGCGGATTTTAGGTTTGCGGATTTGAGGGAGTCTACTGTTTTAATAAATTTAGTAATAGACTTGATATGTAAACCACAAAGCTGTGTTTTTTTATGTAATTATGTTAAGAAAACGCAAATACATAGTTTGCCAATTATATGCAACTAATGCTTATTTAAAATATCTATATTTTGTGAATTTTCACTCTCTTATTCTACATTTTGCACTCTAAAATATTTTTAATTGTCATAAGTTGAATGAAGAAATTCTGGATATTTCAGTTTACAAATTTACTAATTAACCAAAACAAAAGTTTAGAAACTTTGCTCGTCTAGTGAAATTAAATAATAATAATAATATAATAACAATAATGGTGCACTCTCTTTGGACAGAATTTTATTACCAGAAACATTTTTTAATGATGACTTGTTAATGATCAGTTTTTTGTTAATTATGATAAAGGTATGCTTATTGTTATAAACATTTAATATTCTATTAAAGATAGCCATGAAAAAAATGTTCTGGATGATAATGTTCTGGTTCAGTTGCAAAATACTTTTTTATAAATTAGCATTTATGAGTGAAGGATGAAGAAAAATAAAAGATAAATGCATTTTTATACAAATACCAGAAATGAATATAGCTTCAAAAAATGGATATTCTTCAAGTATTATTACAAGTGTATCTGTCATGATGAATTATTTTTTATTTCCCTTTAAAAATATTTTTAGCTCATTAATCAGCTATTTTTTGTAGCATTTCTTAAATTTGTTCTCAGTAAGTTTGATAAGCAAATCTCCAAAAAGTATAAATGTATAAAATATATTTTGAATGCAGTTTTGTTTAATGTAGGGTTGCAAATTTTGCTGTTTCTGATGATTATGTAGAAGAGTTTTATGAAAAACGTAAAGATCTTGTTAAATTCAGGTAAGAAGTCTTAAGTATTCAGTTTTTTATATTCTGTTAAAAATTCTAAAATGTTTTAGTCTTATTTGTTTTATTGATAGGCAACACATCTTTACTCAAAATCTTGTAACAGAATGGTTTATTCAAAGAGCCAAAGAAATTGAAGCCAAAACTGGTTTAGTGGAGAATGCTTTAGAGTTAATTAAGTTAGGCATTCAAAGGAACATTCAGGTTTGCATCTACTTTTTTATTTAATTATATAGTAGTTAATTATTGTTATTATTACAGGGCTTAAAAAATTAGTTTTTTTTAGGGGGGGGGGGGGGAATCTCTGTGTCAACATTTATTTATAAATGTTTGATTATAGATCTGTTTAAGAGAGAATGAAAATCATATTTAACCCTCACAGCTATTTTAATGTGCTATTTAAATTAACTATTTCTTCCATTTTAACCAGTAGTGTGTATACAACAATTGGGTTTCATTTAGCTTCTTTTCTAATCCAATTTCAGAAATTCAAATTTAAATGTCTAATTTTTATTCAAAACATTCTGAATTCTGTTTTATAAAGGCACACTTATTATAGACAAGCAAGAATCAGTTTCAAAATATCAAATTTACCAAAAAAAAAAAAAAAAAAAAAAAAAATCACCTTTTTGCTCTTATAAAAAAACTTAAAAAATCTCAAAACTGTTGTGCTTTCAGTTTTGACTTTTTGTATAAAGCATATCTAGAAACAACAGTACTAATATTCAATTTCAGAGAAAATTTCTATAAATATCTTTTTTACATTTCCACTTGTTGATGGAAATTGTTAACAAGATAACAAGGATAAACTTAAAGGGCCTCCAAATAGGAGTCAAATTACAACAAGGTTCATACTCATCAGGGGAATATGGGATTCCTGGGAAAATCAGGGGATGAATTTTAGGTTGTAAAAATTAGGGGAATCTCAGGGGATAATGCAAAACATTTCTCTAACCTGGGAAAACCAGCCAAAATGACAGTCTACTCTGGGAAATGTTGCTGTTTGTATGCTTTATTATCATAAGTAATATCAAAATGTCGTTAAATATTGAAAAAAATGTACATCCCGTAAAATACATCAGGAGATTCTCAGGGGATTTTTTCTTGGAAAATGAGTATGAACCCTGTACAAGCTTGAGTTTTCTGTTTCAGGATTTACATTTCTTCTGAACTAACCAACAACAGTTAAACCTCCTGGGAAATTTAGGATTGCCGAGTAAAGTATAAATACTTCTGTAGTACTTATACATTAGACAAAAAAATTCAATGTAATCATTTATGCAAATTTAGTTTTCATCCAATAGAATGACCAATTAAACTAGCTTTTCCCAGACTGAGTAGCGGAATGATTGATCATATTTTCACAAATATTTGTTATAAGGATTTAAAAAAAATGTAATGAATCCAATGTATTACATCATTAAGGAAAAGAATTATAAAAAAATATACGTAAGAAACATTTTGAAATGACAGCATTCTATTAAACTTTGTTTTGAGTGAAAATGAACAAACCAAGCCAGGCTAAATATAGTTAACCACATAGGTTCAAAAAGTTCATATAGGTTGTTTGTTCATTTTTTAAAATGAAATGTATTATTTAGTAATTAATGTACTTTTTCATGCATAGTAAAAAAAGGTCCTTTTTCATTAGTTTTATTAACACATCATATTATTATGATGATAATATGTATTGGAAATAGCTATTATTATTTCCATTTGTGAGAGAATTTGTTTTGCTTTTTAATCATGCACTTAATTTTATATCATCGTTTTGTTTTACAACATACATGGTTTTTTTTTTTTTTTCCTTGCCATTTCCTCCTTGTGGTTTTAATTACTAGGTCTTACTATGGTGTTTAACCAACTGCTGCCATTCAGGGCAAGATTGTTGCTCTTCCCAATGATGTGCTCATGCAGATAACTGCGTTTTTTCTTCTCATTTGAGAACTTTTCGTCCAGAATTTTAATATAGAAGATATTTTTTTTATCAAAGCCCATAAAGCTAAGGTTACTTTTTAGGTTTGATTTTTTTTAACAATAATAAAAATAGAAAAAATAATTGCATGCCTTAATTTACATTTGATAATTGTTAATTAAGATTGATTACATTATTTTAGTTATATGTATATACATATATTGTTAATTTACAGATTTTATTTAGTAAATTCATTTCTAATTGCTATAAAATGAGTTGAAGTATGGATTATATGTTCATGGCTTATATTAAAGTTTAGGGAAAGTGGTGTATCTATATATCTTTGTGGGAAACCCAAGGAGGCTTAAAGTCACCATTATTAATTTATATAGTCTTAAAATAAATAAATCAAGGCATTATTATTAAAACAGCAAAAGAGGTTTCTATTCACCATTTGTATGTTATGGCTGTCATATGATAACGAAATTTCTTACTTTATAAGTTTTGAGAAAGTAAAATTTTACTCTTAGTTTTTAAAACTATTTACTTTTTTGTTACTCTTTTTTGTGTTTATTGAAGTTGTTAATTTTTTTCATGTACTTTTAATTCGAATCTGTCTTTTTGATGATTTTAAGCATTTTATTGCATTTTTAGGGATTAGAGAAACTACATGATGATTTAATGACTTTGGACATTTTAATCTACGACTGTATGATAAAAAGGGATATCTGCTTGAAAGAATTCCAAAATCTGACTGAATTTGAAAAGGTCAAACTTATGATGTCCACTGTAAGTATCTGTTTATTCTTTTAAAAAAAAGTAACTAATGTTGTTAGTGCCGCTGACAATGAATTTTTTGACTTAGAGTATTTCTTCGTTAATATTAAGAAAACTACTGCACACAAGTTATGAAAATTGGAGCATTACAGAGAAATGTCTGAAAAACATGCTTATGCAGCCAGTTTTTAAATCAAATACTTGTTCCAAGAAATACTCAATGTTAAAGTTGGACAAAATCATTCCTTAAAAAAAGTTTTGTAGGAGCAAAAATTATGCATTAGAATTTAAACAATTTTAGATCATTTTGTTCATTAAAAGTTTCTGGTATGCAGATTGCATTTATTATTTTTCTAATTTGACTCATTTTTTCAGGATTTATTTCTATTTTAAATTCAAATTTTCAGGAGTTAGAGATATATTTTTTACATATTTTAAAAAAAGTATATTTTAAATGGTTGCCAAATGATTAAAGTATAATATTTCCTTCAAATTAAAAAGTTATTTGCATGCGACTATCATAAACAGAAAAAACTTTCAAATGAGAATTAAAATTGTGTGTTAAAATTGGAAAAATATTGAAAATTACGTTATAAAATTACATTTACATGAGAATATTGAAAGATAAAGAAAATATTAAAATAATGAGTTCATCGACATGCATTAACTGCCATAAATGGAAAAAATTACATCATATTTAAAATACCAAAACAATAATATTGCTATTAGTTTAAATTTAAAAATATATTTATGTGAGATATTTTACATAAAATAAATGATCTTTTAAACTATTGTTGCCAATTCTAAGGCAGCGGAAATGAAAATATTTTCTTTCTAACAATAAAATTATCTTCACATGAATATCAAAAAGTGAAAGAAAGCTTTTAAATAATAATTCACTATGTATGTTAAAAGCAGGTAATAAAAGAAATTATGTCATATTTAAAGAATCAAATAATATTGTAAAACAGTTTAAAAAAAAAAAAAAGGATGAGACATTTATTTTATATTTTGATATGATCTTTTTTAACTAATATGAACTGTAAGATGCACAAATCGCATTTCCTTTCAAACAACAAAAGTATTTTTACTTGAATATTAAAAAGATAAAGACAAATTTATTGGAAATTACATCAGATTTAAATGATACATTTAAAATGCCTTATTTAAAAATTTTCCTTATACCATGGTTAAAAAAATACCAGGAGGCAAAGATTCTGTAGATTTCACTATTTAACTGATTTTATTTAATCAAACATGTAAATAATGAGTAGATGTTTAACAGCAATTTATTCAGCCTCCAAATTCCCCAATCAAAGGGAAATCAATGATAACCCATTTACAAGAAAATCCCTCTCTTTTTTAAAAAATTATAGTTCAATGTTTCAAATCTCTTAAAAACCAATCAAACTAGCATGTTTTGAGAGTTTGTGGTGTTCCAACAGGAGTTGATGAGCATAGTTCCTAGAGAGCAGAGCTCCCTAATAAATAAAATAATAAATAAAAGTACTAATTTGTTCAACTGAAATATACTATTTTTTATTATTTTATATACCAACCTTTTATTGAATCATAAGGTATATATATATATATATATATATAATAAAAAGCAGTGTAATGCATGGTGTGCAAACTGTTTTTTCCTCCATAAGTTGTCATTGGAATTGACGCCTCCATGTCATATGTTGTCTGTGTGCATTCAAAGCTTGGCAGCTGAAATAGAAATTTGACAACAAAAGTGAAAAATGACAATCTTTATCTTTTTTCAGGGGGGGGGGGGGATATAAAAAGTATTAATATTTATGAATTTTTAGTGCTATTTTAATAGTTGGAGCAAACTTTTTTAAGTATGCAGTTTTATTGCATGTTTGTTACAGTTTTGTTTTATTAAGAAATCTTAATTTTGTTATGTTATAATTGCTGCAAAGTCTAGTATCCAGTTTTGGTTTATCCAGAAGTATTGTAAATGCTATTAATTTGTTTATTAGAACATAAGTTAGCAGAAATGTGTACATCTAAATGTTTCCATATCGTCAATTTTTTTAATCAGTATTTTCAAATTTATGTGAAAGACACAATTTTTACCCATTGTCCTAGAATGGACATCCTACACTTGTGTGTATATATATATAATGTGCAGTTCACTATGTAATATTGTTTTCAAATGCTCAGAAAAAATTACATGTTTACTACAATTAAGTGCTCATTCTCCTTTGCTTCTAGCAAATTGAAATCCATAATTTGCAAAGATGCATAATCCTCAGATTTAGCATATGCACATTTTGCATGTGGTGGTATGTTTCTTTAATTAATAATGTAGAATTTTCGTATCTATCAAATTTTGAGTTTCTGGTTAAGTCTTTCATTGATAACTTGAGGCTGTGTTTAGCTGCTTTTTCTACTCTTTGCACATGATTTTCTGTTATTGAAAATCTAGCTGAATAATCTTCATATTTAATGCTACTAGTTTGCTTTCATTTTTTACCAAGTTTTTAATAACTATTCTGGCAGCAGCTAATTTTCTGAATTTGCAAAAAGTCTTCTTTCACCGCTTCATGTGTTAAATTGCATTGATAGGCACAATCAATGGTTATTCTTTTTTCTCTTGGAAGCATTCTTGTTCTGTTGATTTTCTCTCTTGTATAAATTCATCTGCATAAAAACTGGATCTAAAACCTGTTTCTCAAATATATTTAAAGACTATACTCTATATGTGAATAAATATACATGTATGGATTTAAAAAAAAAATTAATTCAAAATTTAAAGTTAAAATTCCCAGTTTCCTTTTCTGTACTTTTGTATCTAATACTCAAAACTTTTGCCCTTTTTAAATTGGTTTTTCAATCCAATATTTATTAATGAAATATATTAAATTTGAATTAATTTAAAGACACTAGTTGCTGAGCTTATAACATAAATTCTACTTTTCTGTAGTTAAATCGGTGAAGGCCATTTCTTAGTAAGCTTTCCATGGTCTAGCTCAAATGGATCAAAAGATCCTAATCCAATTACATTTAAGTTTCTGCCCAAATTGATTCTTTCACTCCCTACTGAGGAAAATCATAAGTGTGTGAATAAACATGGTGTATACAAGAAAAATAGGCCTTTTTGGGTAAAATACTTCTTTGTTCTTCATGGCACTCATGGGTATATTTTTTATGTAGAATTTAAATCAACCAGATTATTACTGCAATTTGTGCCTTACTTTAAAAAAATAATGTAAATATTAATTAATTAATTTATTTATTTATTTATTTATTTTAAAAACCTGATTGGGAAAAATTAAGTCAAGCATACAAAAGATACAATCTTTCATATCAGTGTGATTAATGAGAAACATCCATGCTTTTTTTGTTCAATGGTATACTAAAGTAGCATACTGTTATTCATTTTTAGATGAAACAAAACTTGAATACGAGCAGAAAAGATACAAATTTCTGATCATGAATCTCAATGACAATATCAACTTTGTGTGGCAGTTTAAACTTAATAAAAATTGAAGGAAATGCTCTGGACAATTTTGAGAACATGCTGGCTATACACCAGGATTTTTGTTCTGCAATTATTGTATGTTTAAACCAACAGAAAAGAGATTTGGGTGGCATCAACTAATGGATGTTGTAGTGCACCTTCAGACTTTTGTGTTCACATTATCTTGAGAATAAGCATCCTTTATTCTAATACGATAGAATGAAAAAAATTACTTACTCACTGGACAAAAATATTTTTAAATCAAAGAATTTTGTAGAAATTAATATTAATGTTGTATTTCACTTTAATAAATTTTTGATCAACCCTTCTAATCAAATTTTATACATCAATTAGTATTAAGAATTTTGCTGTTAATTTTAAAAATTTTTATAACGTGCTTGGTATAGTCCAAGCATTTACACAAAATTTGACTAACAAATGCTTGACAAACTGCCAAGTAGACCAAATTTTAAATATAAAATATGTGTACACAGATACATCTCAAGAAATAATCTCAATTTGTCAGAACTAATGTGTTTCTTTTTATATTTAGAAAATTTTATTTTTATTAAAAATTTTGTTGCTTTTTTTTAAAGGAATTTGTTGGTAAAATAAATTTGACCTTTCAATAAATGCTCCTGAAACATGAGTAAAGAAATTATATGTTTTGAATTTTATTATAAGACAACTTTTGACATTTCTTTTTTAAATTTTAGACATCCCGAGATAATTTTCTTAAAAAGGTACAAGATTGGTTACTTCCCTTTTTATGTCGCTGTGACAAGCATGATCAAGGCTGTGGCAAAACTCTTTTTAGAAGCTATGTGCTATCCATATCTAAAACTACTTTGGTTTACTGCCATAAAATCCTGGAAAAATTCAAGTCTGATTTAAATGTGAGTATAATTAATTAGATTTTTATTTATTGCAGAAGATGTTAATATATTTTTGAAACAATTTTGTCTTTCTCTGAGATTTAAATTTAAATGAAAAAATAAAAATAAAACTCTATGGCTTCAATTTAGCATAGGGTTTAAGGGTGCATTCGAAAAAATGCTTTTTCCACCTTCAACAGCTCAAAATTTTCTGATACAATTTCAGACTCATTTTTAAAAGTAGAAACATGAAACTTGCTGAGATGAATTTTGAAGAAATGTATAAGGTGCCGTGTGATGTCATTTTGCGCTCAATTCATTAGAATTTGATTTATGAACAGTTACTTTTCCAGTATGACCCTTTTTTTCGTTCCCATATTTCCCGCTTCGGAAAAATTGGTTCAAAAAGCCAACTTTGATTGCCTTTTTTGCAATATTTTCTGCATTTATCAAAAAATCGATAATCACGGCACCTTATGTTCTTTCTAAATAAGGTAATTTGCCAGTTTGATGCATTTGAGAGCAAAAATAAGTTAAAAAATAAATCTGAAAATAAGCAATTTGAATCGAAATACACTCTTAATTATTGTCTGTGTCATTTAAATTATTGTTTTCTTTAAAATGTTGCTGGAAAATGAACAATGGATTGAAGGCTATACATCTGTTTTTTATGAAAAGAAATATTCTTATTTGATTATTTGAAGTGAAAAAGAAAGCAGTGTTTTAATATTTCTTAATTTTATTGTGAAAAAAGATGAAATAACTTAAAATATTTACGTTTAAAAGCATCCCATCCACCCCCTCCCCTTACTGATATGCCTCTTATAGATTACTGTACATTTTATCTTTTAATCAAGTTCTTAATTAACGGTATCCCAAAACAATGGATGGACTCTGGAAAATTATTGTTAAGGAATGAAACAAAATCAACTTTGGTATTTTAAGAAGTATCCAAGCATCAGTATCTTAAAAACCAATATAAAATGATAATTAAAAGCAAAAAGATTTTCAGCTTGAACAGATTAGAAAATAAATTTTTATCTTAATTTCTTTTTTTTTAAATTATTACAAAAATGTATTATTTAGTTTTTTTATTGCAGTTACAATTCAACACATATTCTATAATTGAAAAACATTATTGCTTAAATTCATGAATTTTGAGAAATTTACATTGTTAAAATGTATCTTGCATATTTAAGAAAAAAGGTAAAAATGTGCCAGTAGAAAGCACTGTATATCATTTTTTCTTTTGAAAAATTAATATTATATTATTTACTGTAGCATCTAAGTAGATCTTTCTATGCTTTTAAATATAAAATAAGAACTTTATGGAGTGCTAGTAGTCATTGTTCTACCAAGATTTGCAAGCAAGGTTGCTTTCAAATGCTTATTTGGATCATTTTTTAAATTCAAATGATTTCACTGACTCAGTGATTCTTTTTAAAAAAAGAAAAACTTTTCTTGCTACACATCATCTTATCAATACTTTATTTTTGTGGTAAATCATAACAAGTCTGATCCACTTCTAAAAAAATGCCAAGTCATCACTTGCTCTTTGAAAAAATCTTTACATTTTTCTTTTAGATAAGCTGTAATTTTTACCAATGTTGTTGTTCATTAACACTTTTGCAATAAACATATTTTGTGATTTTTTTTTTCTTTTATCAACAATTTTTCAAAATAAAAATTCTTACCTACTTCAATTGCAGAAATTCTTTAATTTAATAAAAAAAAATTTTCAATGAAAAATTACCCATAGGAAAATAAAAGTTTTTGATTACGTTATATATCATGTATATTTGCTAACTGTCGCAAAGTGATTAAAGCAGTTGATAAACATCCATTTAAAATGAACAGATGCTGTCAGTTGTTAGCTGACTATATTATTGTTTTGATGGCAAAAATTCTCTGGTGGTTAAATTGCATTGTGAGAATTGTATTTAAAAAAGTTTGAATTAGGGTTGTCAGATATTCAGATTTTCAGAGGTCCAAAAATCCATTTTCATAATATCTGTGCAGGCAGCCAAAAGTCCCAACCTTTGATAATACATAAATATGTTTAATTTCTTATTTTCTCCATTCTGTTTATTCATTTATTTGGAATGTTATAAAAAATGTAAAATCTAGGGAATCTTTGTAGATTTTAGTAAAAAATAAATTAAAAAAAAAAAGTTTAAATAGTGAATTTGGATTAGAGGACTAAAAGTAAAATTGCATTTCATTGTTAAAAATTCATGTAGTAGCAATGGTGAATATTTTTTACATTGCTGTTTCAAGCCTGTCCGTAAATGATGTTGTACTTTTTTTCAATATTTTTTAACCCCACACCCCCTTTTTCTCACTAAGTGTCACATTTCATCACACACCTTCCTTCCTTATTGTCACATATCACGCTATATTACATAACCCTTTGAGGTTTGGTGGGATATGTTATATTCCACCTAATTTTAATCTAGATTTACACCAAAAAAGTTTTAGTAAATTTTACTTTGGTGGATAAAAGCTAAAAAAAAAAATGCTTTTTGTTATTTGAAACAAAATTTTCGATTAGAATTCAACATTTTAGCTAACTCACATAATTGCTTACCCCTCAAAGGGTTAAATGTGTACTTGTAGTTCAAAAACAAACCACTATGTTATAGATCACTTTTCAAATTTTATCTTTAAGCTTTAACTATATGGATCATTCTCATTGAATAGGAAAAAACAAAGTCCCACTTGATTCTATAATTTTTTGGAACTATTTTAACAATAAAGTTTATTTTTACTAAAAGCTGTACTGTTTTGCCATCTACTACTCATATCCTTAATTTAAAAAATAATTCTAAACAATATATATATATATATATATATATAAATATGTAAAATATCATTCCCCTGGCTGTCCCCAACCCCAGAATTAGACTTTGAATCCACCAAATAGTTATTAAATATTGATTTAATAAAATTGCAATTATTAATATATTATCACAATTTGTTCTTATATAAGAGGAGTACATTTGTAGAGGTATACTATAATGCAACTCTGTGAAAAAACACAATGAAGTATGTCCATGAATCTGGGCATCATACCCCTGCACTTGCAAAAATAGTTTTAAAAGACACCAATAGATGCCGCTTGTTTCAAATTTGACATTGATCCAATTTTAACTAGTTGCTTGGAAGAGATACCTTAAAAGTTTGGAGTCTTTAGCCATTTTGTTTGTGAATGCAGATGTTGAAAAATGGAGTTCCAAAACGAATATTTTTATTAGCCATCATTACCCTGGATCCATTTCTTCTGGATAAATTAAAGGTAAGCTTTTTTTATTTTGTTTTATATTTTTAATACATGTTTTTTAATATGTGTAATCATTTTTAAAAAATTTTTTGTTCCCCCATGTGGTTCTAAGTTAGATATTACTAACAAAACATCATTCCCCTAGCATCATTCTCCTGCCTGTTCTTAAAGCATGGGAATGACGAAATTTTAGAAATGTTATTAAGATATTGGCTAAAAACCCTATTAGTACATTAATAAAGAAACTAAATGTTGTTAAATTTTAAATATTCAGAAATTCTTAATACTGATAACTAGAAATGATTTTTTTTATGAAAATTGAAATACTTTAGTTTTAGGTAATCTTTAAATGTAGACGCTACATTTTTTACATATTAGTTTGTTATAATTTAGGAAATTTAAAAAGGAAAGAAAAATGTTTAATTTAGTTAATATTACTACTCAAATATTTCATAAAATTTGACAATATTTTGCATTACTTCGAAACAGTATGTAATTATTTATTACTATTGTTACTTCATTTCAATCAAAAACTTTTTTTATTAGTTTTTTTTTTTTTTTTTTTTTTTTTTTCAAGGAGAATTCAATGTAACTTATCCGAAATCTGTATTTTTTCAATTTTCATCAGGGTTGAATCCCCCCCCCCCCCCCGGAAAATTTAAGGTTTTTTGTTTTCAATGGTCAAAAAGTGCAATTCCCCCCCCCCCCCCCCCTATAATATCCTATCTAGGAAATCTATAATATCCCCCAGGAGCTGTAGAAATCCCTCCCCAAAGAAAAGTGTCTGAATTCAACACTGATTTTCATAATTAAAAAAGAAATTAATGTGTGTTTAAGATTTTTATTTTAGACACTTCATTAAATTTAAATGTATCTCATTTTTATTTTTAGTTTAAATATTTTTAAGTACCACTTTAAATTAAAGCATGTCTATACCTACAAAATAAAAAAGATTAGCTTTTACTTTACCAGCATCCTGTTTTATTTAAATAATTAATATGGGAAAAAGATAATTCTTTTCATTAAGATTAATGCTAAAATTTAATAAAAATAAACAAAATTAAATTGATAACAAAATGCATTTTTTATAAAAATTCTCTTTGTTTTCAGGAAGATGCCAAAAGTAAAGGAAAAACTGACTAAAGAGCAGAAATTAAAAAATAAAAGAGAAGTACAACGCAAACGCTATCAAAGATTTAAAAAAATGACCCAGCTGCATATAAAATACAAAAATAAAAGGAGCGACAGAAATACTTGAAAAAAAAAAGATGAAGGGTACAATAAAGCCCATTACAGAGATGATTGCCTGGGAGAAAAGAAGCAAGCAGAAACAATGGAAAACTAATTCCAGAAATTACCAAAAACGATCAAGTCTCACTAAACATCAAGCTTTGACTGTTAAAGAAACATCAACAAATGATAATTATGAAGAGTTAAACACAAGCTCAATGTCAAATTTACTCAACAATCCTTCATCTAATTCAAGATCAAGTAATGTTTTAATCAAGAATCGAAAATTATCTGGAAGAAAACGCGTAATGCGCATCAGGAGTGCACTTCATAGAAAATGTGTAAAAATGGAAAATCAAATAAAATGTCTAAGTAGAAAATTAGAAAAATATAAAAAATGTAACCAAAGATTGAAACTTAAAATTAACAGCAAACCAGAAGATATGAGTCCCAGGTCAAAAGCAGATTATTATCTGAAGCGATAAGAAAAGTTTTCTTCAGTTGTTACAAAGAAACTTATATATATATTCATTATTGTGAAAACTATGTACAGTAATTTAAGTAATTATGCATATTACTTTATTTGATTAATAATATTCATTGATATGAATTTTTCTATCATTAATAGTTGACTGCAGTGCTTTATAGATTATTGAATCATTCTCCTGGAAGTTTTTTTTTTTTTTAATTATAAATAAAATATTAAATTTTAGGAATTATGAACGATGGGTGATAATTTTAATACAAAATCACTTTTTAAAGCTACATATGAAGAAAAAAGTCATTTAGTTCATAGTTTATAAATTTGTATTTTGCAACTTCCAAATTACCCTGTTTATGGAGAATGACCCATATGTGTTTTAATGACATTTATGAACATAACAATAACAATTATTATTTTATTTATTTTGTATGAAATAAGATTAAGGTTTACTATGAAAAACATAATATACAAAAGTAATAAAATACTAATATGAGAGAGTAATCAAAACTTCTTCTTACCTCCTTCCACCCTCTCGTCACAAACTGTCACAATTTTACGAACTTCCGTCCCTCCCCCCACCTGCAAGCATGATATCATTTGTGAACAGCCCCTTAGCAAATAAATTTTTCCATTTATAAAATGCTTGGTTTTGTGTACAGCAGCCACTAGTATCTTATGTTTTAAAATATGATTTAAGTTTTATTTGTGAAGATTGAATTATTGGTATACAATATTACCAATTATTAAAGAGCTTTGTATGTTTATTTACTTACAATTGTGCTCCTTATGGGATTATTTAATTTATAAACATTTTATACAGTGAAAAAGAACAGCTATATATTTTTATGTTTCACTTTTTGTTTTTCTATTGTGCTTTATGCATCTGTATACTAAGCAATACTTGCCTGGATGGAGGTGATTAACACTTTAGGACTTGGTAGTTGGAAGTTATTTTGCATCTAAATATTTACATTTATTTACTGTAGTTACAATTCTTTGTGCAGTTTTCTATAATTAGTAATGCATTTTGAATTACTGATGTAAAATTCATGTTGCAAGCAAAATATATTAATTAATAATATGAATAATAAATGAATTCAATCTTTATAGAAATCGTAGCATATTATGTGTGAAAAGTATGTGGTGTGTACTGACATTGTACATCATCGAACTCTCCTTGATTTCTTATAAAGATTAACGCACTTGGATAATCTCAAAAACTTTCATGCAGTTATTCAGAAAATATAAAATCTTATATAATTTGAGGTTCTAATGTGTATGAATCATACATTCTTTTTAATGGACTTACGAAATTTACTTATATTATTTGCCTTATCATATTTGGAGGCAGTGGCGCCAACTTTTGAAAAATATTGAGTGAGCTCAAAAAAATTTAAACCAATACCAAAATATTGGGTGGGCTCAATTAATGATGGCTGGAAGGAGATATCAAATTATTGAGTAGGCTCGTGCCCCATGAGCTCATATAAGTTGGCGCCACTGTTTGGAGATATTTTCAAAGATTGTGACATCTTATACATTATTATTTGTGTGAATTTTGTTCTCTCTCAGTTTTTCTGTTTGCACAAAAACTTGAAGGATTTTTTTTGTTTGTTTGTTTTTCAGCTGTTTGCATGTCTAGTAGTAAGATTGCTGGCCATTAGACAAAAGATGTTAGCTTTTAATCCAGACTCAAATATGTGTGTTTGTATTGAGTCGAATTCCACTGTAAACAGAGGTGCTGGTTTTTTTGGACCCTTAACAAAACAACTAACATTTTTTGATAATCTTCATATTTTATCATATTTTTTTTTAATGCTTAATAAATGTATGTATAACAGGGTTCGCACGGACCTTAAAAGTCCTTATAAACTCCTTATATTTCGATAGTCCTTAATAAGGATCCTTAAAGTCCTTATTTTTTATTAAAAGTCCTTATTTTTAACGTGAGCTTAATATTAACGCGATTCGTAAAATGTTTAAAAAAAATCGCCGAACATTCCAGGGGTGATTCTCTTCTGAAAATTTAAGGCATCCTCTTCCGAAAATTTTAAATTGGGTTGTCAGTTCCGCATAGTTGCCAACTTGTACGGTTTAGCGCGCGAAAAAAACAATCGCGGAGGAATGCAAATTTCGTGAAATGTTCGCCGAAAAAGCACACGTTTCGTCAATATTTCGTGGGAAAACGACGATTTCGTCGATGTTTTTATCAACGAACTTTGTCAAAAGATCGCTAGAAAATGCGAATTTCCTGTGCAGATCACGGAAAAAACGGCAATTTCACCAAAAACCGCAGATAAAACGCTGATTTCGTCTGTAGACCGCGTTAAAACGTCGATTTCGTCTAAAGATTGCGGATATAATGCCGATTTCGTTAAAAGATCGCGGAAAAGGACGCCGTTTTCGATAAAAGATCGCTCAAAAATATTTTGTCAAAAGATCATTGAAAAAACACGCCGATTTCATCAAAAGATCACGGAAAAAACGGCGATTTCGTCAAAAGATCGCGGGGGAAAAACGCCGTTTTTGAGAAAAGATCGCATAAAAATGTAAATTTTGCCTAAAAATCGTCGAAAAAAACACAGATTTCGTTTTAAAAAAAACACGGGAGAACGCCGATTTCGTCAAAGATCGCAGAAAAACCGCCGATTTTGCTAAATATCGTGTTTCTTTGTTATAATTCTTATTTCTGATTGGACATTAAAGCCGCCTCTTTCGTTTCCCGATTGCAATGTATAAACCTCGTATCCACAAACACCAATTGTAATCAGTATTCACCATCTAAATTTTCCTTTTCTTTGAAATAGAGAAATGAATAACAAAGAAGAGATATTTCGCCAAATAATTGCGCCAATCTGTTCTATAATCCGCTGATCTGTGTTTGATCGTAGTCTTATTCAGGGATGGGAATTTTCCGCTTTTTTGTTTACAGGGATGCCGCGGACGCGCGTAAAGTACGCAAAAAATCGGCGACGGGAAGTAAAAAAATGGAGCTTATGCGCCCCGCGAAACGCGTAATTTTCGTCAAAAAAATCGCAGAAAGAAAGATTTCGTTAAAGAATCGCGAAATAACAAGTAATTTCCGGCAAATTCCGTCAAAAATTCGCAAAAAAATGGCTAATTTTGTTACAAAATCCCGAATAAGGGGCAGATTTCCTCAAAAAATCGCAAAAAAAAAGACCAAAATCGTGATAAAACGGCAAATTTTTTCAAAATTATTCGCGAAAAACGCAAATTTCATCAAAAAAATGTGATAAAACTTTAACTTTCGTCAAAAGATCGCGAAAGTTCGGCACATTTCGTCAAAAAATGCAAATTTCGTTAAAAAATCGCGAAATAACGAATAATTTCCGGTAAATTTCGTCAAAAGATTCGCAAAAAACGGCTAATTTTGTTACAAAATCCGAAAAAAAGGTCAATTTCCTCAAAAAATCGCGAAAAAAAAAGACAATTTTCATCTAAAAATCCCAATAAAACTGCACATTTTGACAAAAGATTCGCGAAAAACGGCAATTTTCATCAAAAAATCGTGATAAAACGGTAACTTTCGCCAAAAGATCGCGAAAAACGTCACATTTCGCCGAGAGATCGCGAAAAAACGGCACATTTAGTCAAAAGATCGCGAAAAAACCGCAGATTTCGTCAAAAAATTTCTTTAAAACTCAATTTTAAACGAAAAAAAAGTTAATGCCAGGATAGAATTTTTCTGTTTAAAAAACTTTCTTGCTTCCAAATTATTATTATTTTTGCTGCTCCAAAAACAGACTTTCCTGCTTCAAAAACTGTTTTTCATTGTTCCAAATCTTTCTGAGTGAATGTAACTTCTGAAAACACCCATTCATTAAACAAAAAGTACCCCTTTACTCAAGAAAAGCATTCATTTTTCAAGAAAAATGTCTTTTTCAATAAATCAGTTTTGCCCCTTTTTAAAAGAAATGCGAACAATAGTGATACTTGTTATCTTCTACACTCAAATAAGCGTTATTTTATAATTTAATTTATATCTTGCTCATTTATTTTTTTAAAAGTAAAGAAAATTTCTCTTAATAGTTTTTAAAAAATAATATTGGCTTTAATTATTTATACATTATTACTAAAACAATAATTATTGCATTTAATTTTTCTTTTGCAAATGAACAAGTTCAATTTTTGCATCTAAAAAGAGAGTTGGAGAGGGCAGTGATTATGGTATTGGGAATAGATATAAAATTTTTGTGATAAGGTGGGGAAGGAGAAAATGAGAATTTGTAATTTACTCCTGTAATGTAATATACAGGCTGGTGTGCTTGTCTTCATTTGCTTGGAAATCAAGACCTGCTTTTGTTACTTGAATTATCTTTCACAAACAAAATGTGGTGCAATTTTTCATTCACGCATGTGAATACAGTATGGTTCAATTTTCCGTTCACGCGTGTTTTCAGTCTTTTTGCTTTTTTGCAGTTCCCATCCCTGCTTGTTATTTCACTGGATATGTGTAGCATGGTTAACAGCAACAGTCTTCCTCTGCAGTAAATAAAAGGAAATTAATTGAAGATGACTTAGGTTTTATAAAGAAAAAAATATATGGCTTCTTGAAAAAGAAGTATCGGAGTTAGAAAATAAGGCTAATGAATTAGCTGATAAAACCGAATCAACTAAAGATATTCAATTATTTATAAAATCGAACAATTGTAGAAAATCTGCAAAAGAAAAAAAATTCCTCCCTGACCAAAGAAATAGATGCTAAAAAACAGTTGCTAGCCAACTAATGTTATATATTTTGTTACATAATTATGTTTTATGCAAAATTTCAATCTATCACGATTAAAATTTAATGTAAGTAGTTATATGTACTGTTCTTTTTTAACTTTAGAAAGTCCTTATTTTTCTTTTAACGAAGCCCTTACAAAGTCCTTACAGAGTCCTTATTTTTCATTTAGCAAACTCTGTATGAACCCTGTATAAGAATTGTATTTCTTGTGAATATGTAAGCTTATGCATACACACACATATGAGGTTATAATCTTTTTTTTCTCAAAGATGAACCAAAGGATCTCATAGACTTTTTAGCTCTAAAATATCAATTTTTACGAATACACTTAGGTTTATAACTTTTTAAAGTTTATTAGAGACTATAAAATGTATGATAATAATAGTGTGATGTGGTTTTGTACATATTTGTAGTTAAATAGTATATTTTTCATAAATTGTTTCATGATTAAAGAATTATATTTTCTTTATTGTTTTTCCCTGCAGGTGTTTCCCATTATTCAAAGTAGTCATGATATTATTACCCTTGGTTTAGAATGTGTATATTATTGTGAAAGGTATGTAGTCATTTTTTAAATGTTTTCTGAAACAAATTTTACAGTGTTTATACAAAATTAATGTGTTTTCATCCATAAATGCATAACTTTTTTTAAAGCAATATAAACATACAAAAATTTACTGTAAAGTACTGAAAGTAAGGCCCTCTTTAGCAAACAGGAAATGAAATTCTAGCAATTCTAAGGAAGTTATAATTGAAACTTTTTTGAAAAGGATTGGGAATTCGGGAGGATGTGGGGGAACATATTTGGAATTCATGAAATTTCACAGGATTTATACAATTTGCAAAACATAATCAGATCAAATTAACATTGCATAAAATAAGTAATTTAGATATGAAATAAATGTGAATAAAAATGTTAAAATTTAAACTCAATACATATATTTTGTAAATCTTAGTGCATAAAAGCCAAGGAAAACATTAATTGTATAATATAAAAAGAACACATGCCATTTTGATACAATATGTAAAGAGATAAAAATAAATTATGCAAGATATATTCATTTAGGCTATAAGGAAATAAAAACTTCCTGAAAAAAAAACAGAAAGATTGAAAGCATCAGAAAATAAAACTTGAGGAGGGGGGGGGGGATTTATAAATGACACTTTTTCAAAAAAGGAAAAAATCACATATTCGGAGGGGGGCTTACTATAGATACTTTAATGTGAGTGTTTGCTATATAAAGATGTGTTATTTGGGAGTATCCATTATAGAGGTTTTACTATATATGGTGATAATATTAATTCAAGTCTTCAGCATGTTTGAAACATGAGCCTATGTTGCTAGAAAATTTTATTTCAATAATATAAAATTTCTTATGTTATTCTGTTTAATATATTTTTGTTTGATACTATGAATTTAAAATGCATTATTTCTAATTTTTTACTTATTAGCACTGATGAATTACAGAATGCTAAATTGGTACATAGCATATTATCATCTTTGCCAGATATTTCATCAAAGTAAGTACTTCTGATCAAATATTTTATTTGCATTTTTTATTAACACTTTGAAACATAGTTGAAAAATGTTTATGAAGTCTATTTATCTGTGCTCTAACTCTCATAAATATACTTGGATTAACATGTAATTTTTATGGGTTAGTGACATTTACTATAGAATGTTTGCTATTAAAAATAAAATGTGTATTTTATGTGTTATTTAAATGTGTATGGGCATTTATAGTCTGTTTACAGGGGGATACAAAAGAATGTCATTATACTATGATATAAGAGTGAAAAATTATTCAAAGTGCATTTCATTAATGTTATGAATTTTTGCACATATTGAGATTGTGTGATATGTGTCACTGAGGTGAGTATGCTCTCTTAGGAGTACAGAGTATATTGCATTTATAATTTGTTTACAGGGATGTACAACAAAAATTCTGTACTATGATTAGTTGGGAAAAATCTTTTCTCATGTGTTTATTGATGTTATGATACTATAAACATAATGAAATTGAAAAGGATTACTCAGATGCACTACAACTGTTTTTTTATAGTTCATCGAGTATGTAGCATTTATTTTCATTTACAAAAATGCACAAAAGAATTTGCTTACAAGAGTGACTGTGATTGATGACTGCTAAAGTGCATTTTCTTCTATGGTAAACTTATCTAATTTTGAGTGATTATGTTGTGTGTATAAGTCCTATAGATCATTTACAGAGCTGCGCAAAAAAAAAAAATGCACGTACTACCAGCATGTACTATGGATTGCAACTGCTGAAAATTGATTTTTATCGAGTTATATGTTTATTAAGTTGTTTATTCAGATATCATACCTCATTTTATTGTATGAAAAAATATATTTCTTAATAATATCCTGTTAGTGTCAGAAAGTGTTTCATAATCAATGCTTGATGTATGATTTTTCATTCTTGTTTCCTCAAAATCAACTTTTTTTCTACTCTTCTCACTTTAGTTAATAGTTAATATACTTTCATGTGAATTAACTATTATAAAAGTAAATTTATTTAATAGAGAGCTATTGGAAAAGTAAATATTGGATTTAAATGGTAAATCTTTAAAATGTAAAGGAATATAAATAGGACCAAATATAAATGTATTTAAAAGATTAAACAGAGTAAAAGCGTAATGGTTGAAATGAGTAATAAGACCATATAAGAACATGTTATGGAGATATAACATACAGCGTGATAGCACTCCTTTAGACAGTTTACTTTTGGTGTATATTGGTAAAAATATCCACATGCGTTTTTTTTTTTTTTTTTTTTCCCACAAAAAATTTCATTTTGTCTGTTTTTGATCATATATAAAATCATATTTTTTTATTTACATTCCTAATTTCAATTTCAAAATGTAATCTAAATTATCTTTAAAAATAGTCTAATTTGGGTGGAGGGGCATTTTAGTAGATATCTGAAAAATATATTTGGCACTAAAACGATTAAACTGTATCATAATATTTCATAATTTTAAGTTACAATTAGTCTGAATACATAATCTTGCTCTCAAAAATGTGAAGAATTTTAAATTGCTTATTTTTACATTCCTAACTTCTCATTTTAAACATTTAAATATTAAAAGTCAACAGAACTAATTTTTTTTTTTTTTTTTTTTTTTTTTTTTTTTTGCATTAGATGGTGAAAACTTCTTATTGCTTTTTTTTTTCTCTTAAAGTTAGGAAGGAGCAGGGGGAGAAATACCATTACTTTTTTATTTCAGAATCAGCAAGATAAGCAAAATTCCTTTAACTTTCAAAGTCTAAGGGAAAGCAATGACTCACTTTGCCCCTCTTTTACTCTAATACCTATAAAATAGGTCAATAAATAAAGATCTTTTTTCTTCATTTTAAAATTAAAGGTAGTGAAGCGCTGAAAATATTTCTGATTATGCATTTAAAATTGAAGGATTTGCTGCATAAAGAGGATAATTTCATTTTGCAAGGAATTAAACACTCTTTTAATATTTATCCTTTAAATTTTCATCAAAATAATTCTAACAAGAAAGAGAACTCATTAAAATTTGACCTACCTTTTTGAAACAAACCCTTCAATGTCAAATTTTTGAAAAAGGTGGGCTTACATTAAAAAATTTTGGACCATTTTTTATTTCTTTGTATTAAAGTTTTATTTAGTTTAATTTTAAAAACATCAACTACATGACATTATGTGACAGATAATATAGAGATTAAGTGTTTTATTTTTGTTTGTTGTCAGATTTTACCTTATTTTCAGTTGAAAATTTCTAACATGTAACTCTTTTCAAAAAAATATTTTAATATTTTTTACTGAATGCATAAATTTAATTTTTAATTCATTAATAATCATGACAATAATATATTTCCTCTTATTTACTCTTCATTTGTATATTTATATGAGTTTGCCTAATGTTAACTTCACATTCAAATAATTTATTTTAATTTTTATTATATTGTATTCTAAAAGTACATATGAAAATCAGTTACAATTATCACTTGTAGCAATTTTTAGCTTAGCTTCGATACATTGTACTATTCATTAATTGTTTTTAAATATTGCTATTATTATTATTATTTAAGCATTATATTATCTGTATTTATCCTACAGACCCATGAACAAAACTCTCATGAAACTAAAAAATGATATTGATAAATTGAGACAGCATATTAGGTAAGTTTTATCAATATGATTTAAAAAAACAAATAAATAAATAAAATGTACTTTCAATATTATCATTATTATTTGAATGAAAGAGTTATTGGTATTGGATTAATAACTGAAAGTAACTTTATGTAATAATTTAGATTTGGACCATATAACAATCCTTACTAATATTATAAATCTGAAAGTGAGTTTGTTTGTTTGTTTGTTTGTTTGTTCCGCTTTCACGCCATAACTACTGAACCGATTGCTTTGAAATTTTGCAGATGCAAACTTAGAAGTCCGGATTGAATAATAGGGTACTTTTTATACCGGAAAAAATTGATATTCCCGAGGGAAAACAAAAATATTTTGCTTGATGGATGGATTGGAGATGGCGCTGTGTGTCGTTTAAAACAAGATAAAATATTGCAAACGAATATAAACATGTAAATTTAGAAGCTAAATAATACGATAATGAATCCCCGAAAATGAGGAATTCCCGAGGGATGACGTACAATTTGTTTTATCGTCTAAACTGCTTTTTTAGATCTACTTATATATTGCAAACGAATATGAACATGTAAATTTAGAAGCTAAATGATACAATAATGAATCCTCGAAAATGAGGAATTCCCGAGGGATGATGTACTATTTGTTTTATCGTCTAAAATGTTTTTTTACATCTACTTATCCTGAAATAACTATAAGTCAACGAATTACTAATTGGTATAACTATTAGTTACGTTATTTAGTTCTTGAGGTATGCGATAGATGGCGCTGGGTGTTTTTAAAACGTGGTAATGATGTGCAGTAGCTGTATAATAGTTAGGTTAGGTTAGTTTAGTGCTTTTTTTCTAGGTAGATATCTAAAGTAGTTATTGTTTTTTCGATAGGTAATTACGTCGCTTTGTTCGTCGTTTAGATTGTTATAGTTTAGTTTGGGATTTTAGTTTAGTTTATGTTTATAGTTCAAGAATCGTCTCTCCATGCTGAATTAAAAAGGCGCGAACAAGCAGAGCGTCAGGCTGCTTCGAGAGCTGCTGAGCTACCATCTCAGCGCCAGCAAAGACTTGAGGAGCAAGCCGCTCGCCAAGCTTCTTTGAGGGCTTCTGAGAATGATATTCATACTCAAGTCCGTTTATCGCAACAGGCTCAACGTCAGCATGGTCAGCTCTATGTAGCGTGTTCCCGGGTTTCCAGTGCCCAAAATCTGCATGTTTTTGCTCCACAAGGGAAAACATATAATATAGTGTACCATTCAGTTTTGGTTTAACAACTAATCGTATCCAACGTTACATCGCGCTTCTTACATTTTTCCGTGGAAATGAGAAGTTTTCTTATAGTTGTGTTTTATACCGCAATATAACCAAATTCCACGCGGGCGGAAAGCTAGTTGAAAATAAGAAACAGTTTTTTAGTCTTGATTCCTATGTGATCAGTTTATCATACAGTTTGTTTATTTATTTAGTTAGTTAGTTTTTGTTACTTTCTTTTTCAGTTTTTCATTATTCTTCTTGTACCATATTTATGTTTTAAAAATTTTTAACTGTATTTTTTTTCTTTTAATAAATTCATACAGTCAGATTATAGGTGAGTTATATAAGTGATATTTCTCTTCCAATCTACATTTCTATTTAAATATGAACTTTCATTTTATAGTGCTGCAGAACTTTTGGATAAAAATAGTTTACCAGTTACTCTGTCCATGTTACAGAATATTTCTGAGAGCCCAGAAGAAGTAAAAAAAATTCTAGTAAAACTCACTAGAACAGCTAGTCATAGGTATAGATATATATTTTTTTCCTTTTCTATCACTGCTACTTTTCTTTATTTTCACATTTTATTGTCTTTTATTAGTGCAAATAAAAATATAGAATTTCTATTAATTCGTTTTCATTATTATTGATTTTTTTTTATATATAACTTCTCATCAATATATTATAAGCATGACTTCCAACTTCCACGCCTATTTAAAGTCAAACAGTCATATTTGAACCAAAAAGTTTGCTTAACAATTGACAATATGTAGTGCAGTGCTTAATGTTAAATAAATTTTGTGAATACATTAAAATGATAAAAGTATTAATATTTATCAAATATTATAAACAACTCAAAACATATTTATGTGATTTAAATAGGCATAGAAGTTGGCAGCTCTGTGTTAGGAAAAAAGTTAATACCTTGTAAATTTTTAAAAATGAGAAATATGTGTAAAATTTTGTAGATTTTATTACATATTATGCTCAACCAATATTTATTGCATTAAAAAAAAAAATAGTTATACTTTAAATTGACAATTATTTTTTTTTTTATTTCTGGCAAAAATAAAGGCAGAAACCTCCTTAACAAAATGTTATAACCCCGATTTCATGAATAGTTTCATCAGTTATTGCAATTTTATTTTATGTGTGTTTTTAGCTAAAAATATAATTTTAACTAGCAAAAGCCGTGCTTTGTTTGGATTCGCGAAGCATTATTTCATAAGATAAATATTTGAAAAGAACATTACTTTTTTATATTGTTTTTGCATCTTTATTAAGCAAAAACGTTATCTCATGTTTTGGCACATTTAAATTTTAGAAATGTAAATTCAGCCAAATAACTAAGAATTTCCTCGGAATTTTTTATTTATGATATAAGGCTGGTATAAATAAAAATATTTTCGAAGCAGAATTTTACAAAATATTTTTTTTTAATTTTTAACTAAAAGTTTTAAAGATGTATTTACACTTTCCAATGGCCAGTAACGGCGTTCGTTCTGGCCAATAAGTGTTCTTTTTCTCGACATTTTTTAATTACTAATACCTTCCAGAAATTATTTATAAACGTAGTTAATGTATTTAATTTGGTTGAATTAAATTATTCCTCAATCAATTAAAATATTCTTAAATTATTTTTTAATCTTTCATTTCGAATACCAGACCTAAGACACTTACCAAATTTAACAAAATATTCACTTTTAATACCAAATATAAGAATTAATTTTACTTGTTTACGATTATTTTTGTTGCCACTTTTTCAAAGTAAATACCTAAATAAATAAATCATAATGTAATTCTTTTAAAATCCGTAAGTATAAACTGCATAAATAATTTTGGCAGAATAAAGAAAATATATTTTATTTAATGTATTAATCATGATTCTATCTATAATTACTAACCCCATAGTTTATTTTCCTTCTTAAAATAAAAAGATACGGGTTCAATTTTTTATTTGCAAACGATTTTGGAGGAATAATGAAAATATATTTTATTTAATTAATTAATCATGATTCTATCTATAATTACTAACCCCATGGTTTATTTTCATACTGAAAATAAAAAGATATGCGTTAAATTTTTTATTTGCAAAAATGCATCCATAATAGAAAAACATGTAGAATATATTAATTATTAAAATAATATTTTTTAAAGGTTATTCTGTAAAAAAATAACATTCTGCAAATCTACATATCATAATTTATTCTTATGTTTAATTTCAAGTCAAAATACTGAATAGATTTTTTATAAAGTGTACGACAAAGTGTAACTTGAGTGGCCTAGTAGAGGATTCGCTTCGCTCATCCTAATAATTAATTTTGTTTTTATGCTCAATTATAAGAGGAATTGAAAAATATCTGTGTAATGTGTTGAAAAATACCCAAAGAGTATAATACTATTAAAGTCATCCTTTCTGCAAATTAATCTTACTTAGTAGAATGGTTTTGTATAATTTGTGCAAAAAACATTGCTGTCAGTAGATTTCTTATATATATAAGACTTTTAAACTTTCTCAAAATCATGGCTTGAAAAAAAAATTTCTGCATCCTGTGGATAGATTGATCCTTTTAAAAATGTTACCACATTGTACAAAGGATAATTTTGTTAAAAAGTGGCATGTGGACAAAGAAAAATCATAAATGTTCACCATCAAACATTTGCAACAAATATAAAACAGGACCATTTTATAACTTACAGCTTGACAAAGTGCTTTGCTTTAGAATTGAAAAATGCCATGGCAGAAAGAAAAACAAGAAAGAGGTTTGTAGTAAAGCTTGCTTTCATTTTGATGGAATGGATTATACAAATGAATAAAAGAAAAATCTAGTATTTAATTTGCTTATAAGTTATCTGCTTCTTATAGTTTTAAATATTTAAATATGCTTTCTGGTGTGTTATTTCCTCCACAAAAGCCAATATTCAGCCATGAAATTATCAGAAATGGGCTAATTAAAGTCAAAGGTATTTGAGCTTTTCCAGCAAAATATCACTGATGATTAGTTTTGATTTTATATTGTTCTACTATGATTATTTTTAATTGCATTTCTTTTTCTTTTAGACTGCCAGCTTTAGATGAATCAAATTGGCTTTCTCTATTAGGTGATATTTTAGAGATGCAATCTTTATTGTTTCATTGTATTTCTGATGAAGATTGTTATGAGGTACTTTATTAATTGATTTTTTGTTTTTTTCTTCTTTCTGTTTTTTCAGTTAGTTTCAAATGTTTTTATTCTATTTGCAGATAGTTTTGCAGTCTCTTCTGTGTTCAGGAAAAACTGAGAATATAGCTTTAGCTGGAAAAATGATGGAGTGTAATAACAGGCATAAAAGACTCAGAGAAGCTACTTATTCTTTTAAACTTCCTTATGTCAAATCAGTGAAATTAGTTTTGTTAGCTTCACAAGAGTATTTTAATTCATCTGCTAATGCATCAGATCCATGCATGACATTGGCAAGGTATTTTTCAGCTTTTTTCTTTTTTTTTTCCTCTGTGTTTTCTGCATGTATTATATTTATATATCTAACTAATTACACTGATCAGCAAAAAAATTAAAAAAATTGTCTCCCTATGAAACATTATGAATTATATAGATGTGATATTTCTAAATCTAAATATGGCATTCAAGCTATTATCCATTCCGTTTTTCAAAGAAACAGTTTTCTAATAATAACAAATAGAGTAAAATCTTGTTACAACAAATCACTGGGAGCACTTATTAAATTCACTATATCGATAAATTGCTAAAGTGAATATTTTTATAATGAAATATAGAAATACATCTTTTTTTTAACTGTCCAAATAATATTTGTTAAGATGGAAAGTTTTTTAAAGTGACATTCATTGTAATGAAGAATTGTTATATTAGTTAGATTATTAGACAAGCAGATAGTAAGGTATTAGTAGATTGCTAGGCAATAATGAAAACATGAAAAAATATTTTCACTGTTTCAAATGAAAATCAAATTTCAAATTTTTTTTTTCTTAATTGCTTAATAGGCGCAAATGCCAACCTTATGAAAAAAATTCCATGCCGGGAATCGAACCTGAGCCATCAGAACTGGGCCATCAGGCCACTGACGTTCTACCGACTAAACCACATGAAATTACACTAAGCCTAGAACTTTTCACTGTTACATGTTGGCAAGGCTATAAATGCAGCACAAGATGGAATATATTCCGTGAGCCACCGACCTGCGGCAAACATGAAATGCAAATAAAATATGGTGTTGATTGAATATATTAATGTTAGGAAATTTTTCCAGCGAGAAAAATTGCCTTAAATACAATATTTCAAATAAAAATCAAATTTCAATTTTTTAATTTTAGTATTTTTCTAGTATTTAAATGAATATTTTTCATATCAAAGGTGGTGAGTCACAAAGTGTTAAATGTTTTCTCTACAATTGTAGCCATGAAATGTATTTTAGAGAGCAGCGGCTCTTAAACTGTAGCTTTTGGACCCAAATGTGTTTGTATTAAGTTTTCAAAGGGTCCTCAAACAGTATAAAATTTTTATGTATGTAAAATATATCAGAAATATGCAAACTAACAAAACCTGCACACATAATTGTCGAAATATGTAAAGTAATATTTGTTATTTTTATTAGTGGAAATTATGCTGCTATAAATAGTTAAAAATTATTAGTTAAGCTACATTTTGAGTAAATTTTTTTCCTATATTGTATTAAACTAACATTAGGTTAAAGTAATGAGAAAATAGAAAAATAATTCCAAGTAAATCATAATTTAGAATGTATTTTCAGGGTTTCTTGCTCGTTTCATTTGGATTTTCGATTTTTTTTAGAAATTGTCCTTAATAAGTATCTACATTGTAAAAGTAACCACAATGCTAAATTTCGTGCTTTTATTATCCAAGCTATATCACAGCATATATCATATTAGCTATATCACAGGAATTACAATTTTAAAAATTAACTTGAAAAAATGTATGTGTATTTCTGAAATTGAAATTGAGCTTAAGGATACTTGATGAACATTTTAAAATAGGTAAAACACAGGTGGAAGAGATTTTATGAAGTAAAGAAGAAGTAAATAATTTGTGAATTACTAACTCTAACAAGAACATCAAAAATGTGAAATTGAGGAAGACTAATTCCATTGAAATTGTTTCTATAATTTTGAGTTGGTTTATTTCAGTTTGAACAAAAAATATTTCTATCAGTGGACTTTTGATTCTGGAAAAGGCTTTAGAAGTCACTAAAGAACTTATATTATTTTAAAGTTTGCAGTGGGTGGCTGGAAAAGTTCTGATCTCAGCACAACATCTCTTTCAAAATAACACGTGGAGAAGCAAAATCTGTAGATCTTACAGAAATGGAAGATTGACATGAATGATTTCAATAAATTTGTGAAGGTTATAAGGGGAGAAATATTTTTAATTCCAATGGAACGAGAATCTTTTTTCAAAACTTTTCTAAATAAGATTTTGTGTTTTAAAAAGGATGACTGTATTGACGGAAAAATGTCAAAAGAGTGACTCACTATTTTATTGCTTTGCAATGTATTAGTAGAATTTGAAATCCCTCATTAGTGTAAAATCTCTGAAGCACACGTATTTCCCAAAGAACATTCAATTTAATAAATTTAGTATTGTGTGGAAAGCAAATAAGAAACATAGTTGCTACATCACCTGGAAAACCCGAAAAAGTCAGGTAATCTGGAAATTGATCAAATAAATCAGAAAAAAGTCAGGGAAGTCGATAAACTTTCATTATGATCTCCATAAAAGTTTGATTGCTGCATTGCCAGGAAGTCATCATGTGATAAATTGCCTACTGAAGAAGAATCACTTGATCTATACAATTATATTCCTTCAAAATTTTTGGCAAGAGTTAATGATTATGAAACAGATACTGAAACTGGAGATGTTTTTTGCAATATCGAGAATTTCCAAAAAGCAGAAAATTACAGTAAGAAGTTATGCAATTTTTTTGTAAAAAAAGGAGATTCAGAAAGATTAAAACTACTGACAGAATTAAAACTCCACATTTAAAAACAAATTACATGTAATGGCAAACAAAAACTTTTGTAACAGATTTTTTTTTTCATAAGAATGCAATAAACAGTGGATAAAGATATGCACAATTTTATTTCAGCTTTATTGCTTGAAAAAATTATTTTAATATCTGATTAATCATATAATAGAGGTCCTGGGAATTATTAAAATCCATTAATGAAACATTAGGCATTTTTTAGTGTTTTTTCTATATGGGGTTTTTCTAATGCACTCCTCAGGTGTCCATTATTTAGAGGTTTTAGTGTATATATTTATATTCTATATTAAAAGTAAAGAAAAGTTGCATATTTATTTATGAATCTCAGATTTGCAAACATTGCCTAGAGATGATTTGTATATAAATTTTGCCTAATGCATATTTCTGAGTATTTTTTTTTTCCTGTTATTTTCAAAAATATCTTTTGTTGTTAATTTAACCCCTTTTTCATCTTGTTTACTATTGATTATCATCAAGCTCACTAGGCCCTGAATGTGTTAAAGTTTGAAAGAGTGAAACTTTGGTGGATTTTGATCTCTGTATTCTGTTTTTGATTACTGTGTTTGTTGCTGTTTTTCATCTCATCTAACAAAGTTTTGGGTATTTCTTTGTAGAAATCCTTCCAAGAAAGTATCCTTTGTAACTAGTAGGATTGAAACTGATTTTTCCCTAATTTCTTTTAACTATAACTTTTCCCAGTAACTCACTTTTAGCTATATCACTTTTCCCAATATTGCAGCAGCAATTTCACTTTGTAATTTTTGCTTCTGCATTATCCAGAAGTTTTTTTTTTATGTATAATTCTAGTTTTCAATCTAAAGTTTACCTTTTTTTTTCTAGAACTTGTTTAAATTTGATTGAAGATGTTCCATCAAGTATTGAAGAAGAACTGGATCTTATTTCATCTGTATCTTTATTGCAAGACTTTAATGTAAATATCCTACCCCTACAAGGTAAGTTTAATTAGTCTTTTTATTATCATATTTGTGAAATTTTCGGGAAAATTAACTACAGCAATACCTCAACTAATGAAAATTATTCATTCCATAATCATATATATTAGACCAAATCTTCACTAATCAAACTGTGATTTTCTCATCCAGTTAAAACGTAAAGCAACTGTTCTAAGGTAACATGCATTTGTCACATTTTAAAAATTGTTGATGGCCATATTAAATAATATTAAGAAGTTTTTGATAATAATTAATTAGCATTGTAGAATTAGGTAATAATTTAGTTGTTAGTTCTTTTAAGTCATAAAACTTTTGGCAGTGAAAATATAGAAATAAATAAATATTGAAGATCTTATTTTAAAGTAATTGACTCAGAAAAATGTAAATAAACTAAGACAATTTTGTTTTAATCTAAGTTTACTTAATCCATGTTGATAATACTTATTGATCCATAAATGAGAAAATAGAAGAAGAAAAAGAAGAGAAGAAACTATGTGCATAAACAGAATTCAGGGACAGTATATATATGTATCAAACAGAGCTTGAATTGAAGGAATTCTAAGCATAATTCAAAGAGAAGAAATTTCAAGCAATGTTAGAAGATAAGAAATTGTGTTTTCTAATGATAATTGAAGAGAAAATAATTGCAAGCCACTTTTGAAGAGATGAAACTGGAAATGGGGAAAAGAAAATGAAGAGTAGAATTGAAAAAAACAAACAAACAAACAAACAAACAAAAAAAAAAACGAGGGAGTTCAAGCTTAAGAAAATACAGATGCAACAATTTTTTAAAGAACGTATTATTATTATCCAAGGGCAAATGCAGGTAAGCAGTATGAGTTGCTTAGACTGTTTACAGAATATGGTAATTCTAGTGATATTATTTTATGTTTGATCATATATGAAAGACATGGTACTAAAGTCAGCTCTCATTAATTCAAAATCGTCAGAACCACAAAAAATGTTCAAATTATGGAAAATATGAAAGGGAAACATGTTTAAAGGTGTACTATTACAAAAAAATTAATGTTATAATATTTTTTAAATATATTTTGGTTGTTATCATTAGAATATAAATTAATATTTAATTAAAAGATATAAATACATAAACTAATTAAGGGATTATAAGAAGAAGCACAAACAAAGATGAGGTGGTGGTGTCATTGATGTGTTTAGACGGGGCACTAAAAAATCAGATACCAAATGCGTGGGACTATATGTATACTTGCTCAGAACAATTTGGACAAAAAAAAAAAAAAAAAATTATTTCAAGGATCTGAAGTCCGATAGAAAGTAAGGAAAAAAGGAAAATCTGAATCTCCTTAGTTCGAATTAAATGAAGTCAAGAAAAAATTATTTTGAATAAATGAAAGTTTTTAACGTTATTCTGCTACTGAAAATTTCAGGATTTTGTGTTTAGTTCGAATTAAGCAAAGATTCAATTTATTCGATTTCAAATTAACAATAGCCAACTGTAATGGGTATTGCCAAACAAATGAGTAACTTATTTAGTTAATCTAATGCCCCTAGACGTGATTAATATAAGCCCAGAGAAAAAAATTATAAAAAAAAAATATTACAGTTCTATTAAAAGTATTCTTTTGAAATGATACAAACTTTCACTTGAAGAGTTTAGGGAAAAAATTTCTCACTTATAAAGGAACCTTCGACTAATCAGCATGATTTTGCCTATGAGATCAAGGCATATTTCCAATAATGGATTAAAGGTCTTTAAATAGATAACTTTGAGCAATTGTCTGAGTTAATTGTAATTAATGAAATTAGACATAATTCACCTGCAGAAACAAAGGACCAGACAAATAAATAAGGGACAAATAAAATAAAAGAGCAGGCAAAAAAATAGACTATGAGTCTATTTTTTTTAATTATTTACTGCTTATTTCTTACATTTTTTCTATTTGTTTATTTTATTAATCTCAGGAAAGTTTTTTTGATTACACTTTTTAAATCTTTGTTTTGTTTTCAAAACATTTTATCTATTCATTTCACTTTGTGTGGTATCATGATCCCTCTGCATTTTCACAAATTTTGAAATGTTGCTTTTTGTAAATCATGTTCTCTTAAGTCTTTGTTGGCTGTATTTAGTTTTAAAATTTACTGAAATCATCTAGCTACTTGTTTGGTAAATTATCAAAATATTTTTGCAAGTAAATTTATTTTATGCAAATAATTTGATTTGCATATTATTTGCAAATTGAGAATTTTTAGTTAAGAACTCATGCTTCTTTGTTCTTATTTGCTGGTATTGATCTTTTCAGACTTCAAAGTTTATTTGTGTATTTTTTAAATTTCAGTTATGGATTTATATTAACAAGCTAATAACTATAATTGAACAGCTGAAAAAATTAAAATTTATTTTATGTACTTAAAATATGATCGTACAAAAAGACTCAAAAAGTACATTTTTTGGCTATATCTTAGGATTATTTTATTTCATTTCACTTTTTGCATTGCAAAAACATTGAATAACATAAATTAAATACATATTTAATAATTGTTTATTATTAATGGAATCTAGAAATTGTATCTTAATGCACAATAAAATTATTTACGTTTTCACTTTTGTACATTTCATGCATTTCTGCTCCAAACTATTTTTATATAATACGTAGCTCGCTAAAAAAGTGTTATAAGAAACAAATTGCTGTTTTATTTAGTTCTGCTATCTGTTAGGCTCCATTCACACCAATTTCTCTTTTTTAAACATAACTTATATATGTAAAAAAAAAAAAAAAGATGAATATCCTATAGGTTACATCAGGTCTGAAAAGTTTAAGCAGTCAGCTCTTTTAAAGCTGTTTAATTTTAAGTGACAGGTGTGAGTCAAGCACAAAGTGCTCTTTTGACATAATGAAGAGCCAAGACTGGGGTTGGAGCTTTGAAAATTTTTGATAGGGCTGATTCTGAAGACTTAAATCTCTTTGATAAATAAAAAGAAAATATTGTTTTAAGTGGTGAATATTAAAATGCTAATATTTCAAATTTCATAAGAAAATTTATAAATTAGAAAAACAATGTGAAAAGATTAGTATTTTTCAAATTTTTTATTTTATAGAACCTATTAAAAATTATAAGAATAATCTTTCATAATTTTAAAATAAATAATTAGTCTAGTCTCGGGGCCTAGGAGGAGCTTCTCCCGTGGATGAACCAATTCCCACCAAGTGTTCTTTAACCCTTTCCGGCGCACTACTCTTTAAAGTTGGAATTTAAAGAAAATAAAAATTAGGCAATCTATTTAGGTCTAGATGAGTACACAGGTATTGTTTTCTAAAGATTGCACTAACCATTTTAATTATACAGCTGTTGCCGAAGTGGTAACCTCCCATAAGTAAAACATTGATAAGTGCAGTGAGAAGAGCATTGCTGTGAAGCGCGTATTACAGTAAAACATTTTACCTATTATTTAAAAACAGTAGAGTTTGATCTCTGTGGTGCTGCCATCTAGAACTCATAAGAAACATTTAAAGTAGCCATTAGTGTAGTTTTTGAAATATTCACAGAGTTTTTGTGTCTCTAAACAGGGGGAACTTTAGGTGTTGCCGACCCGGCAACACTGCGCGTTAAGGGGTTAACATGTATCCTGCTGTAGTGCACACAACGGCTTGTGTCCTAGTTTCAAATCAGTATTTCAAATCAGACATCAGTAATTGGTGTGATATAATTCTGACTTGATATAGCCACAAAAGAAAAAGGACAGAAGAGTAATATCTGGAAAGCACAGAACCTGGTATTGGCCCATCCCTTGAAATAACCAATCTGGAAATGTTTCATTTAGGAAATCATGTACTAAGGAACCCCAGTGCAGGGTACTAAAACTACTAAAACTGACCTATCAAATGATGCAACAATTTACATTATTATACAAATGGTTAATTTTAATGAATTATTATAATCAGGGCTGGATTTTTGGTTCACCCTGTATATTTATTAACAACTCCATTATTCCATTTTTTGTTATTTTATAGAGAAATTTGAAGGCTTCTCACAGAAAATTTTGCAGGGGGTTTGTCAATAAATTTTATTTATATCATAAAATCTTTATGTACATGCTTTTGTGATAGTTTTATTAGTTAATCTAATATCAAATAAAGTATTTTATATTTTTATTTTCTGTTTTCTTGTAAAACTTACAAGAAAAACTTACTTTGATGAAAAGCAAAGTATGACATCAGAAGCCCTAGAGCTCCCAAAGCAGCTGCCTAAGTGGGTGAGGCCTGACTAGTTTGTTTTAAAATCAAGATTATTCAAGGTTTTAGTTAAAATCATTATACATCCTTGGCAAAAATTATTGAGTTATCACATATTTTTAGTATATCTTTGAAAGATACAAATGTTGAACTGCAAAGATTTTTTAATTTCATGTTTTAAATTTTCTGTATAATTAATGAATTGAAATATTGGATCTCTAATTTAACTCTTTATTTGAAACACTGGAGGAATGTTTAGTTTTAGAATTATTTTTAATTATGTAACTAATGTGTATAGGTATGTGTGTTATTGTAAATGTGTAAACTGTTGTATTTTACCCTTATATTTCAGTTAGGCTATGTGAAGATAGAATTTCTCTTGTTCAAGAAGCTTTACAGAAGAATGATAAAAGCTATAAGAAATCTCAAAAGGTATTTTTATCTGTAATATGCATACTGCTTTTTTTTTAATGAAAATTTATTTTATATCTTTTTTAATATCTTCCATAGTGTAATTAAGATTAAATTTCCATATATAAAAGGCAATGTCCCACTTACTGATTCAACATCAGCCAGCCCAAACTACTGAACCTAGAAGCAGGAAAATTGGTGGAAATATATTTCAGTACTTTTTGGTTTAGCCTAGGTATCAATGTTATATACACATACACATGCATATATAGATACATATATGTGTATAACCATTATATAATACTACAATACAACATCTACAAACAATGAATATAGAATAACCCAATGTATAACAAACTTAAACAAGACAAGAGGAGTTAGCAAAATTGGAACTATAGCAAATAATAATAGAGATTGTGATACATGACTCCAAGGATATACCATGTAGACACAACAATTACGATTAATTTCAGATTAGAAATCAGGAAAAAATCCTAAATATGATTTCTAGATTATCCAATTAATTGTATCCTTAAAATGTAAGTCAAGCAAAAAACAGGATATATATTGGACCTTTAAAAATAGAAATAGAAAAACTTACTGTATACAATCACCAACATGTGTGAAAAAAAAAAAAAAAAATGTGCAAGCTTATTTTACTAACAGTTAAGAGATGGGATACAGTTTAGAATATATTGTAAAGAGAATAATAATAGAAACCAAATGTATGTATAATTATTATTTTAATTAAAAATAACAATTATTAATAATATTAAATTATTAAAATAATATTAAACAAAACATTCTTTTCAAATTAATGGAAATAATGTAATTTTATTAAAATGATAAAAAGTTTAAAATTGAATTAGGTTAAAAGGTTTTAAGAAGAGGTATTTTTAAAAATTGTTTAATGGCGCCATCTATTGAACATTTGGATTAATTATAGTTTGATAAAAGGATGAAAATTGCTTTACGTGCAAATTATATTCATTATAAATTTAAAATAACAAGTTATCATTACATTTTAATCTTAATCAACTAAATGAGAATTAATAATATATTTTAACATCTAAAGAAAAAATGTACTAGTAATATGGATAGTTTAACTTGATAATTTAAATGTTAAATTAAAAAAGTATTTACAATTAGCAAGCCACAATTTGAATTGCGAATTAAAGCCATTAGGCATTATCAATGAATACTTACAGATTATTATAAACAATTAATTAATCAGTTTATTTAAATTAATTGAAATATAGGGTAAATTTAATATAATCAATAGTTTCATATCAATGTAGTTTAAAGGTTTAATTGTATTAAATAAGAGGAATTTTAATAAATGTTTTATGACACCATCTACCGAGCGTTTGAATATTTATAGTTTGATATAAGGATTAAAATTGCTTTACGTGCAAATTATATTCCTTATAAATTTAAAATAACACATTTTCATTACATAATAATCTTAAAACTGTATGAGAATTAATAATATATTATATCATTTAAAAAATATACTAGCAATATGGATAGTTCATATGGATAACTTACTGGTTAAATTAAAAAAAAAATTACAATTATCAAGCCAAAAACTATATTGCGAATTAAAGCCATTATGCATTATCAAGAAATGCTAAGTTAACAGAATATCATAATCAATTAACTATTTAACTATTGTTACACTGTTCCTATTCCAACTTTTTTTTTTATAATTATATTAACACATGCATATATTTATACATACATATGTACATCTATATGTATAGATATGTATGTATCCAATTGTTACATTGCATATTAACTATAGAATTCATCCATGCCAGATAATGTAAAAAAAATAGTTGGGATTCAAAATGCACATCCATCAATATTGCTTATAGACTGTTAAAGAAAATTGATATGATACATGCCCTATGTTTTCCACTGCCTCCACAAAACTGGCGGCTGCAAAAGGCAGATTTTTTTTTCAACATTTGTACGGTCCTTTGAATTTACTAATAATTTTTAAAAGTTTTTCTGCTTTAATTATCTAAGGTTAAACAAGGCAAAGAAATCTTTTATAAAGTACTGATGTCTAAATTTAGGGGGCCATTCATGCGTTTAAAAGAATCTGCCTTCAGATTTTGCCCTTTTTGTGTCAGCGCTCAGGATCCATATTCAGTGTGTTTTCTGTGGGTGATCTTATTTCCCTTCTCAATAACGTATATAAATTTAAAACACATCTCAAACAGTTACTGTATACCAAGAGTAGTGCAATCGAACTTCTTTATATATCTCTGTAAATAAGTGATAGAAGCTCAAGCTACACAATCAGTATTTCTACATTAAAATGTACTGCATTATAGTGATATGATCATTATGTTTGAAGTAGGATAATATCATTAAAGTACAGTGTAAATAATCTTCTTTCCATCAGGCATAATTAAACGGAATAGTTTAATGTATACCTATAAATGAACAAATGCTACATACTTAATTTTCATTAAAGAATCTCTATAGTAAATCATAATAATATATAGTGTCACAATCCAAGTTTAATTACAGACAATATGAATGATTAACCGAAGTCATAACATTTTTCAACTATGTTTGAAAGTGTTTAAATATTCTATTTGAATTTTGTATTTATTATTTTGTTGCAAATTTTATAGAGATATCAGACACTTTTAAATAATATTGCTGTTATTCAATAAAATCTGTATTATGTTATAAAAAAAATATTTTAGAAATATAATAATTAAAATGTACATTAAAACTCCAAAAATAAACTTCTGTCAACATTTTTTAAATGAAAAAGTGAAATAGATTATTATTATTTTTCCTGTATACCAGATTATGTTAATGTATTTTAATAAGTGGTTTAGAAACGAAATTAGATAAATGTAAAAGAAAATAGAACTAAAAATAGTCTTTTATAGTGGCTTCAAAGAGACAGACTTTTTTTTTTTTTTTTTTACTGTTACTTTAAATCCTTTGAAAAAAAAACAGGCTTTATTATTATTATTTTTTAATTTTTGAAAAAGAAAAAATTTACTTAAATTTGAAAAGCCAAAGAAAAGCAATTCTGCTCAAATATTGTTGCTGTTGTGCACGTTTCTTTTCTGCCTTGTTCTGAAAAATTTATGATTTTATGCCAGAAACATATTGATATTTGGAAAATATATAACCTTTATCAAAAATTCATGGTTTAACATGTACAATAATTAAAAATATTATTGGTCAAAACTCAAAAAATATTTGCAATTCTTTTGGATCAGACTTTTGATCTTCAGTTGGGATTGATAATTTCATATCAATTTCTGTATGACAATGTTTGGGAGGAAGTAAAAAATTTTCCAGTTTCGGCTTCTTATATCATCTCAATGTTATTTTATCCTTCAAAAATTCAAATTTTGATCCAAAATAATTAAGGCTAGAATTTAAACAAGTAAGAAAAATCATGCGTTAAGCATAGATTATGAAGCACTTTCTAACACTTAATGAAATCTTTAACAAAACTTTGTTATTTAGGGAAATAATAGTGTATAGCCAAATATACCCAAATATGTATTCCAGTACATTAGAACAGCCCTGTATTTCATATGTCAGTTCATATAATGGGAAAATTTAGCTTAGCAAGAAAATACCCAGTAGCCTTAAATTTCTTTTTCAGCAATTCATACTATTAGATGGAAACATACTTGGATACTTTTGTTCAGCCCTGTAGTTTACATTGTATCTTTATTACACGTCAGCATTAGGCTAAAGTTTATTGTAAACTAAAACACTTTTAAAACAACTGAAATCACATTCTCATAAATCATCATTCATAGGCGTCCATGTACCGAATTCTTTGCATGGCCCTGTATATCCCTTTATCTATATTCTGCAAACATTTCTCAGTAAATTGAATGCAGCTCAGCGTAAAAATGCATAGCTTATTTAAGAACCACGTTTAAAAAATTTACGCTCATATTCAGTAACGTTGGTGAGCTCTTTTGGGTAGTCCTGTATATCAACTATAACATTTATACACACCATATAATGTGCATATATTTAGCGAAATATAAACGCGAATATCATAATTAAAATGCATTTCATCCCTCCATCAGCCATCATCGGACACATATACGGTACTTCGGAAAAAATATACTATTTGAAATCTTTTGTATGGCCCTGTAAATGCTATGTACTTCATATTATGCAAGACAGTAGTGTATAATTTATATTAAGCTTCAGTGACATATATCAATTTTATTATACAGGAAAAAGCTTAATATATTTAAAATATGTCACACACAATTCCTCCTTTTACCACTATCTAATGGAATTCTTTTGTGTGGCCCTGTAAATAAATAATAGCCACATTTTCACCTTATATTTTATAGAATGCATATTTTAATGTTTGACAGGGTATAGCATCTTTAAAATTCCTTTGAAACGATTTTTCCCCATAGGCCGTAATGTAATGGGAAACTTTTGATTCGCCCTGTAGATAAACTAATCATGGTAGAAACTTCATTTTCAATAGGACTTGTGCTAGGGTAAACGTCAATAACGTCCTAAAATTTCATGGCAATCCGAGTATATTAACGATTTTTCCCCATAGGCCGTAATGTAATGGGAAACTTTTGATTCGCCCTGTAGATAAACTAATCATGGTAGATACTTCATTTTCAATAGGGTTCGTGCTAGGGTAAAGCTCAATAACGTATAAAAATTTCATAGCAATCCGAGTATATTTACGGGAGTTAGAGCGCGGACAGACGGCCATCCGGCCAGACGGACAGACGGCCAGACAAACCGAATGCATAAGCACTTTTCAACTTTGTTGGAAAGTGCTAAAAAGAGAGATTTCAGAGATATGTACTTGAATTCAAAGTAATTGTATGGTTGTAGTTTTTTCTGGCCTAAAGAGGTAATCTGTGATTAACAGAAAATAATTGTCAATGTGCATGAAAAATGAAGATGAAAGAAGGGGGAATAATAATTTTGGGGCATTCTTGCATTCCACAATATCAGGAGCTGTCGATCTGCATTCATGTCCCTTTTGTTGATTTATTTTGTATTTGATTGCAGATAACATATTGGCCATCTGAGGACCCTTACTAATCAATATATGCAACAGCTATGACAATTATCCTAAATGTTTCTAAAGTTTTTGTAAAGTTATACTTTGTTTATTGGTTAAGGAACTGGAAACATTCTGCTGTTAATTGTCATGTGAGAAAAACATGACCAGGCTTTCAAAATTGAAACATCTGGATACTTTTTTAACTGAGACAGTGGTGTACAAAGGTCTTTTTTGAAGAGCTTGTTTGGTTTTTCTGTTAGGAATAGGAGGGGAATAATATTTTTCAATTATAGAATTCCAAGTAAAACTAATACAGTAAAACCTCTAAATAACGGACACTTCGGGAACGTAGAAATTGTCCGCTATTCGGAGGTGTCCGCTATTGGGAAAACCTCAAAGATACAAAAATCACTAAGAAATGCTTAATGTAAATTGAATTGACTTTGAATTGACTTTGAATTGACTTTTATATGTCCTATAACTTTTATTATATGAAAAATCAAAAATTAGAATTATTTTTTAAACAATAAAACTGAAACTGAAATAAAATTGTGCACACCTACATCCACTGTTTATTACATTCTTATGAACAAAATCTGTTGCAAAAGTTTTCTTTTGCTTGCGATTACATGTAATTTGTTTTTCAATGTGACATTATTAGACATTATAGAGTCCCCGGGCGGGAAAGGGGGTTTGCACTTTTTGACCATTAAAAGCACAAAATCTCAAAACCTTCCGAGGGGCTGTTTCAATGCTCTGGCAGATGTCCCACCCGGACACTCACTGAATTCAATACTGAACGTTGAGGGGTGATTTTCCCCAGACCACGTTCTACATTTATTTGTGATCACAAAATTTGTGACACATTGCCTTGATGAATTTAGAGGCCTTTTTACTTTTTTTTCTTTTTTTTCTTGTTAAAATAATATTTTTCATTCTTTATCGCCAAAAATAGTGTCCGCTATTTAGAATGTCCGTTATTCAGAGGTTAAACATACAAAAATTTAGGTTTTGGGAGTGGGGATCGGAAAACTGTCCGTTAAATAGAGGTGTCCGCTATTCGGGAGTGTCCGTTATGGAGGTTTTACTGTATATGCATCTGAAGGAATTAATGTTAGTGTGATAATTATATTAAACAGCAAGTAAACATCATTTCTTCTTTTTCAGTTCACCCCTTTAATTCCTTTCAGTTGGTTTTTTAAGTACCCCTCATTGAAGAATCTAAAATAGTTTAAAAGATCTATTCTTTACTTCATAAAATTATTAATTTATTAATGTTTTGCCATTTGCATTACAATCACTCTTTATGATTATTATATTAGCTACTCTTATTAACCACTTTAAATGGATGGATAAATCTGGCATGTCGAAAGCATTTTTCTTTATTGTTTCAGGCTGCATGCTCTAAAAAAATTGGATATTTACACTCGATTACTACAGCACAACTGTAAACAATAAACTAAGCAATAATCCAAAATTTAAAAACTTATTATTGTAAAAGGATTTTAGAACAAATTTTATTTTCAATTTCGATTGACCTTAAAGAAAGCTATAACATAACATTGATCACAGCCATCAATGATTTATATGTGATGTGCAATTCTGACAAAAATGAAAAAAAAAAAATCTATTTCAAGGATCTAAAGCCCATGAGAAAGTAAGGAAAAATGAAAAAATGGAATTCTTGTTAGATCGAATTAAACAAAGTCAAGAGAAAAAGAGTTGAAATAAATGAAAAATTTTAACGTTATTGTACCATTGAAAAATTCGGGACATCATGTTTAGTTTGAATTAAATTAAGATTTGATAAATTCAATTTCGAATTAACAAGAGTCGACTGTATATGTAATACTGAATTATATAATCTACTTTGTCAAATATTGATTCATTAAAATCTTGAAAATGGAACCGAAAAAAATTCCACTTTATACAGGATCCTTGAGTAGTAATTTCTTTTCCATATTATCCTAAATTCTTCGATGCTTTTGCTTTAGCATGTCCCAAACAAAACAATTTTAACAATACCCTGCTAAACATGGACATGAGAAAAAAAATGGACAAATAAATCTTCATTTGGCACCCAGGGAACATGTCCCCTCTGCCCCCCCCCCCCCCCCAGTAGTTTTGTATTGTTTCTAAAGCATGAATGTAGAATTTATGCTGCTTTCAATTTGTATTGATGAACGACTTTTTGTGTTTGGAGGCTGGATTTTGGTTTGGATTTCAGTGGAGACCTAGTTAGTGCAGTTAACAGTGCAGGAACATAAACTCTTGCACTTAGTTGGTCTTTTCCTTCTTTAAATTTCAGCGATTTTTAAATCTTTCCCCAGGTTAATTTTAAAATATCTTAGTTATCTTCTGACTATATCTGTAATTTAGGTTTAGATCAGTCTTGTTGATAGCTCTGGTATCAAATCTACTATCCCTTGTTGAACTTTCATACCTTTTTATTTGCCATGCTGCTGTTTTTTCAAGGGTTTTTGCTCATTTTTAAGTCATTATTTACAGCACCCATTTTTCGAACAGTTCTTGGATCCTTCAGGAACTAAATCATCTTGGTGTGGAATTTTATGCTAGATGAGACAGCTACTTTACAACACTTGCTTTAATAGTCCATAATATTTCTGTTAATGGTCTGTTTAGGAAATTCTTGTATGGATGCATTTATCCTGATTTTAATAACCTTTCCATAGACCTCTTTAATAAAATGATCCAGTAGCTGAAGCTACTGATCTTTTATTTTTGACACTTTGCTATCAGTAATAGTGGCACATGACATTAGTATAACTTGTTAATTACAGGTCTTTCAATTCATTTAGTGCCTCAAAATATCTAATTTTCACACTATTGTTTATAGATAACCCTTCACATCAGCCATTGCTAAAGTCATCTTAATAAAACACACAAAGCACAATAATGCTACATTAAGCAATGTTTGCTGCAATAAACAAACATACAAGACAAATGTTTTATTTTAATATTCAATAAATGTCACAATTAGAGATGTAAGTTTTCCGGAAAAATATAAGTGGCAGAAAAAAACTGGTTTTTTACCCTTTTTTTTTCTGAAAAAAACAGAAAAGTTGGAAAAATTGATTTTTCATGATTGTTTCTCCCAAATAAATTATATTTTCTTCGAGAATATTAAATAATATTTTCCCTCATTTATTTGTATTAAAAAGAAAATTATTTTCACTTTATATTACAAAATAAAAAGAAAGTAGCAAAGCCTGCTTTTAAAAGTTTAGTTTTTTTTTTTTTTTTTTTTTTTTTCACAGCCTAAGAATTTTTATTAAACACTATTGTTTGTTATATCATATCTCTGTTGAAATGATTTTTCAGTTACATGTTTAACTACCAATTGACCTAATGTAAAAACCTGAGCCAATATGTCTGCAGTTTGGAATGAAATAAATTATGCATTCCATTTACATAAGTATAATTTTTTAGTAAATGATACTAGTTTAAAGAAATTATTGCAGTTTTGTCATTATTATGAATATCAGTATTAAAAAAATTCATTGTTTAAAAAATGTATATTTTTTACATTATTAAATTTTTTCTTACAATTATAATTTTATTTCCTTTATCAGTATTAAAAAATTTCATTGTTTGTTTAAAAAATGTATATTTTTACATTATTAAATTTTTCCTTACAATTATAATTTTATTTCCTTTAAAAAATATGTTTAGTTTTGGTTATAGCTTTCCAATCTGAACAAAAAAGTTTTGATTTTGTTTTGTAATCTAAATTCAAACAAAACTAAGTTTTAGTTTGGCTGACTCAAGTATTCAACTAAAAAATAGCTTAGGATTATTGACTGTTAGATTTTTACTCGCTGAAACCAGATTTTTTTTTTTTTTTTTTTTTTTTTTTTTTTTTTTAAGTTTAATTAAACGTAGTTTTTTTCTTTTTATCCTGAAATCTGGTATTTCATTCCTGAGTAAGAAACCATATTCGATAATGTTTCCATATGGTAATTTTATATTTGTAAGAGTGGAACTCAAAATTTATGAAAACAGAACACTACAAATAGAAAATGCTCGCTATTTGAGGAATTAACAAAAGCAGTTTATACACACAGATGCTGAAATTCAAAGTTTAATCAAGAGGGAAAGTATAATTTGGAACATAATTACTTGTAATAAAATGTGGGGTTTTTTTTTCATCATAGTTGTACTTTTCAAATGCAAACTGCCCATGTTTTTGCAACATTACTGTACATTATGGAGGTCAATTTTAGATCAACACCTCGAAAAAACATTCAATTAATCAGCTATAACGAAATCTTGAAAAATGCAGCATAGTAGTGCCACCTATAGGGCAATTTACACCAAAAACTAAACAACATAAATATATAGCAGGAACTGTCTGAGGCTATAGTTTGATAAAAAATTGTCCTTTAGTTCTTGAGATAGAGCTATTGCGATAATCATGAATAATGCAGCATAGCAGCGTCATCTGTTAAGCGATTTACACCAAAAAGTAATGAGCACGAAGTTATATCAAAGATTAACTTAATCTGAAGTTTATGAAAATAAATACATTAGTTCTTGAGATAGAACTATTGTGGAAATTGTGAATAATGCAGCATAGCAGCATTATCAGTTGGGTGATATACACTAATAACTAAACATCTCGAGTTTATATCAAGATGTAACTGAATCTAAAGTTTTGTGAAATTATTTGCATCAGTTCTTGAGATAGAGTGCTCATAAAATTTTTGTCACATACAGACTCACAGAGTGACAGATATTTTCCAAAAACCATCAAATCGTGTTCAGGACCTTCTAAAACATTTAAATACATCAAAAACTGGAAGCCAAATTTTTCACAAATTCAATATTTACTTCTTGAAAAGATAGAAAAAAGTAATAAATGCATGCTGCAAATTTTATGTTAAATTTTTAATTTTACCATTTCTATTAATCTGCATATTATTGAAATAATTTTGCACATGAATTAATTTTTACAAAGAGAAGTTGCATTTAATTATATATCTAGATCAGCAGTTCCCAAATTTTCTTGGTACGGGACCCATCTTTCAGTGAAAAAAATTTTCGCGACCCACCCAAGATAAAATTATGTATCAGTATAGCAATTTTTGTACAAACTCTATGTATGCTTGGCTATCCTATCCTACGAAAAACGCAAATTTCCGTACGGAAGATGCATTACCAAAAACAAGAACCGGTGATCTCAGTGTGTGTAAGTGAATAGTATCTAGTGAATAGAACTAAAAGAATGCACAAACTACAAAGACAGTTAAAAATATGTTTAATTATTATGAAACGTAACTTTATAATCAAGGAGATTTCTGGTACTGGTGTATTTAGTAATGTGGGAATATATATTAACATGCAGTTTGTCTCAGTACTTGCCTTTCAAAGACAGCAAAGTAAAAATGCATGTCCTCATAAGCACAAATTGTTGAATTTTATCAAGGACCTTCAAGCCGATTTAAATATTTCTTTAAATTCTGTTAGTATATTAATCTAAAAAGAAATAAGGATTTCCCTTGAAATATTATTTCCTGTTGAAATTGTCATATCTTTTTAAACAATTGATATAAAAGGTATATTTTTATGACAAACCTCGATTGTTCCGCGACCCATCAAAACAAATGCCGTGGCCCACCAGTGGGTCGCGACCCATAGATTGGGAACCGCTGATCTAGATTTTTTTCATGTAATCCTGTTTTTGTGAAATTGTGAACTTCTTGCATATACTTTTACAAAATATAATCAGAATTTGTGAATAACAAATTATTACTATATTTAGGTTCCTATTTAGACATTTTTAATAATGTTATTTATACATATATACAACTTGATAAGATTCAGCTGCTATATGGCATAAGATTTTTTTCTTCAATCACTGCATTTGCGAAAGATTCAATTTGTAGATTAAACTTTTTTCTGAAATGACTATTTTCAAGAGAAATTTTGCAAAGGGTCTTTTGTTTTAACCTTCCTACCCTCAATGGGTCTAATCGACCCATAACTATAATTTGTTTTATACGATTCGAACCAGAATTTTTTTCATATATGAAGTTAAATAATAGATCCAGAGAAATAAGTCAATTAAATATATTAAAATATTTTAAATAACAATTCTGGTGTGAAATGTTTTTATCAAGATTGAGTAAAATTTGAACAGGGTAGGAAGTTTAAACAAGAAAAAAAATGTGAAAGATCCTTTCAAGTCTTCTCAAACAGATTTCTGCTCAGAGATGAAATTACCCACATTAAAGTTTTCATGTGGGACACTCAACATAAAAATAAATAAAAGTATGAGAATGCAGCTATTACAAAATTTTCAATATATTATTCTATAAATGAAATTTCAATTTTTCCAGCTCGGAAAAATTGAAAAATAAGCCTTCGGGAAAAAAAAATGAAAAAAAAACCCGGTTTTTTTCCAATTTTTTCGGGTTTTTTCCAAGCATTCCCATATCTAGTCACAATCAAGCTGAGGAGAGAAAAATAATAAATAATCATCCCATCTCATGTCTTCTTCTCCTTCTATTGCCTCTTGAGTGGAATCTTTATTTTATTAGAATAAAGTATAAAAAAATATATAGAATTTAAAAATTTAACTATTTACAAAGCTACTTTTCTATTGTAAAATGATTCTTTATTAATACATTTTTTTAAGCAAGAATTTGAGTTATAAATAGTTATTTTCATTCTTTAGAGGAATTATGCTCATTAAAATATATTTTCATGCAAAAGACTGTAACTAATGTAAGTAATGAAACTAATCATCATTTGAATAAAAAATAAAATGAAACAAAAATATTCATTAAAGATTGTTTATTAGAAAGTACAGTCACCGCAAAAAAAATCTTGACATTTGAGATTTTAGACGTTTTGTTGAATATCTAGATATATACATGAGGAATTATTCTGAAACTTCAGGTGTGTAAACAATATAGCACAGGTCATATATTTTCGTGAAATTTTTTTGCCGAAGTCCCATAGGGGACCGTCAAAAAATTGAAAAAGAATGAATATCTTTTGGATGACCCTGTCAAAACTAATGTAGCAAAAGCATTCCAACTGCAGATTATCATTAAGTGACTTATTGTAATTATGTGTGTTCATTTTTATGCGGATAGCATGTATACCCGTAGAGAAATTAAGGTTTTTATAAAAACAGTCCCAATTTTTTTCAAGATTTTTGCTTATTATTTGCAGAGTTCTTAATATAAAATAAAGTTTTTTCCTGAACTTATGACAAACAATATTATAAATAATACCCTGCAACCAGAATTTAAAAAAAATAATAATTGTATGAATAATGAACAGGTTTACTAAATAAATTTTCATTGCGCATGCGTAAAAGTTATGCAAATTTTGATTGCATATTGTGTTAGCTAAAGGTATGGAGCAACTTTTGTAAAAGTCTCAGAATCGCAGCTTAAAAATGCTGAAAATTATCGCGGATGGAATCTGATGAAAATCCGTTATTTCCAAAAAGACGCAAAAAGATAAGGGGTTGTATCCAAATATAGTAGTGAGCGCAATATTATGTAGTACATACTATTGCGCTCACTACTATATTTGGATACAACCCCTTATCTTTTTGCGTCTTTTTGGAAATAACGGATTTTCATCCGATTCCATCCGCGATAATTTTCAGCATTTTTAAGCTGCGATTCTGAGACTTTTACAAAAGTTGCTCCATACCTTTAGCTAACACAATATGCAATCAAAATTTGCATAACTTTTACGCATGAGCAATGAAAATTTATTTAGTAAACCTGTTCATTATTCATACAATTATTATTATTTTTAAATTCTGGTTGCAGGGTATTATTTATAATATTGTTTGTCATATGTTCAGGAAAAAACTTTATTTTATATTAAGAACTCTGCAAATAATAAGCAAAAATCTTGAAAAAAATTGGGACTGTTTTTATAAAAACCTTAATTTCTCTACGAGTATACATGCTATCCGCATAAAAATGAACACACATAATTACAATAAGTCACTTAATGATAATCTGCAGTTGGAATGCTTTTGCTACATTAGTTTTGACAGGGTCATCCAAAAGATATTCATTCTTTTTCAATTTTTTGACGGTCCCCTATGGGACTTCGGCAAAAAAATTTCACGAAAATATATGACCTGTGCTATATTGTTTACACACCTGAAGTTTCAGAATAATTCCTCATGTATATTTCTAGATATTCAACAAAACGTCTAAAATCTCAAATGTCAAGATTTTTTTTGCGGTGACTGTATAAGCATAAGCAGAACTTTTATTTATTTTTCTTTTAAAGAAAAATGTAAGGAATAAATTATGTTCTTAATCACACATAAAGATGTCATTTCATTCCAATAAGATATTGTTTGATTAATGTAAAGAATTAAAACTTTTTCTCTTTACCTATAATAAACTAGTAACAAGAAAAATATACAAAGAATAAATATTAATCAGAGTTTAGGACAAGACTCTGTGTAATATTCGGAGTAGCAATTTATTTTAATCACTTGAACATCAAAATAATATAACTTTTATAATTCCTCGACTGAAGTTATTAACTTCCATATTGACATGACATTAGCAGGTTTTATAAAGTGCCAACTGGAATGAATTTTTATTTACTGATCTTGACAATGCCTCCTAGGGGCTGCTTTATTTAATTACTATTTTATGTATTGTTAGGTCACATCTTCTTAAATATTATGATAAAAAAAATTGGGAAAAAAAAGGTCCAGATTCCATAATAACTGAACAAGAGGTACAGGGAAAAAGAAGTGGAATGGAGGAGAAATAATGATTTAAAATGGTTTAAGTGAACAAAAGAAAGTAATTAAATTGAAATGTGATAAAATTACCACAATTGATGATTGAATAAAAGTGTGTACAGCTTCTTTAGTAATTTTTTGTGATATTTCATACAATCAGAATGATAATTTAAAATTCTTGCTTGTGTTATATTGATTGCACTGTATTTGTAAGCCTTATCATTTGCAGTTGATGAAATTGGCATATCTTCTTCGAGCATGGAGTGAAGACAACCATAAGCGTGAAGGAAAAGTTTTAACATTGATAGGAGAACGTGCCTTCCAGGTTTGTATCCTTCAATATTTTGAACCAAAATAAACTAAAAAAAAATATGCTATTGCTGATGGAGCAAAAATTGAAACTTGGCCTAGATGTGTATGGGCTGATTTTCATTAATTGTATTCAGACCGAGCTTTAATTTTTTCTGAAGATTTGGGCCAGGTCAGGCATTATTAGCATTACTTTTTCCCTGAAGGATCAGGCTTTGTAAGGCCTAACTTATTTCTTCTTTTTGGAGCGGGACCTCATTTCATTCTTCCTAGTCTTCACAGAAAAAAATATTCAGCCCCGGTTGAATGATCCCATATGAAAATCATTTTCTGGATGTGCCTAAGTCTGTTCAAAAATCAGTAAAATTTGGCTTGGTCCATAAATTCTTGCAAAAAAGGCTTATACTTTTAACTAGACTTTTCAAAGTTTTCACTATCAACAAATTAAAAAAAAAAAAATCAGTTTCACTAATTAGAATACTTACTGTACGGATGTTGTCAGATTCATATCCTTGTAGTAAAATCGAAAAATAGCTAGATAATTTTGTTAAGAGTTCAAAGATCATGTAATCAAATGACATTATGGTCTTGAAAATTATATTTTTATAGCATTTACATCTAGATTGAGAACAATGACTGGACATTCAGGAATGCAAGGAATCTTGTTTGCAAATTTGGCAGAAACAGTGCATGTTTTTGAATTTACAATTTATGGCAAATATTGTACTATTCAGGGGTAAAACACAGATGTTTCCTCCTAAACTGCTTAAAAGAGACAAAATAATATGTCGGCAGTATTATGTATTTTGGAAATTATAAATCAAATGTTGAATGAAAATGTGTCAAATTAATTTGAAAAGTAGGGATAATTTCAGTAAGATCATTAAAATTAAAAGTAATTTAAATTTATTATTATTAGAATTTTGATTTTAAATTATTTATTTGTGAAATGTATTTATTATTTTAACAAGTAATAAAGTTTAAAATATCGTTAAAAATAATTAATAAAATTTGGTTTAAATATTTAATTGAAGTCATTAGAATTAATTAATGTACAGTCTAATTATGATTATAATAAAGTAATTCATGGTGGATTTAAATCAACAGAATCCAAGAAATACAGTAGACTCCCTTAAATCCGCACTCCTAAAATCCGCAACTCTCTAAAATCCACACACATTTTACGGATGTAAACAATGAAACATTCAGTTCAGATGTAGGTGCAAAATTTGACTTTTTTAGTTTATGTCAATTCCATACATTTTTTAATTTGTAATTTTTGTTAACATTATTGAATTCATCTTTTTTCATAAAGAAAGAATAATTTATTTCAGAAAAAAATAAAGATATCGCTGATATCATTGGTAATCACAATCTTACCAAATATATTTATGTATTAATCCAGCTTTATTAGTTATTAAGTCTGGCTAAACCTGAAATAAAGCTTCATAATTTTATGATCCTGAAGTGAATTAATAATGTATATTTATGAGGCAAGCTTCATTGAATAATTTAGGAAAGATACATTTTATCTTTATAATGAATATTCAGTTGTACATTATTGATTATTAATTTGACCTTTGCTTTTAGTATTTTAATCATTTTAAAAATCATCGAAATTTTTATTATTTTAATTGATGACTTATTTTAGTATATTATCAGCATTTGATTTCATTATTAATTACATTCAAATCACTGTTTAAAAATGTAAACAAAGCAATGACCAGAAATCCGCAAAACCTCTGGTCCCAAGCTGTGCAGATTTGAGGGAGTCTACTGTATTACATTATTTTATAATTTGCTGCAAATTCTTTATCAAATTAGAAGTTAAAAAAAGAAGCAGTTACTAAGATTATTTTGCTATCATTGCAATATTTTCATATATTTGTTAATATTTATTTTATTATTTTCAAAATTTTTCACAACTTTTGTTTGCATTTAATTAATTTTTATATTAAAATTATAATAAAAAATAATTTCTGAAATAATTATTTTTTTGTGTTTATTTTATTTTTTAAATTTTAAACCTTAACAATCAATTAATTTTGTATTACCTTGAACAAAATAGAAAAGTTTCATAAAATATAGGGAAAATTGCATGCATTTTTAATTTCTAAATAAATAAAGTATTATAAAATAATAAAATAAATTAAAAAAACATGAAATCAAATAAATTTAGTTCATATCTTTGGAATTGAACCAAAATGACGTTTTTTATTTTAAATTGAATCTGACCAAAAATTATTATGATCCAAGACTCTTGGACTACCATTTGTTTCATGTTAAATTTTTTTGGCAAGTATCTAATGTTATTTTTACTTTTTAATTGTTATATATTTTAAGGCTCAAGATTATAGTGAATGCTTCACCGCATGTAAGAAACTTATGAATGGTGACCATAAAGAAGGCTGGCTAGTATGTTATACCCTTGGTAGTTGTGATGAATTTCATGATCTTCCGGCACGGTAATAACTATTGTTTAATTTTTTTCTACTCTGTTTAACACTTTTGTGTATCAGTTTCATTTTAAAGTTTTTTAATTTTACCTTTTACACATTCTTATGTGATGGGATTGCAAATAGTAATCTTTATAACAAAGTATTTAAAATAAACCAGTGAAAGTTTAAATTGCTGTAAGTTATATACTTGTTGTAAAAGATTGTTTACTTTTAAATTGGAAAAGAAATTCAGTATGTGTGTGTTCAAATAGATATCTAAACCAAATTAAAATAAAATTTTATTGAAAACTTATATGATACATGAAATAAAGTTTAAAAAAAATTAATACCAAAAACATAGTTTTATAATACACACAGTGTTTGCAATCCAACTGAATATATATCTGCAAAATAGTGATTAATTGTTGAAAATTGCATAAGTACATTAATATAAACAAACTGAATAGACTGAAGCAACAAGGAAATAAATTTAATTTGAAACTCTTTAAACAAAATAGGATTTACTTTAAAATAAAATTAGTTTTAATGATTCAAACTTTATTTGATAATCATTAACTTTATATTAAAACATTAACTTTATTAAATATTAACATTTACTGTAAGAAGATGTACTAATTTAGAAATAAATAGTGGGCTATTAATTAAAAAGTTTAATGATAGAAAAGAATTGCAGCTTGTTGCTGCCTTAGAAATAGTTTTTCAACAGCATCAAAAAACTAGTTGGATGTGCCAATCCCAAAACTTTCTTCTATCTCATACATACATTTTAATATTTTAAAAAAATAGTTACTCATTTTAATGTTTTAATAATTTTAATTCAATACCATACGAACTTTGGTTTTCATTTTAAATTTCTGTTTCAATCAATTAATTGGAGTAAAAACAAATTTCCATCTCTACACGAGCCGATGAACAATAGAATGATAGGCAGACTTTTTTTAAAATTCAGGGAGGACCTATTTGCCTTACCAAAAAATAATTATATACAAAAATTTTAGTTCAGTTCTAGGACTAACTTCATACACTTTTAGGTGGTGCAATATTGAAAATGATATAAAATTGGCTATTGCAGCGCCCCCTTCCGGTGGATTTTTTTCAAATTCAGGGAAGACCAACTAGCCATAGCCATACACTTACATAAAAAATTTGGTTCAATTCTTTGTATAAATTCATATACTTTTCGCCGGTACAATATTGAAAATGGCACAAAAATCAGGATTGCAGCACCCCCATCTGGCGGATTTTTTTCAAATTCAGGGAGGACCAATTAGCCATAGTCATTCACTTACACAAAAAATTTGGTTCAATTCGATACATAACTTCATATACTTTTGGTCGGTACAATATTTTAAACGGCACAAAAATCGAAATTGCAGCGTGCCCTTCTGGCAGATTTTTATCAAATTCAGGAAGGACCAATTAGCCATAGTCATACACTTACACAAAAAATTTGGTTCAATTCGATACATAACTTCATATACTTTTGGCCGGTACAATATTGAAAATGGCACAAAAATCACGATTGCAGAGCCACCTTCCGGCAGAATATTTCAAAACTGAAGGAGGACCTGCGTGCCACAGCCAGAAACATTCACAAAAAATTTGGTTCATTTCTATGCATAACTTCATACACTTTTTGATGGTAGAATGGCGACATATACACAGACAGACAGACACACGGACAGACAGACATTTTGTAAAAACAGGTTTTTTGGAATCTCTAACCCCTAAAACACGTAAATCCATCGAAAAACGGAAGTCGGAAAAAATTTCGATTACAATACTTTAATTTTGATTTCTGAATATGTAATTTTCATTAAAATAATCCCAGTAGAACTTGAAATATTATTCAAAAATATCATTTAATAATTTTTTTTTTTTTTTTTTTTTCAATGAAACATAATTTCTTGGAACAAGCCAATTTAAAAAGCAAAATCTGGTCGAGAATAAAAAACGCTGATCATTTTGTGGGATTGTTTTGCAGCCTATTAAATTTTTACATGTGTTATATACTACTAGCTGACCTGCCCAGCGTTGCCCGGGTCCGTATTAACAATATTAAACGAACTTGAAATTTGTATGATTTTATCATTAACTCGTTACATGCAGAAATGCATTGTCTGAAATATGTAGAAATGTATGAAATGTGTGAAAAATCGGTTTTAAAAACAACAACTAATATTAAGCTCTAAAAATACTCAAAATGAGCAATGAAAAATGCGGGAGGGAATATGTATCCAGCGATTGCATGATTTTCGTGTTAAAAAGTTGATATTTACCCGTAAAAATCACTGTTAAGTCACGTAATTAATTATTATTTTCACATACAAATCCCAAGTGAAATATTTTGAATTTCAAACTAATTATATCACACTTAAATCCGACTATACCATGAATGAAATCGATACACGATGGTAGCTAAAAGATTGGTATATAGTATAATAATTTCAGAGCTATTTAACAAAAGTAAGTGTTATTTTTAATCAAATCTTGCGTAATGTTCACTCTGTGTATAAATTCCTAACCTTAAACTTTTGTACCGTAACCAGAACCTGTCTGTAACCTAACAGCCACTTAACAGTACCCTACCATAAATTAAATATAACAGAAATGTGACCTAGCCTTCACTTTATTGTAACATATCCTTATTCTAACCATAACATAAATGCAATTTAACTTTAACCTAAATAATATAATAGAAAAAAACCATTTTAAAAAATTACTATTTCTTCGTAAAATATGCTTCAGCTGTAATTCATTTCTTTCAATTCGTTTTATTAATACAAAATTCCTTCCTCGTGCTTTTGTTTGAGACATTAAAATTTCAGCGATAAATGGTTTAATATTGCAAACCTTTTTTTCGGTTTACTTCGCCTCCACCTATCTTTTTCTCCATGGTGTACAGCAGCTGTCCTCAAAAAAATCCTCATTTAAACTGACAGTTTGCCAGTCTATGAATTTTAAAGGTCTGTCCCAGCTTTTTTAATTATTTCTGCGAAAATTTTATGCAACCAATCAACCATAAGAAAATGAAAGGGAAAAAAAGCGAAAAAAAGGCGATTTTTTATGAGAGTGAGCTTTGGAATTTAATTAATTACTCAGTTAATAAATAGAATTTTGAAATTCTGAGCTTCAGGTGCATCAGGAGAGACATTGAGCACTCTAAAAAAAATTTTGAGCTTCGTACGCGCTGTAGCTTTTGCTAGCCATCGCAGGCACATAGACAGACAGAGCGTTTTGTTCTTTTATTAGTATAGATAATATACATTACATTTATAGATTTAAAATTGATGCATCTGTGCAGATTTAACATTGATTCTTAATGTGTAATTTTCATAAAAATCAATTAAGAACTTTCTGTTATCAAAAAAAAAAAAAAAAAAAAAAAAAAAAAAAAAAAAAAAAAAAAAATTTGAAAAAAAGTTTCATATGGCACATTATTTAAATCTTAGCTTTTCTGCACTAATTATCAATATTTTAAGTCTGATTCCCCTTACTTATGAAGTAGAAGCAGTTCCACTATTTCTAAATAATAATTTCAGCAAATATCTTAATTTCTTATTTGAGTTCCACACATTCTCAACTAATATATCTATAGGTAGGTTGTATAATGGAGTCTTATTCAGATAGAGGTTTGTTTAGAATAGAATGTGCCCACTCATAGCAGAATGTAGTACTAACAAAATTTGAAGCATGTGCACAGCACACCTGCTATACTATTTATTAATTAAAAGATAAAGTGTTTTGAAAGAGATATTAAACAAAACTTTGTGTGTGATCTATAATCACACTCATCCACTTGTTTGTTCTTAAGATGTGTCTTTTTATCACTAATGTAATAAAAAATAAATAAACATTAAGAATATAACACATAAAATTCCTTGTTTTAGGTGCGATCTTATGTCTTTTTCTGTGTCATATTGTTCAGAAGAGTTGATAGAAACTATCTTAAAACGAAAATCTGAATTGCAACTTCAGGTAAATATTGCAATAAATAATAAACAAAAAATAAATAACTGGTTTGCTGTATCATAATTGTTGTATTACTCTTAGGTACTACAAGCTCGAGTGAAATATCTTGTTGGTGACAATGAAACTCATGTACCTTATCAGAATTTGAACAATGTAAGTTATTCATTATTAGTTTTATTTTCATATTATGTTACCCGTATTGTTTGGTATGCATGTACTCTGATTTAAATTATTTTTAGTATTCAATTTCAGTTTAATTTATTCTTTCTGTTGAAATTGTTTTCATAAAATCAAATAATATATTTTGCACAAGCTATCATAAAATGTACTAAAATTATTAACTTTTAATTTTTTACATTTGTGTGATAGTACTATTTTCTTAAGATTATAGAAATGATAAAATAAAATAAAATAGAATAAATAATAATATTTTATAAAAATAACAATTGGAGGGAAGGAAAAAATTGACCTTCTTTCAAAAATATAAAACTTGTTTGCATTAAAATATACATTTAGTATATCCTACCACGGCCAAACTCCATGAGCGCTTCCGTTCCTTATATGGCCTTGACAATCACCCCTTAGTTTCGGAATAATCATTCACCGCTAGGTGGCTTGATACTGACTGTAAATAATGCTTACTGAACGTTACTTTTACACATAAAAATACGAAAAACCTCGCTGTATATGGGTTATAAAAGATATATATTATATGTATATTTTGTATGGCCGTTCTTTTTCTATAGACAGAAAAAACTGAAAGATTTAGGGATAAATAAATACTATGCTTTATGCAATTAAAAATATTTTTAATAACACTCTACCATAACATCGAAAACAAAAATTATAATTAAGTTTTTACTTTTATTTACATTTAAATTCTTGATTACTTGAAACACTGAGAATTCTGACCGTAAAATAAACAATAAAATATTTTTTTTTAATAATATTTATAGTTTCAAAATATCAAGAAAATTAACCAAAGCTTTATCAAAAGAAAAAAAAAACTCTTTGAAATAAGGATAACTTTTTAGAACATTTAATGCCGTACTTCCGGTGAAAAATATCGATATATAAGGTTGATTGCAGAAAATTCACACTATAATTTTAAATATATGAGGTACAGAAGATGAAGTGCACTGGGAAATATTAATATATATGTATATTTATATATAATTATAGATTTATATTATGTTTTTTAAAAAAATATTTTATTTTAAGGAAAATTATAAAATCAAATATTTGAATTCTGGACAGTCATATTATAAAAAATATAATACATAAAAAAAAAAAAAAAAATATATGTTGATCTGAAATATACAAGCATATAGAAAAACTCACAAACTTGCATATAAAATTAAATATTTTAACTTTGTACAGTCATGGGATTAAAGTAAATGATAAAAATAAAAATGTAACCACATGGTTTCATAATATAAGCAAATCTTTTTGCCACTATCCGGCAAGAAAAAAATAACGATTTTTTTCAATACATGGAAATTTACACTATTCTTAATTATTTTTTAAAATATGGATACATACATATATATATATATATTGCAAACAATTTTCAATAAATTTGAGCCATTATATGTGCTACTCTGAAGTTACAACCATATAGAAAAACAACATACTTACATATTAAATGAAATATTTTAACTCCAGACAGACATGGCAATAAAGTATACGATGAAAAAATATATATATTTACATGTTTCAAAACATAAACAAATGAAGCAAACTTTTTCGACAATATTGGGCAATGACATCATATCTATTTTTTTTTTCTAAAACATGGGTATTTATGTGTATCTTAATTATTTAGAACATATTAATTATCTGTACATTGCAAACAATTTTTCAAATAATCTAACCATTATAAGTGCTGATCTTAAAAAAAGAAAAAAAAAACCCTGTAAAATTAACTATTTTAATTCTGGAAAGTCATCGTATAAAAATGTATGATGGAAATAAAAGTGTATTTTATATTCACTATATAAAATATAAGTTTTTTCGCACTTGTCCGGCAATCAAAATCATACATATATATTTTTTTTTAACTTGGATATTTACACGATTTTTAATTATTTGAAATATATATATTTACATTGCGAATGATTTTCAGATTTTTTTAATGGTACTTTAAACACTGAGAGAATTTTTACAATAAAATATACAATAAGAATTATAAAATTAAATTTAAGTAAACTTTAAAAATTTTCTTGATAAAGAATTTTTATACGATGAGTTGGCCTCATTTGTGAAGTTCTTTGCCATATTTTTTAAAACAATAGGCAAAAACTTTGCACATATTAAAGAACATATGTTTTTTTTTTTTTTTTTGTGGTCATTTAAATCGCATGCCCACAAAGGGCTTTTTATTAATCTTGGAAAAATTAAATCATAACTTGTTTTAACAAGTCCGTTTGTGTTTAAAATCGGTATAATCTGTTCCATAAAATCCATTATTATGGAAATCAAATTGACAAACTGTGGTTTTGTGTAACAAAATCCACCTCTATCCTGATTGATATTTTTTTTGCTTTATCGGAAGTGCAGTATGGAACACAGCAATGAACCTTTTTGTATTAAAAAAGAAATCCGAAATCGCACATTCATTCAAGTTTTGCTTAAAGAAATACTATAGTCCAGCCCAAGGCGATAAGGAAATTCCCCCTTTTGACTCAGTCGTTAAAAAGCTCCCTCTACGATTCTCCGGGGTGAAAAAGGATTCCGCAAAAACAAAGGCTTTTCGAGTGTTTGTTACAGCCATATAAGGAGAGGGAGAGGAGGACATTGAGTTCGGCCGTGATCCTACTAAACATTAAGGCAACTTCACTACTCTTTTATTTTTATTATTATTATTATTATTATTTCAATGCTTTATACATTTTGGCAAATTTTTAAAGGATTTATGAAGGAATTTAATCATGAAAAAATGTAATTCTTGTGATAAAATTCAAATAATTTCATTAAAAAGAAAAGTACAAAGAAAATTTAAAAATCTATCTTTTACAATTTAGAATTTCATGAAACATTATTATTATTATTATTATTATTCGCCCAATCCAAAGTTGCAGGTGTGACATTTACACAACTTAATTTAGTCACCAGCAAAAAAATTTTTGAGCATTAGTTTCAATTTGTATGAATTTCAATGTAGACCACTTACACATACATTTATCCAAATCTGAAAATTGTCCGATGTATCATTTATTTATATAAAAAAAATAATTTCCGCCTGTTGCGGGTGTGACATAAAAAGGACATGCATTTTCATCTTTCAGTGCAAAAATGCAAAACTCTGTGAATTATGACAACTGAGTGAATTGATATTTTTATATATTAGACAGTAATACTTAAGTAATTATTCTATGAAAAAATTAAATTACTTACTCAATTCTTGCTTTTGTGGAAAATATTCAAAATTTTCGTTGCGGGTGTGACGCCCTGTTGCTGGTGTGACTTGTACAGCCAATAAAATAGTGACACACACAAATATTTTCAAGGCAGATTTTTTTAATTAAAGAATTAATCAATATTACAATTATAATATCTAGAGAGGAAAATATAAAAAAAAATTTCATTTCCAATCTTGAATTTATAATTTCTAGTGATGGTAGCTTTTTTTACAAAAATGCTCTTTTTTTCCCCTAGAATGCATCTGACTGACTGGGCCAAATATGCACGTTTTCTTAATTTTTTTTTAAACATTCTAATTCTATATCGTCACCATCCATTTTTCTTATTTGTTTCACCATCCAGTTTTCACTTTTTTAATGTCGAGAATAAAACAACTTCTACAAAATCTCCAACTGCACATTCATCGTTGGATATTATATCCTTGTCAAAGTATGGATACATCTAACTGACTGAGCCAAATATACACATTTTCTTGATTTTTATTCCGATACTCTTATTCTATAATATCCCCATTCATTTGTCTTATTTGTCCATCAAAGTTTTCTTTTTTTTTTTTTTTTTTTTTTTTTTTTTTTTTTTATGTGGAGAATAAAACAACTTTGACAAAATCTTCAACTGCACTCTTATCATTGAATATTATATTTTTGACAAAATATGGTAACAAACAAATTATCTTGTGATCACTTTCTGAAGATATTGCTACGTTAATTGTTCCTACGTCAATAAAAACAACATGATGTATCGATTGAATGTTGAACTCCGATTGTGCTTGGTGCCAGCATTCATGAAGCATTTTCACAATATCTTCTGAAATTTCACATTCAGCAAAGTTCTTATATATTTTTTAGGACTTTTTCTACACACATGGCAAAATCTGGAACTGAATTTATAGTTGCAGAGCGTTGCTAGTGTTACCATTTTCTTGGCAACTGCAACAACTCCATCGACAACTCCTTTACCATGAGATGAAACGCAAAAGGGTTGCCATCCTTTACCATGATTTTTTTTAAATAGTCTCTTCTTTTCTCTGCTTGCTTTGTCTCTTTCCTTCTCTTGTTGTAGATATGCTTCATATTTAAAAGGGTTTTCCTTAATCTTTTTTCAATGATATCGTGATCTTTCTGTACTCTTCATTCTCTGCAAAAGAGAAGAAATTAATCTGTAAACTGAATAAATATAGCACTTCCAGTCCAAAAATATAAGCTTAACAAATTTTTAATAGTTATCCCTTGAAATTTCTAATCTTACATAAAGTTAATTATGTTAAATTTTGGTTAATTTCAAACTGACTATATACATTTTATGCTAACTTAATAAACATTTTAACAGTTTCTATTATTCTTACTTCTACTTTTTATTTAATTTGAATTAAAAGAGAAAAAAAAATCTTCCCCTAATATTGATTTACTTATTTTAAAAAACTAAATATATACATATATATTAGATAAATACTATCAAATAACAAAATTAAAAAAAAAATGTATATAAATACAAAACAAAATTAACAAATTTAAAGAAAATTGCTAAAATATTGTTTCGTAATTTTCTTTTTTTAATTTCTATAAAAATCTTACATTTTAAATTAATTTCTTAATCATATATCACTAATAAAATTATTTTCTTGCAGTAAAGCAACAATTTTATCAATCCAAACTGAATAAATCAACTGCACACAGTGTCACATGCTCAGATGATGCAAATTTTTATTTATTAACTGGAATTCCCTCTATTAAATCAAAAAGTATAGTTAAAGCTGCCAAGTACCTGTTTTTCAGCATATTATTCTTTTATAAATTTACATATAATTTGTTCAAATATGCATTTGTAATCAATTTTAAAAGACGTTGCGGGTGTGACTTTAATTAAATGTCACACCCGCAACAGGGACATGTCACGCCCGCAACGCTCAATAATTATAATTAAAATATTAATTAATTTCTTTTGTGTCTGTAATTCAAAGTATCTTAATAAACTATTTTTGAATATAAAGTTTCATAACTTTAAATCAAAAATATTTTTCTGCAGAGATATAAATGCAATTTTTTGTTGCGGGTGTGACATAATAATTAAGAGTAATTAAATATGCTTACCTTTTGTAATGAAGATTAGTGAACACTTCTCTGCAGACAAAAACACTCAATAATAGCTGTCAGATCATATATATCCAAGTTTGGAGATTTTCAGAATGTTTGTTCAGCTGTACGAGACCATGAAATGTGAAGATTTTTGCCGCAGTCTATTTTACAAAGTCATAGTGTCACTTTATTAATTAAAATAAGTATGTTAATAACAAAAATTTAATTCTTTTTTGATAAAATATGAAATAGTACACTCTTAACAGTTAATATGCAAAATTTCAATCATATTTAAAGAAATTAAAATTTTTATGCTCATGTCCATTTTTTCATGGATTGGGCGTATTATTATTATTATTATAACTGTGTTTCTATAATACTAGGAATCAAGTTTTCAAAAAGTTAATTAGATTAAAAACAAATAAATAAAATGTATATTGTATGTAAAAATAAACTATTATTAAAAATATGATATTTAATTTTATGAAATGTGCCTTAAAGATTGCCAAAAAGAACAAGAAAAAAAATGTGTCAATTGAAAATCAATTGTCAAGAAAAATCCATGTTTGTCTTTTGTGAAAAATAGAAAGCTAATTTTTGTCTTGTCGTGCACACTAAAGATTTAAACAGCTTATTTACCTGTCTTTTTTTTTTTTTAAGTTATTGTGTAAAGAATATATAGTATATATATAATTGCTGGTTATTATTATTATTTGAAATTTTAAATATTGAATATTTCTTTGACATTAAAGATATTACATAAAAGCAATCAATTTATAATTTAGGAATTAGCTGTGTCAGATGAAATCATGAATAATAAAAATACATTGTGGCAGACTAGTGAAATGACTCTTCAAGCATTACAAGCTACAACTCAAACAACAAAAGCTGTTTTGACATCTGTTAAAAGTGTTCAATTTTGGAAAGATGCTGTCAAGTAAGTTTGATTTCAAATTAAAAATATTTCTTTATCATCAAATGATTTTAAAGAATCTTTTTTTTTTCTTCTTTTAAATTGATTCCGTTCAAAATTCTTTTTTTATAGATTACATTTAGTTTCCCTCCTCTCGCTTTATATTGTCCTTTTAAATATATTTATAGTTATTAATTAAGATTTGCAAAACACTGTACATTCTTGAATGGTTTTAGGGAACTTCATTTTATCTTTCAAACAAAATTAAATTCTATTTTGAAAAAATTTTAACTTCTAAAGTTGTTTTGAAAAATATGCAATTTAAAACAGGTTTCCTTCTGTATACGTACAACAAAATTTTACAGAGATTAGTTATTCTTATTTTTGTTCTGTATGTTTTTAAAGTTTCTACCTGAGAATGTGTTAAATATTTAAATGAATTTGTCATTAAAATGATATTATTCTAAAGCAGTTTTAGCTGTTTTACAAGGCAGTTTATATTAATTATGACAATTCCTTTGACAAGACTATTCAAGTTTAAGTAATTAAAAATTTATTAAAGGATCTCTTTAAAGTAATAAGAAAAATGATATTTATACATGAAACATGATCTTAACCAGGTCAATAGCAAAGTCTTCACACATATATCAGCTTCATCTCTATTCATTTATCCTTTCTTAAAGCCTGTCATTTATGATAGTTATTGCATGTAAAGATACTACTTAAAAAAGTACTTTTCAATGTATATATATATCTTTTTTTCATATTAACACTTTATCTATCTTTCTATTTTGATATTAAACAATAAGAAGGCCACCTTAACCCTTTCAAGGGCAAATAATTTTGTTTCTGTAATGTTAAATTTACACCAGAATTTTGAAAAGGGGGGGGGGGGGTAGGAAATGAGATTTAATTTTTTTTTTTCTAAAGTTATGAAAGTAAAATGTAATTAAAGAGTTTGGTGCAAATCTTGATTAAAACTAAATCAGATTATTCCACTGTCCCTCAAAGAGTTAAAAATAATTGTGTATCATGTTTTAGTAATATATCCTATAATATGAAAAATTATTATTATTATTTTAATTTGTTATCCTATAACTATTATAAGATCTATTTCTTATTTATAAAAATTGTTTTTAAATGACTTTTATTACTCGTGTTTCCCTTAGCATTCTTTTTGTTTGTTTGTTCTTATTATTTAATATGTGTATGCATTACTTTTGTTGCTGCATGGTTCATTAAAAAAAGATGGCCCTTTCTTTGCACTTTTTATGCATTTTATTTTACTTTATTTTTATCTACGATAAAACATAATGTTTATTTTTGGTACTTTAACTATTATTCCACATTATTTGCATTTTATAGGCTAGTGTTTCAGTTATAATTTTATAAAGGTATAAGTTGCTATACAGTAAAAAAAATTTTGGTACATATTCAATAATTTTAAACTGGCGAAGCAAGATCACATGCAAATTTATCTGTTTTGAAATCTACACAAATTTTTTATTTATCATTACTAGGGATTTTATTTTTCTTAAAATTTATATTAATAAAATATGAATGTTTGTCTAGTATGTATGTGTATCTGTTGCCAATGGATAAGGAAACTTATCATATATAGAGGTCTACAAATTTGACTCTGGGTAGACGAAGACAAGTTTGAATGTAGCCGAACTGCATATTTTGGATTTTTTTTTTAAATTAATTTTTTTATTAATCTTTACTGAGGATTGACCAAAAAAGGTTTTTAAGGACAAAATAGAAAGAAAAACTGAATTTCTGGGATCTTAATACATGCATAAATATACATAATTATTAGTTATTTATTAAACATGTATAATTATTAATTAATTATACATATTTGTTAAATATGCATAATTATTAAAAAATTATATGTATTTATTAAATATAGATAATTATTAATTAATTATACATATGGCCCAAATTGGTTCTCTGTGCTTATATAAAATGAAATGTAATTAATTCATCTATAACACACAAACATTTTTTAATTAATCAAATATCATTTATTTTTAAGTATACATATTTCATTTTATCTTTTATATATTTTTTGTGAATGATCATCTGCCATACTAAAACTTTCTCAAAGAGTATCTAAAATACTTCTGTGGTTTCAAATTAAAAAGAAATTATCACCGTTAAATTTGCCGCTTTTAATGAGCACATGAAAAAGTTTAGGCATATCTATGCGTTACTTGCTTTAAAGTTTGCACTTATATCTTGAGTCATTCAAAACTGATAATTTTAAACAACAAAATTCATAGGAATAAATAGTCTGATTTGAGCCGATACAACTCAAATTGATGAGTAATTTTGAAAATTTGTTATCATATATATGGAATGAAGAAATTAGATTTTCGGAATACAGATAGTTTCAGTCCATCTGAATTTTCAGCAGCATTTTTTCCAAACACCAATTTTCTGCAAAACTGAGATTTTTTTTCCAAATACAAAACTAAATTTTTGGTCAATTTGTAATTTTTTTTTTATTAAGTGAAAAAGATTGCTTATTCCTCTGATTTTTTGGTTAGGCAGCAATTTTGATCAACTGATAAGTTAATTATACTGCAATCTGAATTTATTATTTTAGACCAATATAGTAGGTTTTATTTTATTATCAATAAAGTGTTTTTTGCAATTTTCTGCCTAAAATGATTTATTATTATTATTATTATTATTATTATTATTATTATTATTATTATTATTATTTGATATTTATTTGATACTTTAGCCATCCAATGTTATATTTTATATCCACAGACTATTTTCACATACTTTCTTGTATATGACATCTGTTTACAGACTTGGGTTTTTTTGGAGAGAATAAAACAGATTTTATACATCATCCAAATGGACTATATATATACATACTTTTTTTTTCCCCAAAATAAACTTAGTCTACTATGGTTGTGAGCCCCTCATATCTATATTAATGTTGTCAAACTAGCATCAGTTTGTACAGCACATTTATACTTATTCTTGTTCTAATCATGTTTGTAGAAAATTGTTCATGTTTTATCAGCTTATTTGGTTTGATCCTTTTTTTATATCAGACCAGTTCATGTGCTTGATTTTTTTATTGGCACAGCTGGCGAGTTTAATTTTTTTATCGGCCTGGCTCAGTAAAAAATTTTTATTCATTCAGCTGCCCCAACCCATTGAAAATTTGCTTTCATTTTTCCAGCCTGTCCTGCAATGAATAAATTTTCTAACATTAGACTGTAATCAGGGCTGGACTTAATCTTTCTCAGCACACTTGGACTGAAGTTGTGCTTTTATTTTCTTTATTTATTGATTTATTTTTTGAATTCTCATTAAATTGGGTCTGGATCCAGTCTTAAGATTAAGTTTTCTTGGCAGATACAGACTAGCCTGGGATGGATCTATTCATATGGAATAAAACATTCATATGATTGGCCGGGTTTTAAGAGGCACTATGTTATATTTTTATACTAAGCTAACTTTAATTTTTGTTATTTATTTACCTTAAATGTTGACCTTATTTCTTAAAATTCTTTTATTTTTGGAAATAATTGAAATTAACACTATGAACTATTATGATTTCTTTTGGCCTGTATTTTGTTATATGAGAAGATTTGGTTATTAAACAAGATATCTTTCGTCATTCATCCATTTGTGTGTTGTATAAGTCAACAAGATTGTGCTCATAATAGCTATTATATCTTAAATCATGGATAGCATTAACTTCAGTCTAGTTTTAATTTTAAATGTTAATCACAGAAGATTGGCATTTACCAGTAACAGATGTATTTGTTAAACCATTAAAAATAAATACTTTTTTCATGGAATTTTGGTTAATGGAATAGGCATGTAGTGGTTTAAAATCTCTATTTCTGTCAGTAATGAAAAATTGAGATGTTATTTCAGGACTAAATTGTAACGGCAACACCTCACAACTATAAGACTTTTTTTCAATACCTATGATTCATTGATTTAGCTTAGTTTGTTGTATACCAAGACGATTAGAAACAGCAGTCTACCATAAAATGCCGTTAATCCGCCCTTCCCGATCAAACGCCCCCTCCCTACTTTATAAAAAATTTGAAATTTTCAAAAAATCACCAGAAAGTTCCCTCGCTGAAAACGCTGAAAAAATGGAAATTACATAAAAAAATCTTGAAAAAAAAAAAAAGGAAATTTTATCTAATGATCGCTTAAAAAACGTTAATTTCGGCAAAGAATCATGAAAATTAACTGCAAATTTCTTCAAAAGATTGCGAAAAAATCATGAATTTCGCCAAAGGACATCCAAAAAACCCACATTTTGTCGAAAGATTGCTGTAAAAACGCGAATATGTCAGATCTTTAAAAATACAATCAAAGGATCATTTAAAAAACGTGAATTACGTCAAAAAATCCCAAAAAAAACGCAAATTATGTCAAAAGATTGCGGAAAAATCATCAATTTCTCAAAAGATCGCCAAAAAAAATGCATATTTTGTCAAAAAATTGTAAAAAAAAAAAATGTCGTATCTATAAATAAACAGTCAAAAAATCTTGAAAAAAACATAAATTCTGTCAAAAAATCGCAGAAAAAATGTGAAATATGTAAAAAAAAAAGGGCAAAAAAAACTCATTCCATTAAAAAATCTCGAAAAATCACACATTACGTCCAAGAATCATGAAAGAAATGCACATCTTCACAAAGAATTGCGTAAAAAATGCAAATTTTGTCAAGTATCGCAAAAAAAATTAGCAAATTCGTCAAATATCGCGATAAAATCCTGCAAATTTTGTCAAATATCATGAAAAAATCCCGTGTAATCGCCCCCCTCTGATTATTTTACAATTTTTCGTCATGTGTGGGGGGGGGGATTAACAATGTTTTACGGTATACTTTTTAAATTGCATTGTCAATGGTTTTATGCAGTTGTGGATATGTTTCTTCAGTTTTCCAGTTGATTTGGAAAGTTGCCTTTATTCAGTTGTCAACTTTCTTCTTAAGCTAAGCATGTAAATGATGTTCTGTGAAATAACCTTTGGCTATTTTATATATTTGTGAAATGGGGGATAATCTTGAAGTTGTATGGCTTAGCTTTTTTATCATTTCATTAAAGATAATTCTTTTTGTTACTTATCAAACCTTATATAAATATTAAATTTTAATTCTAATTTCTTTTCCGTCTTTTATTAGAATTGCATTGAAAATATTGAAATTTATTCAAATGCAGTAGTTCTTAAATACACGGATTTCATAATTTGTTTTCTGTCTCTTAACTTATTTTCCTGCAAAAGATGTTTCGTTGTTGTTCTTGTTGTTACTATTTGCACAAGGTGTGTTTTTCTATTTATTTTTTAATTTTATTATGCTGTAGATTTTAAGTTTTTAGTCACAAGTTTGCTGTTTGGTATCATATTTAAATGATCTCAATTATTTTTGTTATGGTTTATATGGAAGCTCCTAGTTTTAATCAAAGAAATATTATAATATTTACTGATTCATTATGCACTTTTGTAAATATTATTAATATTTATTGAATTGCTATGGTTTTCTAAATATTTCAAATTATTAATTGTAACAGATATTATTCTTTTCATATACACACTCATATTTAGATTTGAATTATGTTGTTTGTATGTATGTAAATAGCTCTCATGGCTTAATACCTTTTTAAAAAAACTGTATATTGAATGGGATGTTTATTGGTTTCTAGTTTAAAGTCAAGTGAAGGACACAATATACTATCTTTTTTTTTTTTATGTTTGCGTCCAAAAGAAATTCCTACGAAAAATTATAATATTAGTCAGTCAAAATTATTTTCAGCTGTTTTTTTTCTAGTTTATTTTACTTTTAATATTAATGTGTTATGCATTTATTAGTGACTTTTCGTGTTAAATTTATTTAAAATACACTCTAAAATGAATTTTTATAGACATTTTCTGCACTCTTTGACTAGTTAGTTTCAATTTAAAAGCTCTGATACATCTGTTTTCTTTTAATATAAATTCTCAATTTTTATGAAAGTCAAATTTGTCATATAGCAAATATTATATTTATTGTTATTTTAAATTAACTGTTGGTAATATTAATTGTTATTAAAAAACCCTCTCTGATATTTGTAGCAGGAGAAGATGTCTTAGTTACAACATGAATCCATTTTTTTTTTGTCCAGAGAATAAATCCAAATAATAAATCCAAAATCTGTAATTTCAAAATTGTAAGTAATTTTTTAAAAAGAAAAATCAAGTTGTCTGAAAAAGAAAAGCAATAAAAGCAAATATATATAATAAAATATTTAATTAGTTATCCATTGCATTTTTGTTTTTTACTTCTTTGTTTATCCTGCATGTTTAATTGCTTGCTGGTTCAAGGTTTTTTTTTTTTTTTTTTTTTTTTTAAATCTTTCTGTCTCATTTGCTCTCATTGCATCCATATTTTGCTGTAATGTGATCCACTTTCTTTGGTTTAAATGTGATTTTATCCATATATTTACTTCATTTTCGTTTTACATACCATTAGTTTCATCAGTATTGAGGTTCAGTTTGATTGCTTTCTTTCTTAAGATATTTATCCCAACCATCTTTACTCTTTTCGCTGCTTTTTAACTCTGTGGAAAATGCCCTTGCTTCAAACAAAAATCGGTAAGTTTTCTCTCTCCTTAGCCTGGAAAGAATTTTCTCAAATAATCTTTAGGCTTTAATTTTATTAGATTATACTTGTTACCTCAAATTCCTAAGTTTATTAAACCTATATATTTTTAATCATACAAATTCTGTCATTTGCAAAAATAGAAATAATTACAATAAAATTTTCCTATATCCTATTATCCCTTGTTAAATTGAAGCATCAGTTAAATTAAAAAATTTCCTGAAAATCATAAAATTTCACTTTTTTGAAGTATGTTTTGTTAAATAAATACTACAAAACCTAGCTACTTCACCACCCCAAAAAATTGGTAATTTTAATCACTAATTTAGTAATTAATATGTATAAAGTGTTTTTTTGGCCAATTGTACTAACAATGTACCACAAAAAAGAAGACTCCTCAGGTATCTATTTGTAGATTGAAAAAAATTACTCTTAATCTCTTTGGTATAGCACACGCATTCAAAAGTAAGTGAGGATGGAGTGTAAAATTTTGATTTCTCCTTCTGCTTTGCTAACCCTAAATCTTGTAAAAGTTCTTTAAAAAGTTGTTAATAAAAATCATTTTTCCTCAAAACCTTTTCAATTCACTGCATGAAATGAGTTGTTATTATATGACAAGCTCGGATGATAAAGGTGGTACGTGACATAATCATCATTTTGAAAAAAAAAACATTTTGAACTACCGATAGATACTATGCCAAAAAGGGTGGGTTTTTTTAGGATGGGGGGGAGGGGGTTGTAGAAGGCCTTTTTTAGACATAAATAATAAGGTAGAAGTATGCAGCTATGATATATAAACCAGGAATCAGCTAAGGAAAATTAATTTCACATACAATTTGAAGCATTTTCTGAACAAATGAAGAAACATTTCTGAAAAAATTCATTATTTGGAGATATGTTTTGCTATATGGAGTTATTTTTAATGTAAATGTTCATATTAAAAATTTGTTATACAGAGAAATCCACTATATGGAGTTTCATTATAGTGTAGTGAGTTGTGTAGTAAAAGGTGATGTAAAATGTTCATTTACTTGACGAAAGACTCCACTTAGTTAACAATAACAATTTAATAAATAAAATTTAATGAAAAGGATGTCGAACTTTTGTTGCACGGCTTACAGTATATCAGATGCAGGTTACAGCAGCGCCACACTTCTGAATCATAACAGCAACTAGAAGTGGAAGTAGAAGTGTTTTTACTGTGCTTGTAGCGCCATTTGTTGAACACACCAGGGAGGATGGATACATCACCATAGAGTATCCCCCCAGTGAACAAGGTGAACGATAAAATGCAAGAGAATAATACAATATATGAGATATTATAAATGCTTGATATAATGTAATAATATAGAAATAATGCAAAACAGAAATGCAAAATCAATATTCAATACAATAATAGGAACTATATAAAATATTATGTACAAATGTGTTATATTACATATTCAGTAACCAAATGTTTAGGGAAAGTGACTTTTCGTTCAGAACGAGTAGTAGGTTGTTTATCAATGGGTGTCGGTTCAGCTGGTACCTCTGGTTCTGAAACTGGAACAGAATGATCTGTAACAACAGTGTATGACAATCGATAGGCGGTTTCACGCGATCAATCAAAACTGTTGTTTTTCTGCCATTAATGTCAATAATAAGGTTTTTGGGATTTCTATTTATGACAAGGTGAGGTCCAGTGTATGGTGGTGTTAGAGGACGAAGTATTTTGTTTGACCTTAAAAATATGTGTGTGCAAGTTGACAATGAGGGATTTACAAAAATTTTTGAAGTGCCATGTAAGGAAGTGGCAGTGCGATTTAATCGCCGCATTGTTTCGACTAAGTTAGACAGATAGTTGGGATCAATTGGTCGGTCAATTCGTTCTTTTTCTGTTATGAGATCAGAGGGTAATCCTAATGTTGTGCCATATACTAATTGCGCAGGCGTTGCATTAATGTCATTTTTGATTGGAAGAATTTCAGTCCATTTAGTGTTATTGTGTGCCTTAAGGGCATCTTTTAAATGTCTGTGATAACATTCCAAAATTCCATTTGCCTTGGGATTATATGGCGAAGTTCGAATCCGGTTGCAACCTATGATGTGCAGAAGTTCCTGAAGCAAGGTGGATTCAAAATTATGGCCTTGATCTGTGGTGATAGTGACTGGACATCCAAATCTGGAGATCCAACCCTTTAATAAAGCGCAAGCAGTGGTTTCTGTAGTCATATCAATTGTCGGAATAACTTCAGGCCATCTGATAAATCGATCAATGATTGTTAAACAATATTGATTGCCATCAGATGGGGAAAAGGGACCAATGAAGTCTAGATGAATGTGAGCAAAATGGGCATCAGGTAGGGCGAATGTACCAATAGGAGATTTTGTGTGCTGTGTTATTTTGGCTCTTTGGCAATTATCACAGCTACGAACCATGGATTTATTATCCTTATGCATGCCAGGCCACACGAATCTTTTAGCAATTAAATTAATGGAAACTGACATACCAGGATGTGAGAAGAAATGCAAATTGTCAAAAATAAGTTGTCGCGTACTTTGGGGAACAAATGGACGGGGATGTTCTTGAGACATGTCACAATATAAAGAAATATCCTCAAGAGGGAAGTAATGTTCTTCTAATTTTAAGGATGTAGTATTTGATTGCAAAAGTTTTTGAAGTTCCTCGTCAGTTGATTGAGTTGAAGCAAATTCTTTAAAATCAAGTAGAGCTGGAGAAATCAGATTAATTTTGATGTGAGATAGTGCATCAGCAACATGATTTTCTGAACCCTTTGTATACCGGATATCGGTAGAAAATTACAATGTATAATCTGGGTAACGTAGTTGATGAGGACTGCATTTTTCAGGATTTTGTTTAAAGGCATAAACTAAGGGTTTCTGATCAGTATAAATTATGAAATTTCTTCCTTCAAGCAGGTGTCGAAATTTTCTTATATTGGAATATATGGTGTATAATTCCCGATCATAGGTCGACCAATTTTTCTGAGACTTATTTAGTTTGCCTGAATAAAATGCTATAGGTTCCCATTGATCGTCAGATATTTGCATGACAGAGCCACCAACTGCGACATTTGATGCATCAACCCATAAACTTAATTGAGCATCAGGAATAGGATGTCGTAGAAACGTTGCCCGAGAAATCCCTTCTTTAGATGCCGTAAATGCAAGATTTGCTTCCTCGTCCCATTGTAATGGGTCATTTGAAACCTTGGAATGAGGATGTTTCTTTTTATTTTTTTGGCCTTCTAGAAATTTGATAAGGGGTGCTAAAATGTCTGCAGCTCTGGGAATGAATCGCCTATAAAAGTTGAATATGCCTAAGTATCTATGCAGTCGGGTAAGGGTTGCAGGTCTTGGAAATTTTAAAATGGCTTCCACGCAATCAGAAAGTGGTGAAAGACCATCTTAAGATATTTTAAAGCCTAAAAATTCCAATGAAGGAATGCCAAATGTGCATTTAGAAGGCTTAATCGTAAGACCATAACTGTCAAGTCTAGCAAATAGAGCCTTAAGATATTCAATATGCTCTTCTAGAGATTTTGATGCAATTAAAATTTCATCAGCAAAAGCATAAATACCTGGCAAATTCTGAATTTCATCAATAAATCTCTGAAATGTGCTTGAAGCGTTGCACAAACCAAATTACATCCGAGTGCTCTCAAAGAGTCTGAAAGGTGTACAGATGGCTGTTTTATGAATATCCTCGGGAGCAATCGGAATTTGATGGAAAGCTTTAAGCAAATCTAAATGAGAAAATATTGTGGTTCTATGCAATTCACTAGTGAAATCAACGATGCTGGGAATGGGATATTTATCTTTTTTAGTTTGGGCATTTAGCGCTCTAAAGTCACCAACTGGATGCCAGTCATCTCTGTTTTTCTTTGGAACCATGTGCAGGGGCGAAGTGTAATTGCTGTTGGATGGGCACATATGTCTTAAATCCAACATGTGTTGGAATTCCATTTTTGCTATTTTTAAGCAATCAGGAGCAAGACGACATGGTTTAGCATAAACAGGAGGGCCAGAAGTATCAATATGATGCATAACTGAATGTTTAACAATTTGGTTTGGGTGGGGAGATTTAATGATGTTTGGGTATGCACTTAAAATTTTAGAAAATCTATCATCATTTATAATAGATTTAACAGAAAATATATCGGAAGTATGTACAACACAATGCGAATTTAAAGTAGTATTATTATCAAATAAAGAATGTTTTCTAAGATCTGGCTTTAAGTTAAAATAATGTAAAAAATCTGCACCTATAGTGGAGGTGGAAACATTGCACACATAAAAGGAATAAATAGCTTCTTTAAACCCAGATCTATAGATAATATCTTATGCTTGTACACATTAATTAATGTGCCATTTGCAGCAACAAAGTTTGAATTGGCGGAGTCATTTTATCTTGTTTCATTGCAGGTATTAATGAACAATCACTTCCAGTGTCCACTAAAAATCGTACATTACTTTTGCAGTCGCATACAAACAGATGACGAGAGGTGGTAGGCGAGGCGTATGTCATCGCTACATCTTGCCGTTCACATTTCCCGACGAAAATGTTCATGGTGGTACACACTTTTTGGCTTTGGAGTCGAATTTCTTATGATACCAACAAAAATTTGCGAAACTGGGGCTTTTCTGTCAATAATGAGGTCGAGATCGGGATCGTGATTGACTCCTCGAATGTCGCAAAGAATTCACCTCTTCACATAAAAGTTTCAGTTCTTTTAACAATTCTGAATCTACTTGGGAGGAGCTGGTTGTAACACTGCTTACCTGTAGAGAGCCTGAGATATCCAGAATTTTGTCAGCAATTTCTGCAGCTTTTACTGGTGTAAGTTCTTGGATGGATGCTAAAATAGACTGTGCATTAGAAGGCAATTGTGACAAAAATGTGTCGGACACTTTGCGGTTTTCAACTCTACATTGCATAACGCGAAGAAGCTCGGAAGGTTTGCGATCACCAAGTTGCTCACAAGCTAATAATCGGCGAATTTCTTGCGATTTAGTTTCACCGCAATGCAATATGATTTCATCTTTTAGATTCTTGAAAGGATCAGTACCATCGGGAGAGATGATGACATCATGAACTATCATAGCTATGTCTGCTGGTAGATGAGAAACACAATAATTATATTTCGTTTTTGGATCAGTTATTGGTTTCGAGACTGCTAATTCAAGTGTGGATTCAACCATAGTGAACCACAAAGCAGGATCTGTTGGAATAAATATAGGGATTTTTACCGCACCTACTTCGGCCATGTTGAATCGAAACTGGAAACTAAGGAAAAGCGAAACTACAAGTTCTTGTCCGGTAGTCACCAATGTAGTGAGTTGTGTAGTAAAAGATGATGTAAAATGTTCATTTACTTGAAGAAAGACTCCACTTAGTTAACAGTAACAATTTAATAAATAAAATTTAACGAAAAGAATGCCGAACCTTTGTTGCACGGCTTACAATATATCAAACGCACGTTACAGCAGTGCCACACTTCTGAATCGCAACAGCAACTAGAAATGGAAGTAGAAGTGTTTTACTGTGCTTGTAGCGCCATTTGTTGAACACACCAGGTAGGATGGATACATCACCATAAAGTAAGGCTGGATTGTATTTACTCATTCACATTCAAAATTTTATTTTCTGATCTAAAACAATATTTTGACATTTCTTTTAAAAAATTGGGTTAATTCAAACCTTGTCTGCATGAATCTAAACCCAAACCAAACACCCTGAAGTGAATTTATCTGCAACTAAAACTAATCTTTGGGAGCTACCATAATTTTTACCTATTATGGATATACATACTATAAAATATGAAAATAAAATATGTGCAAATTATTTATAAAATGCATTGCAATTCCAAAACAAGATTTAATGTATATTTAAATATTTTTAATGCATAGTAATGCTTTATTATGAAACTGTGGGAACTATTTGATTATCTCATCGACACATTTTAAAACATTAATAAACGGCCAAACTACTCGTAAATTATACAAATTGGCATAATTTTTATTTTAAATAACTAAAGAACAAATAAATTAGTAAAATATTAATAAAAGTACAAATAAAATGTCTAATTAAAAACCAGTTATGATATACACATATATATAACATATTTAATGTCATGTGTGTGTGGCATTTAATCTTATAGTTTGGTGCTAGTTTTTTGGTTGATTCAATAAAAGAAACTTCCTTATAATTCCAAAAATAATAAACCTATTAACTAACAGATTGCTGACACATATGAAGTGTCTCATTTCCAATTAAAATATATATTTAAATGAAATGCAGGGTCATGAAATATCAAAACGTGTGGAAAATAGGGTTATAAATATCTCGGCAACTAATTCCCTGATCAATTTCATTCTTAGTGCAAAATTTATATATATATTTTTTGTGTGTGTGTGTGTTTTATAGCCACTTCTTAAAATAAAAAAAAATTATATACCTTTCATCTGAATGAATATTTTGAAAGTCCAAAAAATAAGTTCCGGATAATCAAGGTTACTGATACTTAATAGGCTTCTTCCCATTATTACATACTAAATACACATCATATTTTAAATCTCTATATCAATTTGTTTGGGAGATAGAGCATTTACAGACAGACAGATGGCAATTTTTTTTTCTGAAAATATGTTTTTTGGAATCAGTGTCTGAAACGTGTGAATCCATCAAAATTTTTTTCATATTTTCAAAATGATTGCAAGACTCACACTATACTACATATGATGGGAAAGTAAAAAATAACGCTGATCTGAAAAGAAAAGTTCGAAAAATTTAAAATGCATATTATGTTGAGAAATCATTCAATAACAGCCTTAACTGTCATATAATAAAGTTAAATGAACATTGTTTTTAAAGATACATAAGATTTATAGATTTTTTAATCAATAAAATTTAGTTAAGAAAAAAATTAAGTTATAAGTATATGATTAATCATTGCAAGGTTTGATTTGCATAAATTACCAATTTACATTATAGAAAAATTTGGTTATTTTTTATTATCAAAAACTCATCACACATGAATTGTTTTCAAGAAATCAATTTAATTATTATTAATAAAATATAAATGATTACAGAAAAAAAATAGTTATTTTTGGTCTGAACTTTATACTCTATACTACAACTAGAATCTCATTAAAAAGATGTACCTAAATATCTTAGTATAGTTTTCAATTTTATAAGAAAATCAGTTATAATTTTCATGCTTCTTTCAGTTTCAAGATAAGCAGTTTTCACTATAATTATTTTGCTGCTTTTTTTTTTTTAAATAGTTGCGCTTGATATTTTAACTCTTACCTTTATACGTTTTGCTATATATTATGATTTAACTTTCTGTTTCTTGCGAAAAAATATCATTTGTGAGCTGTATATAAATCGTATTACATTAAATTATTATATGATGAATGAATAAGATTTTAAAATTGTGAATGTATTAGATTTGCTTTCATAATTTCTATCAAACCTCTCTTAAATTTACAGATACTAAACCTGCATTCATTAAGGAATCAGAGATATTGAATGTGCAACTTTAGTGTTGTTTAATAGTTAAGATAAGGGGAAAAAAAGAAAATAATTTTAATATTTTATAATTTTTAAGGGTTTTTTTTTTTTTTTTGTTGGTAAAGTGGTCAAATTTACATTTATACATTAATTTTATTTCTTGTTTACTAAATGATATGGTGTGATAGTAAATGACCCCCCTCTTTTTAATATGTTTTTATTTGCTGATCATTTTAGAAGCATTATCTAATGTTATAATGTTTAGATGTGAAATTTATGCATTATATGTATATTTTCTCATGAAAAATTAAACGATTGATTGCAAAAGAGGGCCATCTTATAATTAATATGAAATTTGTACATATGTAGTGTTTTAATAAATGTCTTAGTGCTGAATGATTCTAACTCACAAAGCAACAAGGTGGCTTAGTAAATATTTTAAAATCTATTTTCTTACTATGTTTAAAATGCAACTCATCAAATAAACAGTTTATGCATTTTCCTACAATGATTTGTTTTGAATAACCGCTTGACATTTTTGAAGCATTATGTTTCACTCTCACATTTGTGAAATGATTGTAGTATATTTTTCAAACTTCATTGTATTAAATTCCATCACAATAAGACTACCATGCCTCTAAATTTACTAATATTTTAGTAAAAATGAGCAAGCTTGAATTGAGGTTATTAACTTTAAATGCATCCTCCGAAATTTCCCAACATATCTCTTACAGGTTACTGAGCATTTGGACTTTTAAAATAAGCTCTTTATAAATGGAGGGATTCTGGAAGATTGTGGTTAAGGCGTGAGCATAATCAACCTTTATCTTTTAAAATATATATTTTTTTTTTCCTTTTGAAGTCAAAATGTAATATTGTAATTCAACAAAAGTATCACATTAAACAAAATGAATTCTTATCTTTATTTATACAAGATAGAACCCGTCGAACTTCGACGAAAGAAAATGTTTTAGAAAGAACTGCTTCATTGATTTATAACAACGTACAAAATTAGCTACAATAAAAAAATACATCTTTTATTGGTCAGTTTAAAAGAAATATTTTAAGCTAAAATTAACAAAATATCATTTCTATAAAAGTCAATTGTCCAAATTATTAAAATTAAACTTTAATCGCATATATAATAATAAAACATGGAAAAGATAAGTTATTATGATGAAGTTATCAATTGAGACTCTTATGCTTGGTAAAAATGAAAAAAAAAAAAAAAAAGTCAATTACGCGATCATAAAATTTTACGTGAAATCTAAACCCGTCATCATTTTCATCTTCTCAAAATTTACATACGAAATTTTAATTTTATTTTTTTTTCAATTTTAAGAGAAAGTGATGCATTTCTGTTGCCAAAATTGCAAAATTCGCACAAAAACTATAAAAAAATTAATATCTCAAAACTAAATTAAGCAAACAAATTGCATTTAAAAGAACATTTTTTTTTCTCGATACGCTGATGTAAAAATTGAGGATGTGCGATGTTTAGATGCATAAAAATTGCAGTAGCAAAAGTTACAAACCCAAATTGCATGGGAAGGTGTTGCCATTCGCAAAATGACGTATGCGTTACGCACAGATACATTTGGCCTTTATAATATAGATATAGTTGTGACCACAATTTTTCCTCTAATAAGGCAGAAAATATTCTTGCAAGTTATCCTTATACATTGCATCATTCATCTTGCCATGTATTTCAAATAACGGACCATCACTTTTTGAAGAATATACTCTCCACATTATAACGTGTCCTCCGCCATGCTTCATTGTAGGAAAACATGTGTGGAATCATGTCTTTTGTTGTTAGGTCATCGAATGTAGTAGAGTCTGTCATCACTCCCAAAAAAGTTTGAAATTTAATTAATAGAAAAATAGAACTTTTGTCCAGTTTTTACTTGACCAGACTTTGTGTTTCTTGGAAAATGCCAGGCGAGTACGTTGGTATTTTTTTTTTTCCTCTGAAAATTTTTTAACACTGACTCTTCCATAAAGTTCTGCTTCACATCAGCATCTTGATACAGTAGACTGACTTATTTCAGCAATATTTTCATTCCGTAAATTGCGAAGTATTGCAACGGCATTTTTATGCGAGTCCTCAACTGTTTTTCCCTTGATAATTCCCTCCACAAAAATAATCATTTTCCGGAGTCTCCCGGATGCCAGAAAATCCTGAGTGTCATGGCCATTCTTTATATAATTTTTAAATATAGTTTACAGTCAGTTTGCCGATGGATAGCTTTCCCGCAATACCTTGAAAAGATTGGCCCTTTAGCGACAAACTAATCACTCATTTACGAACAATAATTTATGAATCAATAAATATAAAAACTTTGTTAAATCACCATAAAGAGAAAAAAAATAAACAGGACGCGTTTCGAGCTGCAAAATTACTGCTCGTCATCAGCTGGTCCAAACACGTGTCACAACGGACAGAGTGGAAATAACAGTGAAATAAAGAGGAAGGAGATTACACAGAGTACGACAGGTGGCGCTGCTTGTCAGAGCCAAGGAGGAAAAGAAAAGTAAAGATAAACACAAAGAAGGAGGGAGGAGTTTACAAAGAGTGCCCCAGGTGGCGCTGGCTAAAAAACCCAGGTGGCAAAGAAAAAACTAATAAAAGATAAAGAAAACAATTGAAAAAAAAAAAAAAAAAAAAAAAACTAATATAATTAATTAAAAAATTAATTAAATAAAAACTAAAAATAATTATAGAAAAAATAATAAACTACAAAAGTAATTTCCATGCAGGAGAAAGGGAGGGGGATGAAGAGAGATCGTTGACAAGAGTATTACAATTTTTATAAATAAAATAAGCTTCGTGAGTATCTAAATGAGAAGGAGAGACAGGATTAGAAATAATTCTGGCCATGGAAAAATTGAAATAATGACCGGAAGACCAACAGTGAGAAGCAATGGAAGACCTAGATAATTCCTGATTTTTAATGTACCTCTGATGTTCATCCAATCTTTTCTTCAACGCTCTTCTGGTCTGACCAATATAACCCAAATTGCAAGAGCAAGGAATAAAATAAACACCCCACCGGTTCTCAACAGGAATAGGATCTTTCAAAGACGAGAATTTAATTTTATTCATAGGTTTGAAGATAACTTTAAAATTGAAACGAGAAAGGATTTTAGCTATTTTGAAACAAAGAGGAGAATAAAAAGGTAGAACTATAGAATTAATATTAGACGAATTATTAGAATCAGTAAGAAGACGTTTAGGCTTATTAAATTTATACAGAGCTTTGTCAATCAAAGAGGGATTATAACCACGAGTGAGGGCAAGAGATTTGAGATAACTAATTTCCTTATTTAGAGCAGAAGAGTCAGAAGAAATCCTGCTCTAAATAAGGAAATTAGTTATCTCAAATCTCTTGCCCTCACTCGTGGTTATAATCCCTCTTTGATTGACAAAGCTCTGTATAAATTTAATAAGCCTAAACGTCTTCTTACTGATTCTAATAATTCGTCTAATATTAATTCTATAGTTCTACCTTTTTATTCTCCTCTTTGTTTCAAAATAGCTAAAATCCTTTCTCGTTTCAATTTTAAAGTTATCTTCAAACCTATGAATAAAATTAAATTCTCGTCTTTGAAAGATCCTATTCCTGTTGAGAACCGGTGGGGTGTTTATTTTATTCCTTGCTCTTGCAATTTGGGTTATATTGGTCAGACCAGAAGAGCGTTGAAGAAAAGATTGGATGAACATCAGAGGTACATTAAAAATCAGGAATTATCTAGGTCTTCCATTGCTTCTCACTGTTGGTCTTCCGGTCATTATTTCAATTTTTTCATGGCCAGAATTATTTCTAATCTTGTCTCTCCTTCTCATTTAGATACTCACGAAGCTTATTTTATTTATAAAAATTGTAATACTCTTGTCAACGATCTCTCTTCATCCCCCTCCCTTTCTCCTGCATGGAAATTACTTTTGTAGTTTATTATTTTTTCTATAATTATTTTTAGTTTTTATTTAATTAATTTTTTAATTAATTATATTAGTTTTTTTTTTTCAATTGTTTTCTTTATCTTTTATTAGTTTTTTCTTTGCCACCTGGGTTTTTTAGCCAGCGCCACCTGGGGCACTCTTTGTAAACTCCTCCCTCCTTCTTTGTGTTTATCTTTACTTTTCTTTTCCTCCTTGGCTCTGACAAGCAGCGCCACCTGTCGTACTCTGTGTAATCTCCTTCCTCTTTATTTCACTGTTATTTCCACTCTGTCCGTTGTGACACGTGTTTGGACCAGCTGATGACGAGCAGTAATTTTGCAGCTCGAAACGCGTCCTGTTTATTTTTTTCTCTTTATGGTGATTTAACAAAGTTTTTATATTTATTGATATATATTTATCGCCAGTATTTTCGGTGTTTCTCAATAATTTATGAACTTTTCATTTTTATATTTACAAGGTAGAACCCATCAAACTTCGACGAAAGAAAATGTTTTAGAAGGAACTGCTTCATTGATTTATAACAACGTACAAAATTAGCTACAATAAAAAAAAAAAAAATGCATCTTTTATTGGTCAGTTTAACTCTAAAAGAAATATTTTAAGCTAAAATTAACAAAATACCATTTCTATAAAAGTCAGTTGTCCAAATTATTAAAATTAAACTTTAATCGCATATATAATAAGTAAAACATGGTAAAGACAAGTTATTATGATGAAGTTATCAATTGAGACTCTTATGCTTGGTAAAAATGAAAAAAAAAAAAAATCAACTATGCGATCATAAAATTTCACGTGAAATCTAAACCCGTCATCATTTTCATCTTCTCAAAATTTACATACGAAATTTTAATTTCATTTTTTTTTTTTCAATTTTAAGAGAAAGTGACGCATTTCTGTTGCCAGAATTGCAAAATTTGCACAAAAACTATAAAAAAATTAATATCTCAAAACTAAATTAAGATACAACTTTCAAACAAATTGCATTTAAAAGTACATTTTTTTCTCGATACGCCAATGTAAAAATTGAGGATATGCGATGTTTAAATGCATAAAAATTGCAGTAGCAAAAGTTACAAACCCAAATTGCATGGGAAAGTGTTGCCATTCGCAAAATGACGTATGCGTTACGCACAGATACGTTTGGCCTTTATAATATAGATATTTCATTTTACAAAATCCCTTTGAAAATATATGAACATTATCTGTATTTCTGTAAGAAATTTTATTTGATTAACATCTAATTGATCAATTAGGCTTATATCAATGTACACCAAAACTGGAAACCAGCAAATTCTAAAGTAGTACAAGACAAGAAGTAGCAGTATAAAAAAATACCAATCACACTGATGCTAATAAAGTTTGCTTATAAAAATAAGATCCAATGAATTTAAAAAATGATTGTCATTCTCACGAACAATGATAAAAACCAGAGAATTAAGAAATTTAAAATGAAACGAATTAGTTTTAAAAGAACTTATGATGAAAATAGAGATTAAACAAAACTGCATGTGCAAGTACAGTCAAACTTACTTATAACGAGCCCTGATTTAACGAGGAAATCAGAAATTTTTGGTTGGTACAATGTTAAGTCTATATGAGCATAACTCGTTTTTAACGAGCAAGTCCTGATTATAGAGAGCAATATTTTTGTGATTGATAAAATTTCTATTGACTTTCATCTCTCCAGCTCAGCTAATCATGTCAGAGTTTTCCCAGTAGCTTTTATTTTGATGTATTATATTGTGTAATATAAATGTGTTTATATTAATTGTTTTATTTACATATATCATATATATTTCAATCATTTTATTTTTATTTATGCTATAGGTGGATTCAGCCTTTGGGGCTAACTTGGACAGAAGAAGCTTCTGTTGTTGAAGATGGAAATGCAAATTTATTCAAACAAGGCATTTCAGCTTTTTATGATGGATTAGTGGAAAATGCTCATATAAATCAAGTGAGTTTAAATTGTATTGTTGTTTTGTTTTTCCATCTCATAGTATTTTAGTTTGTTTGCTTTTCCTTTTTTCAAAGGAAATGCATGCCAATATTCATATGAGGACATGAGTTTCAAAGCTCGCCTCATCCAAAATTTTAAAAAATAAAAATTTTTCTATTGAACTATTCTGTTGGTTAACCAGCATTGAAAAAAGACTTCAATCTTCAAAAAAACTTGTTTTAAGGTGTATTTTCTAGCATTATGAAATCTTGGTTTACAATAAAAATCAATCGACACAGTCAGGAATATTTCGCAATTTCCCAAAATGCGATTTTCTTGATAAGAGGAATTTTGAAATTCATATTCTCATACATAGATATTAAGCAGGATGGTCATTCTGCCAAACCAAGCTATGAAAAAAAATAAAAGCCATCCAAATAGAAAAACTTTAAAAACATAGAAAGGACAGCTGCTAATTATACAGGATGTGACTTCTCCATGTTAAATCAACCAAACCAGGGTTGCCACACCACCGGGAAAACACAAAGAATTTCAAAATACCCTCTTAAAAAAGGGAAAATCCAGGGAATTTTTAAAAAATCTGGAAAACACAAGGAATTTTTTTTTCTGGTATATCAAAACATATTTTTTTTATTTTTTTTATTTTTTTTATTTTTTTTTGCTTTTAAAATAAAATTTTCTTCGCGGAAGAAAGAAAATCTCGGAAAAGCGGCGCGAAAATTCACTCTAAGTGGCTCTTCCATGTTTCTGCCTACACCCTTTCTTTCCCATGCGAATAGTTGAATCCACACAGCACCTCCTCTCAATGCCATCCATCTGCGACTGCGCGTAGTTTTCTCTCCCTTTCTTATTTCTCTTCTGTTTCTCCCGTCGCGTCAGTTCAAAATAGCCATTAGATTCTTCCGTGATTTTCCGTTTTTCTGTCATTTTCCGATTTTTTTATATCATCAAAAGACCGCGTGAAAAAAAGGACAATTTTCGTAAAAAGGTCGCCCAAAAAAAAAAAAAAGAAAAGAAAAATGCGATTTTTCTCAAAAGATTGCGAGAAAAATGCAATTTTCGTCGAATTATCCCAAGATCGTGTAAAAAAAAAAACGCGATTTCCGACAAAATATTGCAAAAAAATGCTGTTTTCATCACAAAATCGCAAGAAATGTTGTTCTTGTCAAAAGATCGTTGAAAAACGGCGATTTTTATCAAAAGGTCGCGAAAAAAAAAAAAAAAAAAAAAAAAAGCAATTTTCTTCATGAAGTCGAGAAAAAATGTCAATTTTCTTCATAGAATCGCAAAAAAACGGCAATTTTCTTTATCGAATGGCGATCGAACAGCGATTTTCGTCAAAAATTTTTGTAAAAAAAAACACCTATTTTTGTCGAAAATTGCCGTTGACAAAATTGTGACAAAAATTGCCAATTTTTTTTTTTTAAATAGCAATTTTAATTATAAGATCGCAAAAAAAAAAAAAAAAAAAAAAAGAAAAAATGCAGAAAATTTGCTGCAATATTGTCTTCAACAACTTTTTTTTTTTGCAGTTGAGTGATAAATATTTCAAAGTATTTTTTAGCTGAATGCTTGAGTATTGCTCTACTGTTTTTATTATTATTAACGTAAAATGTGGGATTTAATAATAAATGTAATAACTTTAATGATTATTTTTTGTTTGCTCATATTACATAATGTATTATATTTGCTCAATTAATTGGGTAATGTTAAATTACAGGGTCGTTAACTGGCATACATACATGCATATATTTTTGCACACTCAGCATACAGGGACGTAGCTTTAGGGGGGGGAGGGGGGAGCCTCCCCTCCCAATATGTTCAGGTAGTAGGGCGCCAAAGAAGGCTTAAGGGCGCCATTAGGCGCCCGGAAAAAAAGGCTTTGTAAGTAGTAATAAGTAATTATAAAATAACTTAATTTGAAATGTAAAATTACAAAATAAATTATTATTCACTTACAAAACATGAAAAAGGCACTTAATTTTAGACTTGTTACTACCTCTATTCCCCCACTCCTATCCCGAAGAAAATTTATGCATCCAAAATAAAAAAATTCAAAAACAGGCTTGTAATGAATTCCAGGATAGATGTACAGTTATTTCCTTCTTATAGTAGTTGTTGGTCACCCTTAGAAATAGATAGAAAGGGAAAAGAAGTGTGGAAACGACTGTAGTGCGTTTGAATGGTTCTATAATATGTTTTAGTAGTAGAACGCCACAAAAGGTTTAGAGGTGCAGTCAGGCACCTAAAAAAGAGGGTTTAAAAAAGGGCGCCATGGAAGGTTTAAAGGCGCCGTTTAGGCACCTAATATTTTTATTTTTAATGTGACATTCTTAGATTATTTTTTTACTCACACACACACAAAAAAGGAAAAAGAAAAATAATGAAAAAGCAGTAACATGATTTGGAATTAATATTATTGTAAATTTATAAGAAAATAAATTATGGTTTCAAAAAAATATAGGCAATCCATTACATTTGAGACATTTTAAGATTACTACTAGGCGCTATCCCCAATGCGAAAACAAGAACACATTCCGGAAATGGACATTGTTCGATCACTACATGTAATGTGATTTTTCGGAGAAAAGCTCTCCCCTTATTCCAATTCAAGGTTGGTGGTCCTCGACAGGGTCATCTGACCTTAATTATTTTAACTCCCCTCTTATGTCCTTCCTTGTGTGAGGTTAGATAATTTCCGGCACCTACATACATCTTTGTTGTCCAGTGTCTAGTGTTGACAGATTGTACTGAAGCTAATAATGCGACTTTTCAAAACTAGCGATTTTTTTCGTTCAATTTTTAAAATAAAAATAAAAAGCTGTCTTTCGTAGTCATCCAGAGAGAAGAAATTCAGTCATGAATGATGACTGAAATAAAACATAAAAATAAAAAACCAGGAATAAAAGAGAAAAAGAAGTTATGAAGCGAAGAAATGACGCAAATTTATGAAAAAGTGGATGAAAAACGATGATGCAGTCGAAGGTAAAAAATGTACATATTTTCCTTTAATTAAGCATGTTCTTAAAGTACAATGTTTATATTTCTGACGCAATTGTGAGTTCATTTATTATCAATCATTGCTATTATTATAGGAAAAAAATCGAATAGCATTCTCAGTTTTTCGGTAAATTTAAGTTTTAATTTTTATTATTTATTTCCTAAACAGATAGCTATTTTTTGATAATGGTGATTTCTGAAGCTTTTACATTATTAATAATCGACCTAGTTTTAACCCAGGACTGGGCAGGAATGAAGCTTTCTCCAAAAATTAAAAGAAATACAGTCGAGTCTCTATACAACGAAACTCCATACATCGAATTTCTCTATATAACGAATTTTTAATAGGAACAGTCCCCTTTTCGCATGATTACATTAAAACAGTCTCTATATAGCGAAATATCTATCTCCATATAACGAATTTTTTCATAAATTGGTCTTAATTTATTCAGTTTTTAAAAGCTTCGAAATCATATGGAATCAATTTTCCATCACTTATTTTTGATTTATCGTCAGTGCTGAGTTTTTTTTTCTTTTCTTTTACGTATATATTACTTCTCCCTTTGTTCTTTAAATCCAACGAATTCATCCCACCTCCCACACACCTTTCAACATCCTTCTCAAAACAGTGTCAATTAGATTGATACACATGTAAGAGAGGAATCAATGAGAGGCACATAAGAGAGGCCTTGAAATGGAGGGAAATGTTAACTACAATTTTTCCTTCCTTGCTAAAATTTGAGCATTTTTTTTTTCTTTGAGAGCGTAACAACTTTAAAATCACAACAGCAAAAGATTACAGATTTCTTCGCCTGAAATTAATGAAAGTCTTCCTTTTTTGATTTCCATTATATTAAGCTTTCAAATAAATGTCTGTTCTCTTTTTTGAAACAGCTTACATAATTAAGAAATAAAATGTTAGGTTAATATATACTTTTAAATATTTTAAATTCTTAATTCAAAACATCAAAAATAATATTTGTTCAAATTTCACACATTAAATACGATTTTTAGCACCATTCTCTATACATCGAATTTCTCTATATAATGAATTTTTTACTGGAACAGTGGATTTCGTTATATAGAGACTCGACTGTATATGTTTAAGGGTGTACTCGAAAACATGCTTTTCTACCTTCAACACCTCGAAATTTTCTGATAGAATTTCAGACTCATTTTTAAAAATAGAAACATGAAACTTGCTGGAGTGATTTTTGAAGAGATGTACAAGATGCCGTATGATCTTATTTTTCGCTCCATTTATTAGAATTTGATTGATAAACAATCATTGCTTCAGCATGGTTCTTTTTTTCGTCTCCAGGTCTTTCGCTTCGGAAAATTCGGTTCACAATTCCTACTTTGACAGCATTTTCCCCTCTATTTTCTGCCTTTATCAAAATATCGAGATTTACGGCACCTTGTATAGTTTCTGAATAAGAGAATCTGTCAGTCTGATGAATTTGAGAGCAAAAGTGAATTCAAAATTAAATGCGAAAATAAGCAGTTTGGATCGGAATACACCATTACTTACAAATGTTTTTCGAAAAAGCAATCGAACATAGTAAGATGCTATCGAATGGAACCAAACAAATATTCAGTTTTACATGTCTTATACTATTATTATTATTTAGGTTTTTGGTATCCACATACTGCATTTTCACAGATTTATAAATTTTCACAGATTATTATTTCACATTTTATAAAACACTGTATATTAAATTGTAACATTATAGTTAAAAATGCATTGTTTATGATCAAGTGGTACTGATTTCATTCTTGCAAAGGTTACTGATCATGTGGTAAAAAAAATGTTTTTCAAAAACATTTTCAACCGAGCAATATTTTTTTTTTTTTTTTTTTTGGCTCTATTTTTTGTTTTATAATATGATTCCTAAATATAATTTTGTTATGTTTTATCAATTGTACATATAAGTTTCAAGTTATTGTCACTCTTCTGAGGGGTCTTTTTTCTGCCTTGCGGTGGACATTACAGCTTAAATTTGATTTATCTGAAAAATAACAGTTTTCAATTAACTATATAAACATCACGATGTACCGACGTGCAAAGTGAACTCTTCTATCTGAAATTCCAAAATATATGTGTATATGTCTTTATTTTAAATCCAGATTGAAATAGTCTATGCATCTGAGTTTTTTGCGTCGCTAATTGCTATTGTGATAAATTACTTTTGACGAAATTTAATGATATCCGGTATTCAGCATACCATTGCTAAATTGAACATGTTGCTTAAGGGGTTAAAAATGTTTTTGTCCAAGTGATTGGATAAAGGGATTTGGAATAATTGATTTTTGCTTTTAAAGTAGCCATTGTCAAAAGAGAGAATTAAATTTATTTTGAACGACTGTCTTTTAATGTTGAAAAAGTGACAGGAAAAAAGTATTCGTTAATGTACTGTATAATTAATAGAATAATCGTGCAACCGATTTAAAAAATGTACATTAGAAAAAAATAACTACTTTAAAGTTTTGTGTTACAATTGCAGTCCAATACAGGTTATTTTTTACTTATCTGTATTTACTGGGGAACTAAGATTATAAAAGGGAAAACATGTTATTTCATTTTACAGAAACTGGAATATTCAGTATATTTGGTATACAGACCACCGTTACTTCCTTGAAAAAGGGTCGAATGTTCATCCAGAGATTTAACATTCCTTTTTTACATAGTTCCTTTTTTACTATTATCACTACTACTATCACTATTACTACTATCACTCCCACCACATTGGTGGGAGTGATAGTAGTGGGCCCGATCTCGGAGGATGTCACGAGAAAAATTTAAGGCTAAATTCAATTATATTGACCAATAAGTTTCGGGCGGAAACTGCGGCTTTGAAACCACTATAACTCTATTGTAATTAACTTTGTGTTCTGTATTTTTAATTTTTCTTCCAAATACAATTGTTCTTATCGTGTCAGGAAAATGAATTTAAGGATCCAGGATTCGGATTCTCTTCAAACATTCTACATTGCCTTTTTAGACCTTGAAAAAACAAGAGCTGGGAGAGATATTTTATCAGCACATGTGCATGCACGCTGGAAGTGGAAGTTTAATCATGGCTGCATCACTTATATCACCTAAATAGATGCCATTGCCATGAATAATTAACTAAACATAAAAAGTAGCATAACTACCCTCCTCTCCTAAAAAATGTGCAAATAATTCAAGGGCGCCAAAACATTAAAAGGCGCCAAATTTTGGTTCTCCCCCCCCCCCCCCCAACAAAAATTTCATGCTACGCCCCTGTCAGCATAGAATAAACGCATTGCAGTACAGGGAAAACACAGGGAATTTTTTTTCAAGATTAAAGTGGCAACCCTGCAAACATGCCAACATAAAATTTCAGATATTGAAACAAACAAGTATCGCAGAAAAATAAAATGAAAACTAGAAGCATCTAATGAATAAATTATTCAGTTTAAAACCAAACTTACTTTCATAAGTAAATTATAAACACCATTAGGTACTTGTTTTAAAAGCATTGAGTTACTGAAAATGGTCACTTTTTTTTTTTTTCCCTTCATCAAACTTATATTTTCAAACAACATAGAGACTTTAATAATAGACATGGAAAAGTAAGGATTGCATTTTGAGACAGGTAATTAATCAATCTACATGCTTTTATAAAATTCGATTTTAAAAAGTTAAATTTCTATCTTTGATTAGCAAAAAACTGTAAATTTATTGAAAAATCAACAAATTATGCCAAATGGTGAAAAATTCACCCCACCCTTGTTCTATCAATATTATAATGGGACAAATCCAATGTGGTATGACAATTTCGAGTTTAATCTACTAGTTGGTCATTTTCTTCTAGATATTTTTCATTGTGAAATTATAAAAATTTGAAATGGAATCATTTGCAAGCATTTTTATTTTCTTTTTTTCATTACATTGAATGTATTTTATCTTAATTTAGCTTGAAGCAAATTATTTGCGCTATGCAAGACCGGATCTCAGCCAGTCCCAAGAAATTGCATTTTGTGTTTTGAGAGCCTGCTTACTAGAAGATTTATTAAAGTTTGAACCCTCTGAATCCTGCATTGAACATAGTGGTACTTTAAATTCTATTGCTTTTTTACAATGTATGAAAAACATTCATCAAAACTATAGCACTGAATTTTAATAAAATTACATATATATTTTATTTTTTGTCTTTCCATGAATATTTTAAAAAAAGTGTTAGGTGTAGTTACCATAATAATGAAAATTTGAATATCTGTGTGTAATTCAGGTATTTCATGTGTGTTTTTTATATTAATAAAAAACATCTCCATTTCTGTATTTTCATGTTAAAATAAAATGACAAGAAATAATTTTATACAATTCTGAACAATTAAAAAATGAATGTTGTTAAATGTAGATACATAACTAACCACCTCGAGATCTTATTTCACTGCCCCTTTGATTTTTTTTCTTTAAGTTAATTATATTATTTTAATTTTTTAATTGAATAAGAAGCAAAGCTCTGTTTTATGCATGAAAATTCAGATGCTTATGTAATCTATGTGAAATGAAAGCTTTAAATTAATAAATAATTGTTTAAGATATTTTCATTCAATGTTATTTTTTATGATTTTTTATTCTGCTGTGAAATTTGATATCTAAAAAATGTTTGTTTAAAAACATTATTGTCTGAAAAAATATACCAATTAAAATACCAGTTTGCCTAAATGAGTTGTTCAAAAAAGAAATAGAATGGAAATTAAAGATATAATTTTAAGAGTTAAATTATTTTTTAACTTTTTTAATTCAGTGAAATTTTTGTAATTTGTACTTGTTTATTCAAAATTCTGGATATATCAATTTATTTTGTTCGGTCCCTAGAATTTTGTATAAAAAATAATTAAAAAATCGTGGATAATTTGAATTTATAATGAAGGACAATATACTATCGCCCTTAAAATTTTGTGGTAAAAATTGTGGCTGAAACTTTTTCCAGCTAAAGCTCAAAATATTTCAATAGTTTTTTTAATGGTCTTTCTAAGGAAAAGAAAGGTAAATGGTTTAGAATGTCACTATGTAGGGATTTTCAAGAAATTTTCTGATTGAAGCAAAATCCCAAGACCTGGTCAATATAAAATTTGATTCATCAATCATGTGTGAGGACTATATCAACGTAGGCGAAAATATGGCTTTCTGTGGCAAGGTAACTGATATGATGGTGATTGGGGGCTGGCAGATGAGTCAGTGACTTGTATGCCTAAGACTCTAGAAGACAGTAAAAAATATTGAACATTTGATAGCAGATGAACTCAAAAGCAAAAATACTTATATTAAATGCAATGAAAAGTGGGAAGGGAGTGCTCAAGCCTCTGAAGCTATTGAACGACTGCTGCTAGATCGAGTTTATTATTAGTCATTGTAGCTCAACTTACAAAGAAAATTCAAGCAACGGCGATTGAAGGCCATGTGATCAGTGCTGAGTGAAGCGTCGACCTGTCCTTCAATCGCCGTCAGTGCCATCTATTGTTTGAGATGCGAACTAAAATAAAAAATTGCAGTAAAAAAACTCCTGACATTACACATAACCCTCCTGCAAAAATTTTTTTAATAGCTGTCACCGTTTGCAAGTTATTGAATTTTAAAATCCATCAGTCATTTTTGGGACACCCGGTAAATGGACTTCAATGCTCTTTTGACAGTCTTGTTCAATTTAGAAGATTTTATTTTTATATCAGTTGATAGGTTGGAATCATATACTATGACTCAAAGATATTGTATTCAAAGAAGCAATTAAAAATATCTGACTTATTTCTTAATAATGATGAATAATTGAAGCTAGTAAAAAATGCTTGACTTAATGAAAAAAAAAAGTATTCTTAGGTGAAGTTTGTATGCTAAATATTTTATTGTGGATTTATCTTTTTTATTTATCTCTTTTTGATAGAATATACATAATTTGAATGTTTGGATGTTTTGAACTTTTCTATGATCCATTCAACTTTGAAATTACCTAAGTTTAACTGTATATATTTATACAGCTTTCATTGTATTTTATGTATTTTTTGTCGATTTTGAATCGATAACAGGGGTAAGGAGGAAAACTTGCAATTGCATAACAAGTATCTCTTATATTGCAATAATTACTGTAAAATACCATTAATCCTCCCCCCCCCCCCCCCCCCAACAGAGCAAACAATAAAAAAATATTCAGATGACCTGCTTACACGAGATTTGTCTGTGATCTTTTCACAAAATTTGCATGGGTTTTTCAGAATATTTGCAGGGTTTTTTTGCAATGTTTTACAAAATTTTTGCACTTTTTTTTCCCCCCCCCCCACATATATTTGATGAATTGTGCAAAGTTTTTTGCAATGTTTGCGGAAAGTTGTGGGTTTTTTGGCGATATTTGACAAATTTTGCAATTTTATCGTGATTTTATCGTGAAATTAGTGGGGTTTTTGACAAAATTCATGTTTTTCTGTGATTGTTTGACTTAATTTGTATTTTTATTTTGATCTTTTGATGACATTTGCATTTTTTATCGCTATCCTTTGACAAAATTTGCAATTTTTTTGTGATCCTTTGACTGTATAATCTTTGTAAACTTGACATATTTATATTTTTTCCCTACAATCTTTTGACAAAATGTGCATTTTTGGCCATCCTTTCAAGAAATTCATGATTTTTCCATGATCTTTTGACATAATTTGTGTTTTTCCTGCAACTTTTTGATAAATTGTTCGTTTTTTGGCAATCCTTTGATAAAATTCATGGATTTTTTGTGATCATATATATATATATATATATATTACACTATCATATGTGGCACAAAAATCACTATTATTTGTTAGTTTTTTAATGGCAACATCCAAATGAAACACATCTTATTGATTACTGTGTAAAAGTCCTTTGGTAATATTGTCATCTGTGGTAAATTGGATTTATTTTGTTTATTTATATGTTTTGTTCCTTCACTGCAATTATGGATCTTCAAAATATCATTATTTTTTTTTTTTTTTCTGTTCTTTTTACTTAAAAAAATAAATAAAAGTCATGAATTTTAAACTTTTCAGTTTCAAATTAAGGTTATGTGTTATAAATAAAATGAGTGTAAAGATTGTTATTATTATTTTAAATAATTAATGAAATACAAAAAAAATGCCATAGGTGCAGGCTTTCATAAAAATTGTTCTTGATTTATCAGCACGGATGTCATATAAACACCACATTGGTGCATTATTTTTCTGACACCAATTTGGCAAAAACTTCATTTTCAAATATCAGTTACATATTTTTTAACTAATTTCTATTATTTTTAAAATGAAATGACATTAAATAAAAAAAAGTTTAGTTTATAGTTTTAAAATAAAATAATTTATATCATTAAAATATATATATATAGAAATAAGCAAACTGTTTATTAATAAATAAATATCAATAGCTGAGTTATCATGTGAGCCACATATAATTGCCATTTTGTTGCAATCTCGCCAGTGCGGTGCGTATATGACATCGGTGTCTATTTCTCTAGCAGAATCTTCTAATTTGGCCAAAAATTGAGCAATTAAAATAAATAATGAATAAAAACAATATGATTTAATGCTTAGTTTACATTCTAAGGAGGTCAAATTGATCACCAAGGGCGGCTAGTTTGAAGAAATTATTGTTTTTTCACGATTCTTTGACGCAATTCATGCTTTTTCAGCAATCATTAGAAAAAATTCCTTTTTTCTTTTTAGCAGTTCTTTGATGTACTTTCCATTTTTTAGTGATCTTTTGATGTAATTTATGTTTTTTTCACCGATCTTTAAGGGGGAGAGGGTGCTTTCTCAGGTTTTTTTGAAATTTTCAATTTTTTTAATAAAGTCATTTGAGGGCATTTGATCGGGAAGGGTTGATTATCAGTATTTTATGATAATTTATTTATCAAGAATAGAAAATGCCATTCAATGTGAAGCCTGTCAATTTTATCCCCTTACAGTTAAAAAGTAGCCAGAAACAAAGTTTCACATTGTTGAGCAGTGAATTTTAGAACCACTTTAAGGTATATTTCCAAAGATTACATTAACATAAATTCATTATTGCTATTAATATTTTCACAAAACATATATTGCCTACCCTATGCATTCTGAGAACAAAGTCCAATTTCGACTCAGTTCGATCATGTAGAAAAAAATGCAAGCCTGACTTAGGCTTAGTCTTGAGTATGCTGAAAAAATTAAGTATATTCTTAGACACTCTGCAATTGTCTGATGCCTTAATGAAATTTTATGCTCAACCAGTTACATTTCTGTGTTGATGTTGTCAAATTAGCATTGGCCTGTGATGCACATTTATGCTTATTCTTATTAAAATCATATGTATTGGAAATGGCTCATGTTTTATAAAATTTTCATATCAAACCAGTAGGCTTGCTAAATTTTATTGGTCCAGTCTGTTGAAAAAATTGTCCTAATTCTGCTACTCCGGCCCATTTCACATTTTTGGAACAGTTTGATGTTCCAAATATGGGCCTCAAGCCAAGCCCCATCCTGTACAGATCATCTTTATGCTAGATGTCCTAGTAATAAATAAAAAGTCATGTAATGTACATATATAAGAAGGTAACTTTTTAAAAGTTTTTATTAAAAGGAATGTCAAAATCAAATTAAAAAAGATGATGGATTTGTTACTATTTGTGACATCAATGACTTTTAAGCTTGCTGCTTCAATTTGGAAGTCTTTCTGAGATCATGGAAATTGTCACTTAAGACAATTCCATGTCTCTATTATTCAATAAAATTATTTACTCATATTGGTGATTCTTTGTTTTCTCCTGACATCTCTTTACAAATGAATAGACTCTTTTTTTTTTTTCTGTCATATTTTATAATGTTAGCTAAGAGTTTTTGTGCATATTTGTGTTTAACTCTCTTGGTTTTATAATTCTTTTAGTTGCAAAATTTGTTTTTAATCTGAAAATTTGTTCTAATTTTCCTTTTCAGTGATTCTTGATATGAGCAAAATTTACTTGCCAGAAGATATAATGTTTAGTTTGTGCATTTTATTAAGTTTAAAACAGGTAATACAAATTTATATTCTTGTTTTGTATCTTAAATTTATGTATATTGCTTTTAAAATGTAACATTAAAATGATTGTCTGCTTGTAATTATTGCTAATAATGATAATAATTATAATCTATTAAAAAATGCTTTTATTTTCCTTTTATGTTCTGATATATTTTTTTCCCTCTTTCAGCCTGAAAATGCTGAATCATTGTTCAAAACCTTACCAAGTACTCCTATAGTGTTTCAATTTGCAAGTCTCTATTATTCAATAAAATTATTTACTCATATTGGTGTTTCTTTGCTTTCTTCTGACAATGAAGTGGATCTTGACCCTTCAAGCATCATCCGAAGAGTAATATATTTTTTTTTATTATTATTATTCTCAGAAATTAATTTATGTACCTCTTATATTTCTGAGTGCAATATTACTGAGCTTGGGACATAAGTCATAACAACTATTTCTCCCATAATTGTAGATGTTGTACGAAAGTTAGAAATATACAACTAAAAGAAGGTAGTGTATAAAGTTATCAAAAAATTAATAATAGTCCGAGAGCTGTTAAGCTTTTTAGACTAGGTATTTAAGATACCATGAAAATTTGTATAACACTTCTTTTATAATGCCTGAATATAAAATCAAATGCCTGGCTGAAGCATCGTAACACTTAGCCAACTTATTATTTTTTAATTTTCAAAATTTTTGCTCCAAAAAAATCCTTGAAGCATTTTAAAATTTTAATATCTTCAAATTTTGCATTTAATGAAGTAAAAAAAATATTAAAGTCCGACACTTTAGCCGACCGAAAAACTGTGCCAGACTTTTTTAAGAGGTGTTTTATAACTGTCGAAAAAAGATATTTAAGTGCATGCTGAGATTTAGACAGAATAATATTTGTGTTTAGAAAAAAAATATTTTGAAAATGACAGGTAGTTTTGATGGAACTTTCTATTTGCCAGATAATTGGGAATGTTAAATGCCAGTTTCAGTTAAGCTGGACTTGCAGTGCCATGCTGGAGATTCATTTACGATATAAACTTATGGTAAAAACAAAGCGTAAACTGCATTGCAGTTCCTCCTCAAAGTTATCTTAAGATAAATTTATTTAGATGACTTAATGCCAGACAGCTTTAAATCTAATTAAGCATTTTGAAGATACACGACACCTTATCACTTTATCACATTTGTTGTGCTGTGATTTGTCCGGGTCAAATAACTGTTCATTTTGCGGTGCTTTATACAAATATCTTGCTTTTTGAGTTGTATATATACTTGTACATTTTTTCAGATAGTTATGCTTGCTCTTTTGCTTGCATCATAACATTCTTTGCATGAATGACTGTCATGTTTTGGGATTTACCCAATGGTTATGTTTTGAGCATATATTTAGCAGTTGTAGAGCTCTTTAATTTAGATCATGTTTAATTTAAAGCTTTCTATAAATGTCTTATGTTTTTAAAGTTTGTCATAGTTTCATACAACATCTCATATCATATCATTTTTAGGTCTCATTTCTAAATTTGGGTGAAAAATTGTTTTTGAAAACATTGGTTATGGGCCATTCTTTTTGCCCATTAAGTGAAAATTCTCAAATATTTAATTTAGAGATGATGTTAACCTTAAAAGTTTTTCAAAAAGTTGAAAGATAGGGGGACTGCAAACTAAAGCTAAAAATGGAAATTGAGAAACTAGATAACTATAACTATGCTACCTGGAAAGATGATGTTTTGGCACTTTTAATGGATAAAAGGGCTTATGAACATGTCATGAACAAAGATTATAAGCTCAAAAAAGAGACAACTCTAAAGAAACTCGTGACTTTGAAACTCAAAAGAATCAAACTTATAGTACAGAATACCTAAATATTTTTACCATAACCATTGCCACATATTCTTAGTTTGTTGCATTACATATGCATGAAATTATATTTAATTTAACAATTTATAAATAAAATATAAAGAATTTAAATTGTTCATATCACTTTGTTGCATGTCATATATTATTAATAATATTCAAAATTAAAATTTCATTCTTTCATTTTAAAATATTATTCATATTTATTTTCTTTTATTTCTTTGATTTTAAAAGTTAACTCATAATTTAAAATATATGTATATTTTTTAGGCTTTAGAGTTGGGGAAATCTGATAAATACTCCAGTTCTGAGCAGTGCCAAAAACTGTTAAATTTTTTGAAGAAATACAACAAAATGTTGCATGATTTTCTTCAAGCTGAAATTCTCCACAGCATTGGTGGAGGTGTTGATGCTACAAGATTTACTAATGATGATGAGTATAAAAAGGATACTATTTTGGGAATTTCCATGTAAGCAAAATTACTGTTTGAAAAAAAGGTTTTTGATTTAGATCTATTGTATCTAGCTTTGTATTATTGAAGTATTTTTAAATTTTTATGCTTTTATGTATATATTCTTTTAAAAATATCATGCAGAAATTATAGCTTAACTTTTTAAAGCATTTATTTTTTAACATTTGTTGATATAAAATATTAATGCTTTATATAGAATAAGGAAATATAGACAAACCTACTGTATAAAAAATTATATGATAGGCAAAAAGGACAGAAATTTTCTTTTCTTCAAATAAATAAATGTTTTTTGTGGGAGAGTAGCAATGTATAATGCAAATTTATAATGTAATAAAAATCACAAATTATTATTTTTTCGGTTTTGTTCATCTCACAAAACCTGAATACCCCTGTCCTTCCCAAAATTACAAAATTTTGAAAAATTCTTATGTTATTTTAGCTAAGCAAATTTGTTCTTTTTCAATTTCAAAACATAATCTTAAATTTAGCAAGTATCATAGAGGGCTCATGGTCTATGATAAAGCAAATGTCTCTCACAATATAAATTGTGGTTTTGAAACTGGTGGAACTTCGAAATTCTGATTTTTATTATGCATCATTTTTAGATTATTTAAAAAAAAAAAAAAATCCTTCCCCCTCCCCAATTTTAAAGGCTTATTTATTATTTTTTATTTTTATTTATGTATTTTTATTTATTTTATTTTATTTTTACACAGTGATTATTTTTAAAATCCCTTTTAAAGAAAAGCTTTCTTCTTCTTTAAAAAACCAAAAAAATCTATTGAAAAAAAAAAAAAAAAAAAAAAAAACTGGAGAATTATTTATTTATATTTTTGAAAAATGCTCTTGCTCATTTAGTAACAATTAATGTTTAACATAGCACATGATATAATCAAATCCATATTTAATATAAAAAAAATCCTCATTTTTATAAATTAGATATAGAGGAATAAGTAATGAATTTCCTTGTAGTAAAAATTATTTGTTTGTTACTACCATCTACAGACAATGTCTTGCAATAAAATATTTCTATGGACAATTTTTTTAAGTTATCCACTAGATTATTGAAGAATTGAAAGGTATTTTTTATTTAGAGTTTTAAAATATGTTAACATTATTTTTTGACACCATCTAGTGAGTTTTTGAAAAGGTTTAAAATTTACATAGATTTTTTCTGAATTATTTCAACATTTTAAATATTTTTAAACAACCTTCTGTTTTTAAAAATATCTAGATTTTTTAATTTTATTTAAAAAATTTACTTGAAATTTGATTAAAATATGTATTTTTTAATTGCTTTGAAATTCAATGTAATGGTGCTTCATTTATGTAAGATTTTAATAATTATAAATTAACAATTTTGATTTATTAATTTAAGAATAAAGTGTTTTAAAAGACATATTGAATGAAATCCTCTATATACACTTAATCACTTATTTTTTTATCATATTGTACCTGTTCATGTAGTAATATATTGATAGAAAGTTCTATTCATCTATTTTAACTAAGGAAATACGTGCAGGACCTACACAAAATTAAGCTGATCGAGAAATCATTAGTTTGCTGTTCTCAAGCAGTCTTTGATAATTTCTAGTTTTGAAATGAACATTAGCACATTTGAAATGAACATTAACACATTTAAAATGAAAATTAATGCTATTGAAGCAACAATATACCTGCAATAGCTCAGGTACAGCTCTTGATTGTCAAAAATTATGACTAACAGTAGACAAACTGTGATCTTTCATTGTTATTAAAATTGGTATTTTCTGTTTAAATGTATTGCTGTAATCTGTTTTGCTACTCTTTTGACCCAATAATTCCTTTTGTTTAATAATGAATCATTTTCATTGAAAAGTATGTTGATAAAATAAATAAAAATGGCAATATCCTAAAAGTGTGTCAATCAGAGTAACAGATCTTTGTTGATTTGCACCTTAAATAGTTAAAATAACAATCAAAAATAATTTTGTTACTTTATATAGCTACAGTAAAATACCTCAGTTTTATCAATAAGGATTTATGCTTTTTTTGCTGTGTGTAACAGAAAAATTACTCTTAAATGAAAAAATTTTCACTCATAAAAACTCTGTCTACAATGATTACATGAAAATTACATCATTTTCTAGATTCTTACCATCATGAGTTTCATGAAGTTTTATTTGTAAAAAAAAGATTGACAAAATTTCCCTATTTAAAGAAATTTTGATTTCAGTAATTTCAGTTTAAGCACACAGTTCAATTACAAATCTATTTTATTTATAGAGCTGTAGGTGACGTCACGAACAGGTTTTTGCTGCTGCTGTAGGATAACCATCGCTGCCTTTATCAATGCTTTTTATGTTTGTGTGTCCTACAGCTTTCTTCATTGTTCTCCGGTAAAAGTCACATGATGTGAACTGCTCTATATTATTCTTTTATTGATTGGTTGATTAAAGCATTAATTCCATTACAGAATATTAGCAAAAACAAATATTGAACTATTTATAAATAAATCAAATTGTATTGAATAAATGTAATTGTAAGTACATACAAAATAAAACTAGTTTTAAATATATGCCTACTTTTGGCCTTATTTGCGTAGTGTTTCATCTGAAACAATAAACTCAGTCCAAAGCCAAAAACAATTTACATCCAACCGGGCCTGCAGAAAATCAACTCAACTTGCAGATGAAAAAAATTAAAGCCAAGTCTAGACAAATGTGTCCTATGATCAATTGGGGCTTAAGAATAAATCAGTCTAATGCAGGATTCGACTGCCAACCCTGAGAAGAGAATGAGAAGTTTGTTAAAATAGTACAGTCAAACCTACTTAACATGAACTCGCGTAACGTGAATTACTTTTAACATGAATTGTTTTCACAGTCCCCTATAAAGATGGATACAAAGATTTGATACTGATAACATGAATTACTGTTGACAAGAACAAAATTTTGATTTCCCTTGATGCTCATGTTAACGAGGTTTGACTGTATTTGTAACTGCTTGTGTATTAGGTAAATTATTTTATCTTGTGAAAGTAAAATATGTAATTTTTATTTTTGTTTATTTTTCAAATATTAGTTATGAAACTTGCATTTAAAAATAAACGATTGTGATTCTTTTCCTTCCAAAACTTTTAATTTTTCAGGACTTTAGATGACAGTGTCTTTAATACAGCTGTGTCTCTTGCTCGCCATTATAATTTATCAGTGTGGGAAATATACATGACACATCTAGAATATTTGTTTTCAGAAAACAGGTAAATATTTTTTTAGTCATCTGAAAAATCTAAATAAAGGATGGGGGAGCATATAATGTCTCACAACCTGCCTTAAATTTTAAGTCATTTTAAATTTTGTCTAATCTGATTCTTTTACAAATTCCAAAATATTATTAATCATTTCAGCCATGATTAAAAATGTATAAAAAAAAGAATAAAACAAATCAAAATAATACTAAGAAAAAAAGCAATGTAATAATTTGTTCTGTTTATTTGTCAACATGGGTCTGCGGAGGAGTTACTATAAATTATGTAGCCAGAAAGGTAGACAATTGAAAAATATAATAATAATAATAACATTAATTACGAATAAATCCCGATCACAGTGAAACTTGAATAATGTGAACTTATTTATTTCAAAATTCTGGATAATTTGAATTTTTTGTTCGGTCCCTAAAATTCTGGGTTGAAATGATGTGGAAAATATGTGGATATTTCAAATCTTATTTTTGATAATTCAAATTTTTTGCACAATTGCACTTAAAATTTTGCAATAAAAATTATTCCTAAGACTTTTTTTAGCTAAGGTTCAGCTTAAAATAGTTTAATAGTTTATTTTAACAGTTTTTCTAAGTAAAATAAAGATAATGGTTTGGGATGTCACTGTGACTTAAGCAAAGTTCTATTTTACAAAAATCCGAGGATTTGATCACATCCTTTCAGCAGGAGAATATTTCACTGCATGTTGAAAGAAGGTTGCAATATTAGATTCTCATCATTTATCCTTCTTCTTCTTTTTTTCTCCAGAAATACAGCCAAATTTCTTTTGGCCATAAAGTCACATGGTAAATATTTAATGTGGTTGCAAGTTATTGTGCTTGTGCTTTAACCCTCTAAGCGTTTGGCCCGTAATATTCCGTACACTAAGCTCCAGGTTTCACTGCAATATAAGCAATGTTTAAGATGTTATAATTCTATAAATTCAATGAATTTTCAAAGCATTGAAGAATGATTAAGACTCTCATGGGTTACATTTATATTCCTAAATGAGATTTTTTATGTAATATTGAAATAATCATATTTTATTAGCATTTAAAACAAAATGAAGAGAAAACATTACAATTTTACCCATTTGTAAGACGCTTGGAGGGTTAATTATTGTTACTATGCTCTTACCGTGTCATTGTCAAAATGTAAAATATCTTATAAGCTGAGCTGTGGAATTGGTTGGAAAAATGGTTGATTCCCACTCTGACTCCACAAATTTTAACAACTCTGACTCAAGGCTTGAAAATATGCTAGTGTTGATTGTTGGTTAAAAACACAAGAAAAATAGAACAAAAATTTCACTATTTTGGCGTTAATTCTGTTCTTAGGGATTTTTCTGCTTTACTAATTTTACAATTTCGTTTCTTGCAAGCAGGAAAAATCCAACTATCAAAATTAAAGGAAGGAAACTTTACAATTTCAGATCTGCAAACTCAAAAAACAAAAAAAGAAATTGCTACAATATTTTTGTTATTACATGTCCTCCGGACTAGATAAATTTCGATAATAAACATGAAAATTTTACTGTTTAGGAAATAATTTTTGCATATTCAAAAAATTAGGGGAAAATTTTTAATTTCCTGAATTTGTTTTACAATTTCAGCTTCTGCAAACCTGAAATATCAAAAAATCACTATTTTATCATTATTTTGGGTACATCTGGTTCAAAAAGAAGAATTACAATTTCACATTATTTTGAATCTTGCATACATGGAAATAAAGGTAAGGGGATTTACTATTTTGGCACTCCTTCTGATCCTACAGACCAGAGAGAAGAATCTGAGTGGAAAGAAGGGAAAATGTTACAATTTTATTTTGGGTTCCATGGCTTCTAAAATTAGCAGAAATTTATAATTATTGCATTAACTCTGGTTAGATATCTGCATGGGTAGGAATCCTTAAAATGTCTACCTTATTTATTTATATTCTTGCATTTTGTACCTCTGACCATGCAAAAAATCTGTTAAAACAACACTGGACCAAAAAAAAGTCAGTGAAGTATGGCCGTGCCCGACTCAATTTCCCCAAAAGTGATCTCATTTTTATAATATGCAATTAAGGTACTTTTATAGAATACTGCATACATATTCAAGGGAAAATTTTATCGTATGTCTCTGATTACAATAAGTTCACAAGCTGTAGACATTATAGAGAGATTAGAATAGCAACATTAATAAGTACTTAGATTTTTAAACTATCACTTTCTAATGAAGTCTCAGTGAAAAAATTAATGTTGTTTAGAGTAAAAGATAAAGCATAGAAATTTGGAATCTGGATAGAAAAGAAGATTTTTTAAAAATATTTCTATGTAATTTATAATTGAACTTTTTAAAGATACCATTAACTGAAATTTATTTTTTTTACTATTCAATCTATTACTATTTTTACAAAATAGTGTTCAATATATCCTGGGAATAATTAAATCCAATTGTGCCTCAGCTCAACTTGTGTATGCAAAGAAAATGTTAACTTCATCTAAGCATAACTTGAATCTGCTGAAAAAATTCAGACTCAGACAGAATCTAACTGTTCTATGGGAATCTCTAAGTTGGACATATTATGTTCCTGTATTGATTTTGTCAAACTTTAAGCACATTTGTACTTATTCTTGCCCCTGTCAGGTCTATTGAAAGTTCTTCCTATTTAGTCAGCATAGTTTGAATCTTTCAAATCTGTTATATTGGGACAGCCAATTTGCTTAATATTTTTATCAATAAAAATATAATAAATTTAATAAAATAAAAGTAAAAAACATAGTTCAAAAAAAATTGTGTTGATTTTGTTGATCCAGTTCGTTTGAAAAATTGTCATCATTTTATGGGTCTTGGATCCTTGCAGAAACCTCCTCTTTACCCGGGGTGCTGCAAAAAGCAAAAAATCTCAGGAAAAGTACTTATATACAGTGCTGAATTCAGGGGGTGGCCCTGGGGGGATTGTCCCCCCTGGAGCAATGAAATGTCCCCTCCCTGGAAAATTTGAGATTTTGGATTTCAATGGTCAAAAAGTGCTATTTTCTCCCCAAAACTCTATAATGTCCCCCCCCCCACAGAGGCATAGAAGTCCCTCCCGGAGTAAGTGTCTGAATTCAACACTGCTTATATACCAAATGTAAAATAACTACTAGCAATTAAAAACAATTTTTATCTACTCTGTACAACGAGCAGCATATTGGATATTTTTAAATTAGGTAGCTTGGTATAGTAAAAAAATAACAATAATAATACATTTTCTCTATTTAAAATTATGGTCAATTGGTTTAATTTCCCTACAAACTGTCTATCAAAAAAAGCTCAAGCTGGAGTCTTCTTGTTTTTTAGTGATTCCAATACTTTTGCTTAAAAATGGGCTTGACTCTGACTCTGCTTATAAGTCATAAACATTAGCTCAAAAGATATCAGTGATTAATCAAATAAAAAAAAGCTTTAAAAAATTGGAAATCACCAAGGAATTTGAAATTTCATCAAACACATTATCAACGTATTTGAAAAACAAAGGTAAAATTTTGAGTAGCAAAAATGGCATTGGGGAAAAATAAAAAAAGAACAAGAGAATTTGATAATCCAGATGTGAAAGATTCTGTTCTTATGTGACTTCAACAAGCATGACATAAGAACATTCCAATTATTGGCTCTAATAAGAGCTTAAGCTGTATAGTTAGCTGCTGCATTAGGCATTTAATATTTCAAAACTATGTTGGCTGAATGGTTTCAAAGATAGAAATAATATTTCTTTTAAAATAGCATATAGAGAAAGTGCTGTATTAAGCATTCATGCAGCTGATGAAGGGAAAAACATTTAAAAAAAAAAATTATTAAAGATAAGGATCCAAAAAATATTTTTAATGTTGATGAGACTGGACTTTTTTATAAGTGCATTCCAAATAAAACTCTTGTTTTAAAAGAAGAAACATGCAGTGGCAGTAAACAGCATGCAACATCACTTGTTGTAGCAAATATGGAAGGGTGTGAAAAACTGCCATAATTAATGATTGGCAAATCAGTCAATCCACTTTGCTTTAAAAATGTAAAGTCTAAGCCTTTGTCCTACAATTCAGATACAAAAGCATGGATGACCCTCAAAATTTCTAAAAAATAGCTTTTAAATATAAGCAAGAAACTTGGAAAACAAAAGTGAGAGATTGTCCTTTTTATTGACAATTCTACTTCTCACAACAGAATACCCAAAATGAAAAATGTGGAGGTTATTTTTTTCCCTGCCAACAAGACATATGGGATTCAGCCAATGTACCAAGGAATCATCAAAATTTCCACACATCTCTGAAGGTTAAAAGCATCCTCATCTGAGATTTTGACATTAAAAATCTCAACATTTTTCATGCTTTATGAATGCGTAGGCAGACATTAGACAAGGTCTGTGAGAGAGCAATTATGAAATATTTTCACCAAGTGAGATTTGAAAGAAAAAACAGGTGGAGTAAATATAGTAATAAACTGATGAAATTGATTCTGAGCTGTCTCTCAATAATTGGTAAGATGTAAAATTTGATCCATTAATTTTGTATGAAGGCACATACATGAACTTCATTTTTTTTAATGGTTAGTCTAATGTAGAAGTCCTATTTTTGTATCAGTTAATAAGTTCAAATTGTATGCTGTGGCTCAAAGATTTCATGCAAAGAAACAATAAAAAATATCTGTCTCTCTTTTTTTTTCCCTTAAAAAAGATAAATAATTAAGCTAGTAAAAATGTTTGCCTTATTAAAAAAAAAAGTAGTAGTATTCTTAGATAAAATTTATGTGTTAAATGTTTAATTGTGTAGTTAATCTTTTTTTTATTATTATTTATTTTTTCTTTTTAAGAGAATATGTGTAATTCAATTTTTTGGATTATTTCAACTTTTCTCTAGTACCTTCAACTTCGAATTATCAAAGTTTAACTGCATCATCACACCAATCAGGTATCAGAGCTGTATTAAATATTTAATCTTTCAATTCCCACAACGTAGGATCTACCAGAACACTTAAAAATTTTGTTTTAGTTATTTAGCTTCTAAATAAGATGCATATAAGCAATTTAAATATGTTTTGGTTTTTGTAGTACTACACACTGTAGTATGCATTAGGCAACAATCCATAACAATTTCAAACTTAAAACTTCTAAAACTATTTTACTAATGTAAATCATTAAAAAAAAATGCCAATATTTATCCTTTACATTTCATTGTAATTACAAAACTCATATAATATTCAAGTGTTGCAAGTCAAAAGAATATGAAGAAGTTTCAATAGTTATAAAAACATCAGATTAAAACTATTTTATTTTTGCATATTTTAAAACATTTTGATGTATATATTTCTTTTTTTTCCTGCATATTCTTTCAGTTTTCTTCTTGTTCAATATTTTTATTAATATTTTTCCTCTGTTTTTTTTCTCCTAGTGTAACTGTTTCAATTATATCTGAAAGAAATGAAAGGCTAAAACTTTTGCAAAATCTTCTTGAAAAGAAAAAAATATTTGAAAGTAGGTTAAGAAATTCTGTATATTCAACTATACATGGCAAAGATCATGACAAATTAAGTTTGTGTTTTACTTACTTGGAAATGTGTGGAGACAATGAAGACAAGTATCATATCAAGCCAAGTCTTCATAAGTCACTGCTGACTAAATTCAGATCTGCTATGAAAAGTATGTATGTTGTTAATGTATTGTAATGACAATTAATGTAGTTCTCATTTATCAAACTTTCTTATTATTTGCATTGCCATTAGCCTGGTGTTTTCTTTTCTTATGATTCAAATATTAACTACAAATTTTTCCATTTATTTTTCAAAACATTTTAGAGAAACCTTAAAATTTCAAAATAATAATATATTTAGACTAACATTAATTGGGACAAATTAGCATTGGCATGGTTAGTTTTGACAAAGTGGCTACTTTAGTTATCAGAAATAAAGTTAACACTATTTCTCTCTGTCAGTTTTAGGTAGATTTCGTATGAAATACTACCTATTCGAGATCACACCAATGTTGGAATTTCTGAAAATTTTTTGCAGATCTACGCCGATCATAACCCCTAGACCCCAAAACTACCTTCAGTAAAAAAGTTTATATACATATATATATATATAGATAGATAGATAGATAGATATATCACTTTCTTATGGACATGATAACTTCTATAGTTTTGCTCTAATCTCTTCCAAACTAATATATAAAATCAAGGCATATAAAATCTCGGCTAAGTTCGTTAATGGGCAAAATCGGTCCAAGGGGGTGGAAATAGGGAGGGTTTTTGTGAAAATTGAAAAAACGCCATAACTTCTTAATTAAATTAGATATCAAATCGTTTTAAAGTTTATATTACTTCTTAAAAATGGGCCAAAAGTTTATGCATGACAGATTTTTAATAAATTTAGAAATGGGCTCAAGGGAAGAAAAAAACAGGGTTTTTGGGAGAAAAAAAAATTCATAACTTTGTCAATTATCAAGGTATTAAGTCCAACTAAATTTTTTATAGATGTTTTCAAAATTATTTAAAACTTTTGTATTTACAAGTTTTTGATAGGACCAACTTTTACCGATTAAAAAAAATTAAAAATGAAAAGAAAAAGGGGGGGGGGTGAAAAAAGAAAAATATCCATAACTCCGTCATTTTTTAAGTTATCAAATCTAATTAAATTTATTTTACATCTTCTCAATAATATTTAAAACTTTTATATGATATTGACAAGTTTTTCATAGGACCAATTCGTATAGCAAAAATAAATTAAACAAAAATTGGAGTTGGAGAAAAAACTTCAAACCCAAACTGTTTATATTCTGACTCATTTTTAAATTCATTTTTGATTTTAAACATATCCAAATAGTAGATCCTCTTATTTAGAAACTGTATAAAGTGACGCATTGGTCAGTTTTTTGAAAGACAGAATATATTTCAAAAAAGGTTGCCAAAAAGGGTATTTTGAATAGAATTTTCCAAAAATTTAAGAAAGTATTCAAATAAGAAATTGCATTTTATTCTGACTCGTTTTTAAATCCATTTGCTGTTCTCAAATGCATCCAATTTATAGATCCTCTTATTTAGGAACTATATAATATGACGCATTGGCCAGTTTTTTGATAAAAATAGAATATATTTCAAAAAAGGTTGCCAAAAAAGGTATTTTGAACAGAATTTCCTGAAGTCATCGTGACTGAAAATTTGAGGAAGTATTCAAATAACAAATTGTTTTTTTTTTTTCTGACTCGTTTTTAAATTTATTTTTGCTCTCAAACGCATCAAATTTAGAGATCCTCTTATATAGGAACTATATAATGTGACACATTGGCCAGTTTTTTGATAAAAATAGAATATATTTTTAAAAATGCTGTCAAATTGGGCATTTTGCACAAAATTTTGCGAAGCTATCATGATAAAAGAATTAAGGATGTATTCAAATAACAAATCGGTTATTTTATCTCATTTTAAAATTCAATTTTGCTCTCAAACGCATTCAATTGACAGTTTTTTTTTTTATTTAGGAACTGTATAATGTACTGTTTTGGTTGATTTTTCAATAAATTCGGAATTTATTTCAAAATATGTTGTCAAAATGAGCATTTGAGCTGAATTTCGCTTAAGATGATTCTGATAACACCAGTTCTTGCAGAAAAATGAAATTAAGAATTTTTTATAAGCGGCCAAATGAAATTAATAAACAGGGTATATCTCTAATCATACTTTATTTTTTGTTGTTGAAATGAGCACTCTTCGAAATCTACCCCCACTTATAGGCCAAGCCGACAGGGATTTTTTAATATTTTTGCATATTTATAAAGTATTCTAGTATGATAATATTGTAGTTTTTCTCTCTTTTAGGTTGCAAATTAGAATAAGATATTTATTGTAAAACTTGTGAAAGCACAATTGCTGTTGACTAGGAGAAAAATTCTTTTTTAAATTGATATCCATATTAGCTGGTGTAAATGTATACTTCTTTTATAAGAACTGTAAAATTTTCTCTTTATAGATAAGTCCTGTTTTCACAGGTTTACTATACTCAGTTAAAAGCATATAATGTTTTTATAATGAATTATAGAAAGCTGATCATTATTTTTATTTTAATGGAACAATTTAAATATGATCTGGACCTGTGTTCTAAATGTTCAACCAAAAATCAAATCTAGAAACTCAAAGCATTAAAATCTTTTCATTATTATTTTTTAAATATGTTTTCAAAATATACTTATATAGAATGTACATTTTAAAATAGCAATTTGATTTCAATGAATTAACATCTTGTTTTGCTTCTCAAGAGTTATACATGTAATGTTAATCATAATAATCCCAAACTAAATATATATGCTAATTTTTAACTGCTAATTTATAGATAGTTGTATTATGTAAGCTTAATTTTGAAATTACATGTTTCAAAATTTTCTATGCATATGATTTTTTTTTTCTTTTTTTGTAACCTTAAATTTAAAAATGTTTTATTTGTATGTTGTATTGCAGATATAGACTATAAGTTACTTATGTCTCCTGATACTTCCTATTCTTACCTTTCAAGTATTATTAATGAATCAAATGTTCATGTTTTTGCAAAGGTTGCTGCTAACATTCCAAAAGAGGTAATTAACATTATCCTATTTAAAGGCTTTGTTTTTGATACACTTGAAATTACATAACATTTGTTGTAATCAAGATTTTTTTATTGTTAATGAAAATATTCTTTCTAAATCTTGTAAGATAAATATAGAAATTAAACTAATGTAATTTTCTTTAGAATGGCATTTCATACCAGCCTGGGAACATATACTGCATTTGGATCCAGAAATTCTTTTTTGAAGGAAATTCAACCACACCTAAAGTTCCTGTAACAAAGGTAGTCATAGTCAATGATTTTAATGTCATACTTTTGTTTGAATTAATAATTGTTTGCTTTCATTTAAAAAATATATATACAAATTTAATCGTTTGTTGCCTATTTGCAAAATGCTTATTCTATATGGCCATGTTATATTTTACATTCTCTTCTTGATGCTACATTATGACCATGCTCAACCAAATAATATTCTGGTTATGTCATTATGATATAAATTACATTTAATGTTCAATATTAGGCAGTAAAAAAAGTAAACAACCTCCACTGTTTTTATCACTAATCGATATATAACAAGGACTAAAATAATCAATCGTCAAGCACAGATTGTAAAACACTTTCCAGCACATCCAGAATATGGAATAAAGCTTCACAGTTAAAAAAAAAAGGAATCAAATTAAATATGTTTAAATGCATAAAGCATTTGAAAAAAAACAATTTCAGTAATTGACACCAATAGTAAAAGTATCCAAATTCTTTTATGTAGCACTGTGTGACATTAAATATTATTGGTTGGTGTACATTTTTAATTTACCAATGAAATATAAAGAGAGCTATATTGATCATATTGAATTACTGTAAAAATCAGAAAATTTCAATTTGCATTGTGATAGAGATGTAAATTTTCTGGAAAAATATAAGCGGTGGAAAAAAACTGGTTTTTTTCGGAAAAAAACGGAAAAATTGATTTTTTATGATTGTTTCTCCCAAATAAATTATATTTTCTTAGAAAATATTAAATAATAGACATTTTCTCCCATTTATTTCTATTAAATGAAAATTATTTTCACTTTATATTACAAAATAAAAAGAAAGAAGCAAAGCCTGCTTATAAAAATTTAGCTTTTTTTTCATAGCCTAAGAATTTTTATTAAACACTATTGTTTGTTATATCATATCTCTGTTGAAATGATTTTTCAGTTACATGTTTAACTACAAATTGATGTAATGTTAAAATACCTACGGTTTGAAATGAAATAAATTATGTATCCCATTTACATAAGCATAATTTTTAAGTAAATGATACTAGTTTAATGAAATAAATTATTGCAGTTTTCTCATTATTATGAATATCAGTATTCAAAAATTCCATTGTTTGTTTAAAATATGTATATTTTTACTATATTACATTTTTTTTCTTAAAATTTTTTATTTCCTTTAAAAAATATGTTTAGTTTTGGTATGGCTTTCCAATCTCAACTCAAAAAAGTTTTGATTTAGTTTTATAATCTAAATTCAAGCAAAACTAAGTTTTAGTTTGGCTTACTCAGGTCTGCAACTAAAAAACAGCATAGGATTTATTGACTGTTACATCTTTACTCGCTGAAACCAGGAAAATATTTTTTTTTAAGTTAAATTAAACATATTTTTTTTTCTTTTTATCCTGAAATCTAGTATTCCATTCTTGAGTAAGAATTCATATTAAATATTATTTCCATATGGTAATTTCATATTTCTAAGAGTTGAACTCAAAAGTTATGAAAACAGAACGCTACAAATAGAAAATGCTCACGAGGAATTAACAGAAGCAGTTACACACAAAGATAAACTTTACTGTCCTTTAGAAAACCACTAAAATTCAAAGTTTAATCTAGAAGGAAAGTGTAATTTGAAACATATTTATTTGTAATAAAATAAGGATTTTTTTTCATCGCAGTTGTACTTCTCTAATGCCCTTGTTTTGCAACATTACTGTATATTATGAAGGTAAAGTGGAGGTCAATTTTAGATTCAACACCTTGAAAAAACATTCAATTAATCAGCTATAATGAAATCTTAAAAAATGCAGCATAGTAGTGCCATCTATAGGGCAATTTACGCCAAAAATTAAACAACATTAATACATATCAGCAACTGGCTGAATCTGTAGTTTGATAAAAATCGTGTTTTAGTTCTTCAGATAGAACTATTGTGGAAATCATGAATAATACAGCATAGCTGCGCTATCGGTTGGGCGATATACACTAATAACTAAACATCTCAAATTTATATCAAAGTGTAACTGAATCTAGAGTTTTGTGAAATTATGTGCATCAGTTCTTGAGATAGAGTGTCCATAAAATTTTTGTCACATTCAGACTCACAGTGTGACAGATATTTTCCAAAAACCACAAATTAATGTTCAGGACCTTCTAAAACACATAAATACATCAAAAACTGGAAGTCAAATTTTTCATGAATTCAATACTTACTTCTTGTAAAGATAAAAGGAAGTAATAAATGCATGCTTCAAATTTTATGTTAAATTTTTAATTTTATCATTCCCATTAATCGGCATATTATTGAAATAATTTTGCACATGAATTAATTTTTAAAAAGAGAAGTTGCATTTAATTATATATCTAGATTTTTTTTCATGTAATCCTGTTTTTGTGAAATCGTGAACTTCTTGTTCTTGTATATGCTTATACAAAATATAATCAAAATTTATGATTTAGAAATTATTACTATATTTAGGTTCTTATTTAGACATTTTTAATAAGGTTATTCATACAAATATACAACTTGGTAAGATTCAGCTGCTATATGGCACAAGATTTTTTTTTTTTTTTTTTTCTTCAATCACTGCATTTGTAAAAGATTCAATTTGGAGATTAATCGTTTTTCTGGAATGTCTATTTTTCTAGAGAAATTTTGCGAAGGGTCTTGTGTCTCAAACTAGGAAAAAATGTGAAGGATCCTTACAAGTCTTCTCAAACAGATTTCTGCTGAGAGATCAGATTACCTACATTAAAGTTTTCATGTGGGACATTCAACATAAAAATAAATAAAATTAAAAGTATGAGAATGTAACTATTACAAAAAATCTTAATATATTACTTTACAAATGAAATTTCAATTTTTCCAGTTCGGAAAAATACAATACGATACGAATTCGGTACGAGGAATGATAATGTATGATATCGAATGAGGGGGAGGGGGTTCAAAATTACCAAAAAGTTGATAACGTTATATATGCACAGCCCCTTTTGACCAATTTAAATTATTAATATTAATAAGAAATTAGAAGAATATTCTTACTTTATAGGCTTTTAGAATGTTAAAGACAAAAATAATTCAGCAGCGTTAGTGAGAATAGCAAATCTATTTTTATTCATCAACATTTGTAGGAAAGTTATCAATGTCTTTACTTTTGGTCAACAATGGTTTTATTAAGTTGCCAAATTCTTATGAAATTGAGATCTTGAAGAAATATTATAATTTTGGAATTTAAATTATTTTAGAGTTGAGCACAGTTTAATTAATTTCTTGATATACAACAATCAGTTTCACATCATTATGAATAATATAATTTTTAAAGTAAAATGATGCACAGTATAAATAATCATTTAAATGACATTCAAACAAAAGGCAAATGCCAATATTCAGACAAAAACTTTTTTATGCTGTCAGCACCACATCAAGTCAAACTTCAGAATTCTAAATTAACTGGTTTTAGTATATAAATGACAACTATACAGGTTAAAAAAAAGTAACAAAGCATACAGATTTAAATTGGTGTGACACAAAGCAAAACTTATTGCAGTAGGAGAAACCAGAACCTACAGTTTTATTGGCTTAGCAAAACATACCCCCTTTCATGATGTATCTATAAGTCAGCATGATGACAGTAGAAAATGCTAAAAATAGATCGCAGCGCAACACAGGAGGGGTGGAAATTGAATTTAAAGTTAGGAATGCTCTTTGATTTTGGAATACCACAAAATGAGATAAATGCCAAACTTTGGTGAAAAGGCAAAGCAGAGAGCTGACTATGATAAAATAACATTACATTATGAAAATGCATGACAGAGGCTGATTAATACCAACAGTAAGTACTGAAAAAAATAAAGAATATATAAAATTTAGAAACTGTGAGAAGTGATCTCACAACCTGTGTATGATCTATAGATTTTTTTACTTATGCTACAAAGTATGCTAAATTTTAATTCACTTAGGAAATGTATTGTATGGTTGAAAATTCTTCAGCAATTCTGCCATTAAATGGAAATGTACTGAAGATCTTTTATGCAACCCTATACATAATCTATAGAATTTGTACATACCATGATATATGCAAAGAGTAAATTTTAAAATACATTCTATGATTGAAAATCCACTTCCAACAATTATTGTTCATAGACTGTATTGTAACCCTTTTTGTGTGTGTTGTATCCCTGTAAATGAATGATAAATGCTATATTCTATAGTAATCATCATGTAGTTCACTCCAGTGATGATATCAAATTTAATATGTTTGAAATAGTATAACATCATTAAAATACACTATAAACAATTTTTCTCTTACAGGCTGTAATATAACCAAATAAATAAATAGTGTGCCTGTAAGCAAACTATAAATGTTATGCACTTCTTTTTCATTACTAAATATACTATTAAATAATACCTATGAATTATAAGTTTTCATACATTGAAATTTAAACTAATTTTAACTTTTTAATAGCAACATTGTGACAACTTATTTTTATGCTTAAATTTTTGTTTAGAATCTTTGGGATAACATAAAAATTTTGATCCTCTAATAATAAATTACTTTTATATATATATTTTTTGTATTACATAAAGTAATAGTCTTATAGCTCAATTATCATTTTTTTTTTTTTTTAATGAATATACTGCTATAAAATCAAACTTAAATATTTTGGTCTTGTAATTTTCATAATTTTTTTGCATGAAATATGAGTTATGAATTTCATACTTAAAAAATAATTAAGAGTAATAACGTATAAAGTCTAAAATAAAAAATATGTTCCAATATATGTTCCAAAAGGATTAATAACAATTTCATTTTCCTACTATAATTTGTAATGGACTCTATAAGAGTTTTTACTTTTTTCCTCCTTGCTGTACTTTTTAATGGACTATTCATTATAAGGGTTTGATCATGCAATGGTTTATAATTTGTAAATTATCAATACTAGACTATCAAAATCTTTATTGTTGATTCATCTTAATCTGTATACACTCGAACACCGCTCTAACAAACTTCAAGGGACCAAACCTTTTGTTCGCTATATCCGAACCATTAAAAAATTTAGAGTTCACAAAATGTGCGGCTACATATAAATGTGGGTACATCATTGGCGGCTACCTGTATATTTAATAATGATCGATTAATAAAAAAATGTAAAATCGATTAAATATGATCATTAATGAAGTAAATTGACTAAAATTGATTACATTAAACTGACACAATACTAAATAAATTAACTAAAACTGAGCGGAGTGAGACAGCTATATAGAAATAAAAAGCTGCTCACTCGACCTGTGTTGGGTCAAACAACAACAACTAAAAATGAAGACAAATGAAAATACAGTATTGCGTCGATTATGCAAAGAAGTAGAGACTGATCCTAGCTTGGATAAGCAAAATTTAGGATAAATGAGCATGCTATTTAAAGAATGTTCCCGATTATAAATAAAATCTTTACACTTTACTCAAGTTTAGGATTGCCAACACTAGTTATTGCTGACGTGCTTAAAAATCATGTTATTTTATTGTATTTTGTTTATTTACTTTTTGCTTTAAATTTCCTTTTTTTATCATCTTTTGAACTCCAGAGTTTAAAGTTTAAGGAAAAAGCATCTGATAATTGCTTGCTTTAAAGAAAACGTTCTTTTCAATGCTGTCATATCTTGAATTATTCATAAATAGGTTAATTGAATAAGTTAGCCTTCAATCCGTTTTTAAACAGCTGCGGTAGGAGTAATTTGAAAATGACTAACAAGTGGGCCTGATCACACATGAAGAATGGCTATCATAAAAGAGGAAGAATGCATTTCTTCTTACCCTTAAATAAAAAGATTCATCACTAATTTGCACCATATTTTACTAGCCGACATGCATTTTATTTTTCGAGTCGAAATCCTGTTTTCACAAGTGCCAAAAAGTAAAAAAAAAAAAAAAAAAAAAAATCATAGTCGACGGGAAAAAAATGTTTGTTTTAACCAATTCTTAAGATTTCGGAGGTTTGCTATAAAAGAATAAATTAGCATTAAATGCAATAGGAAAATGGTGGGACCAAAATATTTTTTTGTTATATTCGCGGGTTGGTTATATACCGGGTTCATTATAACGGGGTTCAACTGTAATTATTTGTTTATATGATAATGAAAAATTATCATATACCATTCTTTCTTTAAAAATAGATCAAATGAAAAAGCCCAAAAAATCCATTTAATCCATTTAATTCTTGTGAAGCGATCCAATTTAAATAAAAGGGGAAAAAATGAATTTTCAGTTCTAGACCTAGCAGTGGTAGAAGGATAAACTATAAGATTTCCCTAGTTTTTTCTTTTTTCCTTTCCTTCTTTTTATCATTTGTAATATCAATTTTTGAATTTGAATATGGCAAATTTTGGTCTAGAATTATGAAAACCATGTTCTGTCCAAATGATGAGCCTCATAGACTGTGAAAAACTTGAATTTAACAAAGATGTTCTCATCTACAAATATGAATTTTGCAGTGCTGAAAAACATACCTTGAAGCACCAGAATAATATTATGAAATGAAATAAAGAGCACAACGATCTTCTCCTCAAATTATCATTGAAAACTGCTGCACTAAAAGACAATATTTTCTTTCCATCTCATTGTCAATGCTTGATTGGGAAATAACAAAAGTATTTCAAAAGCTTTCTAAGAAGTAGCAGCAATTTTCATAAATGTTAACCTTCTCACTATGCATCCCGCAATTTCTATTAGCAACGCAAATGTAGCAAAAATTTGCACAAACTACAATTTCTTCAATCTATTTTTAATGATTTAATTCTATAGTAAAAAAAGAACTCTTTAACAAACAAACAAACAAAAAAAAAGAATATTTTAATTAAAAAAAATAATTTAATTAAATGCACAATTTTTAACCGATTTTGATATAATATATACGTATGTGCAGCCAGGAGGTTAACAAAGGAGACAAATTTAAATGTTTAGATATATTTTGGTGTCTTTACTGTAATAAATATCTAAATAAAATTTAGATGATACTTTAGTTTTCTTTTTCTCATATAAATATATGTTTTTTTAGACTGATTGGATACATAGATATGAATCTTGCACTGAAATGCTACAAAGACTTGGGTCTCATGATATCATTGAATTTATTGATGCTGTCATTTTTTCTGAAAAGGCTTTAGAAAAGGTAATCACATTTTTTTTTAACCATTAAGAAAATGCTTGCTGTTTTTGGTTGAGAATAGACTTTGTGGTGTTCACATTTTATTTATTTTTTTATGATTGGTCCAGGAATATTAATATTTAATCCATTGCATACATAATATGTGTTACTGTGTAATATAACTCTGTTATTATGTAAGTCACATTTTGATCATCATAAAAAGGATGTTTCTACAGATTTTTATTAACTCAATAGGAAACATTCAAACATTTTGCTTTGGGCAATGAGTGTTCACATTTTATTTATTTATCTTTTTTTTTTTTTTTACGAAACTCTCAACATTTAGAAGGAATTTTATTTGAATAGGAAATTGAAATGTTGTTGTTAATAGTGAAAACAGTAAAAAAGTTACAAAATGGATCGACACAAATTACCAGATATGGAAAAAACTGAATCCAAAGAAAGATGTTGTACCAAAGATCATCTTTTAAAGCAAAAAATTAAGGTCTGATTATTGAGCTCACTGATTACGAAATATCCAACAATCTAATGTTGAACTGACTCATTGTAAAAGACACTTTTTTTATTTTTTTTAAATATAGAATTTATTTATAAATCTTAAATTTTAAGTGTTTGAAAAAATCTTTTTCCAAATGGTTGTTGTAATTTGTTAAATTTTTATTATTTAAAATTTTTTATGCAGTAATAAACTTTCTTTTGTCTATTTTGTACTGAGAAAGTTTTTAAAAGTCCCAGAAACATGAAATTTTACAAGTAAGTAGGTTTTGTACCACAATTAACCCAGAAAAATCTGAAAATACAGAATTTCCACAATTTCCACCTTTAAACCCTTCAAACTGGAGGTGTTGATTTGGCCGTATACAGTTCTTTGATACATTTAATGGGGCCAAAGTTGATCACCAAAACTCAATTACCAAGTTCTTTTACAGTTTTGAGAGGATTATATGATTTCAAGCAGAATAAATTTTTATATGCTTTTCCAAAAATGTTGATTAATTAGAGAAAAAATTAATCAATATAGGTTGTAATCTGTATACAGTATTAAAAAAATGAAACATTTAACATAATATAATCACAGTTTGGTACTTTGATGAAATAGATAAATTTGCCTTGACAAGAAAAGAAATTTGATAATGTATTTTCTGGCAACTTATTTATTGTTTCATATACACAAGCAATTTTTTCTATATGTAAAAAAATTAATATAAGAAGCCTGTTTATTTATTTTTATATACAAACAGAAATAATTTGTATATTAAAAACAATATTTTATACATGTATAAATAAAATGTATATATATATACATATAAATACATATAATAACATAAAAGTTTATCAGGTTTTTCTTCATAGTTGTTTATATCATTTGGAAACATCTCATTTTCTGAAGTCCGAACTGTGCCAAGCTTTTAAAAAAATGCCAAAGTCCCTGTAGTGAAAAAGTATCCTAATTCTCAAATGAAAATTTAAAAATCTCCTTTTAACTGTGTGTAAATGAAATGTATGACTAATAGAGCTGTCTTTAATGATATGTGGCAGATGTGTCTTCCGAAGACTGCTGCTAATGTTATTCTATTGTATTATTAGCCTATACTTATTGTTAATTTATTGTTACACACATACATTTAATTTAAAAATTTGACTTTCTATATTTCAAAAAATATATAATTTTATAGATTTGACTTGCATTTTTCAGATGTCTCTTGACTGCAGAACTGAAATAGTTAAAAGAGCATTAAAGTTTTCTCGCATGAAATGTTCTAAAAGCAAAAATGATGTAATTATATGGTGTGTATTCTTTTGATATTTCAAGACAATGTTTATTTTTATCAGATTAAACTTATCAGTTTTATATTTTAGAAATATTATTGTATAAATTGCTTGATACATATTATTAATTACACTGCTTAGTAAGATGGCTATTAAAAAAATGTTTTCAAACATTTGTTTGTTACAAAGTAACTTAAAATTTACAGTGAAATTTAAACTGGATTTAAAATTTAATGTGGGCATTATTAGTCATTCTGATCTTATTTAAATTTTTTATTAAAATCATAAGCATAGATTATTTTTAAGACAGCGACAGCTGTTGAGAAATACTATAGAAAACAGCTGATAATGATGTAAATTTTTCTCTAGAACTATTGAATCAATTTCAATATTTATTTTATTTTGTATACTAAAATTAGCTATGTTTTGATCATTTTATTTTTTGGAAAATAAATTTCTTTTTAGCAGTGTTAATTTACATTTATTATTATTAAATTTAAGAAATGTAGCACACTATTGATAGGTAATTGCCACTCTTTTTTAATTTCTTCTTGAACAATCAATTTACAGTTTAGTTACTACATTATTTATTTTAATTCATCCTCACTCACCTTGACAAATGTTATTGGAGAAACACCTCATGGGGCACTCTTTACTTTTTTGAAATACACAGGATTTTATTTCAAAATTTAATTTCTTTCTTTCATTAGTTAAGCGACTGAGATTCTACTTTGACACTTCCATCCAGACTGCACTTTTTATTGTACACACTACTGTTTTGGGGTTTTACATTTTTCCTTCTCTATTCTACCTGTCTACATTCCATCCAGATTGTTTTTCTATTTCCATTTAACACACTCAATTACTAGGTATGCAAGTGAGTTTCGAGATTTTTTTGATCCATGAAAAAAGGAAAATTTCAAGAGAAATACAAAAAAGGGTTTATTGAAAGTATTGTCTCTTGCTAGCTACACATTTTTGTCATCTGAAAATACATGAATACTGCAACGATAAAACAAGCATCTTTAACTGAAACCACTTATCCAATCAATTTTGCACCTCTTCGAAATTAGTCAACCGCATCCCAGCTAAGTCATGCGCCATCAAACAGAGCAAGTGATTATCAGAAGGGGGCCAGGTCTGGAAGATATGGCAGATATGGAAGCAGATCCTACTTCAGCATTTTTGTGGAGTCCAAACAATGGAATTGCAATAGCACGGAGCATTGTCATGCTGCAATTTCACCTGTTTGTGTCTCACGTCCCATTCTGGCCTTTGTTCATGCAATGCATGGTTCACATTAATTAGTGTTGTCAGTAGTGCTGCCCATTATTAGTTTTAACTTGTTTCAGCAACTCATAGTACTTGATTCCTTTCTGATATCATCAAATGCTGGGCATTGTCTTCTTTCTTAAGCAATTTGGCCATGCCATTTGATGTTGATGCTTTGCCAGGTGAAATCCACGATTTTTTGCATTTGGAATTCTTTAAATTTATCAATTTTTCATCGCTAGTCACAATTCGATACAGGAAACTTTTTTTTTTTTTTTTTTTTGTGCCTCAAAAGCAAAATTTCAATAATGACTCTTCTATTTTTCATCTGTCTTTCAGTCAACTCAAGTGGCACCTATTTTCCTTTCTTCTGAATTTTTTCTATGACATGTAAGTATATTATGTTTGGAAATACTTTGATGAGTCATGTTTACTGCTTCCCTAAGTTAATCTTCTTTTTTTCTTACCATCTTCCTTTAATAATGCTTGCAGATTGGCATCCTCATTTGTTTTGGTTTTCCAAAGAAATTGCCACTTCTAAAGCATTTAAGCAAATCTTCGCAGGTAGTTTCTGATGTTGCATGTTAGCTGTAAACTTCCTTTACAAATGATTTGTCTGCTACAATTTCTTTTAGATTAAAGCAGAAAACAAAAACTTCCTGCAAATGCTGTTTATTTGCACAAAACTCGACATCTTCATTGTTAGAAAAAATATTTTTGTATTGCGATATGTATTGGTGTTACAACAATTTATTTTTAACAGATGTCCAAGCTATTAAAAAAACATAACTTCAGGCATGTATGTTGTCTACATGTGCCATTAGCGCCATCCATGTGTGAAACCCAGAAACTCTGTTGCACATATATTTTAATTTCAATGTCAGTTTTTTTATGTTTTAATATTCTTTTTTGGCACAGCATGTCCCTTAAGGGATTTCATATCATAAAATCCCATACAACTAGGAAGTTAGCTACTGCTAAACCTTTTTAGGTGCGTTCGTAATTATGTAAATACGTAGCACCTATTGTTGTCGCTCAGTCCGTCCTTCTGTCCGTCTGCATATAACAACGCAAAAACTATCCAACCGAATCGTTTGGAATTTAAAATATATAATTATTACATAATTTTGTCATTTCAAATTTTATGAAAATCGGATGGATAGATCAATTACAGGGACAATCAAAAGGATTCCGTTACATTACGTCAATGGGGAAAAAAGTTTCAAATGCATTTTAATCGTTTGAAATTTAAAATGTATATTTATTACATAATTTTGTCGAGTCATTTCAAATGTTATGAAAATCGGATGCATAGATCAATTACAGGGACAATCAAAAGTATTCCGTTGCATTACGATCAATGGGAAAAAATGTTTCAAATGCATTTTAATGGTGTTACACTCATTTGAATATAATATAATTGACATGAATCTATGATGTATGTACTAAAATCTACATTCTGTACAATCTGGGATGCAGAGAATATTTATTATTAAATTACAGGGCCACACAAATGTATTCCACTAAATAATGTTATACGGGGAAACATTGTTTGGGGCGTGTTTTAATTATATTAACCTACTTCACATTTTATGAATAAGATATACGTTAATGAAGTATAATAAAAATTACTTCTTGCATATTTACAGGAACACAAAGATTTCGACCACTGTACTGTATCCAAAGTACGCTCTACTATATCAGCAAGATCTGAATATTTTAAAACTTATAGTATGAACGCACCTCATTTGCTATGCTTTGCGTGCAATTTCCAACTTGTTTTTTTAAACAGGTATTGAAATCAATTGCGTTATTCACAAGTAAAAGATACTTTAAAATCTATTATTGAATTGACTTTTGAGTATAAAAAGTAAGTGAAATGTATGCAAGGTCATAGTATGATGCAAATGAAATATTTACATAATTTTAATTATTATTTTCAATAGCATAAAAACTAATTCAACTTAGAAATTAAATACATTTCAATGCTTAATATAGGTTCAGAGAAAGTTTGACATGTTTAACAGTACATGAGAAAGTTGAAAATATTGCTTGAATGTGTAAATATATTTTAGAAGACAAGACAAAAAAACTTTGAAATGAATTTTCAAGCAAACTTTTTAAAGTCCCCTCAAGGTGTCATTTTGTGATGTTATTGTTTTAAAACTCATATTTTGAATTTATGTGATGTGGATGAAAAAGTATCAGTGAATAAATTTTCTATATTTTACACATTGAGAATGTTTGCTCCTATGAATATAAATAAAACAAAAACAGAATATAATGAAAAAAAAAAAAAAAAAAAATACGACAATTAATAGTATAATGTCATGCAAAATTTGATGTCATTATTTTTAAGATGCATATTTAAAATTTTTAAATACTGCATACAATGCAATCAGTAGAATTAACACTGACTGAAGTCTCCTTTTTTGTCTTATTTGTCTTTTTTTTTTTTTTTTTTTCTTATCAGAAGGAGACTGGGAGGGGAGAGGGGATAGTGCCACTTTTGAGCAGAAGGTCTAAGGGGAAAAAAAAAAAAAAAAAAAAAGATTAAATGAAAAAAATGTGGCAAGAATTAGCTATGTTAGCTATAGTTTTTTAGTCTGTTAGAAATAATTACTTAAAATTAGTTTTCTTTTTTATGAAAAGATAATTTGTTTATGTATTTATGTAATAAGCTTAAAGCTTCAAATAGCTGTTTTTAAATTCAAATATAATAATATCTTGAAATGTGTAAAATTTTGCAATTTGCATAATCTCTGGTCTTGGGCTGAACAGATTTCAAGAAGTTTACTATGTATGTAAATAGATCATGTACAAGGTGTCCACTTTAATAACTGATTAGTTGGAAATTTCTAATCCATCAGTTTCAGAGATGCACTTTCAGTTGCAAAAATGTTTCTCTTCATGATCTCAAAATTCATTTATGTTAAAATAGTTATTTTTGTAAAAGTTCCAAAATTTTTAATTTTATAATGGCTCTATTATTCTATAAATTTCATTAAAAAAAATCTTATTGCTTTAGCAAATAAGACTATAAAATTTCCTTTCTGTAACACTAAACTTTGCCAAGTTATTGTACTTTGTATTTAAAATTTTCAGTATTTTCTGACATTAAAAGCATAAAAAAGCATATTTATTGCCTGAAAATGCTGAAATTTCATAAAATTCAGGTTATTTTTTTCACTTTGTAAAATTTTGTTTTTAAAAAAAGGGTATTTTTGAAAGAAATTTATATGACCAAAGAGCCCCAAAACTTAAATTTTGTAACTTTTACAAAAATAAATATTTTGATGTAAACAACTTTTAATATAGTGAACAACGTTTTAAACTTTTTGCAGTTGCAACAGCCTCTCTAATCTAATAACTTAGGAATTAGTTATTGAACAATAAGAAGAGTTTTGCCCTGTATATCTGTAACTATTAATTATATAATTGAAATTTAAAATTGAGCTTTGCTTGTAAAAATTTATGTATTTTTTCCTTTTGTGTTTAGTCAAGAATGGAATTCAGCAGTATCTACATTAACTGGATATCATCGGCATCTTCAACGTATGGAAGACGAAACCCTTATACAACTAATGGATTCTTATGATCTAAAAATTAAGTCGTATTTCAAAGATTTTGATTTGTCAAAGTCTTGTGTTGAAAAAGTAATTAATTATATATCAAAACTTTTTTAATACATATTTTAGTATTTATTTTCCAGTAATATTATTGTTTTGTTATCTTTTTATGTGCAGCATAATTAGTTTCATTTCAACCCTCTCATTGAGAAGCTTATGTTAATACATTCACTAAGCTTCAGATTTCACTGCAATATAAGCAATATTTAAAATAACATAATTCTGTTGATTTAATGGATTTTTAATACGTTGAACAATGATTAATACTGGCAAGGATCCCATTCATATTCGTAATAAAATTAATTTTTATGCATTGTTGAAAAAATTATATAATTTGAGCATTTAAAACAAAATATAAAGAAAAGAATACTACAATTTTGTACTTTTGCAAGAAAATCAAAAGATTAAAATAAATAAATATTTTTGAAAATATTAAAAATTTTAGGTACATCATATTTTTACATTGCACTAGCAAAAATCATAATTTTAGCCTCTCTTTTTTTAAGTAACAGCCATGTCAAATTTTAAGTTTCTAGTCTTAATTATTCCAAATAAACTGTAATTTAGAATGATTTCTGTTTTTGTCACTCTTTTAAATTTTTAGAAATTCTTTTTAGCAAGCATTTACATCTTAAAAGTAATTACGTACCATGAAAAATTTTAAATTTCTAACATTAACAGTATCACAAAAATTTTAATTTTACTAGGAGCGCAACTAAGTTTCTGGATTTCACTCATGGATGGCTTTAACGACATACATAGACACCATACATGTCTGACGTTATATATTTTGAATAACTTGGACAATAAACTGTCATAATACCTACACATATCACAACGCAAAATTATTTTTTCTAACAACAAAGATGTTGAGTTTTATGCCAAATAAACAATATTTGAAGGAAGTTTTGTTTTTCTGATTTAATCTGAAAAAAATTTGCTGTTGAAAGGCGTCATTTGTTAAGGAGGCCTATGGCAAACATGCACCATCAAAATCTATCAGTGAAGATTTGTTTAGATGTTATACTAGAGGCTAATTCTCCAGAAAACCAAAACAATTGAGAATGTCGATCTGCAAGTGTTATTGTAGGTAGAAGATAATACAAAAACAAGATTAACTTGGGAAAGCATAAATTATGACTTGCCAAAGTATTTCCAAATCCTTAGATATCATGAGAAAAATTTAAAAGGAAGGAAAATGGGTATCGCGTGAGTTGATTGAAAGACAGATGAAAAATCTGTCTGATAAGAGCCATTATTGAAATTTTGCTTTTTTTCACATAAGAATGCTTCCTGCGTGGAATTATTATTGCCAATGAGAAGTAGATATATTTCGAGAATCCCAAATGCAAAATACCATGTCTGTCACCTAGCGAAGCATCAACATCGAATGGCATGGTCAAATCTTTTCAGAAAGAGGAAATGCCTTGCGTTTGGTGGGGCCAGAGAGGAATCGTGTACTATGAGCTGCTGAAACTGGGTGAAACTGACAATAGACATCGCTACTGACAAAAATTGATTAATTTGAATCATGCATTACTCGAACAATGGACAGAATGTGACATGAAACACAAACGAGTGATATTGCAGAATGACAACATTCCATGCTATCGATTTCCATCATTCAGGACACCACCAAAACGCTGAAATAGGATCTGCAACCGCACTCACTATATTTGTCAGACCTGATCCCATTTGATTATCCTTGTTCTGGTTGATGGGGCATGGCTCATCTGGGATACATTTGGTTAATTTTGAAGACATGCAAAATTGATTGGTTAAATGATTTTGGTCCAAAGACGCATCGTGGTATTCATTTATTATCAGAGAGGTAGCAAAAACACGTAGCTAGTGAGGAACCATACTTTCACTAAACTATTTTTTGTATCTCTTTTAAAATTTTTCATTTTTCATTGATCAAAAAACCCAGAAACTTAATTGTGCATCTAGTAATATGTTCTGTTTCTGAAACCTTCTTAAATTTCAAATTTTCAAAAAAATTTTCTGTGTGATCATATATATCTTAAAATTAACAGCTATGGCAAATTTCAAGCTTCTAATTTTAATAATTCAAAGTAAATTGTAATTCAGAACATTTTTCTGCTTATTTTACACTTTTAGATTAATTTTTCAAAAAACACTTTTAGCAAGCGTTTATATTTTAAAAGTAATTACCATCTCAAATTTAATGTTTCTAATTCTACAGTGTTACCAAAACTTCATTTTTTGAATGTTTTTTTGTTACTGTGTCTTTTTTAATTTGTAATTTTTTAGAAGTTGTTATGTGCAATCATTTACATCTTAAATGCAAAAGCCATTTTAAATTTCAAGTTGCTATTGCTGACAATTTCAAGTAAATCTTAACTTAGAATGTTTTTTGCCTATTTCACAATTTTAAATGTCAATTTTTTTTAAACTGTTCTCATCAAGCATTTGCATGATAAAAATAAACACCATGACATTTTTAGTCCCAACATTAGTGCAAAAATCACACTTTTAGAATTTTTTTTTTTTTTTTTTTTTTTTTTTTTCTGTCCATGCATTTCCTTAGATGTAGTGTGCTCAGATAAAATATAGCCTAGATTAGAGCAAAGACTGGCATGATCATTTTGCCATCATTATTATAGGTAGCTTTCATTATAAAAAGTAAAAAAACTACCTACTGCAGCTATCCAGAGAAAAGCACTTCTGGAAAATTTTAGTATATTTTCACCGATCGTGATTCCAAAACCCCCCTCCATTCAAATGTTGATATATATATATATATATGAGGAGCCCAGAAGCCAAGGGGTACAAGTGACAAAATGTCGATTTGGAGTAAATTGAGTTTAAAGATAATTGATGTTAAATTGGAACATCAATAACAATTGATTAAATTGAAATAGGAAACATCTGCTTGTTGTATTCTAATCTTTGAACTCTCATTTCAATAACTGTTAAAAAATAAGAGTACAATTTTCTTTTAATGTATAATTAATCAATATTGTTTGTTTTTTGAAAAAAGTGGTTTATCTCTATAACTCCCCAAATAATCAGAAAATGACCTATATTTCTTTACCTGAAATGAAAAAAGCATATTTCCAGATACCCTGTGCACTTAACTCAATTTTTTCAATTTTGTCACTTATACCCCTTGGCTTCTGGGGTCCTCATAAATGATCTTTGTCATACTTTAACAATCATATTTATAAACCAATTTGAATGAAACTTGGTGTGCACATAGTTCATACTAATGTCTCGATAGAGTTCATTGACTAGCATCATCTGTCATCTTGTTTCAAAATAGCGGCCATTTAATTTTTTTTTTAATAAAATTTAAAATTAAGTACAATAAAATTAGAAATTGAAAAAAAAAAATTTCTGTGTGTTTGACATTGATTCAAATATTCCAGACCATTTTTTGTTTTGTCTGTATTTTAAAAAAGGCTGAGTTATAGCACTTTGAATTTCTAGTGTGGCTGATATTTTAAAACAGTCTGATTTTTGTCACTTGATAGCATATTTATGAACCAATTTGGATGTAACTTAGTATGTACATAGTATATACCAATGTCTGAACCAAGTTCTTGTTTCTAAATGGAGGTCATTTAATGGTTTTTTTTAATTTAAAATTAGGTACACAAAAATTAGAAATTGAAAATGATTTTTGTCTTATGTGTTTGACCTTGATACAAAGAATTCGGAGCATTTTTTGTTTTGTCTATTTCTTAAACAATGGCTGAATTGTAGCGCTTTGAATTTCTAGTGTGGCTGACATTTTGAAATGATTTGATTTTTGCCACGTGGTAATATGCACATTTATGAACCCATTTGAATGTAGTTTGGTGTGTAAATGGAACAAGCCAATTTCTTGACCAAGTTCATTGGTCAACTCTATCTGCCATCTTGTTTCAAAATGGCGGCGATCTAAAATTGTCAAAAAAAATTTAAATTTATAATAGTGTACAAAAAAAAAAAAAAAAAAAAAAGTAGAAATAGAAAAAAGATTTTTTCTGAAGTGTTTGATCTTAATACAAGGATTACGTAGCATTTTTTGTTTTGTCTTTATCATAAAAAATGGCTTATATATAACAGATTGAATTACTAAAGTGGGTGACATTTTGAAAAAATCTATTTGCTAGTCACAGAACTCACATATATCAACTGGTTTTGATGTGAGTGAGCATGTGCACAGTACTTACTAAGATCTTGATCAAGCTCAATAATTTCACCGATCATGTTGTTTTAAAATGGCAGGCATTTCATTACATCGCCGAACTTGGCAATTGAATATAAATCGCTTTAAATAAAAATCTCTGTTGGCTTGGCCTATAACCGGAGGTAGATTTCGAAGTTAAGTGTCATTTCAATAACAAAAAATAAAATATGATTAGACTGAGATCAGGCCTCGGAGCGAGTTGCTAAACTCGCTTTTCTCGCTATTTTTTTGCATTTGTCTCTTTTAGTCTATGTTTTTCAGATTTAGTCTCTTTTTCCACTTTTTTTTTAATGTTCCTTATCCATCGATCAATCGCAGGAAAAAGATCGTAACTTTCCTCATTTGATAGCAGGAAAAACATCGCGAAATTCAACAATTTGTCGTGAGGAAATATCGGAAAACTTGTCAGTTTGTCGCAGGAAAATTTCGAAATTTGTTAACTGTTCGCGAGTAAAAATCGCAAAATTTTTGAGTCGGAAACCGGCGGAAAATCATGGATTATGTTAATCTGTCTTAGGATGAAACCATGAAATTCCATGGAACTATAGTGAAACTTGGTCGCGGAAAAAAGTATACCAAATTAAATTTGTCTCTCTTTTGCAGGGGAAAAAATTCTAAATTTCGTCACGTTATCGTGGAAAAATGGTTATGAAATTAGTATATCGTTCGCGGGCAAGAATCGCAAAACTTTTCTGTCGGACACTGAAAAGAAAGTGAATTTGGTCAATCTGTGGCAAGATAAAAACTCGAAATTCAATAATCATTCGAGGGGTAAAAATCAAAAACTTCGTCATTCGGTCGCGGGAAGAATATCACGATTTTGTCATTTTCGCAAGAAAAAAAGCATATAATCCGTCAATCAGTGCCAAAATCATTGCAAAATTTGTCAGTCGATCTTGTGAAAAACAATTGAGAAATTGTTTGAGGATTGCAGGAAGGAATCTCAAAATTCTTATTTCGGTCGTTACATATACAGGGATCATTTTTTCGACAAACGGCAGAATTTCACGTTTTTTAATTTTTAAGAATCTGCGATTTTCATAAAATGTTCACTGGCAAAACTGCGATTCGAATTAATTGATCACCGGAAAAAAGACGATTTTCATTAAACAATCTCGAAATCAAACCGCGATTTTCACCAGACGATCCTGAAATAAAATCGTTGTTATTTCCAAACAATCCCGAAATAAAATCGTTGTTTTTTCCAAACAATCCCGAAATAAACTTGTGATTTCCGCCATAGATTGCAGAAAAAAAAAAACTCCCAAGATTTACGTCAAACGATCCCGAGATAAGACCGAGTTTTCGTCAAATGATCGTAAAATCGAAAAGGATATTCATAGATGCCAACTTGTATGGTATGGCCAGTAGTACAATGTACAGAAGAGTACAATGTATGGATTTTGTTCGAAGTGTACGGTTATACTAATGAACAATACGATTGTACGATTTTGCGCACGGAAAAAATAATCGCAGAGAAATGCAAATTTCATGAAAGGATCGGCGAAAAAAATTGCGATTTCTTTACGCGATCGGTAGTCAAAATTTGCCGATTTTTTTTCTGCGATCATTTACCAAAATACAGTAAATGATAATTTTTTGGGCCATTGTTTTAGAAATTTGCTTTTTTCTGCGTTTATATGACAAAATTAGTCATATTTTTCGCGATCATTTGCCGAAATTCGCGATTTTTTGGCGCTCGATTAGCGAAATTCAAAATTCTTTCGCGTTTACTTGCCAAAATTCATCTTTTCCATGATCGGAGAAAAAAATCGCGAATTTTGACAATTGATCATTTTTCAAAATTCGTGATTTTTTTTCTTTGCAATAGCGATTTTTTTCTGTGCGATTTTGCAAATGATCGCAGGGGAAAAAATCATGAATTTTGTTAATTAAACATAGAAAAATAGTAAATTTCTGCAAACAATGGCAAAAAAATTGCGAATTTTGGCAAATGAAAGCCAAAAAAAAAAAAAAAAAATTACTGGAAAAAAATTGCAAATGTCAGCAAACAAAAATCGTGTACTTGTAAGCAATAGTGTGGAAAAATCACAATTTTCATATAAACTTGCGGCAGTTGGGGGGGGGGGGGGGTTAATCGTTAATTTCGTCAAATGGTCGTGGAAGGAAATGTAGTATGCCAGTTAAATGTGTCCTAAAATATCCAAAAAAGTTTGTGTGAAATATTACTTAGCACCAGTACAACCCCTGATTTTACTTTTTTCACCAACACCATTTGATAAATTTCGCCATTCTTTTCCTGAGATAATTTGACAAACTTCACTGTTTTATACTGTAACTGATTTTCGCACATTTTAATGTAACCCATTGACAGGCATCCTTGATTTTTTTTATGGCTTTATTCTACAAAATTCGTTATTTTTCTGACGACTAGTTGATAAATTTCACTATTTATTTCCGTGACCTTCGACAAAATTAAGAATTATTTGTATGATCGCTCTTGGAATTTCGCAATCATTTAGTGAATTTTGTGATTTATCCCTCTCTTCAAGACCCATTTGATGAATTTTACGATGTTTAACCATTTGATCCATTTGACTAATACCGTTATTTTTTTTTCAAGGCCATCTGATAATTTTCGTGATTTTTTTTTATCCTAAGAACATTTGACTAATTTCGAGAATTTTTTTCCCGAGATCATGCGACAAATTTTGTGATTTATTTTTTGAGACAATTTGATGAATTTCCCTATATTTCCTGGAATTTCATGATTTTGTCCCCATGGTCATTTGGTGAATTTCTGATTTTCTTTCATGATGAATTGTTGCGATCTGAGATTTTTTCTGCAACCAATCAACAATATTTGCAATTATTTCAAAACTGACTGAAATGCATTGAAAATGTATTCCGCAGACTGTGTTAAATCTTATAGTACTTGTCTGTATACCAAAAACATTTAAGTGAAGAGAAATTTTTTTTTTTTATTTGTTCTCCTTTTAGTGTCTTTTTTTAAATTTTGGTCTCTTTTAGTCTCTTTTTCTTGCGATTTAGTCTCTTTTCTCTCTTTTTTAAGAGTGACTCAGCAGTTCTAGGCCTGCTGAGATAAACCCAGTTTAGAACTTTATTTGGCTGCTTTTGAAGAATTTTTAAATTCATTTTTCTGTAAGAACTGATTTTATCACAGTCATCTTAAGCAGAATTCGACTCAAATGCCCAGCCCATTTTGACAACATTTTTTGAAGTATATTCTGACTTTATGGAAAAATCCACTAATACGGTACATTATATAGTTCCTAAATAAGAGAAACTGCTAATTGAATGCATTTGAGAGCAGAATTGAATTTAAAAAGGAGTCATAAAACAAGCAATTTGTTATTTGAATACATCCTCAATTCTTCAGTAACGATCCTTTTGGGAATTTTGTTCAAAAAGCCTACTTTGACTGCTTTTTTTTAAATTTATTCTGCCTTTATCAAAAAACTGACCATATGGCACATTATACAGTTCCTAAATAAGAGAACCTGTCAATTGAAAACGGTTGAGAGCAAAAATGGATTTAAAAATGAGTTAGAAATAAAGCAGTTTGTTTGAATACTTCCTCAATATTTCAATCATTATCATTTCAGGAAATTCTGTTCAAAATTCCCATTTTGGCATCCTTTTTTGAAATATATTCTGCCTTTATCACAAAACTGACAAATACATCACATTATATAATTCCTAAAGAAGAGAACCTGCCAATTGGATATGTTAGAGAGCAAAATGAATTTAAAAATGAGTCAGAATATAAGTAGTTTGGATTTGAGTTTTTTTTCTTCAACTCTTATTTTTGTTTAGTTTTATTTTTACCATTAAGTAGTGGTTCTATCCAAAATTTGTCAATATGAAAGTTGTAAATATTATTGAGAAGATGTATAATAAATTTAATCAGATTCAATATCTCGGGTTTTGGGTTTTTTTCTTCTTCTTTTTTCCCCCCTCGCCTTTTGTTTTCATTTTTATCATTATTATTCAATAAGAGTTGCTCTTATCAAAAACTAAGTACAAAAGTTTTAGATAATATTAAGCAAATTTATAATAAATTTAATTGGATTTGATATCTTGAGAATTGACAAAGTTATGAATTTTTTTCTCCCCAGAACCCTATTTTTCTTTGCCCCTTGAGCCCATTTTTAAGTTTATCAAAAGTCTGTCATGCACAAAGTTTTGGCCCATTTTTTAGAAGTGATATAAACTTTAAACTGATTCAATATGTATTTTAATTAAGAAGTTATGGGGTGTTCAGTTTTCACAAAACTCCTCCCCATTCCTATCCCTTTGGTCCAATTTTGCCTATTAACAAACTTGGTCGAGATTTTATGTGTTAGTTTGGAAGAGCTTTGAGCAGAATTATAGAAGTTATCGTGTCCATAAAAAATTGATTTATATATATATATGCATCATCATCATCATAATAATAATAATCAACCGTTTTCGATCCATTGGGCCGGATGTAGGTCTCCCCCAGATTTTTCCAATGTTTCCCGTCTAGTGCTTTTGTCATTCAATTTACACTGGCCACTTTTCTGATTTCATCATTCCACTTTACTTGGAGTTATCTTCTTGGTTGTTTTACATCTCTGAGATACCATTGTAGAATATTTGTACTCCATCTATTGTCTTGTCTTCTTGCAATGTGCCCAGCCCATTTGCAATTTAGCTGTTCAATTCTTTCAATGGTGTCAAAAACTTTTGTCTGATTTCTGATCCAGGTTATCCTCTTTCTGTCTGTTCTAGTTATGCCTAGCATATATCTTTCCATACTTTTCTGTGTATTTGTAGTCTTTGTATCATCCATTTTGTTAGTGTCCATGTTTCTGCTCCATAAGTTAGTGCAGGCAAAACACATTGATTAAACACCTTTCTTTTCAAACAAAGAGGTATATTACTCTTCAGAATAATATTTTTCTTCCCAAAAACACTCCACCCATTTCTTATTTTTCTATTGATTTCATTTATGATACTGTTATCTGATGTTATTTCCTGTCCAAGATACACATAACTTTGCACTTCAGCACTTTTGCACTTCTCTCAGTATTCTTATAGACAATTTTCTTTTTTTGATGTAAATGAATTGAACATCACTTTAATTTATTTTTAATCCCACATTAATGCTAGTTTCTGCCAGATCTTTTAGCATATTTTCCAATTTTTCAGGGCTGTTCCTGAAAAGTACAATGTTGTCTGTGAACTGGAGATTACTTAAATATTCCCCTTTTATTCTAATCCCTTTGTTTTCCCAATCCAGTTCTAAGACAGCAGTGAAAAGCTTAGGTGAAATGATGTCTCCTTGTCTAACTCCTCTTCGGAGCTTGATCTTCGCTTTTTTTTTTTATCTAAACAGATGGCTGCTGTTGCTTTCTTGTAAATCTTCTTTATGATATCGATGTAAGGTTTGTCTGTACCAATGTCCTCCAGAAATTCTACTACTGCTGATATGTAGAGGAATGAAATGTTTTTTCATTATCAATAAAGGCAAGGTAGAGAGGCAAATTATATTTTTTATGTTTTTCTATGAGTTCTCTTACTGTTTGGATATATCCATTGTGCTGAATCCACTTCGGAATTCTGCTTGTTCCCTAGGTTGAACTGAGTCCAGAGCAGATTCAAGTCTTATCATTAAAGCTTCGGTGAAAATTTTATAAATCATTGATAGTAAGCTGATCGAAAATGGTAATCATAAAAATGGTAATTTTTAATGTTTTCCTTCTACCCCTTTCTTGTAAAGTAGCACAGCATTATTCAAATCTTCTGATACATCTGACTTCTCGAGACTTCTCGCAGGAGGAATAAAACAATCTGTTATCTTTCAGAAAAAAAAAAAAAAAGCTATGTGAGAAAACGATGCATTGAACAGAAAATAACATTGCAGCCACATAAAACCGCGGTGCACAAAGGAAGTGTGATTATCATATGACAGCTAGGTATATAATGTATAGAATTAATGTTTTGTTTTTATAATATTAATATAAATTTCAAAATATTAAAAATTCTTAAGTAAAAAACAGAGGAAAAAAAAAGAATATAAATAAATAAATGCATGCATACTAGATAGTGAAACTAAAATTTAATTCAGCTGTAAAACACATAGTGCAACTAAAAACTTTTCTAGCAATTATGATTGAAAGATGGCAATATATCTATAAGCTTTTGTGCAACTCTGTGTATGAATCTATATTATGCTCGCACCATGTAGTATAGTAAAATATAATTCAATTGAAAATGCATTTTTTAGAAAATCACATCCATATAAAGTATATTTAATTGTAAATGCAAATAAATACTTTTGGGCAATCCTACAATTGTGAAAAATAACAGTAATAAGTCCTGATTACGTCTACTGAAAACTATATCGTAATATTAATAATATATATTTCGCAAAGAAAAAGTAAGAATTTATATTATAAATAAATATTTTGCTTATAAGACTTGTTGTATTAATAAAAACATTTAAAATACATTAAAAATTTTTATTTATCTTTTTAATCGAGTTATCTTCAGAATGTAAATATAAAATAAAATTAGTAATTTTAATAATAATTTTATTTTCTATTTACATTCTGAAGATGATTCAATTAAAAAGAGTTGAAACGTGTAAATAAAAATTTTTAATGTATTTTAAATGTTTTTATTAATACAAGTCTTATAAGCAAACTATTTATTTATAATATAAATTCTTACTTTTTCGTTGTAGAATATCTATTATTAATATTACGATATAATCCTATAATTGGATTCTGTGTAATTTATTCTCATCATATAACATATTGAGATTTACACAACTGAAAATGTACTTGCAATATTTGCTAATAAACAAGTATAAATCTAATTTTTCTTTTTGTATGGGCCTGCAAAATAACATTAAATATTACATAGTTTATTTTCTCTGTGGAAAATGTTATCATGCATTTCAGTAACACATATAAATTTCATAATGTACATGCGAATAATCACTGTCTATTGATAGTAAGTTATCAAATTCTTTTGTCTGTTCCTGTAAATGAACATTAAATACTACACTTCAATTATAAACATATTGTAGGGTGTATCAACATTGTATATTAGTTTTGAAATAGGGCACCATCATTCAGATGAACTTTTAACTATTTTATCCAGAAACTACAGTACAAAGTCTAAAGTTCAGAATCATCGGGACTTTACCAAATCCAAACTTTGGTTTTTTTTTAAAATTTTAGGTCATTAAAAATGTTGCTTTTCCAAAAAGAAGATAAATAAATTTCGCTACTTAAAAATGCAAAATATGACAATCATATGTTAAAATTTGCATATAGCAGCTGTTATTACTAAATTAAATAATATTTTTCTTTAAATAAAATAAATCCTAACAAAATAAAAGGTAAAACAACAACATTTACTTACGGGAACATACAATTTAAGAACAAATTATAAAATACATAATTATTATGCAATTTAGTAATATGCATTGCTTGATAAAACTTCTGCCTGGCAGATGATTTAGCCTAGCATGAACATAGTCCTTTACTCGCCCTTCTTCTGAACTTAATAAGGGAGGAAGTAGAGAAAGAAGGTGAATTCCTATGGAAAAATATACTTACCCATCCTATTCATTCTAATTTGGAAATTTCAACAATATATTTTTTTCTGCATGTAGATAGGGAGGTCTTTAAACCTCTGTAAGCTTAAAATATTTTAAAGATAATTAAGAGTATTTTACAGTTTTCGTTAAATTAAAAAAAAAAAAAATCTCTGAAATGTATATACAATTATTCTTTACTTGTTTGTTACTTTGGACTGGAAAATATACAAAAATTTGAAGCTTACAGAGGGATAAAGATTTTTCCTATCAATGTGCAGAAAAAATATATATATTGTTGAAGTTTCCTAATATAAATAAACACTAAGAATATATATTTTTTTTTCCATAGGATAACATGGGATTTCACTAATTTCCTTCCCCACCAGTCCCTTTAATGTTTGATGTAAGTGTGGAAAAAGCATTTCTGAAATGCTTTCAGCTTTATCTACTTTCGATAGCTGCAGAAACACACACACACAAAAAAAAAACAATATCTGATGTGATACTCAAATGTTTTTTCTTTATTTCTGTCAATAATTTTATCTTTTTCTCATCCCTCCTTGAATATTGCCGATGAAATGATTGAAAGCCTGATCTTTGGAGAATTCAAAACTTTGGGTGTCCGAACTAAAGACTTTGTATTGTATTATGTATGTAGAACTCTTTTGAGTGTCCCTGTAAACAAATTGCAAATGCTGCACACTTCATTTTCAGTAAAAAACATGCTGTAGTAAACTTCAGCAACATATTATACCAATTACATGGAAACCAACATTTATGAGTTACAGTGCAAACAGAGGAACCCAAATTTTAAATACTTTTTAATTATGTTTGAAATTTTTGAAAAGTCATCTGCCGTAATGCTTTATATTCAGTTGAATGTTTATAATATGTTCAGTAATATAACAGTGCATATTTTACCTTCAAAATAAAATGTTTTTGTTATGAAAGAAAAATTGAAATTGTTTCAACTTTTTAAAAATATGTTTTGCTGAGTATAATAATTTAAGAAATATCCTTTCATATTCATATAAATATATATTTTTTTATGTTTTAGCTTCATTCTTTGTTAACTCGTATTGTACTTGAAGGGCCAGATCTTCAATTGTTAAAAAATTTCTTATCATGTTGTCCTGAAGATATAAATTGGGAACCTTCTGATGCCTATATTAAAGCAATAAATGTAATCTTAGATCAAATGAAGTAAGTAATTCTTTTTCTTCTTTTTTTTTTCTTTTCTACAAAACATTTAGCAATTATTGCTGAATGGAAATATTTATAAACTATGATTTGCATTTCATTTTGTATTTTGTAATATTTTAAACCCATTATTAGAACTCCAAATTCAGAAAGCAGTTTCACTTTTTTTTCTCCTGTGAAAATGAGAAACAATTTATATGAAAAACAGTTTATTATGCATAAGTATTTTATTTAATTATGTATTGACCATTTTTGGTCTAATTTATCAATGTTTGATTTTTAAATTTTTTCTTATAGAATGAGTCATGAAATGTGTCAGTAGAGTAAAAAATCCTGTACTTGAAAATTATTTGTTTTATTTAATGAGAAAAATTCTGTGAAATAAAGCAAATATTTATATTTAGAAAATGAGATGGTAAAAATTTAAAAAACTTTGAAACTATAATTCCTATGTTAAAACTGTTGTTAGCTTTCGTTTTTTCAAAACTAAAAACTAAAACAAAATCACTTCACCTTTTTCATTTACGGATAAAAAACATTTCATATTTATTTACTTAGAACAGGTGTCACAAATAAAAAATTAAAAAGTTGACATGTTTCGGTTCATTCATAAGAACCGTATTCATAACATATAAAATCAGTAGAAAACTAAATGACACTGGATATAAATATAATTTAAAAACCCAAAACACAAAACATTGCGCCCCCTATGATCGTGAATAGCCATTGCCACTGCGGCAATGGTTTGTTGCCGCGGTGGCAATGGCTATTCACGATCATAGGGGGCGCAATGTTTTGTGTTTTGGGTTTTTAAATTATATTTATATCCAGTGTCATTTAGTTTTCTACTGATTTTATATGTTATGAATACGGTTCTTATGAATGAACCGAAACATGTTAATTTTTTATTTGTGACACCTGTTCTAAGTAAATAAATATGAAATGTTTTTTATATAATTTCTATAATTTTCTTTTTACATTGACATGTTTAAAAAGTGTCTTACAAGAAGAGTTTGATTAAAAAATTTCTTAGACTAGTTTAGCTTATTTTTTCATTTAAAAAAATGCAAGTAAGGTTGTGTTTCTGCAGTTTTTTCTGTTCGAAAATCTTCTCTTTTTAAATTTAGTCTTATATAGCCCCCATGAAAATTTCCTCCATCTTTATAGTTATTCTTTTATTTAAAATAGTTGCCACAAATCCCTGTAGAAAAATAGATTCTGTAAAATGTCAAAATAAGTCCCAAACCCTATAGAGCAAGAGCCAGTGACTGGCAGACCTTCGTTATTTTATAAAAGCTGAAACTTTCTCAGCGCAGTCTTCCAACAAAGATAGGAACGATGGGTAATTATGAAATTTGGATCATGGTGGCTTTGGCAGTGACCAGGGAGCAAAGGTGTAAAAAATATCAACTTACTTTCGTCATTTTATAAAGCGTAATTTTTTGATATTTCCTTTGGAATGATGTTAGAAATCACGTCCTCCATTGGCAGACACTTCCTGTGGTTCCAACCCCTGGCCGACAACCACTAAACTTCAATAATAGGAAATTCTACTTTTGTCATTTTATAAAAGCTGAATTTTATATATGTTACTTGGGTAACTACCAGAAGATATTTCCTCAGTTGGCAGACAGTTTTGGTGGTTCCAACCCCCGGCCGACAGACATATACAGCAGCTTCTCAATACACTGGAGTCTGCGCGAAACAAACATTTTCCCTGTTTTCCCTTGGGTCGGAAATTGGCGACAGTTATTTGAGGTTGTTGACATTTCGAAAAATGACCGCAATGAAAGAAAAAAAAATGTAATTTAACAAATTGGAATGACTATTTGGAAAATGATATTTTCAAAGACTAAAATTTTAAAGACTTAAAAAGGAATTCTATACTTAATAATAAACATCATTTTTAGGATGACCATAACGAGTCATATATTACGTATGCCATGCATTAAACATTAATATTCCTAGACCATAAATAAAAAAAACCAGTAGTTTATTGTTATGTAACTTTAACTGTTTAAAATGTGCATTTTTATTTGATGGAGTTAATCAGGCTGACTGCCTCTTATTACGTATGACATGGATTAAACATTAATATTCCTGGACCCATCTTATAAAAATGTTAAATGAAATTTCAGTTTTACAAGTTTTTTGAACTGCAAATTTTTAAATTTCTATACATTTCACATTTTTAATTTTTATACCGTTGCATAGAGAAAAAAATGCACTTTTGAATGAAATTCGTTTGAAATTTTTATGACAATTTGTTTTCAAATTATTATTATTATTTAAAGTTTTTATTACTTTTTGTCATTGTAGCAACAGAAGTAAACCATTTTTGGACATTAAACATGGACCAATCAGAAAATGAATAAAATGCGGAATTCAACCAATAAAAACATTCAGATATACTTCGGATTTCCCAATTCTCTACTGAGGTTAACAACTATTTTCCAAATTACTAAAAATTAGTTATTTATTTATGAGTATTAATGAACGTTAGCTTCGATTTCTCTCCAAGCTTGGAAACACTTATCGCTAAATATTTAAAAATATCGCCAAATTTGAAGACAAAAATTAAGAAATCATAAATATTGCCGATTTGGCTATAGATTACTAATTTGGCACAATTCTCATTCAAATTCAGTATTTACGAAATTTCTTAGTTTTACTGTTTATTCATACATAGTGTTAAAAAATTCTATATGTGGTGTCCCAAAAATGGCACCCAAACTCTGCGCAGCCAGATTCCTCATTGGGAATACATTATAGAAGCCCAAAGAACTGCACCTGTACGATTTATAATTTACGAGAAAAATTGAAAAATAAAGTATACATCAAATACATGTCAAATTATTCGCGAACAGAATGCATGAAAATCATACAAAAAATACCAGTAGCTACAAGGATGCAGTAATGAGTTCTTCAGCCTCGTCTTAACGTCATTTTTGTCAGAAAAATGGTTATTTTTCTCTCATTATTTTTCTTATCACTCCACTCAAACTGTCCCATTCAAACCTGTTTCATTCAACTTACATCATTCAACTAACCTTTTATAATCTTTATTTTTTATTTAATTATTCCTTAAATAAACCCAGAAATAAATACCCTTTACTTTTGTTTCAGTTTCAATAGTTTAAGTTTCTAATTTAAATACATTCAATATCTTTATTTTAGTATTAAAATCTAATAAAAATAAATATCTTTATTTTTACCTTGATTCATTAACTCTCTTGAGCATCAACATTAACTTACGTGACAATCGTATTTCCCGGTATTTGTTTTTCCTTCCATTCACTAAGCTCACCGGCAAACATCGTCACATCGATATTGTTAACTGACAAGTTACGGAGAAGGGTGATAGATGGCATGACATGTCCGACGGCACGAGATCTTTTCCTAACGTGGCCGATTGGCATTGGTCCGATCTCACATGTAACTTCTAGAAACCAAAGGTGGTGTTTCTCGTCAGTGGAAGATGACGTAAGTGGGCGTTGCCAGTAGCTATTTATAGCAGAAGGAAGGAATGGGGAAGGAGGCTTTTACGCTCTTGCTTTTAAACTAGTTTCTGTTGCGTTTTAGTGTATGATGTTTCGTCCTTATGTTTTGAAATTATGAATATATTACCGGTGCTATATAAATAAGAAGTTTTAAGCTGCTATGAAATAAATGGTAAGAAAGCTCAAACGAAGTGATAGCTTGGAAGTTAGAGATCAGGAGATCAACGTATATAAAGAGTATTTTTGGAAATTGATTTATCAAGTTGGACTTTCGTTGATTTAGCTATGGAAAACTCAAGTTTCATAAGAATCTCCTGAAAGGTGAAAATAGCCATTGCCGCCGACAGCGTGTTTTAAACAGGTTTTTCCTTTTTAAATGTTTTTAGAAATAATTACTTTTGCCTTGTCTTTTTATTCTCCTCTTTTCAAAGTATAGTTTTTCTTTATTGTCCCAGATATTGGTCTGGTCGAATATTAATCTAGCCAAGCTTATCTCTTTATCAAAAATGATTCCTTTTATACTTTAGTGTTGTGGACTGGATCCAAAGGAACCAGCGGATATTTAATCCGGCTTTAGTGTTACGGATCGACCGCGGCAAGAGTAGTTTCAGACCCGTGCTTTCTGGATAGCTGTGCGGGGTACTGAGAGTTGTTGTGTGTCGGTAGCATTGAAATTCTTTTACAACTTTTTAAGGAACTCTGAAGTTGGTTATCGCTGTGATTTCCTTGTAAGATCTTTTTACTGTAGTATAGGAATTCATTTTTGTATTATCTTTCTCTCCCTCCAAACAAAGTCCTAGGTGGCAGTAACAAGACAAAGTTGGGGAATACCTTTAGTGGCAGTAAAGGTGTTGTAGGAAAACATTCCTGGTGGCAGTGTGGAATGTTTTAGAGAAATCTCTTTTTCATAATTTAGTTTGGCTAGCCTGAAGGTTACTTTTTAGGGGAGGAGATGACATGGGTAAAGTAGAATCTTTAAATTTAATTAAGCTTAACATAAGTTGATGTAGAAATAATATTTGAATAAATTTAAATGCAGTTTGGTCTCTTATTGAAAAGAATTAATTAAATGGATTTAAATTATAATAGATAGTTTATTGGTGCTCTGGTCCATCCAATTTTGAATAAACATTATTGGTCTTTATTTTATGTGTTAAGTTATTTGAGCATATGTTAATGGCTTTTAATTTTGATACTTTTAAATCCATTATGTTTTTATTTGATAAAACTAGTTATTTGTTTATAAATCTGTTTGATTATTTTCTTCCAAATACACTTCTTAAACTACAAGGGCATACTTTACAGCCAAAACGCTCTGCATGCGTCTTTGCTCTGCTGTGTAAATACTTTTAATGACTATCCTCGACTTCAAGGATATCAATTTTTTGGCGAGCGTGCGCGCTTGACGCGATATGCGCAGCGAACGTTTAGAACATTACCGTCTGAAAAGATATGAAAATACTGCTGTTGATGTGTCCAAAACGCTTTTTATTTCTTGTACTTGCTATTGATGGAATCCCATCAACAGATGGTTTTCTCATCGCCTCCTATATTCTTTTATTCATTAATTCATTCACTCATAATTTATTTTAACATTCATTTATTTATTATTTCATAACAACTATATCCAATAAATATTAACTTACCTTTCAAATCCTTTCCGGCCGTTTATCAACTTCATAACATCCAATAATCTATTTAACTTCAATAGCCTTTCATAATTTGTTCCACGGACTCCATCTTTAATTTCAACCTACATCGACAATAACTTATCTCCGACTAATCATATTTTTCCATAACGATATTTTCCCCGCCAGATGGCGACTTGGAATATCGTAACATTAATCGAATCTTTCATTCGTTTTACCGAATCGATCTTTCGATTCGTACACATGTCGTCTTCTCATTGGCTCGTTTCGTGGGCGTGCTCGCAAACGATGTTTCCAATCCGGCCAGCTTAGTATAAATACACGATGTTGATTTCTGTTCTTCGCCGCTTTTATCTTCCTACTAATGGAAGCATTTCAAGTCACTGAATTGAGGCTGGTCCTTAATCTGGATGTATAATTTAATTATACTTGTTTTATTTAAGTTTACTTTTAATTGTTTTAACCTGCACAATGATGTCAACTATATGTTCAACTGTTAATATGTTCATCTGTACTTATGTGATGGAGTTCGCCGTGTCAAGCCTTCTGTAATGCTGATTCAACTTCTCCAAGTAATGAAATAAATATATTAGTTTTATTTTTGACTTTTTATTTGCTGCTAATGAGATCGACACTTACATTGCTCAATTACACTTTTTGACTTCCACTACAGTGTTAGGTGCCAGCAAAAGCTCCATTTGTGCTATCTGCTTCTTTAATGATATTTTTCAGCGTATATATAAACCTCCAAAGGTTATATTATGCACATTAAGGGGTTATGGGCGGTAAGCCTAACCCTGGAAGCCATTTTGAGCAGATCGATCTCGGCAGGCAAAAGTGAAGTGTTATGTTTTGAAATATCCTGGATTACGTTTTATGATTTCTTCCTTATGAAAAACTGAAATTTTTTTTTGCCAGACTTTATGATTTAAAGAACTTTTATTGTTTAATCTCAAGAACTTTACTCATATTTTTAAAGAACTTTGTTTATATTTTTCCAAGAACTTTGTTTTGATTTCTGCCGGACTTTTGTTTACAGAACTGTTCAGTTATATTTTGAAGAAGTTTTGATTTATCTTTTTGCTGAATTATTATGATTTACAGAATGAATTAATTACGTTTATATTATTTCATGCTTCAATTATGCTTTCAAAATAGACTATTTCTGATTTTTGTTGAACTTTATGCCATTTTGAAATTTTTTTTGAGAAGTTTGACCTGGCTTTTAACAGAGAACGACGAAAAAGTCGGGGGGGCGGTAACACTTAAAATTTTTTGCTTGAAGATTTATCCTGAAAATTTTTTTTTTAAATGGCCACTAATCCTATTGATAAGTTAAGTACAAGAAATTACGCCACGTGGGCGTGTGATATGAAGTATTTGTTGATGGAAAAAGGCCTTTGGGATATTATACAGTTAAAGCAAGAAACCCCAGTTTTAAGTGAAAGTGTTACTGCCGAAACAGTCAACCAATTTACCTCCCGTGCTAACAAAGCTCTTTCTTTAATCTACTTGAACATAGAGCCTGAATTTAAAAGATTAATAGAAGATTGTCAAGAGCCTGTTGAAGCATGGAGAAGATTGCATAAAAATTTTCACCCTGACTCCCGCACCCATCATATGACATTATTTAATGAACTTATGGAAGAAAGGATACGGTATGGTGAACCTATTAACTTATTTGCTACTCGTTTGAAGAAGATTTACTCTGAAATAAAGCTCATAGATGAAAATTTTTCAGAATGTTACCTTACCTACCAATTTTTACGATTTCTACCGAGCAGTTTCGACAATCTTGTCCAACAGGTCTTATCCAAACCTGATGCATCCTTTAAGTTTGACCTTGTTGTGGACGCACTGGTAGCGGAAGAAACAAGGCAGAAGTTACGTGATCGAGACAGTGCTAAACAGGTCAGCGTCTCTACTACTGCTAAAGTGAATAGGTCCTTTAAGAGCAAACCTCGCTTCAGGAAGTCTCAACAGAGAAAGTGTTGGAGATGTGGGAAGTTGGGACACATCCAAGTCAACTGCTACGCCAGATCACCTGATCGCCAGCTTCGTCATCCTTCTCCTTGTTCCAGATCCAGACGTCCTCGTTCTTCCAGTACATCCGGTTCCCGAGGTCGACACTTTCAACGGTCTTCCGAGAGAAGCCAAACTGACTCATCATGCCCATCTGACGATCCTGACTGTGGTTCCCGAGACTCATCACCTGCTTCCAGACGCTCCAGACCCAGATGCAAGACTGCCAGACGACCCTCTCCTCATTTTTCCAGTTGCAGAGGCGGTGGCTCTCGCACGAAACTGTCGGATAGTTCATGTAAGTCGAATCTTTTTGTTTCACATTCTAGTATTAGTAATGTTGTAAATGATTCGGAATGGATATTCAACAGTGGTGCCAGTCACCACTTCTGTAACAATAGAAAATTGTTTTCTAAATTTGAAGAGTTAAATGATGAAATGTCTGTTGCTGTTAAAAATGTATTGTTTCCTATTAAGGGCAAAGGGGAAGTAAAACTACGTTTTGGTCAAAGAATTTTTACCTTGTGTAATGTAATGTATTCAGACCAATTACGTAGAAATTTGATCTCGGGTCCCCAGTTGGACCTTAATGGTTTAACTTTTAAAGGAAACAATGGTGAGGTAAAGATCTGTCGGGGGGGCGAGTACTTATTTAGTGCATTTCTAAAAGACCGAATTTACAGGTTATATCCTAAAATTCCAGTTTCTAAGGGTAAATCAGTAAAATTTGAAACCTCTGCGGTTAAACATGCTGAGAAAATGTTAATGTGGCACAAAAAGTATGGTCATATTAGACCTTCTTTAATTGCCCATACTAGCCGTAAGCAGGGTGTTCGTGGATTACCTAATTTAAAAGAGACTACTTTGTTTTGTGAGGCCTGTAAATTCGGCAAACTTAAGAATATTTCACATAAGCATAATAAAAACATTCGTTCCAATAATCCACTTGAGTTGCTGTACGCCGATTTGTAGGGTCCCTGTCGCATAGAAGGTAGAGGTGGTGAAAGTTACTTTTTATCTATTATCGACGACTTTTCCCGCCGTGTGTCAGTCTACCCCTTAAGGCTTAAATCCGACACCTTTGATGTCGTGAGAAAGCACATTTTGAGGGCTGAAAACTATTTGAACAAAAGGGTTAAAAGTTTTAGGACGGATAATGGCGGGGAATTCGATAGCATTTCTTTTAAAAATTTCTTTGAAGAAAAAGGTATCCACCACGAATTTACCAATGCGTACACTCCACAGCAAAACGGGGTTGCCGAACGTTTCATGGCAACTGCGGCTGATGGAATGAGAACTTTACTCATTGATAGTAACTTAGACCCAAAATTCTGGCCAGAGGCCTTAAAATATTTTGCCTATTCGTGGAACAGAATTTGTCCAAAACTGTTAGGAAAGACTCCATTTGAGCTTTATGGGAATAGAAAGCCGTCCGTTAGGCACTTAAAGCCTTTTGGGACCAAAGCTTATGTTAAATCGCCAAAGCAAAGGACATGGAAACTCGAAGCTCGTGCAAGAAAGGGAATCCTTGTAGGATATGCTTTCCGCACGAGGGGTTACCGAGTTTGGATTCCTGAGACAGATGAAATAGTTGAGTCCTCTAATGTTTGTTTTAACGAAAGTTCTGTTGGTCTTAAGCGCAGTGTAGCTGTGCTGGGCACCGATGATTATGCCCTCTTTTCTCCCAAGGTGGCGGTTAATCGAGATGTTGCTGTTGAAGATGAACCTGAGGTCATCCCAGGTCCTTCCAGCAGTTCTCAAGATTACCCACTTGGGGGGGAGGGGGACATTGATTCGGGGTCCAGTACCAGTAGCCTTCCAACTATTCCCTTACGTGAAGATGTTAGTTGGATACGAAAGCCTGTAAAACGTAAGAAGGAAAACAGAACAGACGTTTATTACTACGAACTAGGAAAAACCAATAGGTTACGTTCCCTGAACGAGGTTCGTAAATATTGTCAGGACAACAACATTTTATTTAAACCTGAAATTTTTGATTTTAAAGGATCCAACTCCTACTGTGGCATTATTCCTATTCCCGTGGAGTCTGAAACATCAGAGAGTGAGGACGAAAGTTCAAGTGAGTCAAATTTTTCACGTATTTCAGCATGACTAGCAGTAAACTCTGATACCCCCCGTACGTTTAAACAAGCGTGCAAATCTGAACAGAGCTCGATCTGGTGGGAAGCAATGATGCGAGAGATGCAGGTAATGAGAGACCGTGGGGTTTGGCATTTGGCTGAGTTACCAGCACATGTTACGCCAGTAGGTTGCCGGTGGGTTTACACGACAAAACGGGATGAAAATGGACGGATAGCCAGGCACAAGGCGAGGCTTGTTGCCCAAGGGTTCAAACAAATAAAGGGCGAGTCCTATGAAGAGACTTTCAGCCCTGTTGTGAACTTTGGCGTTATCCGATTCTTTTTCTCCCTTCTTGTATCGTGTAGCGGGTGGTCGCACACTCAGTGTGACGTGACCTGCGCCTACCTGTATGCACCACTGAGCGAGGATGTGTATATGCAACAACCACCCGGATTCTCTGAACCAGGCAAAGAGCATCTATATTGCAAACTAGATCGTGCTTTGTACGGACTGCACCAGAGTGGTAGAGAATGGTTTACAGAGATACATAAAACATTATTAGACATTGGTTTTAAGAAATTATCATCCTGTAATTGCGTCTACATTTTTAATTCTAACATTTTACTTCTTTTATACGTTGATGACATTGTGATCTTTGGAAAAACTAAAAAACTTATACATAATGTTTTACTTAAACTAAAAGCTAGGTTTGATATTAAAGAACTGGGAACTACAAAAAGACTACTTGGTGTTGAATTCGAGGATACTCCGGCAGGAGTTGTAATCCACCAGAGAAGCTACATCCAAGATGTATGTAATAGGTTTAGTTCTTTTAAAGTTCCTGTTTCTTCATTACCTATAAGTAAAGGAATAATTTTCTCAAGATCCAGTTGTCCCGTATCTGATGCCGAAATAAAGGAAATGTCACATCTGCCCTATCGTAACTTACTGGGTTGCCTTGCCTTTGTGGCTAACCATACTCGACCTGACCTCTGCTATGCCGTGAATGTTTTAAGTCAGTTTCAAGCAAACCCTGGTATAGTCCATTGGGATGGGTTGCTACGATTGCTGGGATATTTAAAAGCAACTATGCATTACAAGCTGAAACTCTCGTGCAGATCTAATGATCTCGCAATTTTCACTGATGCTGACTTCGCGGCTAACCGCGATGACCGGACTTCGATCGGCGGTCAAATAGTCATGCTTGACGAAGCTCCTGTCGATTGGCGCACTTTTAAACAAAAGTGCGTTTCTTTATCAACTATGGAGTCTGAATTCGTCGCAATGACTGAGGCCGTCAAGAACCTGGTCTGGTTTGACCGGATACGCCGCGAATGTGTACAGGAAGGGATCATACCTGTACTAGGGAGGACAGCTGTAATGAATGCAGATAATCAAGCCGCAATAGACTTTGTTAAATCCCCAGTGGAAAATTACAAGTCAAAGCATATTGATGTAAAGCTCTTTTTTATAAGAGATCTTTTCAATAGGGGGGAATTTTTACTTAATCACGTGCGTAGCAGGTCAAACTTGGCAGATATTTTTACCAAGCCATTGTCTAAATATGAAATACTTAACTTTAAGTGTATAAGTTTTATAAGTGATGATGTAAAATAGTTTTTTAATCCATATTATAAATTTTTTCATGTATTTCATATTTAAATTTTCTATATAACGTACCTAATTTAAGCTGGTAAATTTTTTATGTAACATGTTAAGCTTTTTGTAACTACACTATACTTTAAAAATTGTAAATTACGTTTAAAAAGATATGTGTAGACATCTGCAATTGTTACTGTTACCTAACCAGCATAATTATTCAGTATAGACAACCAGCTATCTTGATCATTTATAAAGTTTTAAATTGTTTACTCGAATGTTAGAAATATTTTTAAAGTGATTTCTTTTTAAACCAACAGCTTTTAATTTATAAAGAAATCTTATTTTTAAAGTGTTTGTACTTGTGTTTATACAATTTTTGTTTATATGTATATAATTTATTTCTGTTTGTTCATTCTAGGCATCTAGGGCCAACAGCCATTTTTTGTGAGTGAATGCATTCCAGGTACCGGAAGATTGTCAGGAGTATAAATGAGTCCCTAATTCATATAATGAATTTGAATGTTAGAATTTTTGAAAGAACCGTTGTGTTGTCCCTTAGGACTAGATGCCTGGAGTTCAAGTTTATAATGAAAATTTAAATTTTTTTTTTCTGCATAAATTTTCTTGTTGTTATTTGTAATAAAGATTTATTTAAATATTGTGATCAAGAAATCAACTAGAGCTGGTTGTAACATTTCCAAATTGGAAATTGTTATTCTTTTGAAATGGTACGTCATATTCATTTTTCTTCTCTCATACTTTAAATTTTTGAAAAGTTTCTATTTGCATCTTTTAGAGATTAACTTTCATGCTTGGCTTTTTAATGATCTCTTATCTAGGATATGCATGCCTCTGTCGCTGGATTGAGATTTTTCATGTGCCAATTAATTTTTTGGAAAGTTAATTAATTTCGCAAATACTTTAGACTTTTCTATTATATAAATAAAATTTAATTATTCTTCAAAGATTTCATTGTTAACTTGTTCAAATTGTTAAAAATATTCAAATTGTTAAATTATTCAAATCGTTAAATTTTTTTTAAATTGTTAAATCATTTAAATTGTTAACTTATTCAAATTTTTCTTGTTAAATTATTTAAAAATTGTTAAAGTTTTTTTTCAAGTTCGAAGTGTTTAGGCTTCGTTTAAATTTTTCATGTTCGAAGCACTTTTAAAAGGCTTCGTTTAAATTTTTTTTCTGACTTCAATTGTTGAAGTCGAGTATTTTTCAAATTTTTTCAACTATTGCAGTTGTTTCACTTTTTCAGTTCAGAAATGAACTAGATGGAATTTCAATTCCTTAAGTTTTTTGGGGTAAATCCTGACTTGTTCTGGTTAATGAGGTACTCCTGGTTGACATGGTATTCAGGTATTACTAACTAACAAAAAAAAAAAAATTTTGTTTTGAATTTGTGAATGTAATTGTGATATCTATGGATTTTTCAATCCTTTTGCTCTTTGAGTTCAATTGAAACTCTTTTTATAGAGGCAATGAGAGGGGGGGCATTGATGGAATCCCATCAACAGATGGTTTTCTCATCGCCTCCTATATTCTTTTATTCATTAATTCATTCACTCATAATTTATTTTAACATTCATTTATTTATTATTTCATAACAACTATATCCAATAAATATTAACTTACCTTTCAAATCCTTTCCGGCCGTTTATCAACTTCATAACATCCAATAATCTATTTAACTTCAATAGCCTTTCATAATTTGTTCCACGGACTCCATCTTTAATTTCAACCTACATCGACAATAACTTATCTCCGACTAATCATATTTTTCCATAACGATATTTTCCCCGCCAGATGGCGACTTGGAATATCGTAACATTAATCGAATCTTTCATTCGTTTTACCGAATCGATCTTTCGATTCGTACACATGTCGTCTTCTCATTGGCTCGTTTCGTGGGCGTGCTCGCAAACGATGTTTTCAATCCGGCCAGCTTAGTATAAATACACGATGTTGATTTCTGTTCTTCGCTGCTTTTATCTTCCTACTAATGGAAGCATTTCAAGTCACTGAATTGAGGCTGGTCCTTAATCTGGATGTATAATTTAATTATACTTGTTTTATTTAAGTTTACTTTTAATTGTTTTAACCTGCACAATGATGTCAACTATATGTTCAACTGTTAATATGTTCATCTGTACTTATGTGATGGAGTTCGCCGTGTCAAGCCTTCTGTAATGCCGATTCAACTTCTCCAAGTAATGAAATAAATATATTAGTTTTATTTTTGACTTTTTATTTGCTGCTAATGAGATCGACACTTACATTGCTCAATTACACTTTTTGACTTCCACTACAGTGTTAGGTGCCAGCAAAAGCTCCATTTGTGCTATCTGCTTCTTTAATGATATTTTTCAGCGTATATATAAACCTCCAAAGGTTATATTACGCACATTAGCTATGACTTTATATTTTGTTTTTCGTATTTTACTCGTAAACTATGGACCGTGCAGGTGCAGTTCTTATGTAATCCCAACGAGGAATCTCGCTGTGTAGAGTTTGGGTGGCATTTTTGGAACATCCTGTATAAAAATAAAATGAAGTATGGATTTATAAGTTATTATCAGGTTTTAAGACATGTTTAATGATATTATTCATTTTCATCATTATAGTCGATATCTCCATTATCTTCCTCACTGCTACTCCAGTCCATTGCTTGATCTTTTTCAATATTGTCTTCTAGTGAAATGTATGGGATTTTCCTTCGTCGTTTTCTCTTCAATGCAGCAACCTCAAATAACTGTCGCCAATTTCCGACCCAAGGGAAAACGGGGAAAATGTCTGTTTCACGCAGACTCTAGTGTATTGAGAAGCCGCTGTATATGTCTGTCGGCCGGGGGTTGGAATCACCAAAACTGTCTGCCAACTGAGGAAATATCTTCTGGTAGTTACCCAAGTAACATACATAAAATTCAGCTTTTATAAAATGACGAAAGTAGAATTTCCTATTATTGAAGTTTAGTGGTTGTCGGCCGGGGGTTGGAACCACAGGAAGTGTCTGCCAATGGAGGACGTGATTTCTAACATCATTCCAAAGGAAATATCAAAAAATTACACTTTATAAAATGACGAAAGTAAGTTAGTATTTTTTACACCTTTGCTCCCTGGTCACTGCCAAAGCCACCATGATCCAAATTTCATAATTACCCATCGTTCCTATCTTTGTTGGAAGACTGCGCTGAGAAAGTTTCAGCTTTTATAAAATAACAAAGGTCTGCCAGTCACAGGCTCTTAGACTACTAGTATAAGCCTCCATCATAATTTTCAACGAATTTCATTTTTCGAAAAAAATTCTGTTTATAAGCTTTCTATCAAAAATTTTTGGTTAGAATATGCTTTCATCCGCTGGGTAACAACAAAATTTTTTATGGTGTTCATAAATGCGCCAAGATTAATTTCTTTGTTTGTAATACATCACGATATGGACCAAGACATCAAAATACTATCTGACCATCTCTATATAATAAAACACAGTGTAACGCATAGCACGCCAAACTGATTTTCTTCTCGAAAAACTGCCATTGGAATTGACACTCCCAACGAGACCAGTAAGTAATTTTTGCGCACCAGAAGCTTAACAGCAGAAACAGAAATTTGCCAACAAAATGACAATCTTTTTTTTTTTTTTCTTTGGGAGGTGACAGGTAGAGGGGGGGGGGGGGGGACAATTTTAAAGTGCTATAAAAATAGCAATAATTATTAATCGTTAGTATTATTTCAATAGTTGCAGCAGACTTTTTGAATTATGCAATTTTATTGCATAGTTGTTAAAATTTTGTTTATTAAGAAATCTTAATTTTGTTATGGTATATTAGCCTCAAAGCTTGATTTACCTAGAAGTATTTAAAATACTAATAGTGTGTTTATTATTATTACATAATCTAGCTGAACTTTGCTCATCTAAATATTTTCATATTGTCAATTATTTTTAGTATCAGTTTTTTCAAATTTATGTGAAAAACACAATTTTTATCCACCGTCCTAGGACAAGCATCTACACCAGTATTAAATAAGTGCATATATTAATCCTATTTATAAGGGGAAGATTTATATTATTTAGTTTTTAAGAACAAATTAATTGAATTCCCATGCAATTCTATACTGAATCTATGATCAGTTAGTGAACAATTCCATTAGTGAACACTGTTTTGGAATGAATTAAGTTAATTAATCGATCACCCATTATATCGTAAATTCAATTTATTGTGATAAGAATTCACAAATGAATAACGAAATAGATAATTTCATGTAAAATCTGACATTTTATTTATTGTTTTTATATTGCATTTATTTATATTTTTACATTTTTATAACATTCATGAATTTAGTTCAACAGCAATAAATATCAAAATAGCTATCCATACTCAGTATACATCTTCCTAGATGGCCAACTACTGTATGTATTATTTGTATGGTTTTATCATTTATAATTATTGTTATTTCTGTTTTAGGAATCCACAAAATAATCTTTATACATGCTTTAAAACTGTTTCACCCTTACACATATTAGAAACTGTTTTAGAGGATATATCTAAAGAAAAGTAAGTTACCATGCTTTTTTAAAATATGCTTTAAATTATGTTGTTAAATTCGTTACATGTACAACCTTAAAGAATTTTATTAAATTTTATGGTTGTTATTAAAAGATATTTTTCCCTGGTCGATAATCTAAATCTTTTTATATACAGTTCTAAACTCACTGCCTTTCTTACTTGCCTAAAAATTGCAGATATTTAATTTTAAATAAGTAAAAATCAAATAGCATTTGCTGTTTACATACATCTGAAGTTATAGTCAGTGGCTACCTAAGGACAGTCATTCTTAAAATCAGCTAAAAATGGCACTTTTGATGTCATTTTCAGAAAAATTCTTTATTTTTGTCTGAAGCCAAAAATGCAAGTTTTATTCTTTAAAATTGAGATAAAATATGTTCAAATGTTATCCTGTTTTGTATTTTAAGATATCAATTAAAAACTTTTCCTTTTAAGATATTTAATTTTACAATCCATAAAATAATTAAAATCAATAATATTGTAATCAACCTAAATAAAAAATTTCAATAAACAACAATAATAAAATTAGATTATTCTCATTTACAAAGCGGTTTTATCACAATAATTTTAAAACTGCTTTGTAAATAAGACTGCTAAGAAAGTTTTGTTAATGTGTAAAAGAAAAGGCAGAAGGACACTGACAAAGCTACATATTTAATAATGACTAACAAACTTTATACTGTTTCAGACATATTAACACAAAACATTTATTGTATCAAGATTTAAGGTTTTGTATGCAAATATGATGACAGAGTGTACATGAGGAGAGAGTTACAGCAATTATCTAGCCAGAATGTAACAGTATTTTTCACTTCTTCATCATCATCAAAATACTAGCCACTGAAAAATTTGTTCAAGTGCAAGAATACATGAAAGTCACTTTTTACCAAGTCTGAGCTATATAGTACATGATTCATTTGTTCCCAACCGAGGGACTCAATGAGATTTTGTCACATGAGCGACATGTAACATGTCATTCTCATGCAACCAATTCATACTATCCCTCAGGAAGTTTTTTTGAATTGCACATTGCAGTTTTCTCAGCATTGAAGCATAAGCAGTGGCATTGCAGATTTTATTTGGGGGTTTGAAATCATATTTTTTCTAACCCAGAAAATGATGCAAGTATTTTGTATGTAGAAATGGTTCATTTAAACTTTTACTATATTGTTGAAGTAGTATGCTTCCACTTCATTGATTGTTGCTTTGGTGACAGTGTGACATGAGAAATTCGAGTCTCATTGCTAATCACACTGTGGATTAACGATTCATCACTCTTGGCATTTTCTCAGCTCAAAAAGATTAAAACACTAGCAAAATATCTGTCCTTATGTCTTCTGTTAACATTTTTACTGTTTTGTGTACACACATTTTAGTAACAATTTCGTACAACATAGTACTCAAAACTTGAAATACCAATGCAAGATTGAAAATCATGAAACATCTTATATGCAATTTTCACATCAACTTGATGAACCAGTTCATCACTCATATTAGATGGCTATCTGCTTCTCACTTCATCCTGTATGTTCATTTTGCTTAAATATAGTCAGACTCCTTATTTTTTAATCATTCCTTGTATCATCATGTGCTTTACATATTTGTTTATGGAGTTTGCACTATCGCCTATTCCTTGCATTCAAAAAGTTAACTGCAGAATGAATTTCACAGTTGTCAGCAATTCATAAACAAACTTTTCTGTTATGAAATATTCTTCAGTCATTGAAGATGAGATACTGCATAAGCAGATTAGCATCATATGTCGGTTGCAAAAATTATTATACTCTGGTGACTTACTCCCCAAATAACACTTGTATAGAATCTCAAGTATTCTAGGAATGGACATTTCGATGCTGTATGATGGAAAGATCTCTCTCTAGCTATTTCCTGCATTTATCACCGATTCTTTGTTTGCACTATGCTTTGTCAACTTTTATTGGCAAAATGTATTTTAAAATATTAATGCATAAAAAAAAGAGCTAATCTTATTTGCATGCATTTTTGTTCCATTTTTAACTAATTTAAAAGCAGTCATAACAAATTTAATTGTTATTCTAGTCTCTTAAAATCTTGGTTATACATACATGTTTGCCCGAGAGCAGAATCGGCGCAATGCTGCGACGCACGTCGCAGACCCTTGGGAAGGTCTGCAAACTATTTTTCAACTGTTAAAAATTTAGCAAAAATTAAAAAATGTTGGTCCTAAATCCAAAAATTCGGACATAAAATGTATCGCGAATTTCGACAAACGGTCTTCGATAAGAAATCAATCAATCCGTCATAGATCGCAAACACGTGAATTTTGTCCAAAGATCGCACAAAAATGGCAAATTTCGTGAAAAAACGGCAAATTTCTTAACAAGATAGTAAAAAAAGGGCAAGTTTCTTCAAAAGACCAAGAAAAACGGCAGTTTTTGTCAAAAAATAACGAAAAAACGGCAATTTTTCTCAATAACTTGCGAAAAAACGGCAAATTTCGTCAAAAATCACGAAGAATGGCAAATTTCTTCAAAAGATAGTAAAAAAACGACCAATTTCTTTAAAAGATCGCAAAAAACAGCAGTTTTCATTAAAAAAAATTATTAAACAAATGCAAATTTCTTCAAAAAACTGCGAAAAAACGGCAAATTCCATCAAAAAATCACGAAAAAAAGGAACATTTCCTCAAAAAATCGCGAAAAAACGGCAAATTTCTTCAAAAGATCGTGAAAAAAGGCAATTTTCATTTAAAAACCACGAAAAACTGCAGTTTTCTTCATAAAATCACAAAAAGGCAAATTTCTTCAAAAGGTCGAGAAAAAAACGGCAGTTTTCTTCAAAAGATCGCGAAAAAACGGCAATTTTCTTTAAGAGATCGCGACAAAACGGCAGTATTTGTCAAAAGATCGCGAAAAAACGTCAGTATTTGACAAAAGAGTGCATATAATGTAATGTGAGGGATCGGTCTGCAGACTCTTTTTAAGTTTTTACTTGTGTTGCAGACTACAGAAAAAAATTCTGCTGCTGGACATGTTTGTTTGTTGTCACTCCCCAGGGTCGTACTGGCCCACCGGGCAGCGAGGCAAATGCCCGGTGCGCCCCTAGTCGAGTATTTTTTTTTTTCTAAATGTAAGCGCATTTGAAATAAGGTTTTCTGAGCGGCAAAAAAAAAAAAAAAAAAAAAAAAGAAAAGTGACATTTTCAAAACATCTCAAAGATTAATGCTTTCTAAGAAAACTAATGAAATCTATTAATAATTCTTTATGTGTTATATTTACAGTGTGTTGTGTATTTAAGCACTTCCTATTCGAATTGTTGCCCACTATTCTGTTTTTTCTACATATTGCTTAAGTTAAGTATGAAAAAACGTGAAATACGAATTCAAGAAAAGCAAATTTTCATTTTTATTGTATACATTTTGACAAGAGGCGACATGGCGCCCTCGGTCAGATTTTTTTTATTTTTTTTTTCAGCTATATTTTTTTAGGTGGCTTTGGCCTTCTTGGCGCCCTCGGACAGATTTTTTTTCAGCTATATAAGTAGGTGGCTTTGGCCTTCTTGGCGCCCTCGGACAGATTTTTTTCAGCTATATGAGTAGGTGGCTTTGGCCTTCTTGGAGCCCTCGGACAGATTTTTTTCAGCTATATCAGTAGGTGACTTTGGCCTTCTTTGCGCCCTCGGACAGATTTTTCTTCAGCTATATCAGTAGGTGGCTTTGGCCTTCTTGGCACCCGCGGACAGATTTTTTTCAGCTATATCAGTAGGTGGCTTTGGCCTTTTTGGCGCCCTCGGACAGATATTTTTTAACTATATCAGTAGGTGGCTTTGGCCTTTTTAGCGCCCTCGGACAGTTTTTTTCAGCTATATGAGTAGGTAGCTTTGGCCTTCTTGGCGCCCTCGGACATATTTTTTTCAGCTATATTGGCTTTGGCCTTTTTGGCGCCCTCGGACAGATTTTTTTAGCTATATCAGTAGGTGGCTTTGGCCTTCTTGGCGCCCTCGGACAAATTTTTCTTCAGCTATATCAGTAGATGGCTTTGGCCTTCTTGGCGCCCTCGGACAGATTTTTTTAGCTATATCAGTAGGTGGCTTTGGCCTTCTTTGCGCCCTCGGGCAGATTTTTCTTCAGCTATATCAGTAGATGTCTTTGGCCTTCTTGGCGCCCTCGGACAGATTTTTTCAGCAATATCAGTAGGTGGCTTTGGCCTTCTTTGCGCCCTCGGACAGATATTTCTTCAGCTATATCAGTAGGTGGCTTTGGCCTTCTTGGCGCCCTCAGACAGATTTTTTTTTCAGCTATATCAGTAGGTGGCTTTGGCCTTCTTGGCGCCCTCGGACAGTTTTTTTTTCAGCTATGAGTAGGTAGCTTTGGCCTTCTTGGCGCCCTCGGACATATTTGTTTTCAGCTATATTGGCTTTGGTCTTTTTGGCACCCTCGGACAGATTTTTCTAGCTGTATCAGTAGGTGGCTTTGACCTTCTTGGCACCCTCGGACAGATTTTTTTTCAGCTATATCAGCAGGTGGCTTTGGCCTTCTTGGCGCCCTCGGACATTTTTTTCAGCTATATGAGTAGGTAGCTTTGGCCTTCTTGGCGCCCTCGGACAGATTTTTTTCATCTATATTGGCTTTGGCCTTTTTGGCGCCTTCGGACAGATTTTTTTAGCTATATCAGTAGGTGCTTTGGCCTTCTTGGCGCCCTCGGACAGATTTTTTTTCAGCTATATCAGTAGGTGGCTTTGGCCTTCTTGGCGCCCTCGGACAGATTTTTCTTCAGCTATATGAGTAGGTAGCTTTGGCCTTCTTGGCGCCCTCGGACATATTTTTTTCAGCTATATTGGCTTTGGCCTTTTTGGCGCCCTCGGACAGATTTTATTAGCTATATCAGTAGGTGGCTTTGGCCTTTTTGGCGCCCTCGGACAGATTTTTTTAAGCTATATCAGTAGGTGGCTTTGGCCTTCTGATCGGTTCTGTAACAAGAACCGTCTAAAACAGAGTAAAATTTAGCAGCTTATAACAGTGTAATTACGGTGACCTAAAAAGAGTAAGTAATTGGTGACGTTGTGACAGTGTAGTATAAGACATTAAAGAAACTGTTTTTCAGTAAAATCAGGCTAACGTTTATTGACGAAAAATAAATGTAAGTTCAAATAAAACATATATAAGTCCAGGTGAAAAATATAACAGGCATAATGTGAACGGAAACAAGTTCAGTTAAAATTATTCTAAGTCATGAAATAATATTCAAGTTTAAATGAAAATATGTATACACTCAGATGAAAATATAACTGGTAAAATGTAAACAGAAAAATAATAAGTTCAACTCTATATTTAACTTAAAATCATTCTATGTATTGAAATAATATTACTTATTGAATGGCATGGCATGGCATATAACAATACTAGGATAGCAATGAAAAACAAAAACAGACTCACTTATGGACGACAGCTATCGACGTATTAAAGAAATTCCAGCAATACGGCACATCTAATAACTCGATGAAAAGTCTTAAGAAAACAGAGTTTTTAACTGAAGCTAATAATGTCCACACATACATATGATGATTTCATTAAAACAAACACAAATGGGTTACTACTGCTAATGAAATGAAGCACGGACGAAGTTGATAAAACCATATTCAGAATCAAATGTCCAGCAATGGATTTAGCATAATTACTCAACTAGATGTTAACTTTAAAACTTTTAAAACTGCATGAGTTAAAAATACATTTCTGAAACTGTATCATATTGACGTTAACATCAATTGTCTAGAGACATAACATCACTTCAAAATCCACCAGCACAACATATCTCCGCCGGCTTTAAATAGCCGCGGCAATTCCGAAACTGGATACGCCCCTCCGAGTTGAGTAAGCGAGCTCCTGACTTGCGACGGAAGAGATGCAAGACCGCCACTTGCGAGATGCGATCCGCGATGCTTGCGGATTGAGATCGAACGGAGCGATAAAACCAGAATGAACGTACCCACGGAAAAGATAAGCGATTGATTTGAACGTGTAAACAAAAGTTCGGAAACTGGATATGGAAGATGGAAGATGGAAAATGCCGGCAAAGGAAAGAAATGGAAGTTGGAATAAAACATAAGATAGTAAGCCATGCCATTTTACAATATTACGATATATATAATTAGAATTATGTATTTTAGAGTGTTAAGGAAGAAAAATGGCTGACAATCGCCCCCCCCCTTAACACTCGTACTTAAAAATAAAATGGATAATTACCAGATATTGAAAAATATATGTATATATAGAATACAGTCAAACATTAGAATATAAACTATCACACTTCGATAGCTACCAGTAAAACAGAAACTTAACAAGTATAAATGCAACAAATTCAATAACTTCAACATGGTTAATCTAAAACATCAATTTTCAACAATGTTAATAACAATATTCAACAACAACAACAACAATTTTTAACAATTATATATAACAACTAGATTACCAATTTTTTTCATTTCATGAAAGTTTAGTTACAATTGTAACTCTAACGAAAGATTTTTTTCCCACATTGGAAAAGTTCAATAGCAAAAGTCTATAAAAATAACATTTTCCTGAAAAAAACCGTGAAAGATAATTACAATTACCTCGTCACATGCAAGTGACTACGAGTTACCTTTACATAAAAAGAATTTAATATGATAATTTTTCCTTTAGTCTTGACTTGTAACAATATTCAAATGAATTTTAAACAATCATACATTTGCATATTTATCCTGAAAGAGAATGATTATCACATAAACATAAATTCAGGACAATATGAAGAATACATATACATGAGCTACAATATGAAAATACTTTGACAATATATGAAAGACACATGTTATGCAAATGAGAAAATTTCAATAATGAGAATAATAACGATCATGATCGTGATAGCGATTATGAATTATGATTATGATAGTGACATAGTTAAATGATTGTGACTGTGACTGTGACTGTGACTGTGACTGTGACTGTGACTGTGACTGTGAGCGCTCACATGAAAGACAACACAAAAAAAATAATAATATGCTTAAGCTTTTGAAACGATATACATTTGCAAATGATTTGGCCAATTTCAATATGGAAAAAAAACTTGTTATATATATACTCTTAAGAAGAGAAGAAAAAAATTCATATTTACATATGCAATAAAACAAAATACAACTCAATTTTCAACACCTCGGACGGGACCTATGTGACATTTCCATTATACAAAAACAGGGACTTACAGACTTAAAAAGAACGATGCCCGCGACAGGCCTTCCTGTGATCAGAACACTCAAGAAACGCCGCTACCCCCTGCAGACCACTCTGGCTATTTACAAGGGCACCTCACGAGACGTTTTTCGAGGCTGCTCGGGTCCCGGAGGATGAACGATCCTGAGGTCTGACCACATTCCAGCGGGAGTTAAATTGTCCGCGATGTTGGAAATGAGGGTGTATCAAAACCTATGAAATGACATTATGAAAACATATGCATATGAAACAAATATGAAATAACAAGAGTATAATCACATATTCAAACATTTTGAAAGAAAAATACTGAAATATACAAAAATTTCAGTTTAAAAAAAAATGCTAAACTTCAATGTTTAACATGGAAAAGTTAAACAAGCATCTTAATGCTTGACACAAGTTCAAAGGAGGAGGAGTTTTTTTTCATAGCATTTAAATATTATGTATATATATATATAAATTACTTATAACTAAAAATTACATCAATAAATTTCTTAAGATCAAATTTTGTTAAAGGTTTAGTGAAAATGTCTGAGAGATTAGATTTACTGGCTACGTGTTTAACATTAAAAATCTCCTGGTTTAAAAGGTCTCTGACAAAAAATAATTTTACGTCTATGTGTTTCGTTCTGTAATTTTCAATGGGAGACTTAAGAAAATCAATGGAGGCCATGTTGTCTACTAAAAGTGTTGGTTTAACTTGTGGACCTGTAAAAATACGTTTGTCATAACATTCAGTTATGATCCTACTAAACCATAGAAGCTCTTTAGTTGCTTCCGTTAAAGCCACAAATTCTGATTCCATAGTAGACAAACAGACAGATTTTTGTTTAAAGGCTCTCCACATGATAGGAGCTTTGTCTAACATTAGTAGTTGTCCCCCCATTGATGTCCTGTCATCCCTATTAGCGGCGAAATCCGCGTCGGTGTAAGTTATTAGGTTTATGTGGTTGCAAGGTAACCTCAGTTTATAATGTTTTGTGCTTTGGACGTACCCTAAAAGCTTCAGGAGACCATTCCAGTGAACAATCCCAGGATTGCTCTGGAATTGGCTGAAGATATTTACAGCGTATGAAATATCAGGACGTGTCCTGCTTGTTAAAAATGAAAGGCAGCCCAAAACACTTCTATATGGATATTGTAACATTTCCTGGGTTTCTGCTTCGGTTTGAGGACATTGTGACTTGGAGTATACCGTGCCTTTAGATATGGGGAGTGATGTAATGGGAAAATTGAATTCTTTAAACCTTGTACAAATATCATCAATATATTGCCTTTGATGAATTGAAACAGTGCCATTCCCATCCTCCTCAAATTCAACACCAAGTAATTTACGTGTTCTCCCCAGGATTTTTATGTCAAAATGTTTAGTTAAAAGAGTTAAAACTTCATTAATATGTTTCTGATGGTTACTTAATATTACAAAGTCATCCACATAAAGTAATAAAACAACATAATTAGAGAACGAGTAGACGCAGTTACACCACTCTAACTTTTTAAAACCAAGAGAAATTAAAATCTTATGTAGTTCATAAAACCAAACTCGTCCACTCTGGTGGAGACCATAGAGGGCCCTCTGGAGTTTGCATACTAAATGTTCTTTACCCTTCACCTCGAACCCTGATGGTTGTTTCATGTAGATATTATCAGTAAGCGGGGCGTACAGATAGGCACCTTTTACGTCACACTGAGTGTGGATCCATCCGAGACATGAGACAAGGGCTGCAAAGAAAAAGCGAATTAGACTGAAATTAACTACGGGCGAAAACGTCTCATCATACGTTTCACCCCTGACTTGTTTGTAGCCTTGTGCTACAAGTCTCGCTTTATACCTTGCAACCCGTCCCTTGTCGTCTCGTTTGATGGTGAATACCCATCTGCAGCCTAGTGGTTCGATATTGGGTGGTAGAGATGTTAATACCCAGACTTGTCTTTTGTTTATAACATCCATCTCTTCCTGCATGGCTTGTCTCCAGAGTTCTCACTGAGGTGATTTTAATGCCTGCTTATATGTGTTAGGTATGGCGTCTTCTAGTCAGGAATTGGTTTTATGAGTGTTAGAGAAAGAGGTGTGTGGAGGTGTGTAACCAGGACTTGAACTAGGGCTAGGAGTGGACTTTACAATGCCTTGGTACTTATTGCTTCCTTTAAAACTGAACAGCGATGGATTAAATTTGATACCATTAGAATGACAGTAATCTCTTACTTCCTTCAATGATCTCAGACGTTGAGTTTCACCCAACTCGTAATAGTAAACGTCGGTTCTCGATTTGTCAGGCCTAGTTACAGGCTTACGGAACCAGACGGCTTCCCTGAGAGTTCTAGTAAACTCCTCGCCATCCTCGTCAGTGTCATCCTCAGATGGGTGTGAGGAGGCGGAGTCGGAAGATTCAGAGGTACTTGGTCTAATACTTTGAGTGGGTGGTGCTACTGAAGTAAATCTGTCAGGTTGAAGGTCAGTTAAAGGATCTATTTCAGGTGGTTCAGAACTTAGGATGTAAGAGGGTCCCAGGTCGCTTCCGTTGCGCTGCTCCGAAGTTGTAAATGGGTTTGTGCCTATTGAATAGCTAGGACCTTGTTCACTGTGTTTGGGGATACTTGTGGATACAGATTCGTCACCAAACCTAACATTTATTGTCTCTATTATTTTATTGGTTTCGGGAATCCATACCCTGTAGCCTTTTGTAGACATTGCGTAACCCACTAAGACACCCTTTTTAGCCTTCGGATCGAATTTAGAGTTTCTTTGTTGTTTAGGTACCCCCACATATGCCACCGTACCAAAAGGTCGTAAATGTCTGATGGATGGTTTATTACCACAATAATATTCGAAAGGAGTTTTTTTCTGGGTTTTGTGACATATTCGGTTCAGAGTGTATGCTATGTATAAGACAGCTTCAGGCCAGAATTTGAGACTGAGTTTACTTTCATTGAGTATTGAGCGAGCCCCGTCCATTATTGTTTGATTTAAACGCTCTGAAACTCCATTTTGCTCAGGAGAATACACGTTGGTAAATTCGTGTTTTATGCCATTGTCTTCAAAGAATTTAGTGAATGCCTCATTATCAAATTCCCGCCCATTGTCGCTACGAACCTCTTTTACTTTGGTACCCAAAAACCTTTCTGCTCTTTTTACGTGATTAGTAAATACTTTAAACACTTGTGTTTTACTGCATAAGGGGTATACTGACACTTTGCGAGAGAAGTCGTCTGTTATAGTTAGGAAATACTTCTCCCCGTTTCGCCCTGTTATTTGTGTTGGACCCCACAGGTCAGTGTGTAGCAGTTCTAGAGGTCGTTTAGATCTTATCTGGTTTATTGGGCGGAATGATGTTCGTCTGTGTTTATTAATTCTACATGTTTCACATTCAAAATTTTTACATTTAATGGGTGGTAAGCCCCTAACGCCATTACATTTTAAAGTATGTTCCATTAATGTGGAACTGATGTGCCCAAGGCGTCTATGCCAGAGTTTAAAATCATCTTTTTGAACTGTCGAGGCTTGGAAACGTACCCGTTTAGGATTTTGATTACGGTTAGTTTTAGGGTCTTTATTTCTATTTTTATGGTTAGGATCCGGATAGAGGCAGTAAATGCCATCTTTAAGAAAAGCACGAAAAAGTGTGCCAGAATCCCGATATGCCTTGACCCTTCCCTCGCCTCCTTTGAACTTGGCACCCATTTTATCAAGTCTGGGACCTGAAATTAAATTATGTCTAAGACTAGGACAATACATGACGTCGCCGAAGCGAACCATTTCCCCGTTTATTTTTAAATCCACTAAACCGGTGCCCTCGATAGGGAAAGTAGCACCGTCAACTGCAACAGCCAATTCCTCATTTTTTAACGGTTTAAACTTAACATATAAACTTTTATCTTTACAGAAATGGTGGGAGGCACCTGTGTCAAAGACCCAGGCGTCTCCACCACATTTTATGTTACTTAAATTAGATTGTATGAGGTAATTTACCTGGCCTGTTGTCTTACGTTGACGTCTGTTGCGAGGCACATCTTTTCTGGATTTATGACCATCAGACTGGACACGGACAGGACTGGATAGGGAAGAGTCTTTCGATGAATTTCTGGAACTAGAGCTGAGACAGGATTCCTGGCGGGTGACATCAGGCACTCTACACTGGCTCTGTAAATGTCCTCTGCGTCCACATTTGTGACATCGACCTTTGAACTTAGGTTTAAAGGAACACTGCTTTGAGGAACGGGCTCTGGAGAAATGAGACTGCACAGCTTCTACTCTGTCATCCTCACGTAGTTTGATACGGGACTCTTCTGCGACTAACTCTGTAAGAACACTTTTAAACGTAAATTGGTCGTCTGGCCATCGCAGAATCCCTTGCACCATGTTGTCGAACTTCTTCGGGAGCCATCTAAGTAATTGAAAAGTAAGGTAGGTTTCTTTGATTGGCTCATTTATTGCAGCAAGTTGGTCAGCAAGTCTTTGGAGACGAGCTGCAAACATATCAACGGGCTCTTCAGGTTGTATCTTACAGGAAAGAATTTCGCCAAATAATTGCATATGGCGTGCCCGGTTATCAGGTTGAAAATGCAATTTTAGTTTAGTCCAGGCTTCATGAGGGTCGTCGATATTCTCTATGATTCTCCGGAATTCATTCTCAACATTTAGATATACAATAGATAAGGCAGACCTGACTCTGGATTGATATTCTTTTGTAGCTACAGAGTCACTTCCATCAGGAGCCTTTTCAGTGCCATTAACAATGCTCCACGCATTCTTATCCAACAGTAGATACTTTACGTCAGCTGCCCAAGTTCCATAATTGTGAGAATTAAGTTTTGTTATGCACACCTGTATGTTAGCCATGGCCATGCTTTAACCATAAGATATTACAGGAAAAAAAAAAATTTTTTTTTCTTTTTTTTTTTTTTTTTTTTTTTTTTATTTAATTAATGTACTTAGTAGTCAGGTTGTACATAAAAATTTCTATTATAAGTTATCCAAAAAAAAACCTTTTTGTAATTCATATCGATAGAAAAGAAAACAATACATATAGTCTTCAAAAATTTATATTGCGGCCCCCCCCTCTAAAATGACTCGGAGGTCCAATGGCCGCATACTACAAACAACTGTCAAACAAAAAAAAAAAATTTTGAAATGTCACCAATTAGGTTATGGCCGCCGTAAAGGGTTTAAAAGCGTATTCGCTTCTGGCCCATAACCCGTGATCGGTTCTGTAACAAGAACCGTCTAAAACAGAGTAAAATTTAGCAGCTTATAACAGTGTAATTACGGTGACCTAAAAAGAGTAAGTAATTGGTGACGTTGTGACAGTGTAGTATAAGACATTAAAGAAACTGTTTTTCAGTAAAATCAGGCTAACGTTTATTGACGAAAAATAAATGTAAGTTCAAATAAAACATATATAAGTCCAGGTGAAAAATATAACAGGCATAATGTGAACGGAAACAAGTTCAGTTAAAATTATTCTAAGTCATGAAATAATATTCAAGTTTAAATGAAAATATGTATACACTCAGATGAAAATATAACTGGTAAAATGTAAACAGAAAAATAATAAGTTCAACTCTATATTTAACTTAAAATCATTCTATGTATTGAAATAATATTACTTATTGAATGGCATGGCATGGCATATAACAATACTAGGATAGCAATGAAAAACAAAAACAGACTCACTTATGGACGACAGCTATCGACGTATTAAAGAAATTCCAGCAATACGGCACATCTAATAACTCGATGAAAAGTCTTAAGAAAACAGAGTTTTTAACTGAAGCTAATAATGTCCACACATACATATGATGATTTCATTAAAACAAACACAAATGGGTTACTACTGCTAATGAAATGAAGCACGGACGAAGTTGATAAAACCATATTCAGAACAAATGTCCAGCAATGGATTTAGCATAATTACTCAACTAGATGTTAACTTTAAAACTTTTAAAACTGCATGAGTTAAAAATACATTTCTGAAACTGTATCATATTGACGTTAACATCAATTGTCTAGAGACATAACATCACTTCAAAATCCACCAGCACAACATATCTCCGCCGGCTTTAAATAGCCGCGGCAATTCCGAAACTGGATACGCCCCTCCGAGTTGAGTAAGCGAGCTCCTGACTTGCGACGGAAGAGATGCAAGACCGCCACTTGCGAGATGCGATCCGCGATGCTTGCGGATTGAGATCGAACGGAGCGATAAAACCAGAATGAACGTACCCACGGAAAAGATAAGCGATTGATTTGAACGTGTAAACAAAAGTTCGGAAACTGGATACGGAAGATGGAAGATGGAAAATGCCGGCAAAGGAAAGAAATGGAAGTTGGAATAAAACATAAGATAGTAAGCCATGCCATTTTACAATATTACGATATATATAATTAGAATTATGTATTTTAGAGTGTTAAGGAAGAAAAATGGCTGACACCTTCTTTGCGCCCTCGGGCAGATTTTTCTTCAGCTATATCAGTAGGTGGCTTTGGCTTTCTTGGCGCCCTCGGACAGATTTTTTTCAGCTATATCAGTAGGTGGCTTTGGCCTTCTTTGCGCCCTCGGACAGATTTTTCTTCAGCTATATCAGTAGGTGGCTTTGGCCTTCTTGGTGCCCTCGGACAGTTTTTTTTTCAGCTATATCAGTAGGTGGCTTTGGCCTTCTTGGCGGCCTCGGAGAGATTTTTCTTCAGCTATATCAGTAGGTGGCTTTGGCCTTCTTGGCGCCCTCGGACAGATTTTTTTTCAGCTATATCAGTAGGTGGCTTTGGCCTTCTTGGCGCCCTCGGACAGTTTTTTTTTCAGCTATATGAGTAGGTAGCTTTGGCCTTCTTGGTGCCCTCGGACATATTTTTTTTCAGCTATATTGGCTTTGGCCTTTTTGGCGCCCTCGGACAGATTTTTTTAGCTATATCAGTAGGTGACTTTGGCCTTCTTGGTCCCCTCGGACAGATTTTTTTTTCAGCTATATCAGTAGGTGGCTTTGGCCTTCTTGGTGCCCTAGGACAGATTTTTTTTCTTTTTAGCGCCCTTAAAAATGATGTCTTCTAAAAACTGATATTAAGAATTATTCACGCGTTTGAATTGTTAGCTTCGTATGGTTGCAGGGTACTTTGGAATTTCTACTTATTGAGCTAATGGAAGCGATAAAACAGGGTTGAATGCCTTAAAAATCATCTTATTCTACCTATTGATATAGGCGGCTTTGGCCGTCATGGCGCACTAAGACAGATTTTTTTTTTCTTTTAGGCTCCCTTACAAATGAAGTCTTCTAAAAAACTGATATTAAGAATTATTCACATATGTAGAATATTTTCTTCATTTAAGAATTGTCCGCTTCGTAATGGTTGCCCGGTACTTTAGAATTTTTACTTACTGAGCTAATGGAAACGATAAAAAAGGATTCAGTGCCTTAAAAATCATTCTTTTCGACCCATTGACAGATGCGGCTTTGACTGGCATGGCACCCTTGCTATATTTACTTACCCATCATAGGTACTATAGGACGGGTAAATCTTAAAATCGTTTTGAAAATTGAAAAAAAAATTTGACGGATTTACATGTTTTAGATACTGGAGATTCCGAAAAATATGTTTTTAGAAAAAAAAAAAAAATGCTGTCCATGCTGTGTGTCAACCATTTCCGAATAGTAATGTTTGCCTTATTTAATCTGTCATTCGGTAAGCGAAATATTACTATTCAAAATTAGCAACATAAAATATCTATATAATTTTTTTATAAAAAAAATGTCAACCCTGGATTTAACAGATTTCTTTTTTAAGTGCAATGTTTTCATGGAATGTTTTTTTAGAGTCAAAATTTCTTATGGCTTGTTTATACAATGTCGAAATTTATAAATTTTGACGAAAAAACAACACTATATATATATATTATTTAGACGTACATTTAAATGTTATTTAACGCTTCTGTCGTTTATTGAATGCTATACATATCTTTAAAAATATTAATTTTATGTATTCTGCATTAAGGGTGTTCTTAAATCAAAAAGGGCAACCTCGTGACACATGCTTTAATTTATTTTTGTTCGGAAATGCTTGAAAATAGCAGGTGTTCTTAGACAGAAACTGTCTAATTGCACTCAATTTTCTGTATTTTGAAAACCACAATGGATTTTGATTTTTCATAACAAGCCTTCAAAGTTGACACTTTTGAGCAGATTTCCCGACGAAAGCAGATAAACCGGTCGAAAAGCAGGAGAAAAACGGGTGATCACGTCATCGAAATAACTTATAATTCGATAGGTAATTTAATTATCATAAAATGGAAAAATAAGTTCGATTCGAAATCGCTTCTATAGTCAGGCCTTCCAAAATTATATCTTTCTATTAAAAAATGAATTTGTAAATGTGTCAAAACGTTTTGCGCTTGTTGAGCGGAGCAGTTAAGAATACCCTTAAAATGAAATCGTTTTCTTACTGCTGTCATTTTTAAAAATGTATTGTCTATATTTTTAAATCGAGATTAAAAGGTGGTCATGAAATCCATCCATTTTCTTTTTAATTACAAGAGTTATGCGAAGGGATGCAGGTTTTCCTTATTTATTGAATGTTTAAAAGAACAATAGATTAATTCAATTCAATTTTAGAAAGTAAGGCGGTAAAATTTAAACCTATTTTAGTTATTTTTTTTTCCAAACAAATTGAAAAGAATTGCACAAAAAAAGTTGTGTTTACTTGCTGTTTTATCCCCAGTAATTGGATACTACGGTACTTCCGAAGAACTGGTACTTGTTCAGATTGGGGTTCAGTTTTTACTTGGAATTTTCTAAACGAAAACTATCCCACAATCAGCTTTTAAACGGACCTTTCAAAAAGATCTTTGAATGCCACATGGATGGTTTTCCTCAAACGACAATTAACAACAGCAGTTTAGCATTTGCGATTAAAAGGAGTCCGTGTTTAAACACATTATGGACCAACAATCGAGTCCATAATGTGTCCAACACCTGTTGGCTGCAGAAGAATCGTTTTTGAGCCTATCCCCCCTTCCCCTAAGATCTTTCATCATTCACGCTGTCAATTATACCTTGATTAGTTCCCAAGAATTATCTCTTTTTGGCAAAAGGGAAAAAAAAAACGTCAAGTATTAGACTATTTAAATTCGGACATGTATAGTTTATTCTGAAGTAGCTCTTTTTTGAATTCTGTTTGTTTTCTTTTCTGAATTCTGATTCTTCGTTTTCCGAATACAAAAATAAGAAAATGTAAACAGACAGGGAGCCTGGAAAGACCTGGAATATTTTATAATCTTCACCAAACACAATCACACAGATAGTAAAATATTGATTCCATTTGGAGATGATACGTTCGATTCAAGAGAATTGTAAGAAATTTTAAAAGATTAAGTTTTTACTAATAATATTATGTTAATTATATGGTGTGTTTATGTTATGTCTTAAATTTTTCATAAGTGTTATATATCTTTTAAGTATCAATATGCTTCTGATTTCTTTTGTGTAAAGGGATGAAACAAGGGCGTCTACAGTAGGGTAGGGGAGACAGAAAAGAGCAATTAACTCTCTCTGAATTTTTGGAAAAAAATAAAGATTGTTCCTTTCAAATTATTTATAATAAATAAACATTTAAAAAAGGATAAATTGTTTTTCCTCCTGCAATCCCTTTGAAAATTATTTTCAGCTCTGATTTTTATTTACATTTATGCATTCAAAATTATCTCAAATCGTGGCTTGGAAGAAGTAAATAAACTGAGAGAAAAAAAGAATAATAAACTATTTTTGTTTTTCTTATGCATCTTATTTTTTATATTTCTATATTTTTTTACTGTTGGTCTTATTCGAAATTGTCTTATGAATTATTCTTGCCAAAGAAAAGTTTTGGCAGTGTATTACAAGCACATATTTGTTCCCCTTCTTGGATTTTGCTGTGTTTGTGTCCATGGGATGAAACCAAATTTACATAATTTTTTCGAGGTATCTAAAATCTTTCTCTCCCCTCCCGCAAAGTTAAGATACATATTTTACTAAATATTGGCAATATTTTTTCAATGTGTGTGTAATCTTTATAAAATTTGCACCAACATTAAAAAAAATTACAAATTCAATGTTTTGACACTTTCCAGTATAGTTGAAAGTGTATGATTTCGATTAGTTTGTCCATCAAATGTAAATAAATTCCGATTCCCATGTCGCTTAAATATATGGTTTACTATAGAAGGTTTCTTAATCCCTGTGTTGAATTCAGACACATTTTCTCCCGGAGGGAATTCTGTGTCTCCCGGGGGGGGGGGGGGGGAGAATTGCACTTTTGGACCATTGAAGACGCAAAATCTCAAATTTTCCGGGGGGGACATCTCATTGCTCCGGCTGGAATGTTCCCCCCTGGTCACCCCCTGAATTCAACGCTGCAATCCATTTAGTGTCGAAGAGAAATGAAACAAAACAATCATACAATATTTTTATTATGGTATTAAAGGTAAGGCAAACAATGATATAAGAACAAAAAAATCTGAAATAAATCAGTAAGTTTTTTAAGGGAGACCCTTAAGAAAACCCCCAAAGTTATGAGGAAAAAATGTTTGTAGTGTATTTTAATATGTCCCAATGCTTCAAATAAAATTAAATCGATATATATTACTGTGGTACACTACATAGAATACGAATTGAATTTTTTTTTATTGTTTATTTACAGAGATGCACAAAAGGATCTAATTTTATTATTGTTCTCAGTATAGAGTAATTGTTAAATCACTTTTAAAATTGAAACAATTGATTTTTGTGAAATTCCTCCCCCCCCCCTCCCACAATTACACAATTGTGTATATTCATACATTTATATATTTAAAAAAGCACCGAAAACAAGTACATATTGTTTATTTTAAACCCTTGAGAAGATGGTTTGATCTGATCCAATCACTAAAAAATAGCAAAATTCAGATTCAGTTGCATTAAGACCTGCATCGGACTATCCTCATTCAAATTTTCAGATCTTTCATGCGGCAAATTTTCTTAGCCATTTCTTTCCCTCGCATACATATACTGAGAGAGATAAACGTTTTTCTGTTATTAATATAAATATTTTTCAAAAAAAATTGCAATAAAAAACTTTTTTCTGACAGAGTTATGCTATACTTATGGCTATTAGTACGAAGTTGTATTTGGCTGATCATAAAAATTAAATATATCTTTTAAAAGGAAGTTTATTGCCAAACTTCTTGGGACGCAAATTAAATATGAGAGAAGCAAAGAAGATAAAGGGCATTTCAGAAACACTATGACAACTTCTGACAATTTCATAAGTCCCAGTGTAATTTAAGTTGGATTTATTTACAATCCATTTAATCTACAAATAAAGGACACATCATTTAAATAAAACAAATTATTTCATTCAAGATAGGCCTGTATCCGTTATGTCAACCCTTAAAAAAAAGTTTAAAATACTTTAAAATAGTAATTGGCGCCCTTTTGATTAGAAGTTGGCGCCCTGTTAATACAAGTTGCCACCGCCCTTTTTGTCATGCCAGTACGCCCCTGTCACTCCCTGAGGAACAGTGGCCAAAATAAAAATGGTTTCTTTCCATGATCCAAGGGTTTATCACAAATTTTGCATATGTTTGGCAGTTAAAACAATAAGCAATTCTGCCACTGATTAATCTTCCGAACATTAAAGTTATTTAGACAACTAATTTAAAATTTATTAAACATGTTTAGGTGAAATTTTTAATTTAAATCAGTTATGATATTAACAAGTGTCACTTTTTAGTTTATTGATAAACAATGGCCATATTAAGATATAATTTATGTATTTTTTTTGTTAGAGATGAACTAATGATTGAGGATGTAGCTGTTGAAATTTTAAATGAATTTTGTCAAGATTCTAGTGTTCCGGTTTCAGTTAGATTAGGCATCTTACAACTCCTGGAAAAAGTAAGTTAACAGTTTATTTTATATTTCATTGTACATAATATAATGTAAAATCTAACTTAGTTAAAACTTAACTAAAAATTATTGATAAATCAATAAATAATTTCCTCCAAAGATACAATGAATCAATCAAGGAGGAAGGGAAGGGGAATTGCAACAGAAGATAGTGTTAAAATGTCTTAATTATTTTTCGTACAGGAAAATATTAAATTATTTTTAAAATTATATATTTGACAGTTTAATAACTTTCATTGAAATTTTTAAATTTTAAATAGTGAAGAAATAGGAATATGTTTAATGATATTGATATTATAAGGGATTAATATTTTGGAAGTGTTGCGAATTCCTCTCGGACTAAAGGATTAGTCCGGTAGCGTATGAGAAGAAATTCACCCACTGAGCCAATCTAAGTGATTAAATAATATTTATTTACACACAGTCTTATTTAAACTATAGGTTAGTCAGTAGTGCATTTTTTTAGTAGTGGGTTCTGAGTCTTGTGTGAATGTTCCCGGAACACAGAAAGTTTCTAATAATGTCGAAATGTAGAGTATTAGTAGTCTATAGATTCACCAATTCACTTGGATATATGCACAAAGGTCTCTGTGCACCTCACCGAATTTTCACTCCTTCCCACCTCACTGTACGGGGAAATTCTTTCTCCAGAATTCTCACTGGACTGCCTGTTTGGTACCAGGCTTCTCCACAACAACAAAAAAAAACTACTTCTCTCGTGTCCTCCCTTGAAAAGCAACTCGAATAGGGAGGGACCCTGTAGAACCTATTAGAGCACTTACACATGATGTTAGCCTTAAAGTCGTCTATAATTGGCTACCTGAAAATGCTGAGGTCAGATGCAAACTATCGTGAGAAAAACTAACACCTGTCGTTCGTCAACATAAAAGCATTCCGCGGCACTTTTTGACCACTTGTGAGAAATATATTTCCTGTCTATACCTAAGTGCTCTCTTGTCAACGAAAATCTCAACTTGGGTGGCCCAAAATATCTAAGAAATAGTACAATGATAAGCTCCCACGTAGGCAATTCAATCTGTAAAGTTCAATTCTTTACAGAAGTATTTAAATCAACTTTATTATTATTTTTAAAATCATATTAAATGTTTTATGATTTATCATTCCAGACCACATTATAGAAACATGTCTAGGGCCACCAGTCTTTAAAATGAAAATGGTCTAAAAAAATTATTGGGAAAGTGACTGTTTAACAGAATATTTCTGGAAATCAATTTTAAAATATTATTGTTTATAATAATGGTGTTTTACTTTTGTGAAATTTAGGAAAATTTACATAATTTTTTTTTTAATTCTATAGTAATCCAGAGCAATAGAGAAATAATTGATAAACCTTGATGAAATATTATTATTTATCCATTCTTGATGTTAAAATTATCTGTATATATGCTAAAATTTGAACATATGTTATTAACTTAAGTTAAAACAATTGTCACAAACTCTATTGTAAATTTCAAATTATTTTAGTATTGATGAAATAATAAATAATAATAGCTATGCTATTAAAAAAAAAAAAAAAAAAAAAAAAAAAAAAAAAAAAAAAAAAATGTCTTAGAATGTTTTTTTTTGTTGTTGTTGTTTAATCCTTTACCGCCAATGAAGAAAATTTGGCACTTTTCCACAAATCTCGTCAATAGCAGCTTTTTATTTGCATGCATAAATTAGAAATGATGCTTTGATATTGAAATAAATGTTTTGGGTATTTTTTTTCTTATTAAAATCTTTCTTTTATTTATTTATTTTAAATTAAATGAGTTAAAGGTATGTGTTTTAAATTAACTGTGCTCTGTGAATAGGCCAGTTGCATAGCTATTATCTTTTATGCTTTCTTGTTACCACTTTTTTAAAAATAAAAATCTTTGCAGAAGTTATGATTAAATAAGATAGAAATTTCTATTAAAAAAGAGGTAACAAAAGCAGATAAAACATGGCAGCTATGTAATTGAAAGAATATTTCATGATTTATCTCTTGTGCACAGCTATTTTGAAAAGTACCAAATATTTTTTTACATGTGGTTGTTATTTTCTCTTTGTCTGTTTCAGACAAATTGTTTGTGTCCAGAATATGGCGATTTACTGCTTTTGTATCGTACACAAGCTATAGTTTCATCTGTATGGCCAGACCTTGAGGTAATTAATTGTAGAAAATATATTACAGATTCTTACTATCATTATTAAAATTAGTTTTAGAAATTTTGTGTTTCAATCCCATCTTCTCACTTAACAGGTTTCTGAAGAAGAAATAAAAGGCGCATTTGAAAGGAAGTTATTATTTGATAATCTAGTCAGCCTAAGCAGATGTGTTACTCATTTTGATTCTTTAGCAAAATTACTCATTTATTGGCCACCTTTTCCATGTAATGAGTTTGAGTAAGTATCTTTCATAACTATTAACAATAGCAATACTTTTACTTATCCAGCTTATTTTTATTTTCATAAAACAGAAAAACAATATTAAGATCAAAAATCAAAATTTAATGTGAAGTGAAGAAAGGCTTCTCTCAATCACAATCCAGACATCTATATTTTTTAATCTGTACATCATGAAAGAGGCTATGTTTTCTTAATTCTTTGAAGCTACATTGTAATATTTTATATTTTAAAAATATCCCAAGTCATACCTTTTTGTTTTGTCCAACAATGACATGTTTAACTATTCTACTTTTTAGTATATGTACTATTTTAAATATGAGCTAGCTCGAGTCTGAAACATTTTTTGTGCTTAGAGCTCGAGCTTTCCCAAATCACTCCAATATCAAAAAATAAAATAAAAATTGCAAATATTTTAAAAATTATTCTAAATGTAATATCTCATTTTTTTAAATTAACTTTGTACATCAATGTTAATCCTTAGCACTTAATTAATTTTATGAAATTAACATTCAGTCTTATAAAAAAAAGAGAAGTTTAGCATTAAATAAATAAATAAATAAATAAAAATACACACCACGAAAAAGATTCTCATATTTTTCTTCCGCAACAAGTCAAAATAAAGTGTGTTTCATGAATAAATGAATGAAATTACAATTTATATGACAAAGAATCGAATAACATTGTTCTATTTCCTATAAAAGGTGTTCATCTTTCATAATTATTTTGCACTTTAAAAATGCAAAAAATAAAAATGCACATAGGAAAAGAGAAAACACTGCTTGACACAATGCTGGATTAAAAAATTGATTTCTTATACTGTTACGTCTAATAATGTATCTTAATTATTTTATTATTACCAGGGTTCGTGATTTTTTTGATTTTTTTAATAAAAATCAAAACAATCGGATTTTTTTTATTTAAATCAGATTTTTTTGATTTTTTTAAAAATTGCCACACATTATTATTATTTTATGACTTTTTGTTTAATTTAAATAATATAAAGTTTATATACATAGACATGCATATTATAAGTATTATCTATTACTAATATTACACAATTTACATAAATGATTCATATTATTTCAAGGTAAAAATTTAGGCATGAAAAAAATCTTGATTATACAAAATGCATGAAAAACTACAAATCAGATGTCAAAAATTAATTCAACCTTCAATATTTTAATTAAAATAAAAAAACATCTGCAACACATAAAAAAATTAAACAAAATTGGAAGTTTTTAACTTTTTTTTTTTTTTTTTAAGTGTTGACTGAGAAAAATGAGTTCAATTGCTGCCATCAAAATACTTAAGGCCAGAGGACACAAGTCATCACTAATCGACTGACTTCTCAGTAGTGTTGGAATTTACACAGGAAAATTTTGAAAAGCAATTTTACTTTACTTGTGGAATATTTATCATCTTATAAAACAATAACTATTTAAATTCACTAATAAGAATTGGAATCCCTAAATAAAAATTCAGCCAGAGAAGGAATGCTACAGTGTTGCCGCATCTGGATATTTTTTTGTTGGGGGATTCCAAATTCTCATATGTATGTTTAAGTTTAAGAAGTAATTAATCATAAGTTAATCAGTATGTTCAGTGTTTTATATGATGATTGATATTCCACAAATAAAATGAAAGTAAATTGTTATTCAAAATTTTCTAGTGTGAATTCCAACATAAGTGAGAAGTAAGTCAATCAGTGAATACCTCATAATTTGTGTCCTCTGGCCTTGAGCATTTCGAAGGCAGCGGTTTAACAGTTTTATCTATTGATTTCTAATTTCTGAATTCTTTCTAATTTCTAAATTCTATCAAACCAAAGGCAAAAAACATTTATTCGATTGAAGCAGATAAATCTATTGCAATAAAAAGCTAGTTGATCATTAATTCTCTTTTTAATATGAGCTTTTTCGATAACTGTAACAAAAATACCTTCCACCATTCTAAAGGACTGAGATCAATTATATTAAATTAAATAAATAAATCAATTGCTGATTCAGATTTTGCTCAAATCCTTATATAGCAAGCTTCACCAAAGTACAGCACATAAAGTCATACAATTTTATTTTACCTCAACTTGTAAAAGTTTTTCTAAATACTAATGAGTAAATATTCAAATATTTAATATATTTCTGCTTAGATTTCTTTACCGTTGCAAGATTATAATTTGATTCAAATGAAATTTGAAAAGCTTTTTTTTTTTTTTTTTTCTAAACTATACATTTATTTTACTTTTTTACTAAGCTTAAGCTTTATCTTTCTGAAAGTTGTTTGATTATATATGATATATAAAACTAAATTATATTAAAGCACATTATTATGTTTGTTTCATCTGAAATTTATTAAAAAATAACTTAAAAGAAAAACTGATTTAAATCAATGATTTTTTTTAAAAAATCAGTTGATTTAAATCATGATTAAAATCAAGCCGATTTAAATCAACGAACCCTGATTATTACTCAGTTAGATAACTTTTTAAAAAGTTTAAAAATTATGCCCTTATAGCTTCTTTTTTAAAAAAATAATACTTGTATAACTAAATCTTATGTTTTACTCTTAGAATCTGTGATGAACCTTGGACTAAGCTTCTGCATGGACTTGTGAATTTACACAGTAAAGAATCACTAGACATTACAATTAATGTGCTAGAAAAAGCTTTAACCTCCCCATCTTTTACCAAAGAAGTATGATATTTTTAAAAACATTTTTATATAAAAAAATAGTGATAATTCTGTTTTAAAAACAAGCCTAGCGTTTTTTGTTTTATTAATTCTGTTGAACATTAGCCTAAAATAAAAGTTTAAAGTATAACTTATGTATATGTACAACATATGAATAGCAGTTAGTGCAATTTAAAAATATATATATTTTTTCATTACTTAAAAAAAAAAAAAAAAAAAAAAAAAAAAACTGAATGAAGGATTTTACCATTTTTACTAAGTGTATGGATTTTTAATTTATAATAATCCATTACATAGATGATTATTTATAAAATATGATTTTTTTAAATGCAGATCTTGGAGTATTAATTATGTCTACTTGCTCACTGATTTCATGGTTTTTTATAGTGTTGTATTGAAGTCTTCTCAGAAATTAGGAAACAGGATTCTATTCTCCATGTAATGAAATATGCTTTGAAAACACAGTATGATTGCTTACATGCAGAAGTTTTGAAGTTATTAAAAGAAAAAAAGGAGGTAAAATTCAAATTTACTTTATGCTTAAAAGCTCTTGTTAACTTTTGGTGAAATTTAATTTATTGAAATATTTTCATTGCTTGTCAAATCATGGAACCAAGGACTCATTTTATGGCAATGTCATAATCTTACTATCAAATCCAAATCATCAATAAAACACACTGACATTCTACCAAATGAACCACTTTTAATGATACACAGCCTGGCACTTCTCACTATCATATGTTGTCAAGGCTACATCCACAGCACAAGATGAAATATTTTTCTGTGAGCCATCGACTCTGGCACAGACTTTTCAAGCAACTAAAATATAAAATACATAGAATGCAAGGCAAGAGAAATTTTCAAGAATTATAAATAGATTTATTCAATTTCATTGATGTTGAATTCAAGATAATTTCATTGTTCCAAAGTCTGCGGCTCCCGGAATATTCCATCTTGTACTGCTGGTGCAGCCTTGCCAACTTATGATAGTGAGAAGTGCCAAGTTGGGTATCATTTCAAATGGTTTATTTGATAGAACATAAATGTGCTATACTGATAATCCAGGTTAGATTCCTGGCTTGGATACATCTCACCCTGTTGGCTGTGCATATTTTAAGCCTCTAATTGCAGCTTTTCACTGTTTGACAAGAATTTTATACATGACAATAAGTTGGTAGAATAGTAACCTATTGTGCACTTTTCTTTGTAAAATGTTTGATGGATCAGATATAAAAAATTAAGGAAACCTAATTCACTGGTCGATCGATTGCACTGGTTAACAGTAAATTACATTATACCCAAAAAGATTTGTGACTACACATGGAGATTGTTTTAATTAGACTATTTGGAGGAAAAAAAAAATCCCTTTTCAGGGAAAAGATGCTTTAATAAGCAATGATGTTTTGTATCAAGCTAGTAAGCTTGAAAGATTTATTTAAAATGAAATCATGTATTTGTATAAATAAATAAAAATTAATTATAAAAAAATATTCTCTGATGAAAAGCCTAGTTTAGAGCTTGAAAGTACTAATATATTTTAAATAAATATAACTATTAACGTCTCTTTTTGATCATTTTAACTGCCCCAGGGCTTGAATTTCAGGGCGGGATGGCGGGATTTGCACCCAAAATTTTGAAATCCTGCCCAAAAGAATAACATGAGCAGGAAGCTCCTGCTCAAAAAATTTCATCATTTTCTAAAAAAAATTTTCATTTTGAAACTACGATCAACTCATACGAACATTTTGCTAATTTTGTGATATTTTTGTCTGACTGACTGACACATTTTGCGAGTTTTTTTTACCGTGAAAGATCATTGAAATTCACGATTTTTTCTGCGACCGATTAACAAATTTTGAATTTTTTTCCAGCGATCAATTCAGAAGTTTCGTTCTATTTTCCATGGCGATAAAGGAGTGATTCTGCTCCTAATTCCCCTAGCTACCGAACAAAAACTAAACGCATTCAATTCCAAAAATTATGAAAAATCGGTTATCAGACCATAAATTTGGACATACAGATAATGCGAATTTCAACAAATGGTTGCCGAAAATTCAATTCAATCAATTTCATCAATCGTTCGCAGAAAATGGGCAATTTCGTCAAAGGATCACGATAAGAGAGAATTTAAAAAACGTGAAAAATGCAAATTTAGTCAAAGGATCGAGAAAAAAAAATGCAATTTTCATTAAAGGATCGTGAGAAAAACACGAAATTCATCAAAGGATCGCTTCAGGGGCGATTATAGATGAAAAAAAAATCTAAAATTCATAGCATTTTTCTGAAAGATTTCAACAGTGTGAGTCTGGTAGGAAATCCAGTTTAGATACTATGTTTTTTTTCTGTGGCGATGAAGAAATTTGCAGATTTTCCATGATCTTTTAACGAAATTTGTAATTTTTGTCACAATTTTTTGACAAAATTTGCAGTTATTCACGATCTTTTGTGAATCTTTAAAGACTTTTGCATTTCTTCTATGATTCCTGGATGAAATTCATGTTTTTTTTCGATCCTTTGATGAAATTTGTGGGTTTTTTCATTATTCTTTGACGAAATTTGTGTTTTTTCCACAATCTTCTGACAAAGTTTGCGTTTTTCCCTGCATTCTTTTGACGAAATTTGCATTTTTTTCACGATCTTTTGACAAAGTTTGTGTTGTTTCAGCGATTATCTGACAAAATTCGTGATTTTTCTGCAAACAATTTACAAAATTGATTTTTTTCAGCGACTATTTTTGTGAAATTCGCAATATTTTTTTTTTCTGAAATTTTAGATTGATGACAGATTTTAATTTTTTGGAAAATTCAGAATAGAATCACCCTTGGGTCGCTTAATGAATGTGAATTTCGTCTAAAGATCGCAGAAAAAAATTTAGACAGAGTATTGCAAAATAAATATGTGAATTTCGTCAAAGGGCTATGGAATAAATGTGAATTTATTCAAAAAGCCGCTAAAAAGCGCAAATTTCGTCAAAAAATTGCAAAAAAAACGTGAATTTCGTCCGATGGTCGCGGAAAATGTAGTCGTCTTCTTAGAAAACAGCACACACTCAAACATATGTGTTTATTTTGTATGTATAGTTTTTAATCGAAGATAATATTAAACTAATTTTTGTAAAATTGGATTTAAATCGAACTCAACTTTCTGGAAGCTACACTCAATCTAAAATTGAACCAAACCAAAAACAGAGTTTACTAGACCTGTAACAAAAATAGTTAGCACTGGGAGGGAATTTACCACTTGTAAAGACTAGTCAGTATAAAAGTTAGACTTTTTCTTTTTAAACACATTTTGCATAATTATTCCGAGTTGTTGATAAAAATTGCTTCAGTTGCATTTTGCTATGTCTGTATTCTTATAATCCTTTAAACAGCAGACAAAATAATAACGGCTTTAAAGTTTTTTTCTCTCCTGCTCAAGCAGCTAAACTCCCCTCCATTTATAAATGTTGATAGGAAGACCTTTGAAAAATTGAATTTCAAGCCCTGTGCCCTTTAAAAAATAAAACTGAATATTTTAAAGTTCATATTATACATTTTGTGTTTGAAACAAAATGAAAATTGCATCTTCATTTGTTTTTGTTTATTTAGTAGTATTTTTTTTTTTTTCGGATTATATTATTTATTTGTAGTTATTAATTACTAGAGATGAAAATATTTATTGTTTATAAAAAAAAATTGTATTGGATTAAAAGTAAATTTATGATAATAATGAAATTTAAAAGAGTAAATAATTTCAGTTGATGATTATAAATTGAAATTAATAGGTTTATTTCAGAATATTAAACTTTTTTAGCTGATTTATTTTTGTTAATTATAAAGATTGAATCTCGTAATGCAATATTTTTATGTAAAAATGTTCCTACTACTAAGTATTTCAACCAGAAAAATAATTGTTCATTTTAAGCAGTGTAAAATTCATAAATTGTAAAAGTTAAGGGTGGATATGAAGTTAACAATTTATAAATGTATTTGATAGAATTTCTGGTTGCAGCTAGATTCCTAGATTCTTATAAGAAAAGATGAAACTATGCAAAGCTGTTATTAAAGTTATGACAGATAAAATATAATTAAAATTTTCATTAAATCCTTAAATCTGTTTATGACATAAAAATTAATTTTATTTTAAAACATATTTGTGATATTTAAATGTCTATGTTTTTATTAGGTGGAATTTCTGATTTCCAATTTCTTATAATTTTTAGAATTCAGTTGGAAAAAATGGAGTTAAGCAAATTTTTTATTAAGATTTTAACAGATAAAATGTAAATGATTGATAATAGAATTTAATTGTCAGTGTAACTGCTTATGAAATAATCATCTTAAATAAATACAGTAAAGTTACCTTAGATTTACGTTATATTTTGGTGGATTTTTCTAAAATTAAAAAAATTATTTACATACATTTTTTCAACTAAGTTTTTATAACCTACCTCACATATAATTTAAAATACCTGGTAATGTGAATTCTGTAAAAATGTTCTTGTTTTTAATTAGTGTTAATGTTTTATTATTTATTTTGAGTTTACTACTATCCAAGGAAACATTTTTCAGGTGTTGAAAAGATAATGAGTTTTGATGGCTTATTTATTTCTTGTTGGAAAATATTTTATTTTGATTATTATTTTACTTCTAAGGTGCTGTAAAAATCATATCAGTCATCATGAATGAAAAATTTAATTAACTAGATTTGTCAATTTTCAAAGATAAATACTATGACCTTATATCAGCTGCCAATGTTCTGCTAATTTAATGCAATTAATTGCAGCTTTTCACCATTTGAGAAGAATTTTATATAATGCAACCTATATATAATATTTCCTCTCTTCAGATTTAAATAAAAATTAGTTCACTTTTGATTTTTTTAGCAATGGTGAATTACTATTGTTTTTTAATCAATTTAGCTTATTAATAAGTTTTTCTTATTTTAAATATAAAATAATGTTGCATGGAATCTTCTGCACTTTTTAAAACCAGAACTTGGCAGGTACAAGACTGAGAAAGTAAAAATAGTTCTTAAAGTAGCAACTGATAAATTTTATATTTGTTACATAGGGATTATATTACTCAGTATCTATTACAGAACAAAAGAAGAAACGAGAAAATAAAGTCCAATATTTTATTTAAATAACATTATCAATACTTGTATACAATGAACACAAGAGAAAAACATAATCCCAACAGCAGATAATGCTTAAATACTACTCTAAAAAGGAAAAGAAGTATCACACATAGGAAAAAAAATTCAATGATATTGCCTCTTTTAGATTGTTGAAATGCAAGGAATGATACATACATACATATAAATTATCACCGCCCTTAAATATAATGCACTCTTATAAATACATATTAAATCAATTAATAATAATCTTTCTTATGATAGAAACTTTTAAATATGTAAAGCGTTCAAGTAAAACTGTATAAATATATACAAGATATCCAACAACAATATAAGCAATGTTAAGCTCTTATATTTAAATAAAGCCACTTAAGCTAGTAGCAATGCTTGATATTCTTAAAGAAGTGAGTTAAATTCCAGTAGCTTGTTCGTCTTATTAATATTTTTTGCATTATGTCCAAAATGCAATAATTTGAAATTTTTACTCAAAGCTCCAGTTTCTAATTGCAACTTAATTTTATTGGGCCTATGTAATATACATAAGGTTAAAAGTAATTATATAATCATTAAATGACAATTTTAATTACTTTTGAATAAAATTATGTTTTCTCTTTTTAAAAGAGAAGTAAAATGAGTTGTGAAATAAAATATACTTAATTATTTCCTGTATGTTATATGGGTTATTATTCAATTGCACTTTACTTTTTTTTTCTCTCGTCATTAGACTGATTTTGAACACTGTTTTTATTCAATTAATATTTTTAAATGCTTTTGTTGTTAAAAGTAGTAGTAAAGGTAAATATTTTTGCCACATAAATCAGTCTTGGTGTTGAATTATTCATAACATCCAGATTTAGGCTCTCAAAATCAGTTTGGATATTCTTTGTTTGTTAAAACTGCTTTTGTTTGCTTGCAGGCAGTAAATAATAATACAGTTATAACCAATTTCAGTAAAATATTCAAATAACACATATTTTGGGGTGACCAACATTGTCTCTTAATCAGGGGGTTTTTTACTGTTTAGAACTAAAAATATGGAAATAATACTTGTAATTAGGGATTGAAGATACTTGTAAAATATAATTGTCTGTTATGGAGGCATAACTGTAGTAGAGGGGGAAAAATGGTCCAAAAGTTTACAAAGTGATTCTAAAGACTTAGTACTAGATTTTATCTATAACTGGCAATATCAAACACAAGGTGGTCAATGATTTCCATGGCAAAAATATGTTTTCCCTATGCCACTTTTTATGTATCACAATTCATAACCATGTCACAATTTATAACCAGTCGTATCACAAGTATATATATACGACTAATAAGATGTATTTATTAAAATACAACACATTGCTCAGTGGTGCACAAAACAAGAATTTTAATATACATTTGTACAATTAAAATAAAAACTATCAACGTTTCGCACCGTCTTCAGGAAAATATAATAACAGAAGGACTAAGTTTGCATCTTGATCGAGAGATAATATTTCTAATAAATTAAAAGCTAAATGAATTAAAAGTTTTAAAATGTTGCCACTTACACGTGAGTAAAAATTAAAATATTGCAACAAAATAAAAATTTAATTTTTATTTTTTTGCAATATTTAAATTTTTACTCACGTGTAAGTGGCAACATTTTAACCTTTTAATTCATTTAGATTTTAATTTATTAGAAATATTATCTCTCGATCAAGATGCAAACTTAGTCCTTCTGTTATTATATTTTCCTGAAGACGGCGCGAAACGTTGATAGTTTTATTTTATTTTAATTGTACAAATGTATATTAAAATTCTTGTTTTGTGCACCACTGAGCAATGTGTTGTATTTTAATAAATACATCTTATTAGTTAAATTTCATGGTGCAACTGTCCTGTATATATTTATTTATATATATATATGTTTTCCCAATAGGAACTTTTTTTTTTTTTTTTCCAGATAGCTTTTGCATATTGATTACAAATAAAGTTTCATTTAGAACATGAATATTTTGCACAAAAATCAAGGTTATATTATATATATATATAACTTACTACTGGAAAAAATTCTAAATAAAATGAAAATTGCTTTTTATTAGAGGAGAATTTCATATAATACTAATTTTTAATATTTTGCTCCAGCTTTGAAAATTTTTTAAAAGTACATTTAGTAATAGAAGACAAAAGAATATTTATGATCTATTAAAAATTACAAGATTTGTATTTTAGTAATTAATACTGCAATAAATATTCAATCTTCAGCATTATTTTCAGATTTTGACTTTAGTTGGAAAAGAATGTTCTGAATAAAATCTTCAAGAATCTCTATTACATACTTTTAATTTTTATACAGCATTCATATTTTTATTGTTTAAGTTTTTATTAATATTTTCTACATATTCCATGTTTTCTTTCTCCTTTTATATCTAAATATTTAGCTAACAAATTTATATATATTTGTATAATTTTGCATACATTTAGTTTTTAAGAAATTCTAATTAACAAATATTTATGAATTGAATGCAAATATTGCACTTTCTGTGCTAAAATTTGGAATTGCACTTTTGTTTTTGCATCACATTTCAATTATCACAAGCCCTAAACTATAATACTTTCTTTTAAAGAAACAAATGCCTAACAATTATAACTCAAATAGCATAAATTTTGAAAACTTAAACAGATTATTAATATAAGTTTTAAATTGGTTCCTTTGGTAAAATATAGCAAATGTAAAATAATTTATCTATGGAAAATTCCATGGATAAAGTTCCATTAGTTCATGATACATCTTAAAACAGTTATTTTGCTTCTTAGAGCATAATGCTACTAGGCATTTATTACATTGTATTGTTGTTCTCTTTTGAATTTGATAACGACTACAAAGAGTACACCTTCTGCGAGTACTTTTCACAGGCACATGTAAATCCATACCTACAAAAATAAAAACAAATTTATTTAAAAAATACATGACATATACATACAAATTTCTGAAGTGGAACAGAAATTTTAATATTACTTTCATAAACAGTTAAATATTAATTATTTTACATTGGAGTATTTTCTATAATATATTTCACAGTTATTAAAATTTACACTGACATATAATTTTTTTTCTTTATAAATATTGAAATCACTTATTAAATGAGCAAAATTTTATTCAACAATTTATTTCTGATATAGAAGATACATTACAGTAGAACCTTATTTTTACATTATTAAAATTTGTATATTTTTGTAGTCAATCATATTCTGACTGACTTATTTTTCTGCTTTAAATTTTCCATAAAAATATAAACAAGGTTCTGCTGTATATTTCTTGAAAACTAATAACTAAGATATTAATGCTAATATAAATCATTATTAAATGATTGGCTACATTTAAATCAATCAAACTGGAATATTAAAATAAATAGATAATTTATTTAGGCTAGTAGAATAAGCTTAGTTTAATTTTACTACACTCATATAATTAAGTATATATATGAACTATAGATTGAATTAATAATAATGATTTGTTTAATGCAATTAGTAATATATAATGCACAGCCTTTTACAATGTACAAACAAATATATATATATATATATATATTTTTTTTCAGATTACCAATGAAGATTATGATGATGAACTATTAGATCTTTTATTAAAGCACAATTTAATATCGCAGATAGTTTCTACAGGTTTGTATAAACCTGTCATAGAATTTCTTCTTCATCGCCAAGATGATAATGAGATAGAAAACTATAAATCATTAGATACAATAGTGAAAGAACTATATGATGCTGGATATGAATCTGAAGCAGGAAGTCTATTACTTATAAAGTATTCAACTCATACAAGTCTAAGTACATATTCTTCAGCTATGAGTGTTCTTCAAAAGTGGTTATTAGCCTCTAAAACTTAGGGAGAAAAATAAATACAGTGTAAATAATTTGAATATATTGTAAAATAAAACCTTTTATATTATGTTTCTACAATGTATTTGATTTTTTAATGAATTAAATCTTATCTTTTTTTCCATATATAATATATATAATGAAATCAGTGTGATATAAAATAATATTCATTTATGAAAATTAAAAGTAACAAACAAATAAGAAAAAAATTATAGAATTTCCATTACACATGCAAATCTATATATACACAATTAAAAGCTTAAAAAAACAAAAAAAAAAAAAATAGCATTGTTACCTGGACATTTATCTTGACCTGGTGATTCTGAATTTTATTTAAATTACAAATTTCTTTAATAATTTATAAAAGTGTTCTAAGAAGTTTAAAAAATTTGACATGGCTACATGACATACTACAATTTTTAATTTTCTGAATTCATATATAATTAATATAGTGCTCTTCAATAATAATATTGCTATTGATTAGATACCATATCATTAGATTAATATTGGTTAGCGATAGTTAAATATTCTCACAAATGAAAATTTTACCACATTTCAAATTAGTTTTATATTAAATTTTCTCTGTTCAATTAATGAATTTTCTGTGTATGAAGGCACACACAAAAATTCATAACTTGACTATACATTGATTATTCCAGGAGTAGTGCAGTTATTGGCAATATTGCTAGTTAAGAGGGATGAACTATTTACAATATAAATATTAGAATTTTTTTTAAAGTCAATTTTTTAAAAGAAAACACTCTGTTATAGTTTTTTAAATTTTATTATAATAAAAAAGACATATATAAGAATACAATCAGAAAATTTGAAGCATAGTTATCCAACTTTATGCACACTGTCAATAAATATCAATAGTAAAATTATATTTTGTTCATTATAGAAAATTTTATTTTTACACCATGAAGATATTAAGAAAAAGCTAGCACTAGTATAAATTATGTTCCTGGTGTATATTAAATACATTAAAATATGTAACAGAAATAATTGATTTTATTACAGAAAAAAAATATGGAAAAACTTTTAAGACACAAGTATTAGCAACGCTTCACTTACAAAATACAATCACTCTCATATTTATATAATACACTTTATGTATACCTAGAAAAAGATATCCATATAAACATGAGAATTTTATGTACACATTGGAATTATATATAAAGTGCAAATTTTAAACAATTACTTTACCAAATTAGCTTATAAGAAGGAATAAAAACAACAATAATAAGTTGAAATGCATGAATAACAATTATGTTTAATGAAGTGGTAACTATACATGAAGATGTGCGATTAAATGTATCATCGAGATACATATTTTAATGTGATTGATCATATTTTAGAATATAATTTCAATAAAATCCTCCCAAATCAGTTTACACTAAAGATAAATCTAAATTAGAAACAAATAACTTTGGTACATTTTTCATTTGGTTTAGGACAAAAATTTAATAAAACATGAGGAACTGTTTAATGCCCATTTGATTTACACCTATTCAGCAATACATCTAAAAAATTTTATACGTAAATAAATATGAAATGCTATTTTAGGGTGGAGGGGAGACTTAAATTATATACAGTCAAGTTCTGAAAATTTATGATGCCTGAAATCTGCGTATAATTCATAATATAAATAAATACAAAAAAAAAAAGTCATTAAGATTTATAAAAGAAAATATAAAATAAAATGACAGCATTATGCTGTAGGATTGCAATGCAGTTTTTTAAAATTAGTGCGTATTTAACACATATGAAGTGCTTTTAGATTTTTCATGCATACTGTGCATTTTACAATATTTACACTTTATCTTATTCATTTGTGACTGCTTTATTGCTCAAACTTCAATTTAAATTTTTATTGCAATTTGAAAATTAGTTTTATGGGCTTGCAACTAGAGATTGACCAAAAATTCTATTTTATTTCAGCTTTCTGCCTAAAATCAAGAGCTTTACCAAAAAAAAAAATTTTTCAGTGAAAATGTTTAGCCAAAGATTTAGCCATTATTGAAACTATCCATTTTCAAAATTCTTGTTTCTTCCTTCATAACTTTATAATATAACTCTGATTTGAGTGGTATTTGTTCAATTTAGACTACTTATTTATTGTTATGAACTTCTCTGTGTATAATAATCAATCATGACTGGCACAAGAGGTGAATGCAAATTGTAAAGCAATGCATATGACCAGAGTTCTCGCTGACATTTGACCAACATTAGTAATTTGGCTAATTAAAAATAAAAAACATTCGCCAAATGAAAAAGTATTAGCAAAATAGATTCGCTGTGTAGCACAAACAAAATTATTTTTAATCTTTTAATGTACCTCCTTTTTTTCAATATGTTCTAAAATAACCTAAGTTTTTATAACTATGACAACGACTATTATTAACTCTTAAATGCATATTGTATCATTTCCGATACCATAAGTGTTCCCGATTTATTGGGGGGTTTATTCACATATTCCGTATTCTCACCAGAAATTTAAAAGAGCAATTTTCACTTCACTTAATGACAGACTATTCGTAATTAAATAAAGAAAAATTTACTATTTAGATTTTCAGGTATAAATTCTGATTCTTTGAATTGCACATTTTTTGGAATGCGTTCTATCCTGAGCATTTAAGGATTAATCTAATTTCAACTATTCGCAATAAATATATTAAAAATATGCATCTATGCATATGTATGAAAAACAAAAAAAACAAAAAAAAAAAAAAAAAAAGAAAGAAAAAGCAAAAATTGAACACTAGCAATTTGGCAAATAATCACTTGTTTACTCGCCAAATAAAGAATTTAGTCACAATTTGGCGCAATGGCAAGTGACAGCAAGAACTCTGCATATGACTAAACTTTGACAATGCTTTTCAAGCTCATTAAAAACTCCAGTCTTAACAGTAACAGAAAATTTTTTAATTGAAACCACCAAAGTGTTTTGAATATTCTTAATTTTAATATATCAGATGATCATTTATAAAAAATCATTATAAAAGATAAATCAAGATATGTGTACCTGAAACATTTTTATTAGATGAAATTCATATCATTAGAAAATCATTCTGTATTGTTGATGAATTATGTATTATTCTATATGAAAATAAAATGTTTTGATCACAGACATAAGAGAGCCAACTTGGACCACACATATAATTGATTAATAATGATGTACATTTATTAAACACATAATGAATAATTATATATGTTTAATAAACATTATAATTAATTAATATATATATTCAATAAACACATAATTATTTAAGAATTAATCTCTTTATTATAATTTTTTTGGTCAAAAATAGGAAGATTACCAAAATTCAGTTTTGATCAATCCTTACTTGCAACATTTTCATTGTATTTTAAACAGACTAAAACTGAAAATACATTTAATAAAATTTCATTGTACTAATTTATTGACACCATTTTTTAAATAAATAGTTTCTTAATGAATTATTTTTATTGAAATATAATTAACATATAATGCATTTGCTATTTAGGACATACAATTAATCTAAATTGAATTTAAAAAATAAAAATCTGAGATTTTAAAAAGCAAATACAGCAATTACCAATTCTAAAAATTCACAGTCTTTGGTCACAAAGCGTGTGAATTTTGGAACTGTACCATATGTCAACGTAATTACAAAGTGACAGAATCTCCTTTAAATATTTCCAGCTATGAGAAACTTTTTTATTTCAGATGGAATTAGAATTTTTAGACATTTCTTTAAAAACTTTGAAACAGCCATTTCTGAAAATTGTGATGCTAAATTTACAATGACTTCTACCCCCCTCCCCCCAATTGAAATTTACTGGAAACTTCGCATCCTTATAACTGCAGGTCATATCCTCAGTCCTAATGTCACCTGAGGAAACACATCCTTTAATTTAAATGCTTCTAGAATTTTTAAAATTGCTTCTGGACCTTTTTAATACATGCATGCATATCATAAACATCTATCTATAGACTGACACATCGATGGAGATATTTTAGAATAGTTTTTAAGATTTTTGTGGCACTTTGTGATATTTGTCTCAGGACTAAAGAGAGGAAGTTATAAGTAACTTCATGTATATACGTATATTGTAATTGTAACTATAGTGAGATAATATTTTGCCTAAACCTAATTAAGCTAACAATGACAGCCTTCATTGTTTGCCACTTTGAAGTGTGCTCCTGCTTTATTAAACAATCCTGCCATGTATTACTACAACAAATTCAAAATAGTTCATTTAAAATTACTAGTACACAGGATTTTTTTTAAGCTGCAACACAACTTAAAAAGTCATATTTACATCAGAATAAATATTTAAAAGCCATTAAAATATTCTCAAAATATCTTTCATACTTTTATATATACATGGGAATGGTCTGCCTAAAAAGCCACAGTTGAAGAAATGCAAAAGTTCAAGTAATAGAAATAACATTCTACAGATACACAAGATAACAATAGAGATAAACTAACAAGATATAACATATCTATATAATTGTGTGCGTATAAAATCCTTTCATGTTATAGGAACTGGAACTGATAATTTAAATACTTCATACTTTTCCGTTAGACAAATGGCAGCTGAAGCTTTGCACCTTAGCACCAAACACGGTAAACTGTTTATTTCTTGTCTAAAAGTGTGGTGACAAATTATTTTTGCAGCTACATTTTTCTTTCTTTCTTTTTTTTTTTTTTTTTTTTTAATTAACAATAAGGCTTACACAATTTGGCAATCATCAAATGAGGAATGCTCTACAATTAAATTCTTCATAGGCAAAATATAATTAAAATATTATTAAATTAATTCATAAAAGTTGATAAAATGATGATGTCTGTGGCCGTAAAACAAATATATAGATGCCAAAACTTTATTTCAAAATTCTCACACCACATTTCTTTAATAGCTGTTGTTTAATGTACACAATCTTAGTGTACAGATTTCAGAGAATATTCAGACCATCTTGAATTGTAACTGAATTTACATAGCCCACTTGTATGAAAAAAATAACATACATTTTGTGCAAACTGAGTGAAATTTTCAAATTTAAGTCAACTGTGTAATGATTTATATATTTAATTGTTTGTGATGCATATATTATTAGGATTAATATCACTATCTTTTATCTAGGTCAATGTCTGCATTACTTTTTATAATATTTTCAGATGGAGACTTTGTTAGCTTTTGCACCAACATTTGAACTTTATGCAAAGTTTTGTTCATCTAATGGAAAAGTACCAAAATATTCTCACATAAAATTCTTAAAGCAATACAAATCTATCTAATCCTTTTGTATTGCTAATTACTATAAAATAATCCTAATTACTTTTTTTAATGCAATGAGAATTAAAGCACCATGCAAAGTTTTATTCAGTTATTACGAATGATATGAACATCCCCCAACTTTCTCCCATCCAAAAATAAATAAACAAAGAATATAGCACAAAATTATTGCATTGAAAATGACTCATTTAGCCAAATGTAGTTAGTAAAGAAAAATGAGTGCACAAATTTTTAAAAAAGGTCTTATCCAGGAAAGAAAATTTTGGAAGACAAATTTTTGTTCCCAAAACTGGCGAGTTTTGAAAGTAAATCAAAATTTTACAATTCCAGAAATACATGATAAAACTAGTTTTGTTACAAATTGTAGTGTTTTTGGTGCAGATTTACTAACAGATAGATGAATACAGAAAACATATTTTTTCTTTTGAAAAGGCAAGTTTTAAAACTCATAACCTCAAATATAATTCATAAAAAATAGCTCATATTCACTTTTGTGTTACAATATAGACCTGTTCTTTCACATGCATTGTCTTAAAATAATATAAATGAGGTGTTTCAAAATTTTGATGCAAAAAATAAAATACAATTTAAAAAAAGATCTGTTCCTCAAGAGAGGCATGAGGTTTGTAGATAAATATTCAGTGATACGGAAATTTGTAAGACACACACACACACACACACACACACACAAAAAAAATTAGTCAAAAATCTTGATAATGGAGAGTGCTACTTCAGATAATTTCATATTGTTCAGACAACACAAGATTTGGAAACAAAACATTAGAAAATATTGCATATAGACTTTTTGTATCTAAATCTTGCCTTGTGTGAGTAATATGGAATTATTTGCTCTATTATGAAGATTTTGAAATTTTTTTATTGTTGTCATGCAAAATTCTGTACCATACTGAATATTAATCTACCCATACGTCTCTCTGACCAATAGATTTTTTTTTTTTAAATCATGTTTTACTTTTATACTGAACTTTTGAAACACCAGGTATATATACATATAATATATAAATAATGTAATTAAAAAAAATGCCATTTGATTTACAACTATTTAAAATATGAAAAGGAAGTCTTAGCTTTAAATATTATTCATTATTATCGATTAGAATTAAAATTTTTAAAATTACATTCAAGTTTTCAATTGTGTAAAAAACCTATCACATAAAAATATACTTTTCTTTTCTATATTTACAAAAAAGGTAAGCCAGTAGAATATGTACTTTTATTAAATACAAACAACACAAATTTAATAAAAAATAAATATCTATCTGCATACTTCTCCATCAAAAAGGTGTATACATATCTTATGTGATGTAACACAATGAGCAAAATCATTTATAAAATAGTTACATAAAATAAATAAAAATAAATGCAAATATAATATGCTACATTCTTCATAAATAAAGTGCACTTTAACTTTGAGAAGATAATCCTTATATCTTTTTTAGAAGCATTAAAACATCCTAAATTAATATGCACAAACAATTTGTGCTGAAATTTATGGATAATTAGACTACAAAATATCAATATCATATCTAATTTCATCAATTAAATAGTCTATATGATTTTTATTTATTGCTGCAGAAAAAGTTATAAAATTTTAAATTATTGGCATATTATTTTTTTAATTTGAAAGAACACAATTTTCTAACATGATATACTAATGATCTAATAATTGAAAACAGCTTTGAATGATGGAAATTTTGTCCATTGAATAAATATGATGAAAAAAGATCACAGTGCACTCATTGTAACTAAAGGGTGGTCAATTTTAAACTTATTTTCATAGAAAAAATGGCTAGCTTTTTTCTAAATTTCCATTAATAGATGAAAGAAATGTTAATATACGACATTTGTTCAAATTGCAAAGTTTCAAAACAATGAACTCTAGCTCTAATTTATTTTTAAGTTTAGGAAAAGTGATTACACTTATATAGTAATGAAGCAATGAAATGTATATTTTTAGACCTAATGAACACAATTTTCATTCTTTGATAGTGTAAGTCAGGTCTGTCCAACCTGTCGGTAAACAAAGGTGAACAGGAATGTATGCTGGTAATAAATAAAATGAGCCATACATCACCGATTGTTAATATATTGCAATATTATCTTCCTAAAGTAGTGGCAGTGATATAATCACATCTATGTTTTCTTCATCATGATTAGCCATAAGGTTCTTGTGATGCAGGGATATATGTAAAAATAAATTGCAGAAAACAGAAAGGCAAATTTCAAAACTTTTAGTAGAGAAAGAAACCTAGCACTTTTTATAATCTAAAAAACTGATTTAAAAGCAAGCATTTTATGAAATGGATTTTATCATTAGAAAAAGCTAGTAACAAGAAATTTTGAAAGGTATCACACTGAACAGATTTGATATAAGTCATATCAGTCTAAATTTTTATACTGAAAAATATGGATCTAGTTTCAGAATAATTTTGAGCTTTAAAAGGTAAATTCTAGCTAGTAAATAATAATATTAGGATAAAGCTATGATGTTTATGAGTGGGCAGAAGAAGGTGCAAGATTTTTTTTTTTCCTTGAGACCCATTTTGTGAAAAATAGAAATTTTTTTTGCGAATTATTCTATATTTTGTGAAAAATACAGTTATCCAAATTTGAAGTAAATATTTATTGATAATAATTTCTTTAAATCCTCCTGCCAAATGTTTTCTTTCTGGTGAATTTATTTTGATTACAAAATGCGCATTTTAAAATCTAACAAAATAAAAATTAGTAACGAAGAGTACTTTTTTATGAAAGGACCTATTTTAAGACTACTAATCACTCAGCTTCCAAGTCCCCCCTGGTAATGTAAAGCCTACAGGAATTTGATGCATTCAAATATTCAAAATATTTGCTCAGGAAATTAATATTTTTAACTTCTGTTTTTCAGTGTTATATTCTTAAAGGATGTCATTTTTTTTTCTTAGTTGTCAAGTTTGAAAAACTGACAAACTAGGAGTAAAATTTCAGCACTTTATATAAAATTGAGCATAGATTTTAGAAATATTTTGAAAACTAAGAAAAAAAAAAGAGAGAGAGACATTCTTTAAGAAAAAATACTGAAAAGAAAAAAAAGTTTAAAATATTAATTTTTTGGGAAGATATTTTGAATATAAGAATGCCTTAAGACTTAATGCTACTGAGGGGAATTTGTGACAGGGCCTATTTTATTAGGGGAATTTTGTGAAGGGACCTATTTTATTAAAATTATTCTTGGGAGGGGCCCAAAATTTCTCCTGGATTGACCCCTGGCTATACTTAAAAATTATAACAATAGATTTATTATTTTTCAATGTGTTTGTAATAGTAAAATACATTAAAATATTAATGCGATTATCCAGCATTTTAACTGTTTTCTGAATAAATGGAATTATCAATATTTAGCTAAGATAAAATTTGGTGAATGAGGAAAATAAATAAATGCATAAAATTTCTCTAAAGTGTCTCTTACCCAGGATCTGATTTATAAGACATTCAAAGATATGCCCTGGGCCATAACTCAAAAGATCATCTTTCAGTTTCATCCCTTCCCTCAAAAGTATGAAATAGGTTGAATAAGTAAATTAAAACACATGTAAAATGCTTTAGAGAACCCTTGAAAAGAAGTGTGCTCAGAGCTGCCAAATTTATAAACTACTCCTGGCTCAAGTTCCTTTACTTTAATTATTTTTAATCAGGTATAAAAATGATTAAAATTGTAACAACTGAAAATCCTAAAACAAGACATAACATTTTTATCATACGATCTTCATTGGAATTCAATTCATGTGGGAGAACTTCAAAAAATGTAACATACAAAAATGTGCCTGTTGCTAAACCTTGCAATATACAGCTAGTAATCATCATGGGCATACCTGATACAAAATCTACAACTACAATACCTAGAATAATTCCCAAGGGTGAAGTTAGTGCAAAGAATATAATGCCTTTTATAGCACTGTTTCTTTCAAGTTTGCTATGAGAAAGATTTAAACCAAGTGTAAATGCAATAATGGATTTGTGAATTACTACTGCAAAGAAGATTTTCATAACATTTTCTACTGATGACTGTAACCCTATAGCAAGGCCTTCAAATATTGAATGTAATGATAAAGCAAAAACTAACAATAATGAACGTAAAATAGAATGTGAACTAGGATCTTGATGAAAAGAAACTTCATGGGAATGAAGCTCATTTTCTTCATGAGGAGAAACATCAGACGGTAAAGCAGGATGTAAATCTACATCAATTAAATTAGGAATGATTTGTTCAACATTTTGATCCATAGATCCATAGTTCTGATACTGTAGTTCACCGTGAGAATGTTGATGACCAAGAATAGGAACTTTTTCATTGTTGTACTTTTCTTGACAGCTTAAAACAATCTGCAAAGGGGAAAAAAATATCTTAATAACTTTTTAAGTTAATAAAGCTAAAATAAAACATTAAAAATTGTGAAAGTTTACATTATCATCTATAATCACATCATTAAAAAAAAAAAAAAAAAAGAGAAGAAAATTTGTATTTTCTTGAGTAAATAAATAACTAAACAACTAGAGAAATTTATTTTCTTTCAAGAACAATGAGATTAATAAATAATTATATGGAGCTTTTTTCAATTATTAATTATTATTTTAATTTTGCTTAAGAAATGTATATATATTACATTCATAATTTTATTTTTTCCAGAAAAATATTATAGTAAAAACCTACAAAAAAAAAAAAAAAAAAAAAAAAAAAAAAAAAAAAAAAACTTGTCTATGGGAAAAATTCATGATCCTCAATGGTAGATCCACAGTAGAAACAATAACAGGCATCATGACTAGGGATAAACCGACTATCAAATAGTTGATTTGATATTCAGTGATTTACCATGTAAACCAAATATTCAGATTTGGTCGAATACTTAAAAATATTCGGCTGAATAACTGTGGATGAGTGTTTTCTTAAAAGCTGAAAAATTCTCTTTTACTTAGAAGTAGAATAGGCTAAACAATGAGTTTTAATATTATGCACATGAGACATGAGTTTAGTGTTTAGCTGCATTACAAAAAACAAGTCAAAGGTCATTTTTTTTTTTTCTCTTCCTAAAATAATCTACACATAGTAAAATCAAAACATGTCTACATTAGAGAAAAAAAAGCAAGGAAAATAGAGCATCTTTCCCTTATCATTTAATTTGGTACTACTGTTATCCCGTCGACCAAAATACTATCGCCAAATTATAAGATTAAATGCCTAGTGGCGTAGCTTGGATGGGTGACACCCAGGGCAGATGTAAATGGTGTCCTCCCCTCCCCCTCCCCCAAAAAAAATATTCTTTTAATCACAAGTCTACATTATTACAAATAAAATTTCAACATTTTTTAAATGTCTGTTGTGATTTTATAGATAATTCGAAAAAATGGATACAAAATTGTGATTTAAATACAAAATTCTAAAAAAAGTCCATACATTTATGGGAAAGCCGATTTTGATTTTTTTAACAAAACTTCTGAAAACTTATATACTTTTTTTTTTTTTCTTTTACCGTAATAAACTTAGTATTTTTTTCCCGTGATTATTGCTCCATTTTTTAACTATTATTTTAAAAAATCACCTGTCCACATACTTTTGAGAGGCAATATAGTTTACAATCTAAAGTTAATGCTTTCTTGGAATTCAGGGGTGCAGACAGATTAAAATAGAATTGTACTGTATGCGAATACAATCGCTTAAAAAAAGCGGGAGGGGACAAAGAAATGCATGGCATTTACAAGACAGGAAAAGACCAAACTTTTCTTTATTTACATTTAGACTTCCCACATAAGAAACCACAAGGGCGACTCAAAACTCATCCAATTTTTTTTTCTTTACGTTTGCTTATGCTCTCACTCGTTGAAAAGGCAAGTTTCTGTTCCTGGTGCATATCTTATTTAGACACCCCATTCTATATAAAATTTCTGATTCTCAAAGAAAAGAAAATTAACTCGGTTGCGTGATGCGCTAGAAATTTTATTTTATTTCAGAATTTTTCCCAAAATTTTATAAGATTATGTATATATATAATTGCAAATAAGGATTGGGTGTCACCCCTTGGAGGGTGACACCCAGGACAGACCACCCCATATGCCCCCCGCTAGCTACGCCACTGTAAATGCCAATAATGGATGATCGTGAATGTCAATCCAATGACATTATATGATACATGTGTTTAAAAGTCATTAAGTGATTTTTATTTCGACTTTTTATTAATATTCTACTAATTATTTGTTTTTTTATTATTTAAAGTAAAAATTACGTCAATATGTATAATTTGGCTATTAGTTTGGCGATTTGTATAATTTGGCAAAATCGGTCAACGGGATAACAGAGTAATACTTTTAATTAGGGATGCACAACCTGTGGCCCGCGGGCCAAAAGTGGCCCACGAGTCTCGTCATTTTACAACTGGAGAAAATTGCAATTTTTGTGCATATGTCACTGGAAAAATCGCAAATTTCATTAATTTACCTCGCGAAAATATGAATTTTCGTCATTAAAACTCGCAAATTTCATTAATTGGCTTGGGAAAATCGCGAATTTGATCATATAAAATAGCAAATTTCCGCGATCGGTCCCGGACAAATCGCGAATTTTGTCGGTCGGACGCAAAATATCGCACATTTTGTTGATCGAGCAAAAAATGGGAAAATCGTCAGTTTTGTTGATGATGCTCGAAAAAAGTTGCAAATTAATCGGTTGCAAAAAAATTGGCATGTTTTCTCAGTTTATCGCGGGAGCAAAAAGCAAATTTCGTTGATAAGGCACAGAAAATCGCAAATTTAGCGATGACGCTCAGAAAAATTGAAAATTTCGTTGATGGGCTGCGAAAAAATGGTGAATTTCGTCAGTTTATCAAGAGAAAAAAAATCATAAAAAAAAGAGTTTCATCTAGCGTAAAAAATGCAGATTTCATCAGAGTTAGTACAAAAATCGCGAATTTCATTGATAGAGCGCGAAAAAATGCGTATTTAGTAATTTCAGAGGAAAAAAGCTCTCATTCCGTCGATCGGATTCGAAAAAAATAGTAAATTTCTTTGGTCGGAGACGAGAATATTCTGAATTTTGTTGATCACATGCGGAAAAATTGTTAATTACGTCGATAAGGCGTAATTTACGTCTAATAAAATCGGGAATTTCATCGATCATGTGAAGAAAAATCGCAAATTTCGTTGATAGGCTTCGTAAAAATTGGGATTCACGTCAAGCATGCGTGGAAAAATCGGAATTTTTATCAATCAAGCACGGAAAGATCTCGGATTTCGTTGATCATGCGAATAAAAATTGCGATTTCTTCGATAGTCTTGGTAAAAATCGCGAATTTTTTACATCAGTGATCGAAAAAATCGTGAATTTCGACGATGAGGCACGAGAGATTAAGAATTTCGTCGATCAGCATAAAAAAATTGTGAATTTCGTCGAGCGACTTCGTAAAAATCACAAATCTTGTTGAACTGGCTCGAAAAAATAGAAAAATTTCTCGATCACGTGAGGAAAAATCGCAAATTTCGTTGATCGACTTTGCAAAAATCACGAATTTTGTCGATCAACTTGGTAAAAATCGCGAATTTATCCGATCAATTTCGTTAAAATCGTTAATTTTGTGTACATCAGTTTTTAAAAAATTGCGAATTTCGTCGATCAGACTCAGAAAAATCTCAAAATTCTTCGATCATGTGAAGAAAAATTGCGAGTTTCGCCAATCATGCGAAGAAAATCACGAATTTTGTCGATCAGGTTCGGAAAATCGCAAATTTCATAGATCAGGCGTGGAAAAATTAAAAATATCATCCATTAGGCGCTGAAAAATCGAAATTATATTGATCAGGTGCAGAAAAAAAATCGAAAATTTCGGCGATCATATGAGGGAAAATTACAAGTTTCGTCGATCGGCATTTTAAAAATCCCGAATTTCGTCGATCGGCTTTGTAACAATTGCAAATTTTGTTGAACAGGCGCGGAAAAATCGTTAATTTTCCCTATCGGTTTTGTCAGAATTGCAAATTTTGCTGATCCGGCTAGGAAAGGCGATCATGCGAGGAAACCGTGAATTTTTTTCGGTCACCTTCGTAAAAATTGCGAATTTTGTCGATCGGTTTCGGAAAAAGTGAAAATTTTGTCTATCAGATGTGGAAGAATTACAAATTCGATTGATCAGGCACAGAAAATCGGGATTTTTGTTGATCAGGCACAGAAAATTCTTGTTGATCGGCTTCTTCTCTCTCCTTCATTCATAAATTTTTTATTTTGTTCGACTCCAGCCTTTTAATACAACAAAACTTATTCTCCTGAATAAAGTCAATTTTTTTTTTACATTTTGAAAATAATTTTACTATATCTGTTATATAAAAACACAAAAACTTCTGATATATCCTTAACAAACTGAATTGGATATTTTGACTTGTTGTACTTCTTGATTATAGGTGCGATGATTTGAGGCATTTTGATGTTTAATATTTACTCATAAAAAACACATGTTAAATAAAATATAACTTTATTAAGACATCGTTGGTTGTTGGTTCGCATACCCGACAAGCGAGTATCTTCATTCAAGATCATAACAAAACAACAACAGTTAATGGGTTACCGTCAACTGTTAGTCAAGTGAAAGTTGAAGTATTTTCCATTAAACATAAATATATAACATCCCCCTTCTTAGTTATATAACAATCTACATTATTCATATGAAACATTTCAATTATAATAAATTAATCACATATATAATCATCTAAGTACAGTAGTCTCCCTCAAATCCGCAAACCAGAAATCCGCAACTCTCTAAAATCCGCACATATTTTATGGATGTAAACAATGAAACTTTCAATTCGGATATTGGAACAAAATTTGATTTTTTTTTTTTTTTTAGTTTTGTATCAATTCCATATATTTTTTTAATTTGTAATTTTCTGATTAATATACTATTCATGTTTTTTTTTCATGAAGGAAGAATAATTTTTTTTTGGAAAAAATTCAAGACATTGCTGATATTACTGGTAATCACAGTCTTCTTACCAAATGTATTTATGCATTAATCAAGATTTTTTGATTATTAAGCTTGGCTAAACTTGACAAAAAAATCCTTATTTTATAATTTTGATGTGAATTAGTAATGTACTTTTATGAGGCAAGTTTTGTTGAATAATTTTGGAAAAATACATTTAATATTTATAATGAATATTTAATTATACACTATTGATTATTAACTTGACCTTTGCTATTAGTACTTTAATCATTTTAAAACCTATCTAAATTTTTATTATTTTAGTTTATATCTTACTTTAATATTTTATTATATTGTAATCATTCATTATAGTTCCGAATGCACTATTAATTGCACTCAAATTACTGTTTAAAAAAATGTAAAAAAAGCAATGACCAGAAATCCGCAAAATTCTAAAATCCGCACAACCTTTGGTCCCAAGCTGTGCGGATTTGAGGGAGTCTACTGTATTGAGGTCGTTTTACAATACGGCCTGTTCGGCTGATGACATTGCTTTGTACACTTACACTTTTAGCTATTGGACTAGATATGGCATTATTAAAGGAAGCATTATTGTCTGGAAGATCATCAAGCATGTTATCAAAATATTGATGAGAAGTTTTAGATAATTTTAAGAACTTTCTATTTCTTATGAGGATTCTTCCAGAATTAGTTTTTATTTTATAAGATCTAGGGTTTTCTGTTTTACAGAGAATAATGGCAGGTTCCCATAATTTAGTTTTAACATTTTGAGCAACAATTTTATCTCCTTGTTTAAGTTCCTTTAAAGTTTTACTATGTCTATCATAATATTGTTTTTGTTTTTGCTGTCTCCTTAAGAATACTATGTTAACATCTTTAAAGAGTTCGGGATTAAGAAATTTATTATTAATGGGTAATTTTGTACGCAGTCTCCTGTTAAACATTAATTGGGCAGGAGATAATCCTAATCCTGAAATTGGTGTGTTACGGTATTCGAGTAAACCTATTGAAGGCCTGCGGTTATCCTCAAAAGCTTTTTTAAAAATTGTTTTACAGATACATACTGCCTTCTCAACCATTCCATTACTCTGAGAATAATGGGGGCTAGTAAATATTATTTCAATATCCCATCCTTTCCCAAAGTTTTTAAATTCATAACTGTTAAATGGGACATTATCACAGATAATTGTTTCCGGTATCCCAAACCTTGAAAAAATTTCTTCTAACTTAATAATAATTTCTGCAATTGTTTTATTTTGTATAGATACAATCTCAATCCATTTTGAATAGTAATCAATTAGAACCAAATAATTACCATTATGAAAATACATTAAATCTATTCCGACTCTTTGAAAGGGTCGAGTTGGCACTTCATGTGGTATAAGAGGTTCTTTGCATTGAGAATTTTGAAATTTTTCACAAATACTACATTTAGATATCATGTTTTCAATATCACGATTAATACCTGGCCAATACATTAATTCTCTAGCCCTACTTTTGCACTTTTGGATACCCAAATGTGATTCATGGATCAAAACCAACATATCTTGTCTCAATATCTTAGGTATAATAATTTTGTCATTCAAAAACACTAACCCCTCTGTACAAACAATATCATTTTTTAATTTGTGATAATGCATCAAGTGTTTAGGCATTTGTTTTTTTTCAGGCCATCCATTTTGATAGTACTGACTGATTAATTTTAATTCATCATCCTCCCCAGTAGCTTTCTGAAACTGTTGAAACCTACTTTCACTCATTGGTAAAACCTTAGAGATTGAATGTACCATGTTTAACATGTCAGGATCATCCGCCACTTTTTCTTTAATGTAAGCTCTAGACAATGTGTCTGCAATATACATTTTACTTCCAGGTAAGTATTTTACAGTGAAATGATATTTCAACAGCTTCAGAAGCATTCTCTGTAATCGACAAGAAATTTTAGAAATAGGTTTATGTACTATTGATGTTAATGGTTTGTGGTCACTTTCAACTACAATCTTATAACCATAAACAAAATTGTGGAACTTTTGAAATGCAAACACTATGGCTAATAACTCTTTTTCGATTTGGGCATAATTTTGTTCAGCATCAGTTAGACTTCTTGATGCAAACGCTACTGGCTGCCCTTCTTGCAATAAGCATGCACCTAAGCCACCTTTGGAGCTATCACACTGAAGTGTAATAGGCTGAGATTCATTAAATACTTTTAGAACTGGTGTTGAACTGATTAATTTTTTAATAGTTTCAAAACTGTTGTCCTGTTCAGGACCCCATTCAAAATCTACATCATTTTTTAATAGACTTCTTAAGGGAGAGGTAACGGTTGATACATTCGGTATAAATTTAGAAAGAAAATTAATCATACCTAGTAACCTTTTAATATCACTTTTAGAAGATGGTTTTTCGAGATTGACAATAGCTCTAACATGATTTGGATCGGCCCTTATTCCATTTTTAGATATTAAAAAACCCATATATTTTACCTCAGGTACTTTAAACTGAAATTTATCTTGGTTGAATTTTATATTATTTGCTTTGGCTCTTTCGAGAACCTCTATCAAAATTCTGTCATGTTCTTTTTCATCTTTGCCTGCTATTATTAGATCATCATAGTAAATTTCTACCCCATTAATATCCCCAAACATTTTCTGATTTTTTTTCTGAAATACCTCAGGAGCAGAGCAAATGCCCTGGGGAAGTTTATTAAATTTATATCTACCAAAGGGAGAATTAAAAGTGCATAACTCTGAACTTGGCTCATCCAATGATACTTGCCAAAATCCGTCTTTCAGATCTAGCACAGAAAAACACTGTTTGCCCTCCAATTTGTGTATTATCTCATCAACTGAAGGCATTACATGATGCTCACGCTTAATTGCTTTATTAAGGTTTCTAGGGTCAATGCATATTCGCAATTTACCATTAGGCTTTTCGACAACCACTAAACTATTAACCCAATCTGTTGGTTTATTTATTTGAGATACAATGCCCAAGTTTTCCAATTCATCAATAGTGACTTTAAGCTTTTGATGTAAAGATAAAGGTACCGTTCTAGGAGCGTTTATTACAGGATGCACATCAGGTTTTGTTTCAATATGATGTGGTTCCCCAGGAAAATTTCCCAATCCTTCAAACACAACTTTATAATTTTCAATTACTTTTATTTTGGATACAAGAGAAACACTATCACAGGGCGGGATGGCGGGATTCGCGCCCAAAATTTTGAAATCCCGTCCAAAAGAATAACCTAGACGGGAGGCTCCCGCCCAAAAAATTTTTCATTTTGGAACTATGATCAACTCCCACGACCGTTTTGCGATTTTTATCATATTTTCGTGCGAGTAACCGACACATCTTGCGAGTTTTTTTACAGCGAAAAATCATTGAAAATCACTGATTGACAAAATTTGCAATTTTTTTCCTGCAATCGATTGAGGAGTTTCGTTGTATTTTCCGCGGCGAAATAGAAGCGACTCTGTTCGGAATTCCCCCCCCCCCCCCCCCCCGCACAAAAAAATAACGCATTCAATTCCAAAAAATATGAAAGAGTGATGCCGCGGATGCGCTATTGCGCATAAATTACGCAAAAGATCGGAGATGACACACAAAAGAAACAGCTCTTACACGTTTCATAAGACGCGTGATTTCATAAAAGTTTGCTAAAAAACGGCAAATATTGTTAAAAGATCGCGAAAAAACAAGTAATTTCCGGCAAATTTCGTCAAAAGATTCACGAAAGAATGCCTAATTTCGTCACAGAATTCTGTAAAACGGCAGTTTTCGTCAAAAAGGTCGCGATAAAACGTCAAATTTCGTCCAAAAATCGTGACAAACGGCAATTTTCGTTAAAAAAAAAAATTGCGATAAAACATCAGATTTCATCAAAAAGTCGCGAAAAAAATGGCAAATTTCGACAAAAGATTCACTATAAACGACAAATTTCCCCAAAATATCACGAAAAACGGCAATTTTCGTAAAAAAAATCGCGATAAAACATCAGATTTCATCAAAAGATCGCGAAAAAACAGCAAATTTCCTCAGAAACTTCACGAAAAAAAACATCAAATTTCGTCCAAAAATTGCAAAAAACGACAAATTTCGACAAAAGATTCACTATAAACAACAAATTTCCCGAAAATATCGCAAAAAATGGCAATTTTCGTAAAAAAAAAAACATGCGATAAAACATCAGATTTCATCAAAAGATCGCGAAAAACGGCAATTTTTCTCAGAAAATTTACGAAAAAACGGCACTTTTCGTCAAAAAATCCCGAAAAAACGGCAGATTTCGTGAAAAGATCCTAAAAAAAGACAGATTTCATCAAAAGATAGCGAAAAAATGCAACTTTCGTCAAAGGGAACCTCTCCCTCCCCCCAAAATAATATAATGGGGAGTTCATTTTTCTGTTCAACAAACTAATTTTCCTGCTTCAATATATTTTTTTTCTTTGCTGCTCTAAAATCAGTATCTGACAGCTCCAAATCTTTCTGAGTGAGTGCAATTCCTGAAAGCAGCCATTCATTAAACAAAAAGTATCCTTTTACTCAACAAAGTGTTTATTTTTTAAGAAAGTCTTTTTCGATGAATTTGACTTGCCCCTTTTTTAAAGAAATTCAAACAATAGTGATACTCCTTATTTTCTACAAGTATTATTTTATGATTAAATTTGTATCTTGCACATTTAAAATACAGAAAAATAACATTATTAATTATAATTATTAATCATTAATTATAAATTTATAAATATGAATTTATTAAATTAATTAGAAGTTTTAATTATTATTAAAATAATAATTAGACCTGTGACAAAAATAATTAGCACCAGGAGGGAATCTACCACCAGTAAAAACTAGACAGTATAAAAGTTTTTAACACATTTCGCATAATTATTCTGAATTGTTGATAAAAGTTGCTTCAGTGATTTTTTTTATGTCTGTATTCTGGTAATTCTTTAAACAGCACATAAAATAATGGCGGATTTTAAACATTTTTTCTCCCTCCCAAACATTCAAACTCCCCTCCATTTATAAATGTTGGTAGGGAGACTCCCCTCCTTCGAAAAATTGAATTTCAAGCCCTGCTATCAATATGCTTAATTAATTGTAATTTTTCACAAGCTTGTAACCCTAAAATTGGCTTAGCTGTAACATCAATGACAACAAATGTAAGCAAAACATTAGAAAATTTTTCAGTACTGCAAACTAGATCTATAGAACCAACAGGTTTCAGCTTATTGTTTCCATAGGCTACTAAGATAATATCAGTTGAGTTTAATTTATGTTCTAAATTTAATGTTTTGAAAATATTCAAAGGTAAAACATTGACTTGAGCACCTGTGTCAAGTTTAAAAGATATATGTTGGCCTTCAACTGATATAACCTTAAGCCATTCATTACACTTAATAGAATTAATATCATGCACACTATCAATAAACAGACTAATATTAGAGTTATTAGGATAAAAATTTGAGTCACTATTTTCGGGGTGAACATTAAAGTCACTAGCTTGTACTTCATTTACAGTTCTATTTGTATATCTTGCAGCTGATTGCTGAAACTTACCTCTACACACAGCTGCAAAGTGATTTTTCTTTTTACACTTGTTGCACAGTTTATTATATGCTGGACATTGACCCTTTAAGTGGGTTCTACCACAAGCCTGGCAATCCACAGTATTGGGCCTTCTAGTTGGATGTTTGTTTAGAGCATCAATAGTACTAGCTGAATCATTAATAGCTTCTACTTGTCTTCTACTGATTTCACAAGCACGAATGTTATCCACGGCTTTTTGTAGAGTTAATTGGGGTTCTCTCAAAAGTCTCTCTTGCAATCCATGGTCATTTACACCCAACACAATCCTGTCGCGAATGAGGCTGGTTTCCTGGTCTCCGAAGTTGCACGATGCTGCTAGCGTTTTCAATTCAGTTACATAAGAGTCAATATTTTGGCCTTCTTTTTTAGAGCATGTAAAAAATTTAAATCTTTCGAAGACTTCGTTACTCTGGGGTAAGCAATAACTATCAAATTTTTTAATCACTGCATCGAGTGTTCTCGCCGATTCGTCATCTTCAAATGCAAAAGTGTTGTAAATATTTTCACCTTCATCTCCAATGAGGTTTAGGAGTATGGCGATCTTTATCTGTTCTGATTTTTCACTCTTTTCTGACGCTAGCAAAAAATTGTTGAACTTGAGTTTCCATTTACACCAATTCTCTTTTAAGTTTCCGCTAAATATCATGACTCCAGGCGGTCTAAAAGTCTCCATTTCCGCTGCAAACGTATTAGCCGAACACACAAAAGTTCGCACGCAGGTTGCAAAGCATGGATTCTATAATCCGTTTTAATCGGATTTATTATTTACCTGACACCATGTTGTACTTCTTGATTATAGGTGCGATGATTTGAGGCATTTTGATGTTTAATATTTACTCATAAAAAACACATGTTAAATAAAATATAACTTTATTAAGACATCGTTGGTTGTTGGTTCGCATACCCGACAAGCGAGTATCTTCATTTAAGATCATAACAAAACAACAACAGTTAATGGGTTACCGTCAACTGTTAGTCAAGTGAAAGTTGAAGTATTTTCCATTAAACATAAATATATAACAAGATAAGCGAGCTTAAAGAGGTAACCCCCACGCACCCACTCTCTGAAAACATACTTTTTTATCCGATTATATGCTACAGATCAGTTCCTCTAAATTGAATTCTCTCTGTGTTATTCATGTGGCCCTCGACCACCCTGACATATCTGTATGTGGCCCTTTTCTTGAAAAGGTTGTGCACCCCTATTTTTAATTTTAATTATTTTTACATTAGACTTTTTAAATTTCAATTCAATGTGTATTTTCTTTAATATTACACATCAAATTTGTATATTTCTTTTACTATATCCATTAAGTTAAAATTACTCACATATTTTTAACGTCACCACCATAAAGTTGAATCAATAATCAAAATATCCTAAATATCAATAATTTGACAGAAAATAGGTGAATGTAAAAATTGATATACATAGTTTTGTATATGAGAATACTTCTGTTCAATAATGTTGAAATGTTTATAATGAACTTAGACAATCAGTAATTCAGCTAAATGGCAACATTGTTTCTTTTTTATTAGAATGAACTTTTGTTTTTCTGACAAACCAAACAATAGCTTGTACACTTTAATAAACCTTTCATAGATTATTATGGGTATTAATTAGTGATAAAATAATAAAAAAAATAAGTGATAAATTATTATATTTAATATACTGAAAGGAGTCTACATTTTTTTGTATAATTAGATTTAAGAATAAAAATATAACTAAATTGAAACATTAAATATTTAACTTAAAAATTAATTAAAAAAGCTAATATAATACAAAAATGTTTATTCACAATTTTTAAGCATTTGGTTGCCGAATGCCAAATATTTGGTTACACATTAACCAAGTTTCGGTATTTGGCAAAATTCCCGCTTTGGTCAATCCCTAATCATAATACCCACTCTTCAGAACAACGAAAGTTGTACAACACTTTCAATGTAAATCCCTACTAAAGATATCTTAAAAACAAACGGTCAAATGCAAGTATTACTCGCACTCAGAGGGTTCCATCAGGGGTAGTACTGACCCTAGGTGAAATTTCAGGACATACTTTTTTCAAAATTTCAGGACAATTTCAGGACACATTTACCCGACATACTAGCCGAAATAAAAGAATCAAAATTCATTTAAGCTTTGAAAAAGAAAATACCAATCATCACCAATACACACAAATTTAAAACTAATAATCTATACAGGTTATTTCAATGGTCACTATAAATTTGAATATAAATTTAATTACTATCAAAGATTGGAAGCATTTCTAATAATGGTAAAATGGCATGCATAAAATTTTGCATTATAAATTATTGGTAAACATTATATCATAAATAAAATACAAATATGGGCAAGTGCAAATTGCTTGAAATATGTGCGAATGGTGGAAAAAAAGTTGCAATTTTAATAAGGCACAAAACAGTTGTCACTTGCACTTGATTATGGAAAAGTAATAAAATATATTTTAAACTATATCAATTTTTAAATAATTTCAGGAATAAAAAGAAATTGTTGAAAAGGAAATACTTACAAGACTTTTTTTAATCTGCTCCAACTTCTTTTTTATTTGCTAAATTAGTCTTAAGGGAAAAAAAAAAGAAAAAAAAAAGAGAGAGAGAGAGAGAGAGAGAAAGTAAAAAATTTAAGCATAGGTGATCAGTACCACAATTTAATGAACTCATTTGCAGTTTATAAAAAGATACATTTAAAAAACAATTAAAATCAGTCGTTGCATCTCTAAGTTAAATGCTTGTTATCTTTTTTTGCACATCAGATATATCTTTTTTTGACAAAGCAAGTTTCACAGATAAATCTTTAATATTATTATTAGCTGCATTCAACATCATTTGTGCAACCTTAATTGCTGGGAAGTCATTTTTTTTTACAGCACTTTCAAGTTTTTGAGTAGCTTCATTTAACAGTGAATGCGATGTCTGTTGTTCTTTAAGAAGTTGGCTTTCAGCATCTATTAATTTGGTTAACTTCTCATTCAAATCTTCTTTTGCTTTTTTGTTTAGAATCATTTCCTCTGCTTGTTCTTCCATTTTTCGTTTTAAAGCTTCTTTTCCTTTTTCTTCTTTTATATTATCTAAATATGAAGCATATTCAGCACGTGCTTTTTTCATACAAGTTATCATTTTTTTTGTTATAACAATGTCTGATACTGATGGGACATTTTTTAAATAATCTTTGCATATTCTCAGCGATTTAATGCCTACCTCAGAAAGTGAATTTCTTTCATCAGTTACGATGTTATTGTTCACAGAAAATCCTCTTTCAGGAATAGAATTTCCATGTGATAATGTAAGACATGATTTTATTAATTTTCCAATATTTGGGTATTTTGTTACTCCTAGGTCATCTTTCTTTTTTGATACTGAAGACCAATATTTGCATATATCATGGTCTTTGGCATAAACGTCTTTTTCTACAGTCAAATTTTCACACATTAACATTGAATACTCTGATTTTACATTATCGCAAAATTCAGCACATTTTGAAACTTTTGTCATTTGCTCAGCAATGCGACACATTGCTTCTTTTGTTTTAGGATCGGTTTGGTAATGTGGTGTTATGTATTTCAAGTCCCGCAGCAACGGATTTGTAAAAGTCAAATTTTCTTGCAGATATTCTGTTACCTTTATAAAACAACTTCTGACATCATGTAGAAAATCTTTGTCATCGGGAAACTTCAATATATTTTTTACAGCACATCCTGTATCTATTTTTTTAAGAGGAATCCAATTATCAGCATCCTGACACTTTATATTCGATAAAGAAAGGCCTTCTTTTTGTCCAACAATATCAAATTTCAAAAACTTATGCATCAAGCTTCTAATAAGTTCATTTTGTTTAATGTAAAGAACATGCACAAGAGGAGTCTCTTTTTGAAATAATGTTAAATAAGGAGAAAAGATTTTACACATAAAAACCACAAAATGCAAGTACAACAATTTTTTTGAATCTTTCAAAAAACTACAAATACTATTATATTTTTCATTTGTTTTGGTATTTGTCTTAGGCAAAAAAATTAAAAAATATTCTTTCAAAGCTTCAAATTGCTCTAAAACTCTTTCACACACAGGACCCAGAGTTAGCCACCTGTTTTCAACATGGCGTAAAAATAAATGATTACCTATTTCATTTTCTAAATGTGTCTCTTGGATCTCATGATAGTCTTCTCTCCTGGCAGCAGACATTTTAAACCACTGAAATATAGAAAGTACAAAGCTTTCAACATCACAATTTAGTTCATGGATTCCCTTTTTTAATGCATTGTGAACTACATGCAAGCTACAAGTTCCAATGTCTACAAGATTTTCAATCTGAAGGGCAGCTAAATGCGAATTCATTTTCTTCTGAAATGATATGTTTACTCTGGGGCCATCCATTGAACACTGAAGAAGGTTTTCCAACTTCAATTCATCATTCTCAGAGATGAAAGTTAAAATTTTCTCCAAAATTTTATCAGCATTGGCATGGCCCAAAAAAAATGAATCGCAATAGTATGTGACAACTTTCTCGTATTTCTCTGACCAAAATGAAATATATACATCCATTTGCTTTTTAACTTGTTTGGTGCTCGTTTCATCAAAATACAGTGTAAAAAAAGCCTTGCTTGATGAATAGTCAGAAAGTATTTTCTGTCGAAAATATGGTGCAAGTCCAAATTTTGTAATATATCTTGCTTTTGCATCCGACAGTTTAATATTTTTTGCAATATCAGAGTCATTAAATGCAACTGCCATGATTTTCCCTAAATCGCCGATTGATGAAAAGGAATAATTGCACTTAATGGCAGTCAGCAAAACAAGACCTTCAGCTTTCATTATTTTTTCATTTAAAGTTGAAGGAATCCACTGCTGGTTATTTTTTCCTGGCAGTTTAAGAGTCAGAACGGAAGCATTTGACGATGAACTAGTTGAAGCATGATTATCTTTTGACGAGGTGGTCACAAATACGCTTTGACGATTTAAAAAATTCTTCAACCTCGATTTATGCTTTTTTCCACTCTTTGCGTGAGATACTATTTGTCCGAATCCCATATTAGAAATGCTGAAATGTTTGTTACACAATCTGCAGACAGCGAAGTATTCGCTTTCGGGATCTGCTTCACACCAAACGCTAACCAAATGTTCTTCACCGTCATCGTCCTTTATTGTTCTTTTTAACCATTCTTCCGAGAACTTTGTATTTCTGGGCATTTTTTTCAATAAATTAACATAACTAATGTAATTAATATAATAAATTTTTCTATGCAATACTGCAACTGCGCACCGAACAGACAATAAGGTAAGTATCCAATACAATGCAAAAAAAAAAAAAACGTGGTCAGCAGCAAAACGTGCGAGCGAGCGAACAAAAATAAAGATACGATGTCGATTAAGATCTAAGAGTACTTGTTGCCAAATGTAATTTACAACTTTCAACCAGAAGAAACGCTCTTACTCCATGGACGAAAGAATTTCTCTTTCCTCCGTACGCGAGCGAAATCTCACCCACAAGACGGCGCGGCAGCTGGACGCGGCTCTCTCAACTGCGGGTTGCGTGCGCATCTTAATCTCTCGGTAGCTTTCTTTACGGCGAATGCGTGAAAAACGAAAGTACCTTACCGTAAACATTTTTTGCATATGGTTCGAAGTTTGGCATTTAAATCATCCAATATGGGGAATTAAAATGCCAATATAGAAAAATTTCAGGAATTTTAGGACAGATTACAAAATTTCAGGACATTTCAGGACGTTTTTTTTTTTTTCAGGAATTTCAGGAATTTCAGGACAAGTACGACCCCTGGGTTCCATACAATAAACATGTATTATTAACCCCTTGGGAATGAGCGAATGGCATACATGCCACTTAAAATTCCCAAAAATTTGCACTATCCCCACCAGTTATATTTTACATTAAATTTTTTCTTTACTTAATTGGTGCATTTTCGCAATTCAAGTACAAAAAATTTTGTGTTTTGAAAAACTAGTGGTTAAACAGGTCTCGAAAAATAGCGTTCCCAGGATCCCGGGGAACCCAGAAATCATTTCTGGGAACGTATATTTTTTCACTCAGGTTCCCAAAGCTGGGAACCTAAAAAATCGTCATGATTGCCACCGATCCGCGCACGCATTATATCACGTAAATTACGCAAAAATATAACTCTTGAGCGGTCCGTTCGATGCGTAATTTCGTCAAAATATTACGGAAAAAGTCCGAACATCATTAAAAAATTGCGAAAAAACGGCAAATTATGTTTAAAAAAACACGAAAAAACAGCAAATTTCGTCAAAAAATCGCGCTAAAACAGCAAATTTCGTCAAAAAATACCGAGAAAACAACAGCTTTTGGCAAAAGATCGTAAAAATTCGGGAAGCAACGCAAATTTCATTAAAAGATCACGAAAAAACGACATATTTCGTAAAAAAAATCGCAAATGTCGTTAAAAAAATATTGAAAAACGACAGGTTTTGTTAAAATATTGCGATAAATTGGCAGGTTTCGTTAAAACATCGCAATAAAACAGCAAATTTTGTCAAAAGATCATGAAAAAAAAGCAGATTTTGTCAAAAATTCGCAACAAACGGCAAATTTCGTCAAAATACTCACACATAAATTTTATTGGGAACCTACATTTTTCATCTGGGAACCCATACTTTTCATGTAGGTTTCCAGCTGGGAACCTCAAAATTTTTTGAATTTTCTAGCCCTGGGTTAAACAATAAAAATTAAACAAAGTGCTCTCAGCGTGAAGGAGTTGACTGCATTATTTAAAAAAAAAAAAAATTGTCGCTGGAAGAATAATAAGACTTTGTAAAATAAACTATACAAAGTAGGGTTGGTTATAACTGAATATACTAGAAAAGTATAAATGAGCATACCATAGTTCAAAGAGATATTAAGCCTAAATAATATCAAATATTGCTATTCTATATAACTCTTCTTTTTTTTTTTTTTTTTTTTTCCTTATCCTTATCTATTTATACAGAACTTAGCTCAGTACTGATCAGAAAATTACCTGAATTGTGTAATAGAAAAAAATTAAATAAGTAGCAATCGAAAGGGCATATTGAAGCATGTTTTTAGATGTATAAATTATTTGCCCTCGTCTCATCGTTATCGAGATACAAGGTTTAAAAAAAAAAAAAAAAAAAAAAAACTAGCGTTAAAAGGGAAGGGGCTTTCTGCAAGTCAATGAGTGAAACAGTCCATGGTGTAAAACCAGTTGTAGCTTTCCTTCTTATCAATTGGAAATGCTTTGGATAAATTATAGGTGCCACATGACTTTATTCAGCTTCAAATTCAGATTTTGTATATAGAACTCAGTAAAACATCTCATTCGCTATATTGTAAAGATGTGTCATATTAATCTTTTAATTGTGTGTTCTAAAGTAATGGGCAATAATCTTGCTTATAAAATTTTATTTTGATGATTTTGGTATTACATTGTCTAGATTAGCAATTGTCTAACAGTTTTAGAAAATATCCTGCAAATCTTGCTGCTATCTTTAGATTTTATCAGCACCGTTGCACATTTAAGGGATACAATATTTTAGTGCTTTTTAAGTACTGCTGACTGAGATAGCCAATTTTTTCACATAAAGATGAAAATAACGAGTTTTGCTTAGTAGCCACTGGCTGGTAGGTTGATTTTTTTTAGTAGACAGTTATTGGCTATTGAGAATAACTCCTTTAGTAGCCAGAGTACATTTATGTCACTGAATATTTAAGTGTAAGATACAGTCAAGTTTAGAATAAAAAAGTAATATATGAACTAGATAAAAATATTTTAATTTATATTGTTTTGAATAAACTTGAGATACTAATTTCCAACCTATTTTAAATTTTTAAATTAAGTAAACTGCAAAGTTATTTGCAACATGCATATGTATAGTAAGCTACATAAATCCAGGTACTTACATAGCTAACAACATAAACGAACCCCTACGCTTTTTTTTAAATAATTATTTGTCTAAAATTAAAATCTAGCAAAAAAAAAAAAGAAAAGAAAATTATCTATTGATTAGCAGGTATGATTAAATGTAAAAAAAAAATTGAAATTTACAAAACATTGTCTTAAAAAAAAAAGGGGGGGGGGGGTTACTGATACTAATATACTTTTTTCCCAATTTCGCAATCTTTTGACAAAAGTTGTGCTTTTTTTGTGACTTTATAATGAAATTTGTGTCTGTTTTTACGATTTTTGATGAAATTCGCATTCGCTGTCACAATTTTTTGACAAGTCACTCTTTTTGCAATTGTTTGACAAATTCGGATTTTTTTGCAATTTTTTGACAAAATGTACGTTTTATTGTGTTCGTTTTCATGATTCTTTGACAATATTTGCATTTTTTCTGGGATTATTCGATGATATTTGGGTCTTTTTTGTGATTTTTTGACGATATTTGTGTTTTTTGGGATTCTTTGACAATATTTGCATTTTTTTTGCCATCCTTACACGAAATTCATGTCTTTTTTGCAATCCATTGACGAAATTCATGTTTTTCTGCCATCAATTGATGACATTTGCATTTTTTCTGTGATTATTTCACCAAATTTGGAGGTTTTATTCTGAGATTCTTTGACGAAGTATTTTTTGGAAAAATTTTTTTTGTCCGGTACTTTCCACATTTTTAGTCACCAGTTTTTCACATTTAGTAGTTGAGTAGCGACTGGTGAGTACTTCTTTACTTCTATGTATCTTTCAATAACATCTAAGCTGACTGCACTTTGACATTTTTGCTTTCATATTAGCATTATAAAAAGAATTAATTAAACATTTTTCTAGAATCCATACATTGTAGTTTAATCAAATTTTACAGTTTTATAGAAAACCACTTTTTATCTTGCTTTAATGATTAAGACAGAGATAAAGTGTTTAATATTTACAACCCCACCTCATGCCCTTAACACATAAAAATAGAAACAATATTACTGTTAACATGGTTGCGAAAAGAAATGAGAAAATATGATGCAACATAAAACTGCAACCATGAAATGCAGTTTAGCAGTTAGGGAAAAAAAAAAAAAAAAAAATGTAAGCACCATTTGATGCCTTACTTAAAATTCTCAATTTCTAACCAGTACCAAATTTTTTATACTTTGGAGGAAGAGAAGAGAATTGGTTATTTCATGTGGAGGGAAGATTGATTTCACTGATGTTATACAAAAATAAAAGTCGAAATTTCCCAAAAAAGTCAAAAGATAGAAAATTTTATCTTATTGATATTTTAAAAACATTTTTAAGTAAAAGAAATTGTTTATTATGTGTTTGGGAGAAAAATTATATTTGAGAATGAAAGAGAGAATTAAAACTGCTTAAAAGTGGATGTTGAAGGAGGGAGGGGGCTTCAATTGATATTTTATGATATTGTTTAAAGTTGTAAAAAACTAAAATCATTGCTCAGTCCAGAGTGCTAAAAACTGCATAAGTTGATTGAATTTCTAACAAAAATAGTCTATCTTGGGATTCCAATAGATTTAAACCAGATGATTATTAAGAAACTCATTTGTAAATCAATTCCTTTGAAAGTAGTCATTGACTGTTAATATTTTTAAATGTCACTTTTCAAATAGCAAATAAATGATGTAAAAGCAATTGCTTGTCTATTTAAAAGATTCTATTTCTTAATTATTCTGAAATTATCTAATAGCAGTGAAAGCTGTATATAAGATATAAATAATAATAATAAATTTCTAAAGTAAATTTTATTCAATCAAATATTAGAATATTTGGCTAAACAAACTATTTATTATAGTTCAATACTCAGCCTGACAGAATTTTTAATAGTCAGAACACATAAAATATTCTGTAATATGACCAAATACCAAGACATAGCAGATATGATGCATCTCCACTGGCGCACCCACGGGGGGAGCTAAGGGGGCTGAAGCCCCTCCCAGAAAACAAGACTGGAACCAGCTATTTACAGTTTTCTAAAATTATGAAAGTCTTTTTTTTATTATTTTTTTTAATAGTTCCTTTCAAAATAGAAATTTTTATAAATAGTAATCTTTAGACAATTTGTTTCATATTTATAACTTTTATTGTGAAATTTGAAATATTAGCATTTTTAATATTCACCATTTAAAAAAATATTTTCTTTTTATTTATCCAAAAGGTTTAAGGCTGCAGAATTAGCCCTATCAAAAATTTTCAGAGCTGTACCCCCTGGTTTCATTGAAGCCTCCCTCCCAACTGTATGTCCATTCTCGACATATCTCATCCATTTTGAATCAAATTAAAAAAAAAAAAATGGACCTAGTTCGTCTGACTTCCAAGCCAGATCAGCAAAATATAGATCTCTAAAATATGCTAGCCCCCTCCAAAGCTTAATCCTGCGTGTGCCACTGTGCATCTCTAATTTTCATAGTTATTTTGGATAATATGCACATATACATGAGTAACTTTAGATTAATGCGATTGTACCTAGTTGTTTTACAAAATACTGGTGAAAGAAGGGCTACCATGATATTTATGTGTTTTGGTTGAAAGTAATGAAATTATTCTCTTTTTCTTCAGCTTTTATTAATTCCTATAATCATTAATAATAAATAAACAATTAATATTATTAATTATAATATTGAAGTATGCTTATTAATCACCCCTCTTTATCTAATTAAAGGTTTAACTGTTTTGGAAATACAATTCTTGACAGGCATTCAATACTTTGTTTAATGAAGGAAAAACCCATAAGAATAGGATTTTTAAAAATATTGTTTTTTTAATCATGGGCTTTTAATAAGACAATTTTTAATCAGTTCAAAAATATTTGCTTTACACAGTAAATAAATAAATAAAATTGAATAAAATATCGTATACTAAACTGTTAAATTGAAACATCAAAAACTAATATTTTTTCTATATATATACAATCAAAATAAATAAAAGGGGAGAGTTAACAATTACCTCCACGGTTAGTATAAAATGTCATCTACACTTACTTGTTCAATGATCAAAACAACAAGAAATCCTATGCACATTAAAAACTCTGCACCAGGATAATCTGAGTTCAAATTAAGATTTTTGAAAATAGAAAGCATTTGATCTTGAACATCGGGTAAAAGATGCAACAGACACGTCGCCAAGAATACTCCACCCCCAAAGCAACTTAGAAAACTCACAACACGAAAATTTCTTGGTCTACTGCTTTCAATCTCCAATTTCTTAACCAATAAGATTGGTAATAGAGACATTATTAATGTTGCTGCAGCCATAGATACTGCAGCAAGAAGTTTTCCATATGACAACTCCATTTTAATAAATTACTAACAGTCAATAACATACAGATTGGGAAACATTAAATGCGGGATACACGCAAAAACATGATCATGGAGATAATGAATAATCCATTACAACATAAAAGTGTTAAAACAAACGAAAAACGATAAGGCAAAAATATTTTTTAAAAAAAGAGAGAGAGAGCAGATTAAGCATTTAATAGGTCGTTCTTTGCAGCAGCTTTCAGTATCGAAACTTGAAAGCCACAGCGAAAGACGAAAGATATGTTAGTGTACAAACAAATCTCCTGGGTCATATGAGTGATTGTTATGGCAGGCAACAACTATGTGATGATGAGTCATAGAAAGGATATAACGATGAATGAAATGTGAAATAAGTAGCTTTATTTTTATCGCGAACGTCGCATGCAAATTAACGTAAACACTACCATACGATTTTAAAGGGCATTTCTTCACATCACTTCTTTTAAAATCTGCACGTCTATCAAATTACTCGGGCAGGACATTATTAAAAATGCATTAACTTTAAGGATAAAATTTTTATATCGTTCAATATTGAATTAATTGAATGAAATCGAAACGAAAAACTTAAAAAAGAGAGAGAAAATAATCCCGCAACATTTTCACTCGAATGAATAAAGCGCCATCTTATGAACAAAATTTCAAACTGTTTTGTAACGGAATACTTGAAACAATCATGGATGCGCGTGTAATTTTCATTACACAAACGGCGCCAGAACCCAGAACTTGCCTGACGGGGGGGACATGGTATCCCCGAGTATTGTTGTAATACTAATAATATTTCTTTATGGTTTGTGTTACCGGTATTACTATGTTTTGATTTTTGAGGAAAATTAGCCTCTAAATTGCTTATTTTCCGCAAAGGTGGGAGGGGGGGGGGGTCTGGTTCTAACGAATTTACACTATTTAAAATTACGGTTATATATTATTTTTTTATTTATATATTGTATTCATGTCACTTTCTGTGTAAATTGGTGTTTGCAGGTAATAATTCTTCTTCTCTCGAAATTAATCCGAGCTATATCCCCTTCGTTTAGAGAGTTATCCCCGTTTTTTTAGAGCTCTCTCGTGTGAATAACTGAAAGAGGCAGGGCCGTAACTATAAACTTGGGGGCCCCGGGGCAAAACCTCCAGCGGGGCCCCCCAAGGAGGGCAAATTGAAACTTTGCCCCGGGCATAGTTTCTTTTCTCGCACACCCACACCGTTGTTTAAATGTACAGTATGATAAGCCCAAAATGACTAAAAAATGTAGAATTGGACAACTCTACTCGGCAGGCACTTGGCGGTGACGCCATTTTTGCCGATCCCGCTGAAGTTAGCAAAGGGGAGAAAATACGGACTTCTGATTGGTTGAATACTTTAAAGAGCATTTTATTTAGGTTCATTTTTGAGTATATGTAACTTAATCATGCGTTTCTGTTTAAAAATCTTTTGAAAGATGGATTGTGATATTTTTTTTCTCGATTTTATGTATTTATTAATAGACTAGAAAATAGCCCGTCAAAATGACGTGTTTGCATTTTTAAAAGGCCTAGAAGCAGTTTTTTTTTTCTGTAATCTGCAATGCAAGAAGAAACTTTAAAAGCAGTTTGCAGAACTTAAGGACAAATGTCCTCTTTCTGAATGTAGGGGTGACCGGATGGAATATGCCCCATCCCCCCCCCCCCGCCCCAGGAAAATTTAAGATTGTGTTTTCAATGGACAAAAAGTGCAATCTCTCCCTCCCGGAACTATATAATGTACTCCCAGAAACACGAATATCCCTCCCAGAGAAATGTGTCTTATAACCAGTACTTAATAGAAAACACTTTACACTATAAGGAAAGGGCATGTTTACAAACAAGCACTTTGGTCAACGAATCTACCATTACATTTTTTGTCAAAGCGATCATTGCAGGAATTGTCTTGGCAACGTAAGCCAATCGTATCATCGCCTACCACAGAGCTGCCAAACATAGACCAATCAAATTCCCGGAGTTCATCCGTACAGTATCAGTCTTTAAAGAACCAACAGGTTTTTCTCCCTGATCCACAGTAATTCGTCCACAGTGACGTCAGCTGCCCTTTCCTTATAGAAAACAAATTTCAACACAGTGAAGAGTAAATATCCGCATGTGAAACGTGATGTGACAAAGGAGGCATTCTCAAGAATCATTCACGGCAGAAAAAAAATGAAAGCAACCCGAATATAAAAAAAATTAACAATATTTCATTAAAACACACCTTCGCTTTCCTTAAAAAATCAGTTTTAATTAAATATATATATATATATATATATATATTTTTTTTTTTTTTTTTTTGAAATCCTGATTTCAAAGTGCATTAAAATGTAATGACGTCATTTACAGCTTCTACTGTAAATCTGACCAATGAGAACGCTCCATTACGACTGTGGAACGTTTTCATTGTTCAGGAAATAGATAGCCTTTAAAATTGGAGGTAACTTTTCACAATATTTTTTTATAGGTTTGGAATTTGTCATTCTTAAATGGCAACAGCATTAACTTGCTTAAATCGTTTATCTCGCAATTGCTGGTTGTATTATTTAGAACTTAAACATTATAATTAGATAGTTTTTGTAGGTATAATTAAATAGTTTTTGTAGGTTTTAAAGAAAATGAGTGATGAATAAATCTTTTACATGTATATTTCCATAAGTTGAACAATTAAAATATTTGTGAAGGGCTCGGAATACTTAAGCCTAACGTGGACGCCGAATCGCATTAAGTTTCTTTTTCTCGTGGATCGGTGAACCCCGGAAACGTTATACACGGAGGGGTTTTATATATATAACTAGTTGACCCATGCGGCATTGCCCGGGACACGTTATGATAACCTTAAGCAAACAATTAACACTTTAGATCTACAATTAGTCAAAATTAAGCATAGGATATGAATTATTCGTTAAATAATATTTTAAAGAAATGCATAAAAAAATGAGTAAATGCTTTAAAAAAGGCCTTTGGACCTCAATAAAAACATCAGGGTGTAGGTCCTGAAATAAGAGTCCAAAATTCAACTTTAAATTTATGCATTGAGAAGGTTTGATAATAAGTGAGTAAAATATGCATGGAGAACAAAAATTTCAAGGTGCCTGAGCTGAGACCATAGGGAGTCTCAGGCTTTTAAATGGAATGTAAGAACAAGGGAATAACTAAGTGAAAAAATAGTTCCAAAAATGAAGATTGAATTAAGAGAGGGCAGTTTAATGGCAATTTATGGTACAAAATCTTCAAGAGGCCAGGAACTTATTTCGCATGTAGTTGAGTATAAAATATTTTTTGTAGTTATTAAAGTAATGGGAGGACGCTAAAGCAATATGAAAGAAAATTGCAAGCAATCCGGATCATTTTTAAAGAAATTGCACCAACGGCCCCAAGAACGTGATTAATATTCAAAATTGGCGATAGCTAGACTATGGCGGTTTCTTAGTAGCTGATGGATTTAAGAAGTTGTTTAAAAAAAGGAGTTAATTGAACCATTTTAAAGGGATTTATAATAAGGGTCCAAAAATTACAACTGACAGTTAAAAAGAGGGCCCTAACAGGAAAACATGTTAAAATATCCTAGTACTTAGCTCTTTAGATCTACAATTAGTCAAAATTAATCATAGGGTATGAATTATTCATTTTAATAATATTTTATCGAAATGCACAAATTGATTCGGAAAATGTTTAATAAAAGGGTCCTAGCCGCGGATGAAAATATGAGAATCTTGTCCCCGAAAGAAGAGTCCAAGACTCAAATTAAAAAATTTTGCACTGAGAAGAGGATAAATTTAAAGAGAGAACTATGTTTGCCTCACAAAATGTTCAGGGGCCCTAGACTGAGCCCTATGATTCCACAGGACGCCAAAGTATCTTAACATTAAAATATCTAAATGAATAAAGAATTCTAAAAATGAAGATCGGATTAAAAGGAAACAATTTATTAACAATTTATTATTACAAAAACTTCAACGGGCCCCAAGGGGCCAGGAATTTATTTTGCATGTAGTTGAGTATAAAGATATTTTTTGTAGTTATTAAAATGATGGAAAGACGCTATAACTATGTTAAATAAAATTGAAAGCAATTTGGTTCATGTTTAAAGAAGCTGCATCAAGGGCCTCAAGAAAGCAGTTGACAAACAAAATTAATGGTAGCTGAAGTCTGAGAAATTCTTTTGTCGTTCCTGTAATAGGTAGAGAGAGGACATAAAAAATTGATAGAAAAAAAGCTAGTGAATTGGACCATTTTTAAGGGAGCTATAATGTGGGGCCCTGTAGGGACCAATTGACGGTTAAAACCAGGGCCCTAATATGAAACCATGTAAAATATTTTAGTATATAGTGCTTTAAATCTTTAATTAGTCAAAATTAAGCATATACTAGGAACTATTCTTTGGATTTTTTATAATTTTTTAAATGTACCAATTGATTGGGCAAATGTTTAAAAAGGGGCCCTAGGGTCCGAATAAAAACATCAGGTTTTCTGGATTGGTCCTGAAAGAAGAGTCCCAGGCAATTTTAAAATTTTGCACTAAGAAGATCAGAAATATAGGAAGTGAAATATGTTTATTTCACAAAATGTTGAGGGGCCCTGGGTTGGACCCTATGATTCCACAGGGGAACACATTGTCTTGTATAGAATGTCAAAACATTAAAATATCTAAATGAATAAAGAATCCTAAAAATGAAGATCAGATTAAAAGGAAGCAATTTATTCACAATTTATTATTACAAAAACTTCAAGGGGGCCTGTACCGGGCCCCAAAGGGCCAGGAAATTATTCCGCATATAGTTGGGTATAAAAATATTTGTGTAGTTATTAAAATAATGGGAAGACGCTAAAACTATGTTGAATAAAATTGAAAGCAATTTGGATCATTTTTAAACAAGCTGCACGAAGGGCTCCAAGAAAGCGATTAATATTCATAAATAGTGGTAGCTGAAGTCTAAAAAAATTTTTTTGTTGTTCATGTCATAGTTGGAGGACCTAAAAAGTTGTTAAAAAAAGCTAGTGAACCCGGCCATTTTTAAGGGAGCTATGATAGAGGGCCCCATAGGGGGCAACTGACAAATACAATCAGGGCCCTAACATGAAAACATGTTAAAATGTTTTAGTACATAACGCTTTAGACCTTTAATTAGTCAAAATTAAGCATAGAGTATGAATTATTTGCAAGAATAATATTTTTTTAAATGCACCAATTGTTTGGGTAAGCGTTAAAAAAAAAAGACCCCAGGGCCCGAATAAAAATATCAGGGTGTTGGTCCTGACATAAGAGTCCAAGATTCAGCTTTAAAAATTTGCACTAAGAAGGTGAGAAGTTTAGGGAGTGAAAAATGTTTAGCGCACAAAAAGATCAAGGGGCCCTGGGTCGGCACTATGATTATCTAGGGGGCCCCAGTGTCTTATATGGAATGTAAAAATTTGAAAATATCTAAATGGAACAGATATTCCAAAAATGAAGATCGAAATTAATGGAAGCAATTTATTAACAATTTGCTATAACAAAGACTGAAAGGGGCCCTAAAACGGGCCCCAAGACTCCAAGGTCATAACTGAAGAGTAAAAAGGCGAAAATATCTAAAAGGAGAAAGGTACCTCAAAACGGAAAAGATTAGATAAAAAGAAGTCAAGCTATTAACAATTTGGCGCATAGAAATTGTAAGGGGCCGAGGGCCCTGGCCCTTAAATATTAAAAGTCTGAGCCTCAGGGTTTTTTTTATTACTAATTTTTAGCTTTGTGCTGGGCATTTTATAGGAACTTAGACTAGAAACTAAAATCAATAGTTTTTTAACCACCAGTTTGGGGCCCCTCAGGCTTGGGGGCCCCGGGGCAGTGCCCCGGCTGCCCCGGCGGTAGTTACGGCCCTGGAAAGAGGCTGAGGTCAGGGGCCAGGACAATAAAAACAAACGGAAACTAAAGGGAGAATGCGCAGCAAAGGAAAATTCTTTTTGAAACATTCTTAAAAAAAAACAAAAAAAAAAAAAAAAAAAAAAGATCATCAGCATTTTGTAGTGTTATATTAAAGAATCTTGCACAGAACGTCATGGCCAGTAAAAGCCGCCCCCCCCCCCCCCTTTATCACCCAAAATGTTTTTTTCATTCAGTCAAGGAGCGAACTTGGGCGACTGCGCACTGTACTAAAAACAAAAGAGCGTAAAATAAGCAGAATAAAATACACTTAGTAAATTTAAAAAAATAATGTATCATTTGTTGGGGTGAAGAAAAAGCCCTCTCCTAGGGCGCCATGTATAGTAAAACCACAGCTCTGAGTGAATGTTTCTCAATGGCATACAAGAGGATGCCTACTTTGGTTTCCATTCTTGAAATTGTTTCCGTGCAACTTTAATTTTTTAGTCATAATAAAAATAACCAGGGTTGGCATGATTTAAATCAACCGATTTAAATCAAGATTTAAATCTAGATTTAAATCAACTGATTTTTTTAAAAAAATCATTTGATTTAAATCAATTTTTTGCAATTTCACATGAATGCACACATCAAAGGAAAATTTTGGGTAAAAAGTTAGAAAATGTATTAGATAACGATAGAATTACAAAATTTAAAGCAAGATATGAACAAACTATTAATGGCTGTCATTTTGCTGGAGTTTTATTAAGGCTCTTTCTTTTAAATCAAATGAAATGAAACTTAATGTAAGGAAAAATAATGAAGATTTGGCATTCATTAAAGAAGATTGTCTAAATCTTCTCACCACTGTAGCACATTTTCAAGCAAAAAACGGCCCATTCCAAAAATTACTATTGCTTGAGAAAAAAGTTTGATATTATGACAGATTATGATTGGCGGAAATCCTTTTATGTAATGGGAGGTAAAGAGAGAATCAGCGAAATTGAAATTGAATTTATTTACCAAATAACAACAACCGTGGCTGCATCTAATGGAGTAAAAAGACAATTTTCTTCTTTTGGAGTAGTTCATTCAAGCCTTCATAATAAATTAGGAGTAGACAAAGCTTCTAAATTAGTGTTTTTGTACAAACAATTAAATCCCTGATTTTTTCCTATTTGCTTAAGAAATATAGAATTAATTGTGATTTTTATCCCTTAATAAATAGCTTGCATTAAATGAATACAGTAGACTTCCTCAAATCCACACAGCTTGGGACCAGAGGTTGTGTTGATTTTAGAATTTTGTGGATTTCTGGTCATGGGTTTGTTTACATTTTTAAACAGTAATTTGATTGTAATTAATAATGCAACTGAAGTTAATGAATGCTTATAATATAGTAAAACATTAAAACAATTATGTAAGTTAATAAACTATAATAATAAAAATTTAGATAATTAAAAATGATTAAAATATTGAAAGCAACAAAGATGAAGTAAATAATCAATAATGTATAACTAAATATTTATTATAAAGATGAGATGCATTTTTTCCTAAATTATTCAATGGAACTTGCCCCATAAAGGTGCACTACTAATTCACATCAATATCATAAAATATAGAAGTTTTATTTCAGGTTTAACCAAACTCAACAATAAAAAAAAGCTTGATGAATGTATAAATGCATTTTGCAAAAAGATTGTGTTCACCAGTGATATTAGCAATACCTTGAATTTTTTTCAGAAATAAATTTATTCTTCCTTCATGAAAAAGCATGAATTTAGCAATATTAATGGAAGTTACAGATTAGAATATACATAGAATTTATATAAAAATAAAAAAGTCAAACTTTGTCCCTATACCTGACCTGAGAGCTTCATTATTTACATCTGTAAATTATGCACGGATTTTAGAGAGTTGTGGATATTAGGGCAGCAGATTTGAGAGAGTCTATTGTATTTAATTTGTTTTTTAAATTTTGCCAGTTTCTATTCATTTACAACATATTTAAATTTATTTCTTATTTGTTATTTGGTATGCACAATTCAATTACAAAATTATAGAATGGCTTTGAATTAAAGCCTAGATGTTTAATTTTTAGTACCAATCAGTAACTAGAATATAATATTTTCTTAACTATAAAGTTATTTCTTATATTATTTTTATAAATTATAAGTATTATTTATTCTTTTTTAGTTATTTATTATAAAAAACTGCTTAATGTATTGTAAAAACATAAAAACACAGTAATTAAATATAGGATTCTAAAAAAATCAAATAAATCCGATTTAAATCAAAAAAATCTGATTTAAATCAAATAAATCCGATTTTTTTGATTTTTTTAAAAAAATCATGATTTTTTTCCAACCCTGAAAATAACTCTCTTGTGCTGCCTGTTTATTATTTAATGATATATTCTTAACGAATTCTTGAAAGTTATTATTCTCGATAGAATGTATGTGTACATCAAGGCGGAAATATTGGAGCGGCTTATGCACGTAAGGCGCGAAGTTCCTTCTAGACGAGGTGGCCTTCAGGCCTATGGGCCAGTCAGAGCCTGGTTAGAGCGCGGACAGACAGCCAGACAAACCGAAAGCATAAAGACTTTTCAACTTTGTTGGAAAGTGTGAAAAAGGATGGTGACAGCCTTTGCTACAAGTTAGGCTATATTTTATGACCGTTGCCATTACCCCAAAGAGGGGTGTAGGAGCAAATAATGTTCTAAAAATGCGATTTTTGTGTTATTTAAGGGAGTTGATTCATGAAATTCGGCATGATAGTTACTTATTAGTTATAAATCATATCTAATGCAATTTCTTTAAAAAAAAATCGAAATTTAAAAAATGCGCGAAACGTTCTAAATGCCGATTTGTGAGCAATCTCAGAAAGTAACTTAAAATTTTGCATGGTAATTATTTATAAGAATTAAATGCTCTTTAAGGACAATTTCGAAAAAAAAAAAAATCGAAATTTAAAAGGGGTGAAAAAAATAAATAAAGGGATTTTAAATTGTTATTTTCATTTTCAGGAAATATCAAACCGATTTCAAAAGTAATGGTTGCAAATTGATGGTGACAGTCCTTTTACAGTGCAGGCTATATTTTATGTTGTTGTTTCGACCACCTGCAGGGATGTAGTTGTAAAAATAACAGAGGATATACGCTCTAAGCAGAGGGTATACCCCAGAATGTGTACACTATAGCTTTTTTGAGAAACATAAGGTATACGATGTTTCTTCAAAAATTTCAGAAAGTATACGACGTATACCCCCGTGTACTCTTTATACTACATCCCTGACCATCTGGGAGCTGCAAGAGGAAAAAATGTTCTAAATTGAGTTTTTTGTACAACTGAGGTGTTTAATATTTTGAAATATTTCCGAATTAAAAAATCCCCATCCCCCTCCCTCAGCGCCAAGAAAGCTGAAAAACATAAAGGCAAGAGAAATCATGCTTTTAAAGATATTTTTGTTTTGTATAAAAAATAATGCTTTCGGAACAAAATAAAGTAATGTATCTGTAACTCATTCTAAACAGTATTACTACTAACTGACGTATTAAAAGAATCTTATAATTAGTTTTTATGGTACTTATAAGTGCCGTCGGTAGATAAAGGGTTAAAACAGAAAACGATGCTTTTCTTGACCATTTATTTACTCCTTCGCAAATAACAGAGAACCCATGAAAGTCAGTGATAACACACTTAAAGGGACTTAACTGGTGGGGAAGAAACAAAGAGGAAGCCCATGTTATCCTGTGGGAAAATTACTTATCTTTTTTTCTCATTTAAATTTGAAAATTTCAAAAATATATTTTTTTTTTTCAGCGCGTAGATGGGAAGGTCTTTATTCCTTTGTAAACTTAAACTTTTTATATATTAATCTAGTCCAAAGTTACAGACGAGTAAAGAATATATTTTTTTACTTTTCGGAATTTTTGAAATTTTAACACCAATTTTGAAATACTTATAATTAATCTTTCAAATATTGTAAGCTTATAGAGCGATAAAGAACCTTCCTATCCAGGTGCTGAAAAAGAATATTGTTGAAACTTCCTAATTTGAATGAGCAAGAAGGATAACATGGAATTCCGCTTTGTTTCTCTCCCATCAAATAAGCCCCCTTAAACAATACGCAGCTATAAGTTGGCATAGATGCAGCAATAAATAGTTCTGAAACACCATTGGAAAAGGAAACACATCCTTACACATCTAAAAATGTAGTCATTACACATCCTAGTCCAAGAGCCGACCGCACAAAACCCTAAGTCATCGAGCACAAGAAAAAATCCTTTATATTATAGAAAATTAGTCATAGGGGAATCTAATGATCCATATCTGCCGGAAGCAAAGTGGTGTATTTGCCAAAAATGAATACCACTAGTGGTGACTTGTAGACTTAGCGTTATGTTTTCCTGCACCCAGTTTTCCGTGCTTTCATACTTTTGATTGTATGGTAAATACAAAGATAGACCTACGAGTGAGCCACTAGTGGTATTAGTTTTTGGCTTATGCACCACTTCACTTCCGAGAGACATGGATCATTAGATTCCCCTGTGACCATATATAAAGACTTCCATAATATAAAGGATTTTTTTCTTGTGCTCGATGACTTAGGGTTTTGTGTGGTCGGCTCTTGGACTATCCAGTCTCTTCCATCAAGATCTCAGATTGTGTAGCCAGCAATTTACACTTTCAATTTCGCCTAAAATGAATGTTATTACCCCCACTTCAGGAAGGTTTTTAAATTGAGAAAAAAGCTGACAAAAGATGTTGGAAAGTGTTATTTTTACAATCTCGCCCTATAAATTAGAACTGAAAACATACAGGGTGTCCAGCAATAAGACCCTGATTTCAAACTTAAATTTCTCATAAATAAAGATCGATAGAATTATACGGTAAACGGTTTGTTTCTTAAGTAAACTGTAAAAATGTTACACAGAAGTTTCAATCGGTGATTATTTTAAAAAGATTGTGTTCTGATTGCAAAGAATACTTGACTTGATATTTTTCTTGCATTAGATTTCTTGCAGAGAACGAATTTTTAGGCGTACAGTGCCATATTTTAATGATTTTTGGAATTTATTATTATTTGGATTTTATTTTAAGTTATTGAAATTTCGAAACTCCAAAAATTTAGTTCGAAAAATCGGTAAAATATGGCAATGTATACCGAAAAACTCGCTTTTTGCAAGCAATCTAAAGCAAGAAAAATGTTAAGTCAATTATTCTTTGCAACCAGAACACAATCTTTTCAAAATATTCACCGATCGAAACTTCTGTGAAACATTTTTACAGCTTACCTCATAAATAAACCGTTTACCGTATAATTCTATCGATCTTTGTTTTTGAGAAATTTAAGTTTTAAATTTGGGTCTTATTTGCTGGACACTCTATATATTAAAGAAAAAAAATCGAAAAGAGAGCAAAATTAAAATAGAAAATTCTTAAAAAGAAGAAAGAAATTAAGAATTCATTGGGAAAAAAAAAAACCCCAAAAAGATCGAGACATCCTCAGAAGATGAAGATTATAATGAATATTGAATGTTTTACAAAGAACTATAGTCCAGTTCTAAAGACAAAGGAAATTAGATACAATGTTTGAAATAACACGGTTATGCTGGGCACATGAAGCATCTAATATGAATAAGAATGGGACAGTGGCGCCAACTTTTGAAAAATATTGGGCTGGCTCAAAAATATTGGGTGGGCTCAAAGATATTTAGATAAAACGGTACAACCTGTTTGTTTTTCTTTGAAGGGTGTGCAGATAATGAAAGATGAGAATTTTAAGTCAAGTTATCATGTTTTAATAAAGTTGAGATTTTATTACATTATCATGCGTTTTTTTTTTTTTTTTTTTTTTTTTTAATTAGCCTCCGATGCTATTTCTTTCAGACAAGCTAAAAATGTCGAGTCATCAGCCCTGAATTTTCTACACAACCGATTTTGATAATTATTTTTTTTTAATGAAAGCTATTTATTTGTAGTTGTGCCCATTTTAGTTATTTTTTAATTTATTTCCATTTTTATATTTTAATTTTAATTTTAAATGCTTTTTACGATATTTCTTCAAAATGGTGGCAACACAGTTTAGCTTTTCTTTCGATAATAAAAATTTATTTTCCAAAATAATTGCGTATAATTATGCACTAATTGAGGTAAAAAAAAAATATATTTACTGAGAAATAATATTAATAATGTAAATAAAATAACAGAAAATAATTTATGATAAAAATTAATGTCTAAAGCAAGATAAGAAAAATTTCAAATGAGGAAAATGATGTCATTCAGCAATCAGATAAATGGGAATTACAATATTATTACGAAAGCCTTTTTCACATTACTAATATGAATTATTACTAACAGTAATTTTTAAAAACATTTGAAGAGAAAATGACGCCACTATTTAAAACATCGCATTTTTACTCATAACGATATTAAGTACTACTCTGTTATCCCGTCGACCAATTTCGCCAAATTATACAAATCGCCAAACTAATAGAACTAATAGCCAAATTATACATATTGACATAATTTTTATTTTAAATATCGAAAAAACAAATAATTAGTAGAATAGTAATAAAAATATTAATAAAAAGTCGAAATAAAAATCACTCAATGACATTTTAAACACATGAATCGTATTTAATGTCATTGAATGTGACAATCACGATCATCCATTATTGGCATTTAATCTTATAGTTTGGCGATAATTTTTTGGTCGACGGGATAGCCTGGTAGTACCCGATATTACATTTCAATATTTCTGTTCATTATGGTCACTGAGATTGAGATTTTACTTTCAGATGACTTCAGTTAGTGAAAAAAATGTCACAATAAAAAAAAAAATAGTTTTTTTTTTTTTTTTTTTTTTTTTTTTTTTTTTCTAAATAAAACTATTTTTTTGTGAGTGCATATAAAATAAAATTTCTGGATTTCGCCGGCACTCAGATTACAATTTTAACTGAAGATGTGCGAATATTTGCATGAAAAATTATAACTGGCAAACTTAAAATTTTAGTTTGTAAATATATTTATTATATATTGATTCAATAATGTAATTACTTTTGCTTTTTTTTTTAAACCAAATCGATCGGGTCTTTTAAACATTTCATTAGTCGAATTCGACAGGATTCCTTTCGTTTTATTGTTAAAATGCATTTCCTTTTACTCAGAGTCTATAAAACAGCGTTTAAACTAAAGAAAAAATTCGTTTTTGATGAATCTAGTCAATGAAGAAGTAGCACGTCAAATTGTATCTCTTTATTACTCCGCAACTCCAATGTCTCAGAGAGAAATTGCTATTCAATTGGGTATTTCAAGCCGTTCTGTTTGCTATTATATTGATAAACACAAAAAAATGAAGTTAGTTCATTGCAATCTAAATGGGGTCGCCCTTCTAAAAAACCTCTACCGATATTTTTTTTTCTATTCGGATGCGAAACTGAATTCTGCAATGGCAAAATCTACATTCAACTTTTTTTTTTTTTTTTTTTTTTTTTTTTTTTTTTTATAAAGACACTAATATTTATTGTAATATCATTATGTCATGAAGATGACTATAAATTGAAATAGCAAGAAAGTGAACATTTCAGTCAATTGGGATTTATGGATGTCAGTTGGAGTATTAAAACACATGGTCATTGACAAAGAATTTTTGTTCCAGGGAGAAAAAGAAAAAGAAAATATTGAAATAAATAACTAAATAGAATAATGAAAATTGGCCATGCTAGGATTCAAAATCATTGGGTGGGCTCGGGCCTAATGGGCCACTGCCTCCTCTACAATGCCTTCTCGCTTGTGACGTAGTGGAGGCGGTTTCCCTGACAACGATCGCGTTCTGAGCTTCGTGGCGATTGTGGAACCAGTAGGGTTAGTGATTTCGCCTCCACTTCATGACGTTTCACGCTTGTCGTCTGTTCAGTGAATAGGCATTGTTGAGGGGGCAGTGAATGGGCCCATATAAGTTGGCGCCACAGGAATGGGATAATAAATTAGTTTGTGATTTTTCCAGTAAAACACGTTCAGCGTACTAGGCATACATAATGTAGAAAACTTACGACAGATTTATTTTTTTTACATCTGGAAGAATACACGTGCAATTCTATTTTATAAATGAAAGAAAAATGTGTTTTTTTTACTTCATAAAACAAGAATACTTGTGAAGAAAATGAGTTCTCCAGGAGTTTTAAATGGATACGCGGTTTCACCGAACCAATAGGACAAAATTGGATTTTTGCATAGGTCTGAAAAAAGCTATTTTTTATGTAATCCAGTAACTTTTTTTTTTTTAAATCGGAAAGAGTATGTTGAATAGAAACAACGATTCATTTAACATTAAAAACAATATTTCTTTTCCCATATGATTGTTTTTGAGAATAACAAACATTTATGGTGATTGATTTTGCCCCACCTTCCCCTACTCGTGCGCATATGTTATGGAGATATTCAACCAAAGCATGATTAAAAAAAAAAAAAAAAAAAAAAAAAAAAAAAGATTCTAATAATTTTAAATATAATATTTATTACTAAGAAAACTTATTTATAACATTTATGCAGGCATTTTTATCCTTTTATAAAAATTTCAAATAATCAACACATTCAATTTCCATGGATATCAACGAACTATTTTTTCATCCCTGTTGTATTTTGTTCAGGCAAATTCACACAACATAGTATAATATTATGTTACCAATCCAACACATTAGTGCAGCTTTCAATGTTAAAATACGAAACGGAAACAGATGCTATCTTAAACGTCCCTCTGCTCCCAAATCTGCCACCACACTCTGAGAATTTCATGCACAACTGTTCAAAAAGTTCACCAAGCCATAAATGGTACAAAATCGTCTTTAATAGCTACACTTTTCAGGTTGTCAAATAGAGAATTCTGAAAAAGAAAAAATATCAGCAGTAACATGCTCAAAGTCAAGCCGTTATTACCGCATGGGCAAGACGGGACTTTGACTTTGCCCATGGGCCCCGGGCCTTAAAGGGCCTCCAAAATCCATATATTGGTTTGCAAAATATTAACTTTATTTTTTGCAATTCCAACTCTTCCATATGTTGAAGTTAATAAATTCATAATATTCATAGTATTCATCATATTAAATATGACATGTAATATTACAAATTGCTAAAGAAGAAAAAGAAAATTGCTAAAAGAATTTTGTTCTGTACTAAGAAAAAAAAAAAAAAAAAAAAAAAAAATGAAAAAGAAAAAGGTGTACTTTTATTAATTAAGTTATTTAATATAGAATTGACGGAGCAAAGAATTATCTTCTATTTATATCCAAGGTGCGAAAATACATTTATGCATCACACATACACATATGAGTGACCATCAGTTCTATTTGAATAACGTTGCAATGATTGTAAAAGGGTCTTCTAATTTATCTTTGCCCAGGACCCTAAATTAGTGATAATCGGGCCCTGCTCAAAGTTAAGTAGTTCTGTTTTTTTCATATTTTCTCAAAAAGTTACGAACAATCCCTCTTTAAAAAATAATAATAAGCTCCGTTTTTGAAGTTCCATCCTACGTAGATTCACACAGTGTTCTCGCTGTCGTTCGCCAATGCGCCAAATCGCGACTAAATTCTTCCTTTGGCGAGTAAACAAGCTATTAGATTCGCCAAATTGCTAGTGCTCAATTTTTTCTTTTTCTTTTTTTCTTTTTCGTTTTTTCATACACATGCATATATATACATATTATTTACAATTAATGGCCTTATATATTTAATGTATACATTTTTTTTTACATTTGTTTTACATTTGTAGCGGATAGTTGAAAATAGATTAACAACAATCGCCGTCACATAAAAACTTAGGTTATTTTAGAACATATTGAAACAGATATCTATTTTGCTAAAATTTTTTTCATTTGGCGAATGTTTTTTATTTTTAATTAGCCAAATTACTAATGTTGGTCAAATGCCAGCGAAAGCACTGGATTCACATAACAATTCAAAAGGGGTTCTGCGTAAGATTATCATTCAATGAATGTATATAACTCGCCTTAACATGGGTACAGCACCTAATCGGGTTTATATATATAATTTGTAGAGCGGAAATCAGCCAATTCACCATGACAAGAAGTTAAAATAATATATCTTCGGCCTAAATCGGAAGGTATGTCAAGAAGATCCTTCACCACAATCGATGGCGAGTAAAGATAACGGATAAACTTAAATTTACATAATGACAAGTCAACGTTATTCCTGAACTCAAGAAGCATGACGAGTTGCATAAATCCGAATTCCCCATAGTGTGCCAATAAAACACTATATGGCCAAAGGTGACCGGTCACTTGCGATTTTTGTCGTTTTGTTAAATATCTAGAAAAATACATGAGGAATTATCTTGAAAATCCAGATGTGTAAACAGAATGGTAAAGGTCATACATTTCCGTGAAAAGTTTTTGTCGAAACCCTGTAGGGGACCGCAAACCAATTGCAAAAGAACAAATATCTTTTGGAAAACCCTGTCAAAACTAATGTAGCAAAAGCGTTCAAACTGTAGATTAAGATTAAGTGACTTATTGTAAATATCTGTGTTCATTTATATGTGGATAGCATGTATACTCGTAGAGAAATTAGTTTTTTTATAAAAACAGTCTCAAAGTTTGTTCCTTATAATTTGCAGAGTTCTTAGTATGAAATAATGTTCTTTTCAGAAAATATGAAAAACAGCATTGTACATAATACACTGCAATCAAAATCAAAAAATACTAAAAACTGTATGAAAAATGAGCAGGTTTACTAAATAATTTTTCATTGCGCATGCATGAACGCTATAAAAATTTCAATTGCATATTTTATTAGCTAAATGTATAAAGCAACTTTTGTGAAAGTCTCAAAAACATAGCTTGAAAATTCTGAAAGTGATCGTTGATAGAATAAGCTCCAAATTCGTTCATCCCAAAATGAAGCCAAAAAATGAGGGGTTGTATCCAAATATAGTACATGCCATATTGTGTATGTTATATTGAAACTAATCAATGGATATATGGATACAGCCCTCACCTTTTTGCTTCATTTTTGAAACAACGGATTTTGAGTTCATTCTGTCGACAATCACTTTCAGAATTTTCAAGCTATGATTTTGAGACTTTCTTAAGAATTTCTCTATACATTTAGGTAACATAATATGTAAATGAAATTTTTATAGCGTTCACGCATGTACAATGAAAAATTATTTTGTAAATCTACTCATTTTTCATGCAATTATTATTATTTCTAATTTTGAATACACTGTATTATGTACAATACTATTTGTCATATTTTCTGAAAAGAACATTTTTTTATACTAAGAACTCGGCAAATATACGCAATAAACTAGGAAAAATTTGGGACTATTTTATAAAAACCTTAATTTCCCTACGAGTATACATGCTATCCACCGTAGTATAAGGAAAATCTTGCAATCGTTTTAAAAATCGATTTTTTTTTTTAATTTTATGGATATTTTTGTTTTAGATACTGAAAACTCCAAAAAACATATTTTATGGAAAGAAAAAAAAAAAAAAAAAAAAAAAAAAAAAAAAAAAAAATTGCCATCCGTCTATCTGTGTGTCTGTAAACGCTCTATTTCCCGAACAAATTGAGATAGAGCCTTGAAATTTTGTATTTATACTTAGTATGTAAGAATGGGACGAAGCCTATTTAATATCAGTAACCTCGATTTACCGGAATTATTTTTTCGGATTCTCAAAAAATTCGTTCTGATGGTGTATAAAAATGTTCGAAATTTTTTATTTTAAGGAGTGGACGTAAAATTCAATAAAAAAACACGAATTTTGCATTAAAAAACGAAGTCGGTTGAATAATTGCCTAGATATGTGTAACTCTGTTTTCCACATTCTTCGATTTTTCATGACCCTGTATTTCATTCAAATTTCAATTCGAAGCTATATTTTAATTGGAAATGGTTGGTTGGTTGGTTGATTTTGTCGTCCGTTTATCTACGCTAGGGATATAGGACCAGGGGGAGTGCCCTCCGTGGGGGTATTTCTAAGGGAACCTAACCCGTATTTACGCAAGGTTCGAAGAAAACCACGGAAAACTCCGAACGGTTAGGCCGACAGCCGCGATTGGGTTCGAACCCAGCACCTGCCGTCTACCAGTTGAGAGGTCCCAACCTCTCGGCCACTGGTGGGGCCTTAATTGGAAATGAGACGCTTAATCCGACGCAGTAAACAGTTAGTTAATATCATTATTATTTTTGGAGTTATAAGGATGTTTCTTTTACGCAGTTTGGTACTACTTGAGTAGTTTGGCGTTTTATATAATTTGTCGAAATTGGTTCATCAGCAATTCATTAATAGAACATTACTATGTGTTAAACATATTTAAATACGCGTTTAAATTTTATTTTGGAATTGCCATGCATTTTATAAATAGTTTACAAATGTTTTATTTCCATATATTATGCATATCCAGGATGGGTAAGTATTACAGTGGCCCGCAAAGACTAGTTTTTAATTAATTATAAATTAATGCATTCATTAAAGGTACATTAATAATAACGGAACTCGGTACCGTTTATACGGTGAAAAAAGTCGAAAATATCGGTATTCTAATATTTTGCTTCAATTATACTTACTTATCTCTAGTACATTCTGATAAAGTTTCGTAGAGATCCGAGTATTATAAATATAGTTTGAAGCGGTTTTATTACATGGCTGTCCCTTTAAATGCCACAATTCACTTCACTTAAATGCGATTTTTGTGAATTTGTGTTTTTTCGACGAATGGGCGTTCAGAGAGATGAAACTTTTATGTATATTTTTCAATTGTCACGATCACATTCTTATGGTTTATTTAATAAAACTAAATATCAAATTTACACTTTTTTTTTTTTTTTTTTTTTTTTTTTTTTTTTTTTTTTAACACATAAAAATGTAAAATATATTCAGTTTTTACTTGTAATTGTACACATATATGCACCCCCCCCCCCCAAAGTAATTAACTTAAAAAAAAATCCGATACTTAAAATTATACAGCACACGTCTGCGAATAGTTTTAAAACAAGTCGAAAATTGTATATCAGACGTAGCAAATGAGGTGCGTTCATACCATAACAAAGCCCTTAATATATACAGTGCTTCGAAATCTTTTGTGTGGCCCTGTAAATACTAAATGCTTTCTTTTATGTAAGAATAAATTTGTAGTAAACCTCAGCAACGTATATCAATTTCATAAAATGTGAAATAATTTAAAATAATTAAAACGCACCTCAAGCAATGTTTCATTCTATACCATTAATACTTTTGTGTGGTCCTGCATATTAATAAAAAAATTCTTTGCATCGTAGTTTGTGCAGAATGTATATTTTAGTACATATTTCATTGTTGTATATGAACTGTATTTTGTTTGAAAGAGCGTAGCATCATTAAATTGCTCTTGAAATTATTTTTTCCTATTGGCCGTATTGTAACGTAATACTTTTGATTGTCCCTGTAATAGAACTATAAATCTGATTTTCATATAATTTGAAATGACTCGTAAAAATTATACAATAATTATATATTTTAAATTTCGAACGATTTGTTTGGGTAGTTTTTGTGTTGTTATATCCGGACAGACAGACAGACGGACTGAACGACGACTTTAAGAGCTATGTATTTACATAATTACGAACACACTTAAAAATTAGCTTTAAATGTTCAAAATTGTACGAGAAATGATATTTAAAATTTATTTATATTATTAAAAAATAAATAAATTTTTCGAATTTTTCCCGGGAAACTAAACAATTTTTTGATAGAATCATTTTTCTTCATTGAGTCCTTTATTTATTCTGCCAAAAATATACCTTAAAAGACTTAAAATTAAGCAAAAAATATATATATATATTCAAAGGGTGCCAAGGGCTTGAGCCCCATGATGAGACCCCCCCCCCCCCTTTCCTTCGTGGTGTTGATGATTTTTAGGTTGATTTTTCAAAAAATGTCGTCCCACATATTACTTTGGTGGCGCCATCTGATGTAAATATTTTAACATATTTACAACATACCAAATGGTATCTAATTTTAAAATATAAATAAATAAATAAATAAATCATTTAGTTATTATATGCATAAAAAAATAAATGTTGTACTGATTAACTTTAATTAAAAATTATTTATAAATTGGCTCAACATTAAACAACATTTTCCAGAATCATGGTTTTATAAAAAGCTTTTTTAGTGTCGCCATCTAGTGTGACAAAGTAGAAATATTTTTTAAATCTTTATTTAACAGAAATAGTGCGGTTACGAACTTAGAATATGTCTAATGCCGATTTCATGCAATTTTTGGATTTACGAGAGCCTGATTAAGTCACCAAAAATTTTAGATACACAATACACATAAATAATACAAATTCTAATTCCTCATATATACTCAAAATTAAGAATTTATTTTAAAAACTTCTGTCGAAGTTAATTCTATTGTACAGGGTGTCCATTCTCAACGGTGGCCAATGGCTAATTTCCAAACTGTCCGCTACAGACATATAGTTCCAATTGAAAAAATGCTTTTAAAAATGTAAAGAATTGTTTTTTAAGCGATTTAGGTCAAAAAGAAACTTTTTTAGTAAAAAATTACGAAATTAAATTTTTATACGGTCCCCCGGTCCTATATATGATATTTAGTAAAATTTTACCATACTCTAACAAGTTAGACTAAAAAAAAAAAAAAAAAAAAAAAAAAAAAAATCACCATTCCTCTGCGATTAAAACTGACCGAGTAATAGCTTTTTAAAGTTAAAGCATCTTTTTTGCTTCAAAATAGGGGTCAGTCACAAATTTACTGGAAATAAAAATAAACGTCAGATGTAAAATTTAACATTAACATTGAGAGTAAAATAATTTTTACAGCATTATTTTTAAATTTATGTTGATGTTTACATATTAAAGCAAAATATACAACTTGTACTAAAAGTATAATTAAAAAAATAACAGAAATTTTGTTAAATTAAATTATGAAAAGCAGCAGTCACAATTCGTTACAAAGTGATACGTATTTAAAATTCTATTAGATTACTTAACCTAATAGAATTTGGTGTACTCCTATAAAATAAATAAATGGTACTCATCTAAAATCGTATTAATATTACATTGTCATTGGACATAAATAAGTTTGAGAATTGGACCTCGATCAGATATTTGGAAGTGAGTTAAAACTTGAATACAAATTTTGAACTAGGTAAACATACATAAGAAAGTCATAAGTAAAATAAAAGCTTATCAAAATAAAACACCTTTTTAAAATAAAATCATAAAAAGAAACAGCTTCATTTCCTTACAATGTATAACATATGTAAAAATACAATTGAAGATGTTAATTTTAAAACTCGTCTTATCGCTTTGGTTTTCTCTATCAGTCTATACCAATCTGCACTAGAGGTCTGCACGGGCCGGAATTTCCAGGCCCGGGCCCGGCCCGGCCCGTAGGAAATTTTTTTCGACGCGGCCCGGCCCGTTGTAAAACTCAAAAGTTCGGCCCGGCCCGTTGTAAAACTCAAAAGTTCGGCCCGAGCTCGGCCCGGCCCGGGCCGGCCCGTAGAGAAATCAGGGAAAACAGGCCCGGCCCGGCCCGTTTTGGCCCGTTACAATCTCTACGATTTCTAAAAAATTCAGATTTTTATCATATAATTAAGATTTTTTTAAAGAGTACTGCATACATATCTATGGAATGATTTTACAGTATATTTTACAGGAAATACACATTTGTAACATTAATGATTACTAAGGTTCTTAGGCTTTCAACATTCAAATAAAGATTCATTAAAAAATTAATATGGCTTAGAATAAAAGAAAAAAAATTAAAAACATCGTAACTTTTGAACTGTTTAATAAAAGAAGATTTATAAAAATATTTCTATATCATTTTATTAAAGATTTAAATCCAAATTCATACGTTAATTCAAAGAAGCTCCTTTCTGATACATTTCTAAATTCATTTTTTTTCTCAGAAATGCATAAGATTAGCAGGTGTCTTTATTCAGAAACTATATAATCGAATGGCGTTATCCATTTTTTGATACAAGCAATTTAAGAACACTGCAAGCAAATAAAATATTGTCATAGTTGGCGCTTTGAATAGAATTTCCGGAAGCGATACCATGGGAAGGGAGAAAAACCTGCAACCATTTGAGAAACTATTGTATCTCAACAAGGTTATACAAGTATTTCATTTACCAAAAATGAAAAACGCTATTCGATTCCAAATCCCTTCAATAGTCAGGCTTATCACTTATATATTTTTACAATTAAAAATTAATGTAAAAATGTGTCAAACTTTCGCGTTATTGAAAAATTAATTTAAAAACCATCAAGAAGTATATATCCAAAGATTAAGCTAACATAAGTTCTTTCTCGCTGTTCATAACTTTACAAATTATGTTGTCTGCCCTACAGATCTTGAGAACAATTAAGTTTTCTTTCGGTCTGGCAAGTCTATATGTAGAAAAATAATGCATTGATCTCCAATTTTGATCTTGGCCCTGCACGAGTCAGTTTAAAAAATATTAAAACGGGTTACACACAATGTAACTGTCCGATGCCGATCTCTACACTGCACAAGTTACATTTTTATATTGATGCTGTCAAACTAGTATGGCTTGTGACGCACATTTATATTTATTCTCGTTAAAACCATTTTCGTTGAAAATAGGTTTGTATTTTATCGTTTACGTTTAAATCTTCAAAACGGGCCGGTAGGCCCGAAAATTTTTATATCAACCCGGCCCGGCCCGTTTATTTTGTTTGTCAGCTCGTTGAAAAAACATTCTAATTCTGCCGGCCCGGCCCGGTCCGGTCCGTCAGCAAATTTGAAACGATTCCGCCGACCCGGGCCGCGGGCCAAGCCCGGGCCCGTGCAGACCTCTAATCTGCACTAATATAACTCTACAATCTCCAAATTTATAATGAAAACCAATGGACACATTTAATGATTTTTTCGAGATTTCCTAAAATTTGATTTTCTCGATAAAGAGAATTTTGAAACTCACGTCTTCAAAGATTTAACCAATATAGAACTTAATTAATTAAAATTAACGCTTCCGTAAAACTTATATGGTAGCTGCAACTTCGATTTAAAATATTTCTTTACCTCATTTAAAATATATTTGTAATTGGAAGTATATAACTGTGACATATGGTTTAGGAATTAGCCCTTAGACAGCGTTGGAAATGGACGACCTTTATAATACTTTAATCACTTAGCGTACGTTCCCTTAAAACTTAGTGCAATTCATCCCTTTTCAAATACAGAAAAGTGGTTTAAGTCATGAAATTTAAAGTTTCATAACTCGGTCAATTTTATCGATAAATGAATGGGACCTTTTTTGTATTGCTTGTTAGAGGGATGGAAAATTTTTACTAAATATCACTTATAGGACCGGGGAACCGTATAAAAATTTAATTTTCGCAATTTTTTAGTAATTTTTTTTTTTTGACCTAAATCGCTTAAAAACAATTCTTTACCTTTTTTTAAAAGCATTTTTGCAATTGGAACTATATGTTTATAGCGAATAGTTTAGAAATTAGCCATTGGCCACCGTTGAGAGTAGACACCCTGTATATTGTGCCTAATGAAAGATTCTTAACTAGATGAAATTTCCATTATTGGTTGAATCCATATCGATTAGTTTAACGCCCCAATTTTTTAGATGTCCAAATGGATAATATAATCTTCTTGGAAAAGCAGAGAAACATAAGAATTCCAATAAACAATATAATAATTTAGATAGTAAGATTTGGGGGTTCAACTTTGCTTTCACCTATTTCCGCTAGAAAATGAATTTATAAATGTGTCAAAACGTTTTGCTCTTGTTGAGCAGAGCAGTTTAGAACTGGCTTAATTGAAATTTTTATTTCATAAAATACGTACGTAAAAAATAAGCAAATATTTATTTTCCAATAATTCGCTCGTTAATTCTGGTGTCAATCAATCATTATATTATTTTTCAAACAGAATTACTCCGCATCGAAAAGATTTAAAGCTGTTCTTAAACCAAAACGAGCAACTTTATGACATAAGATTTAATTTATTTTTTCTAGAAATTCATGAAACTTGCAGGTATTGTTGTTCAGAAATTACCTAATCGCACTCATGTTCCAGTTTTCTTCCAAACACATTAAATTTTTCAGAAAATAGTGGCAAAGTAGGCGTTTTGAATCAAATTTCTGGGCGAAAGATGAATAACCACTTACACAGGAGTTAAAAATGGACTATCACGTGATCGAATTTGTTTATAATTCAATAAGTAATTTATTGATAAAAAAAAAGGAAAATTCAGTTCGATTCCAAATCACTTCCACAATCAGGCCTTCTAATTTTATATCTTTCTGTTGAAAAATTAATTTGTAAATGCGTCAAATCATTTTGCTCTTGTTGGGCAAAACAGTTAAAAACAGCTCGTTTTTTTTTTTTTTTTTTTTTTTTTTTTTTTTTTTTTTTTTCTTCTATTATTAATATTATTATTATTATTATTATTATTATTAATTGGAAAATAGTTGTTGCTTTTGATAGAGAATTGGGAAATCTGAAGTATACCTGAATCTTTTTATCAGTTTAATTCCACAACTTATATAATTTTATTCGTTTACTGATGTTTGGTCTATGTTTAATGTCCAAAAATGGAATATTTCAGTTTTTTATTTTATTCGTTTTCTGATTGGTCCATGTTAAATGTCCAAAAATGAAATACCTCTGTTGCCACGCTGACAAAAAAAAAAAAAAAAAAAAAAAAAAAAGTATTAAAAAACTACAAAAAAATTAATAACTTAAAAACAATTTGAGATACAACTTTCAAACAAATTCCATTTAAAAGTACATTTTTCTCTATACGACGGTACAAAAATTGAAAATGTGTGATGTTTAGAAATTTAAAAATTTGCAATACCGAAAATTGTAAAACTAAAATTTCATTAAAAATTTCTATATGATTGGTACAGGAATGAGGAATAATAATTTTTAATCCATGGTGTATAAGTAATATAGGATTCTGTTATTACGCAAACCACGTTTTGATTATCATAAAAATGATATTTGTTATTATTATTATTTTTTTAAATATGGAATTTATTTATAAATCTAAAATTTTACTCCTCGAAAATATAATTTTCCAAATAGTCATTGTAATTTGTTAAATTACAATTATTTATTTATTTATTTTTTTAATCTTTAAATATATGTATACATTTGAAAAAGTCACCAAAATTTTTCAACAATGGAAGACACCCCATGATTAATTAAAGCTAATTTTAATCAGAAAAATTTCGGTAGCTATTTTGAATTTTTAAAAATGCACTAAATTGCTGGCGAGTATACTTGTCACTAGTCAACAAACTATTAATTATATTATGTTTGAAGAGGCCTTCGTTAGCAAACTGTTAATTTTGAGTCGGATTTAATGTATAGGGTGACAATATAACTTATTAATTATTACTATCTCAGACGAGCGAGCTTTTTGGGGCTTGATTGCACTGTAAGGATTTTTTATCCATTGAAAAATAATAAAAAAGGGATTTTGTGAACACTAACTTTCAGAAGAATAGCTAGAATTTAAATGGGAATTATAGATTCCCAAATTTTGCTTGTTTTTATACATCTAAGAAATTAAATTATAGGTAAAAAATTAAATCTAATTCGGGAATAAATAATTTTCATACGAAATTTAATTTTGAAGGATGGATGATTAAATTATAAAATATATTTTAACAATATATTTATTTATTTAATAGTAAATGCTGCAAAAATTGAAATTTTTTATTGAAGAAAAAGAAAGAACTGTTTTTTTTTTTTTAAATTGATATTAAATAGATGCTTTACATACTTTGCCTCTTCTAAAGGAAAAAAAAAAAGTATAAACACACAACAACAAAACTATTACTCGAATTTGAAATATCTAAAAATGCAAAAGTTGAAATCATAAAACCAAATTTATGAAAAAAAAAACTACGAAAGAATTAACCTTTATTATATAAGTTTTATAGATAACTCGAATACCCATACCAATTTTCGATCATATATTTTTTTTAAACATCCTGTTATAAGAAATCATCTTGTAAAAAAGAACTTCCCCAGGTGAGGCTCGAACTCACAACCCCGGCATTGCTCACGACTACTGTCTATAAGTACCGTGCGCTAACCAATTGCGCCACTGGGGAACGGACTGAAATGTGTAATGTAATAAGACTAATGCTGTAGCCTTTTTTTTCTTTTATTTTGCTCAAGAAAACTTAGAAAAACTTGTCTTTTTAATCAACTACTTTTTTTTTCAAACATCTGAACATAAAATTGATGCGTTTTAAAAAAGCCTGCTTTGTAAAATTTTAAGAACGATTTTTTTTTTTCTAAATTTAATCTTGTTTTTGGATTCCGAAGATTTTGTTATTCGTAATAAAGATAAAACTTTGATAAAGCTTATCTTATAAGCAAAATGTAATCTTAAAGTAATGTATGCAGATAGCTGATAGGTTAATAATTTGAATATATAACATGATAAGCACATCCTCTAATCTTTGTAAACAACGATTGCTTTTTAAATATTTATAATTCTCAAGATTTTTTGCTTATTAGTTTATAATGAAAACTTAGTTTAAAAAAACTGCAATTTTTGAAAGTTTTCATTTTTTTAGGTGTTCTAAAATAGTTAAACTGGTGTACTTTGCTTTTTGCTATAAAGTTAACGCCTAGAAAATTTTGAATGAATTTTTGAAATGAGAGACTGGCATAATTTTAATGCTGATGGTGAAAAAAAAATTCTAAAAAACAAATCTGATTGGAAATTAATTGTTGTAAAATGCTAAATAATACCAGTGAATATTAGAAGGTTAAATTCCGTTCTCTCGCAAAATTTGGTTTCTAAGTAAGAAATGTAAAAGAACAGTAAATGGTAAATTTGTAGTAAAACATTATTAATGTTTATTAGTAATGATTGATACATATTACTAGCAATCATTAAGAGCCTGCATCAGTCAAACCGAAACTCAAAATCCTATCACAAACCTATGCGTGTTGCCACCAGGAAGGCGTATCCCGAACCCAAAGATTGACACTTTAAAAGACCAATGACATTTTCCAAGCTTGTAATTAATAAGAAAATGGTCATCTCACGCCACCCTTTACCTCCAGGCGATAAAAAGGGGACAAGATACCCCAGGAAGAAAAAAGTCATTAGCAAATGCTAAAAACTCTCGCAACTTTTCAATACTGATAGCCCGAGGGATATGTGCATTTGGATAGTTTCTTCGAGATAATTTCTGACCAAAACACTCGGATCCGTTTTAAAACAAGTGGACATTGACCTTTTTTGTTAGATAGTTTCAAGTGAAATTGAATCATTTATATGTAATTTTAAAAGAAAACATACAGATCGTGATTATTATGTCAGAGATTGCACATTAAACGTTTTCCAAAGAATCTCCTCTACATTTAAATATTTTTAAATGGTTTTTTTAGCATTGAATAGCTGAGATCATTGAACTGTACAAAGACCGTTTTATATTTTTTCGATTTTGTTACGAGTATTTTATAGTGGCTTACATCATTAGAGCGAAATCCCAAGATAGAAATTTTTAAGATATCTCGTTTGTATTTTAATATTTTTAAATGATTTTTTTAGCATTGAACAGCTGAGATTTTTCGGTATAAAGACCGTTTTGTACTTTTTTGATTTTGGTTACAGGTGTTTTAAAGAGGCTACTTCAGTCAAGTGAAATCCAATGGAAGAAATTTATAAAAATATCTCTTCTACATTTTTATATTTTTAAATTATTTTTTGGCATTCGATATCTCAGATATTTCGGTACATAGACCGTTTTGTACTTTTTCGACCTTCTTTAGGGGAATTTTAAAAAAGCTACTTCAGTCAAATGAAATCCAATGGAAGAAATTTATAAAAATATCTCTTCTACATTTAATATTTTTAAATTATTTTTTGGCATTCGATATCTCAGATCTATCGGTACAAAGACCGTTTTGTACTTTTTCGACTTTGTTTAGGGGAATTTAAAAAAAATCTACTTCAGTCAAGTGAAATCCAGTGGTAGGAATTTATAAAAATATCTCTTCTACATTTTAATATTTTTAAATAATTTTTTGGCATTCGATATCTCAGATCTTTCGGAACAAAGACCGTTTTGTACTTTTTCGACTTTGTTTAGGGGAATTTTAAAAAAGCTATTTCAGTCAAGTGAAATCCAATGGTAGAAATTTATAAAAATATCTCTTCTACATTTTAATATTTTTAAATGATTTATTTGTCATTGGATAGCTTAGATCTTTCTCTACAAAGACCGTTTTGTACTTTTTCGACTTTGTTTAGGGGAATTTTAAAAAAGCTACTTCAGTCAAGTGAAATCCAATGGTAGGAATTTATAAAAATATGTCTTCTGCATTTTAATATTTTTAAATGATTTTTATGTCATGGGATGGCTGAGATCTTTCTGTACAAAGACCGTTTTTTATATTTTCGACTTTCTCTAGGGGAATTTTAAAAAAGCTACTTCAGTCAAGTGAAATCCAATTCTAGAAATTTCTAAAAATATCTCTTCTACATTTTAATATTTTTAAATGATTTTTTTGTCATGGGATAGCTCAGATCTTTCGGTACAAAGACCGTTTTGTACTTTTTCGACTCTGTTTAGGGGAATTTTAAAAAAGCTACTTCAGTGAAGTGAAATCAATGGTAGAAATTTATAAAAATATCTCTTCTACATTTTAATATTTGTAAATCATTATTTGGCATTCGATATCTCAGATCTTTTGGTACAAAGACCGTTTTGTACTTTTTTGATTTTGTTTACAATTGTTTTAAAGAGGCTACTTCAGTCAAATGAAATCCAATGGTAGAAATTTATAAAATATCCCTTCTACATTTTAATATTTAAATGTTTTTTTGTCATTGAATAGCTGAGATCTTTCGGTACAAAGACCCCCCCCTTTTTTTTTTTTTTTTGTTTACAGCTGTTTTAAAGAGGCTACTTCAGTCAAGCGAAATCCTATAGTAAAATTTTATAAATATGTCTTTTCGACATTTAAAGATTTTTAAATGATTTTTTGTCATTGGATAGCTTAGATCTTTCGGTACAAATACCGTTTTGTACTTTTTTAATTTTGTTTACAGATGTTTTAAAAAAGATACTTCAGGCAAGTGAAATCGAATGGTAGGAATTTATAAAAATATCTCTTCTACATTTTAATATTTTTAAATGATTTTTTTGTCATTGGATAGCTAAGATCATTCGGTACAAAGACCGTTTTGTACTTTTTTGCCTTTGTTTACATGTGTTTTAAAGAGGCTACTTAAGTCAAGTAAATTCCAATGATAGAAATTTATAAAAATATCTCGTCTATATTTTAATATTTTTAATTGATTCTTTTGTCATGGGATAGCTAAGATCTTTCGGTACAAAGACCGTTTTGTACTTTTTCGACTTTGTTTAGGGGAATTTTAAAAAAGCTACTTCAGTCAAGTGAAATACAATGGTAGAAATTTATAAAAGTATCACTTCTACATTTTAATATTTTTAAATGTTTTCATCTCATTTGATATTTGAGATCTTTCGGTACAAAGACCGTTTTGTACTTTTTCGACTTTGTTTATGAGAATTTTTAAAAAGCTACTTCAGTAAAGTGAAATCAAATGGTAGAAATTTATAAAATTCTTTCTTCTACATTTTAATATTTTTAAGGGATTTTTTCTCATTGGATAGCTGAGATGTTTCTGTACAAAGACCGTTTTTGCTTTTTTGCTTTTGTTTACAGGTGTTTTAAAGAGGCTACTTCAGTCAAGTGAATTCCATTGGTAGAAATTTATAAAAATATCACTTGTACATTTTAATATTTTTAAATGATTTTTTGTCATAGGATAGCTGAGTTTTTCGGTACAAACACCGTTTTGTACTTTTTAGACTTTTATTAGGGGAATTTTAAAAAAGTTACTTCTGTCTAGTGAAATCCAATGGTAGAAATTTATTAAAATATCTCTTCTACATTTTAATATTTTTAAATTATTTTTTGGCATTCGATATCTCACATCTTTCGGTACAAAGACCGTTTTGTACTTTTTCGACTTTGTTTAAGGGAATTTTAAAAAAGCTACTTCCGTCAAGTGAAATCCAATGGTAGGAATTTATAAAAATATCTCTTCTACATTTTAATATTTTAAATGATTTTTTTGGCATTGGATAGCTGTGATCTTTCGGAACAAAGACTGTTTTGTACTTTTTTGATTTTGTTTACAGGTGTTTTAAAGAAGCTACTTCATTCAAGCAAAATCCTATAGTAGAATTTTATAAATATGTCTTTTTACTTTTAAAGATTTTTATATGATTTTTTGGCATTCGATGTCTCAGATCTTTCGGTACAAAGACCGTTTTGTACTTTTTCGACTTTGTTTAGGATAATTTTAAAAAAGCTACTTCAGTCAAGTGAAATCAAATGGTAGTAATAACAAAAAAAAAGAATATCTTCTACATTTTAATGTTTTTAAACTTTTTTTTTGGCATTGGATATCTCAGATCTTTCGGCAAAAAGACCGTTTTGTACTTTTTTGACTTTGTTTAAGGGAATTTTAAAAAAGCTACTTACGTCAAGTGAAATCGAAAGGTAGAAATTTATAAAAATATCTGTACTATATTTTAATATTTTTAAATGTTTTTTTTTTGTCATTGGATAGCTAAGATCTTTCGATACAAAGACCGTTTTGTACTTTTTAGACTTTTATTAGGGGCATTTTAAAAAAGCTACTTCTGTCAAGTGAAATCCAATGGTAGAAATTTATAAAAATATCTCTTCTACATTTTAATATTTTTAAATTATTTTTTGGCATTCGATATCTCAGATCTTTCGGTACAAAGACCATTTTGTACTTTTTCGTCTTTGTTTAGGGGAATTTTAAAAAAGCTATTTCAGTCAAGTGAAATTCACTTGCATAAATTTATAAAAATATCTCTTCTACATTTTAATATTTTAAAATAATTTTTCTGTCATTGGATAGCTGAGATCTTTCGGTACAAAGACCGTTTTGTACTTTTTTGGTTTTGTTTACAGATGTTTTAGTGAGGCTACTTCAGTCAAATGAATTCCAATGGTAGAAATTTATAAAAGTATCTCGTCTACATTTTAATATTTTAAAATGATTCTTTTGTCATGGGATAGCTAAGATCTTTTGGTACAAAGACCGTTTTGTATTTTTTAGACTTTTATTAAGGGTATTTTAAAAATGCTACTTCTGTCAAGTGAAATCCAATGGTAGAAATTTATAAAAATATCTCGTCTACATTTTAATATTTTTAAATGATTTTTTTGTCATTGCATAGCTAAGATCTTTCGGTACAAAGACCGTTTTGTACTTTTTTGGTTTTGTTTACAGATGTTTTAGTGTCGCTACTTAAATCAAGTGAATTCCAATGGTAGGAATTTATAAAAATATCTCTTCTACATTTTAATATTTTTAAATGATTTTTTTGTCATTGGATAGCTAAGAGCATTCGGTACAAAGACCGTTTTGTACTTTTTTGCCTTTGTTTACATGTGTTTTAAAGAGGCTACTTAAGTCAAGTAAATTCCAATGATAGAAATTTATAAAAATATCTCGTCTATATTTTAATATTTTTAAATGATTCTTTTGTCATGGGATAGATAAGATCTTTCGGTACAAAGACCGTTTTGTACTTTTTCGACTTTGTTTAGGGGAATTTTAAAAAAGCTACTTCAGTCAAGTGAAATACAATGGTAGAAATTTATAAAAGTACCACTTCTACATTTTAATATTTTTAAATGTTTTCATCTCATTTGATATTTGAGATCTTTCGGTACAAAGACCGTTTTGTACTTTTTCGACTTTGTTTATGAGAATTTTTAAAAAGCTACTTCAGTAAAGTGAAATCAAATGGTAGAAATTTATAAAATTCTTTCTTCTACATTTTAATATTTTTAAGGGATTTTTTCTCATTGGATAGCTGAGATGTTTCGGTACAAAGACCGTTTTTGCTTTTTTGCTTTTGTTTACAGGTGTTTTAAAGAGGCTACTTCAGTCAAGTGAATTCCATTGGTAGAAATTTATAAAAATATCACTTGTACATTTTAATATTTTTAAATGATTTTTTGTCATGGGATAGCTGAGTTTTTTCGGTACAAACACCGTTTTGTACTTTTTAGACTTTTATTAGGGGAATTCTAAAAAAGTTACTTCTGTCAAGTGAAATCCAATGGTAGAAATTTATAAAAATATCACTTCTACATTTTAATATTTTTAATTGATTGTTTTGTCATTGGACAACTAAGATCTTCCGGTACAAAGACCGTTTTGTACTTGTACGACTTTGTTTAGGGGAATTTTAAAAAAGCTACTTCAGTCAAGAGAATTCCAATAGTAGAAATTTATAAAAATATCTCGTCTACATTTTAATAGTTTTAAATCATTCTGTTGTCATGGGATAGCTAAGATCTTTCAGTACAAAGACCGTTTTGTACTTTTTTTTAATTTTGTTTACAGGTGTTTTAAAGAGGCTACTTCAGCCAAGTGAATTCCAATGGTAGAAATTTATAAAAATATCTCGTCTACATTTTAATATTTTTAAATGATTCTTTTGTCATGGATAGCTAAGATCTTTCGGTACAAAGACCGTTTTGTACTTTTTAGATTTTTATTAGGGGAATTTTAAAAAAGCTACTTCTGTCAAGTGAAATACAATGGTAGAAATTTATAAAAATATCTCTTCTACATTTTAATATTTTTAAATGATTCTGTTGTCATGGGATAGCTAAGATCTTTCGGTACAAAGACCGTTTTCTACTTTTTCGATTTTGTTTACAGGTGTTTTAAAGAGGCTACTTCAGTCAAGTTAAATACATTGGTAGAAATTTATTAAAATATCTCTTCTACATTTTAATATTTTTAAATGATTTTTTTGTCGTTGGATAGCTAAGATCTTTCGTTACAAAGACCGTTTTGTACTTTTACGACATTGTTTAGGGGAATTTTAAAAAAGCTACTTCAGTCAAGTGAAATTCATTTGCATAAATTTATAAAAATATCTCTTCTACATTTTAATATTTTTAAATAATTTTTCTGTCATTGGATAGCTGAGATCTTTCGGTGTGAAGACCGTTTTGTACTTTTTTGGTGTTGTTTACAGGTGTTTAAAGAGGCTACTTCAGTCAAGCGAATTCCTGTAGTAGAAATTTATAAATGTATCTTTTCTACATTTAAATCTTTTTAAATGATTTTTTGGCATTGGATATCTGAGAGCTTGCGGTACAAAGACCGTTTTATATTTTTTCGATTTTGCTATGGGGGTTTTAAAGGGGCTTACTCCAATCAAGCGAAATCCTATGAAGTTTTGAAGTTCATATAAATATATATTTTTCTCTTCTACATTAAAATATTTTTAAATGATTTTTTTAGCATTGAATGTTAGAAATTTATAAAGATATCTCGTCTACAAGTAAATATAAACTGATGATTACCTCAATCAAGTAAAATCCCATGGTAGAAATTTATAAAGATATCTTTAAGATCATTTAAAAGTCATTTCTAAAGATCATTTTAATACTTGTAATTTTTGTTTCATTATATAACTGATATCTTTCTTTACAAAGAACGTTTTATATCTTTTCGACTTTGTCACGGGTATTTTATAATTACTTACTTCAATAGAGCTAAATCACATTTTAGAAATTTTTAAAGATATCTCGTTTGTATTTTAATTGTCTCTAAACTTTTTTTCGGTTTTTCGGGGGGGGGGGGCATTAGATATCGGAGATTTCTCTGTACAAAGATCTTTTTACATTTTTTAGATTTTTTACGGGTATTTTAAAGTGGCTTACTTGAATAGAGAGAAATCCCATTATAGAAATTTATAAAGATATCTCGTCAACATTTTAATTTTTTAAATGATTTTTTTAGCATTGAATTTCTGAGATATTTCTGAACAAATACCTCTTTATATTTTTTTCGATTTTTTTACGGGTATTTTAAAGGTGTTTACTTCAATGAAGCGAAATCCTATGACAAATTTATACAAATATCTCGTCTATATTTCAATAATTTTTTTTTTATATTGAACAGCTGAGATCTTTCTGTACAAAGACCGTATTACAATTTTTGATTTCGATACAGGTATTTTAAAGTGACTTACTTCAGTCAAGCGAAATCCCATTGTGGAAATTTATAAAAATATCTCGCCTGCATTTAAAAAAAATTATTTTTATTTCTCTTACATTGAATAGCCTTTACGATTTCATTTATTTTAAAGAGGCTACTGCAGTTAAACGAAACAATGCCTTCGCTTTAAAGCTAATGCTATGAAAGAAATTTATAAAAGTTTATCGTCTGTGTTTTAATAGTTTTAAGTATTTTTTTTCTTACTTTGCCTAGTTGATATCGATTTGCACAAAGGCCATTTTCTATTTTTCGATTTATTTTACGGGTATTAAAAAAAAAAAAAAAAAAAAAAAAAAACTTTAATCAAGCGAAACAATTTACTAGCTTATAATCATTCTTTCGACGATAATCCAACGGTCGAAATTTATAAATAAATCTCGTCTGCATTTTAATATTTTTTCCCCCTTTAATAGCTCAGAGCGATCTCTTCAAAGGCCTTTTTCTACTTTTTTAATTTTCTTTACAGGACAGTTTCATTTTCGGAACCGTTTTCAAAAGTGATATTATCCTCATATTTAAAATTTACAATCAGTATCGAAAAAAGTAAAAAGCGGCCTCTATATTAACCATCGTCAGCTATGCTATGCAGAAAAAAAAAATAATTAAAAATTGGAATGAAAATATGGCATCTTTATAAAAATCTTCCGTAGGTTTAGTATAATTGAGTTTGTCTTTTCGCGTGACTGAAAAAACCGTTATTCTAAAATTTAGATCAGTTAGACTATGACAAGCTTTGGAATATATACGTATTATTTAGTTAAAATAGTACAAGAACTTTAAAAATCATTCGTTTATCTTTCTGAAAGGGAAAAAGAAAGGAAAGACAATTTATATACAATTAAGCATAAATATATCATTTACGGATGTGAATTTTACCGCAACAGAATATATTTGCTAAAGTATTGTAAATTAGTCATAATTTTCGATAGAAGTGTCAAAATAAATATATTTCTATCTTTTAAATTAGTGTTATCCAATTTAATCATAAATTGCATAATAATTACTTTATATTTTAGAGTGGGTATACTGCAAACTTTTATTGATTAAAATAGAAATATTTATGAAATATTTATGAAAAGGAACATTTAAACTAATTCATTAAGAATTGTCTAAAAGAATGATACAAAAAAAAAAAAAAAAAAAAAAAAAAAAAAAAAAAAAGATATAGAAAAATTTAATACAAATGTATTTATTCGCGAATATATCTATTCATTTTTAATGTCAGAACCATTGTTATTTTCTTTCTGCCCTTTCTTCTTTTCCCTTTGTCGACTGCAGATGACAAAAAGTTAATTCTGTTATGTTTTATGAATTAACGAATATATCACTTTGATGTTGTACGCAATTAAAGAATCTTTTTTAGAAATTAAACTTCAAATATATGGAAGAAAAATAATAAAAATGGTAAATCTGTTTTTATTCGAAATCAATAATGCTTTTAAAGTACATTTTGAGATTAAATGCCTAGTTAAACAAACTTTTTGAAATCAACATGTATTTACATCATTTCTGAAATTCATTTCTGATCGAACTTCTTGCGTGAGATATCATGCATTCAGAAAAGGATGTTTTTATTTTTTCATCCTAAACCAGCAAACAACATTTTACTAATAGCCACAGGCAAGATTTTACACCTTCGTCCCTGTAAGACTCCCTACAGGGTAAACCCATATCGTCTTTCACCCTAATTACTCTTAAGGCGTCTCCCTTTTAAAGGCGGAGTTAAACACCATTTTCGACTCTTTTAAATCAAAGTGCTTCAACTTTTTATACAAATAGCATAGATTAAATTTTTTTAAAAATCAAAATAAAAAACATTTTCTGAAAGCTAAATAATTAAACTCTGCATGCTGTTTTACTAAATTTTAAAATGTCAAACAGATTTTTCGTAATAAGACATTAAAGGTGAATTTTAAAGACTATAAAATAACGCACTTGTATCGCCTTAAAATTCAAAAAAGAAATAAAATTTCAGAATGACGTGCATACTTTAAACCTACAGGTTTTCAAAACAACAAAAATTATTAAATTTGAGCAAAATGCAAAGGAATGAAAGCGATAAATTTCTTCCATTGAAATAACATTAGCCGTTCTATCTCGGAGCGTTACTGATGTAGGGCCTTAACATCTTTGAATGGTGATAAATGAACCAGTAATAGACATCCTCAGCCTTTATTTTTTATTTATTTTTTTCGTTTAAAACATGAGTAATATCAATAAAAATTTTGCTTTTATTATTTTTTCCTAGCATTATTTATAAATTGGGATGTTAAAGGAGGTCTTGATGAAACCAATTATGAAGCAAAATGTAATCGTGGGGAATTTTACTGAACAAGCTAAATTTATTTTTTAATTTGTGCTAAAAATATAATAAGAATAATTAAAAATAAATACTAGCTAATTTAATTTGATTAACACTTTTATATATATATAAACTTTCTATATATAAAACCATTGAAACATATGATATTTATCAAAATTATGAAATTACTATAAAAAACATCTGATAAACTTTCTTTAAATTTATATAATTTTGATTTGCATATTCCATACCTAATCAAGCCAATCAGGAAGCAGAGAATGAAATTTAAATATCAAAGGCATGGGAAAAGAAGGGCATTATGGGGATCAAAACCTTTCTTTCGAATAAAGGCATTTTTTAAATTTGTACAAAATATTTTCTTTTTTTAATTTCTGTTTGATTTATGATCTCTGGTAAAATAACTGTATAGATTAAAATATATATATATTCTACATGTTGCATTTATTTAAAACTAGTAAATATGCTAATCAGGGGACTTAAACATCAGTTGCAAGTAATACATCAATGGAAGATTCCCTACCAATTTAGGTTATCTCTAGTGTTGACAACTGAAAGTCATAAACAAAAACCAATCAACGGGGAATTAGATTCAGTGTCAATGACGCCAAAACTTTCTTTTACTTTTATTTTCCTTTCTTTTCTTTTTTTTTTTTTTAACTAGCCTCTTCAAGTTATGCAATGTCTGATAGTCCAAAAGCACACAGCACAAAAACCTATGTTATCGAGCACAAGAATTTATTTTATTTTATTTTATGGAAGAGTAATTATAGGGGAATCTAATGATAAATGTCTGCCCGAAGCAAAGTGGCGCATAAGCCAAAAATTAATACCACTAGTGGCTCATTCGTAGGTTTATCATTGTGTTTTCCTGCTCCCAGTTTTCCATGCTTTCATAGCTTTGATTGTATGGCAAACACAAAAATTTGAATACCATCTTAACATGGCTTTCACAAAACCAGCTCTTACAACACAATAGCAGGAAAAAAAATAAACATTTTTCGTTACAGCAAGTTGAAAACGATAAAAAAAACACACACACACATTAAAATTCTCACTACAACAATTACTTTATTATTGCAAAATTTCCTCCTGAAAAATGAAAAAATTATTTGCTCTTTCGTTATTCTCTTTAGTTATTTAAGATAAAATTATATAAATTTGTATAATTTGGCGAACGATTTGGCGAAATTGGTTGACATGATAATCAAGTAGTAGCCAATGTACACTTTTCATATTTCACAAAAGATTCCTACACAGACATCATATACGCAATAGGTTTAGCACGATTATCTTGCAACTACAATGTGGCAAAATCCTCATTTTAGAATACCAAAGAAATTTATGTATTTTTTATTATTTTCTATTATTTTAAACAGCAATTAACAATAAATAAAAAGTAACTGTAGAACAAAACAACAAATATCATTTCAAAAAAGAAAAAAAAATGAAAGTAAACAAACAACTTATCATCAGATAAACAACTATAGCTGGGTTACCATATGAGGCAAATAATGCCATTTTGGCGCCAGTGAGATACCTCGATGAGTATATGACCAAATCCGTGACAAAATTTCCATTTGGAAAAAACTTTAATCGGTATTTATACTGCATTTTCCCTACTTATGTATAAGAAAAAACTTTGACACAGATGTCATGTATGCACCACATTGGCGCAAATTTTTTCTGGCGACAATTTGGAGAACTTGATTTTAATTACCAATTTCATAAATATTTTTTAATTATTTTGTAATATTTGAAATAAAAATAAATAAAAAAGTTTAATTAATAGCTATAGAACAAAATGATTTATATTATTTAAAAAAAAAAAAATGAAAGTTAATAAATAGTTTATTAATAAATAAACAACCATAGTTGGTTTCCCATGTGTGGCATAAAATCGCCATTTTGTTGCAATCGTGCGAATGTGGTGCGTATATGACACCTGCGCCAAAACTTTAAAAAGTTGCAATTAAATTATTTTACAGTTTGGATGAGGAAGACATTTATACTAAAATTTAAACATTATACGCATTTTTTTTTTTTGCTATAACTGCTATTTATATATTTACAATTAAACATAAAAAAAATATCCTAAAAATGCTCTCACACATTTAAAAGAGAGTGAGAGAATTTAGTAATTGTGAACATCGCTCCGGCTTATGCCTTCTTGGTATAAAATCGCATTGTTTGATGACAAAAGTAAATTCAAACACCCAAATAAACAAATAACATACAATTAACAAATAAAACCATTTTTAAAAGTAACTAGCTGTTCTGCCCGGCGTTGCCCGGGTTCATCAAAAAATAGCAAGAAGGCTCTGTTGTAACAAGATCCAACGACGATGTATTTTCTGTTGTAATCATAACATTTCTTTTCATTCAATCTGTGAAGTCTCTGTTCTTCGTTCTCTTCATATAATTTTCTTTTCTTATACTCATCATTTCTGGACAATCGCTCTCGACGCTTTTCTTCTGATTCTTCGCTGAGAATCTTTCGATTTATTAATCTTTGCTTACTTAATCTTTCTCTTCTCTTTTCTTCAGTCTCATCGCTGAGAATCTTTCGATTTATTAATCTTTGCTTACTTAATCTTTCTCTTCTCTTTTCTTCAGTCTCATTTTCTCTTCTTTTTCTATTCTGCTCTCTTTTCTTCGCCAGTCTTTCTTCTCGGTGTTCTGGGGTTTCGTTTGCATATCTTTTTTTATTGTTAATGAAGAGGTCTTCCATTTGTTCTTCCATCTGTTCTTCTTTCTGTTCTTCCATCTGTTCTTCCATTTGTTCTTCCATTTGTTCTTCCATTTGTTCTTCCATTTGTTCTTCCATTTGTTCTTCAATTATATTCGACGATTCACTGTTTGAGAGCCTATCTGTCCTTTTATTTATAGAAGTTCAAAATGAAAAAAGATTTTCTTAGCAGACGATTTTTTGTGATAAATACATTATCTGTTTTATATTTCTTCTGCTTTATTCCTTTTATTTATAGAGTTCAAAATGAAAAAAGATTTTCTTAGCAGACGATTTTTTGTGATAAATACATTATCTGTTTTATATTTCTTCTGCGTTTACCTAAGCTGTGTAAAATCTCTATAAATAAAAGGAATAGAGGATGAGAGCCTATCTGTGCCTCAATTAATTAATTAATTATCCAATTAATTATCCTCAGAATTCCTTTTATTTATAGAGATTCTGCTATTTTGTCCTGTAAGACACATATTGGTAGAGTTAGATTTTAAAAATCTTTTTTTTTTAAAAATGGAAAAATGCTATTTACGTTTTATCTAATAAAATATTTAAAATACTTTTTGTTAGCCTGCGCGAAAGAGAATAGCGAAAGTTTGATTGAAGAAATATTGAAGAGGAAATGGTCAATTAAAAAAGACTTGTAAATTTTATTCAGCGGGAATTTTTCATTTCAAAATGTTGAATTTATCTATAGTAATAACGCATAATTGCATAAATTTATTTTGAATTGCAAAATTTTTCCTTCAGTACTACTTGGTTATACCGTCGACCAATTTCGCCAAATTATACAAATCGCCAAACTATTAGCCAGATTATATAGATTAGCATAAATTTTCATTTAAATAACGAAAAACAAATTAGCAGAACATATATAAAAGTAGAAATAAAATGTCGAATTAAAAATCACTTGATGACATAATTAGTATTTATATTATGCTTAATGTCAAGTGAATGTGACATTTACGATCATCCATTATTGACATTTAATCTTGGAATTTGGGGGTAGATTTTTAATCGATGGGGTAATCTTTCCTTCTTCAGTTTTTAAATTTTAAAACTGAAATTTTTCCTGTAAGTGAAATTGACGAAATGGCGCAAGAAAAATTAAATTAACAATGAAAACATTTGCAAAAAGAAATAAAAGAGTTATACTCATATCTATATAATTTACGATTGAATATTAAAATATACTCAAAAAATTATCTTCACTTGAAAAAAAAAAACAACATTATTGCGATCATTAAAAACCTAAGTCAGGCATTAAGTCAGTATTGCATTTTCGGCTTAAAAACACATTCTTTGGCTACAAAAGCAAGATGAAAATGGTATAGAAACGAATAGTAACTCACAACTTACAGTGTCTTTTACAATCAGATCTGCTTTTTCTGCTGTAAGTTATATTATACGGAAATTCGATAAAAAAGAGAAAGAAAATAATAAAAAGGGAAATAACTATCATTCAAAATTCGTTTAATCAATTTCTGAAATTCATGTTTTTATTCTAACACCAGGGATAAGTCGCCAAAAGTTGAACCAATTGTTATATTTCGCGTTAATTTATTTTTTAAGCATTACAAATATTTTTTTTCATTTTCAAGATAAATATATTTTTATAATATTACTCCTCATTTAAGCGATCTTTCTTTATTATTATTAATATTATCAGTAGTTATTTTCTGCTATTATTTGCAAGATATTTGTAATATTTCTAATAGATATAGCCATTTTAATTCTTTTAGCAATTATAATTTTCGCCAAAAACAGCTACTGGCAACCCTTTTGTCAAAAATAACCGAAAAATACGTAATTTACTACGAAAAATCAGAGTTATCCCTGTAAATTTGAATCATAAACCTTCGGAAAAATATTTCCTATCGAATGATACAATCGGCAAAAAAATCCATCGGGTAGTTTTTGAAAACACTCGTTTGGAAGTTTCAGAACTTCTGCTTTATAATATATATGATGGAAAATGAAACTATGGAATTGCTTAAATTCTGTTGATAGATTAATATAATACTAATAATAATCACATGGTATATAATAATTAAAACGATTAATAAAAATTTTCTTTTAACTGAATGGCAAATTTTATGTTGCAAAAAATTAATCTTTTATTATCCTACGAAACCAATGGCGATTTCCGTGCTCAACAAAGCGAAAATATTTAACATACTTTCTCCCTGATTTTTAAACATAAATTCATAAAATGCGCTGGTCTAATGACTGAAATTATATGGAATCAAAAGATGCTTTTAATTTTGTGATAAATAAAGTACTTATGAATTGACACGCGATTTTTGTTACTTGACGACTTATCTCCTTTCAGGCATTGCTGTGTCTTTAAATTCGGTCTAAAGCATTAACTTTGAGAGTATTTTCTGAAAAATCTTATTCTTTTTACCAAAAAAAAAAAAAAAAAAAAAAGGAAATCTTTTTGAGTTACATAGTTTCTGTTCAAAAACAGCTGCCAATTTCATGCATTTCGGCACAAAAATTTATTTAGAAATGTGTCAGAAAGTATATCCATTGGATTTAAAAACAATTTTCAAACATTCTATTTGCATCTAACGAATAAGACAAATTATGATACAATGATATTTGGTACCACAGACAAATGGTCACCCTGTTAACCCGTCGACCAATTTCGCCAAATTATACAAGTCGCCAAACTAACAGCCAAAATATACATATTGACATAAATTTATTTTAAATAACGAAAAAACAAATAATTAGTAGAATATTAATAAAAATATTAATAAAAAGTCGAAATAAAAATCACTTAATGACATTTTAAACACGTGAATCGCATTTAATGTGACATTCACAATCATCCATTATTGGCATTTAATCTTATAGTTTGGCGATAATTTTTTGGTCGACGGGATAACCTAGTTGTACCTGATATTTAAAGGGGTAGTAGTTATCTTAAAAAAAAAAAATACTGAATGCAATTGTCGGGAAACAATATAAAAATAATTATATTATCATTATCTATTTTTATAAATTGGAAAAAGAATGGTGTTTTCGTAAGCATTTCTGTAAAGAAAAAAAAAAAAAGTATCTTCTTTTAGTTCATTTGTCAAGCCATAGATGGCAGCAGTATATTAAATTAGCTGAGGATACGAAAATGACAAATCCCCTTGTTACACGGTTCAGGGCTCATACGCTTCAAGGACTTTCTACCAGACTATTTATGAAGTAAAAAATAAAGTAAAATTCTACCTTTAGAATTTAAGGTATTGAAACATTCAAGTTTCAGTTTCAAGATCTCCTGAATAAGATCAGTTTCAAGATCTCCTGATTCATACCAACTCTGTGCTAATGTTTAAATTGCAAAATTAGATACATTTTTACCATTATTTAAAAACAATTTTAATTTATTCCAACTTCTTTCGAATTCCTGATAAAAATGTCAAATACCTTTACCTTTTTATTTTTAGCAATGAACGTGTTATGTGCAGGCAGGCCTTTATTATGACCAGAGCCCGATTAAGGTAGTCTAGGGCCCTAGGCCAAGCACATTTTTTGGCCCCCCCCCCCCTTCCTCGGTCCTAGACTCAGCCACTTTTTTGCTCCCCCCCCTCCTTCAAACTACAAGTGCATACTCACAGTCACCAGATGCAGCAATTTTTTAGTTGTGACCACTAACTTTTCGTATACAGTCTACATTATTTTTTTGTAATAAATCTCCTTATAGTTAATAAAATATAAAGTTTCTAAACACATTTTAATTTGTATAGTGAAAAAAGTCTTACAATTTCTCTTTTTTATACATATATATAAATTTATGTACTTTAGTCTCAGAAAATGAAAACAAGAAATATCTTCTTCATATTTCTCATTATCATGATTACTGTATTAAATGTATATTGTCATAAAAACAAAAATCAAGCTTTATATACAACTATATTTTAAATTTTGATCAAATATTATGTGTCTCCTGTATATCATCAAACAAATTTTACCAAATTAAAAAAAATTAAAAATTAAAATAAATAAAAAGCAATTATGATAAAATACATTAACATATAACACAATTATAATGATGATTAGATGTAGGATCATTCCACGGTAACTTACATTACATTTAGAACTATTTTCAATAATTTTAGTAATATTATAACATACACGATGTAAATTTGACCTGGTTTGCTAATTAAACTTATTCAAAGCCCAATTTAGATGAAAATTATCTAATTATAGTGTTATTTCTGAAATTTTGCCCGTTATATTTACTATGATAACTGCCATTACTGAAAGAGAAATGTAAGTTATCATATAAAGTGTAATTTTATTTATCATTTTTTAACTAATTATCATACTATTTGATCTTTAGATAGGTTTCATTGACAAATCCTGTTAGTTTTACATTTAATTATTTTTTGTGTATTATATTATTAAAATTACTGCAGTAAAATGTTCTGAATGTAACGTAAGTTACCATGGAATGACCCTGTAGTTAATGATAAAATATCATCAATTTCAGTATTCCTTATTTTCAGTACCAAGAAATAAAAATAGGAATAATTGTTTTAAAATAGGTAAAAATGCCAAAAAAATTTGTTTTAAAATTTAAATAAAACTGAAGAGAAAGTAAAATTGTTATGGTGCAGTTTACAAATAACAATATGTATGCTTTAAATACTGTAAAAATAAGTTTTACATATTACACATAAAAAAATTAATATCATTAAGAAGTAATAGTGTAACCGTTGAAAATTAGACGATTTTTCAAATTTGGATAATAATCTTAAATTCTTAGAGCAGCTGCTGTGCTCAGCAATTTTTTAGAATACAATAATATTTAATCAGTTCTTTAAAATGTTGCAGAATACAGTAAAACAAAAAATTTCAAAATTGTAAAAGAATGCACTTTATATGGAACCTAAAAAATACTGAGCACAATACAAACAAGAAAAAAAAAGTCAAAGTATTTTTATAAACATATTTTACAGAAAGACTTATCATATAGACAATTTTTATATTTGTTATTAAAAATTAGACATATGTTACTTTAGTTTAAAAGTTTTAAATGAGTGCTTTTTTTCTAGATTTTTTAAAAGCAAAATTGTCAATAATATCATTAAAATCTAATTGTGATGTTATGTCATTTTCAATAGATAATATGGAACAGGCTTGCAAGTTTGCTTGGCTTAATGAATTTCGTATTTGGCTTTTTATCCTATTTAAAACTGAAAAAGATCTTTCACTCGAACTGTTGCTTACAGGAAGTGTTAGTAAAATTCTTAAAGCAATTTCTGTATTGGGAAACGTATGAGAAATGTTCAATTTTCTTATTTGTTTTAAACAATCTAATGGGGAATTGTACTGTCTCAAAAAAGGTGAGAACTGTTCAAATTCATCAGGAAAATTTTCATCAATATCTGAAGAATAACATCTTTGAAATTGTTTAGAAGCTGCTGATTTATCTGGAATCGACATGTGACAATTAGAAAGGAACCCAAATTTTTGTTCCAACTTGGAATACGCTTCCATTCTTTTATGAAGTTGCACCAAAAGTGAATCACAAATTATATTGTGACAATTGACTCTAAATGCCTCTTTTGGAGAGAGATGACATTCTGTGTCACAATTTGAATCCAATCGCTTTGATATTTGTTTTTTTCTTTTAATGCTGTATGTTTCCCCATTGACCAATAATTTTGCTTCTTCTTCGTACTCATTCAAATTTTCTCTAACTGAATTTATAAACTGAATAAGAGACTCATATAAGGGCACTACAGTAGAAATATCAATGGAACTGCTTTGAAGTGTTTTGCTTGTTTTGTTAATACGTTGCAAGATTGTGTCCCATATAACAGTCAGTAACGCAGTTTCAAACTTCGATAATTTTGAATGTAAACTCCCAGCCTCATGTCGAGTTGCTGCGTTTTCCTCATTATTTGAGCTGATATTATTTAGTGGTTGACAAATTAAGAGGTAACCTTTGCGTAAGGCTTTTGTTGCATCTGCTTCTGCAGACCATCTGGTTCCACTTAAAGACTTAACACTTAGTGTATCACTACCACTGCCACAAGAATGCAAGAGTTCCTGCAAAGTCTGCCATCTATGTGTAGATGCAGAAAAAAAATTGTATATGTTTTGAACAATGGCAAAGAACCCTACTGCCTGTTGGCAACAATCTACAGCATTAGCTCCAACGAGATTTAAGGAATGAGATGAGCATGGCACAAAATCTGCTAAAGGAGAAACTTCTTTGATTCTGGCTTGCAATCCAGAATATGGTCCAGCCATATTGCTGGCATTATCATATGATTGTCCTCGGCAATTCAGAATATCTAAATCACAGTTTTCAAGTACATCAAATACACAAGTAGACAATGACACTGACTTATGGCTATTTATGGGTAAAAACTTGATGAAGCGTTCCTTTGGTTCTCCATCTTCATTTACATATCTTAACACGAATGAAAGTTGGTCAGTGTGTGTGATATCTGGAGATGAATCCAAAATTAGACCAAAATATTTTGCCCTTCGTACTTCACATAAAATATGCTGTAAAACTTTTTCAGACATTAGCTGTAAAAGTTCCACTACGATAGTTGAAGAGAGATAGTTAGTACGTCCCTTTCCAGGATTACCTTTCGTGGCTAAATGATCTGCAAAAAAAGAATCAAATTTTGAGATCAATTCAAGGCTCCCTAGAAAGTTTCCATTTCTTACACTTCCTATAGTTTCATTTTCTCCAAACAGAGAAGATCCTCTCATTGTCAAGTGTTGAATCGTTTTCACAACTCTTTCAAGAACAAGTCGCCAGTATTTGACTTCATTCTGATACTCAGTGACCACTTGTTTATCAATTCGATTGGAAGAAACTGCTCGCATTGATAAAGTACAAACACTGGTTCTATGTGTTTGGGAATTTTCATGCTCTTTAAGCCTTCCAGTTACATTCTTCCAGTCGTCAAAACCCTCATCACATAGAGCTTGACGGCTTGATGAAAAAAGTTTACAAACATAGCAAAATACAACAGCTTTGGATGGAGAATAAACTAACCAATCTCTCTTAAATTTTTCATTGTTATGAGTATGCCTGTAAAAGCTATACTCGGTCAAAGCACGAGTTTTATCTGTAAATGTTTTTCTTGAATTATTAATTTTATCAATATTTTGATTTGGTTGTCTTAAAGTAAAAAAATCCCGCATGTCTTCAGTAATTATAGAAGGCCAAAGAGCAGGATCGGCAGAATATGTTGAACAGGAACTGCTCTCAATATTTCCATATATTTCATTTTCATTCACCAATTCAATCATTTGGGTTTAGAGGACATCAAAATCCAATTTTTCATCAGTACATGAATTTCCTTCAGGACAGACATTTTCGGAATCACTGAACTCATTGGGAATGCTATCAAAGGCAACTTTAACTTTATCTGTTGTAGTATTTTGAAAATTACTACTCTGACTGACGTCGGAAAACAAAAAATCGTGCATGCCTTTCTTCAATATTTTTGCATCTCGCTCTTTATTTCGCTTTTTTAGACGCTTTTGCCATCCAGATAATTGTTTCTGTGCTGACATAATCACTCAAATTTAACGCAGAATAAAACTATTTTTTAATAACAGAATTCAATAATGATTAATGTTGCACGTGTATTCCTATAAACTGGAGCAGGAAGATATTCTAATACCATGAACATGAACTGAACTGGATTATAACCAAGACAAGTTGAGTTGATCTTTTCTGTTGCGATCTTGGAAGATTGATTTTGAATATTCTATCCTCCTAGGTTGCAATGTATTTCTAAACGCCATCTAGCGAACAGATATTTTAGCTGTCTTATTTCTCAAATGCACACGTGACTTCATTCATTGCAGGCAGAACGTGCCTATCAGTACGCTATTGGTCAATCTCACTGTCAGTACACAGTAAGAATAAAGTAAGTTTGTTTAACATCATGCCGTTTACCGATTAATAAAAATCATTTTGCGATTTTTGAGAAACTTTACAAAACATTATAAACTTAAGAAATATTTTCGAAATTATGATACTCATTTAGGGCCCCTAGCTTATCATGGGCCCAAGGCCGCGGCCTAGTGGGCCTGTGCGGTAATCGGGCCCTGATTATGACTAATTGGGACCCTGGGCAAAGATAAATTAGGGGGACCCATTTGAACCTTTTCAGCTTCAGCATTATTCAAACGAGGTGGAACCCGTCGAAAGAAACGGTTTGAGAAAGAACTGTTTCATTGATTTATAATAAATCTACAAAATTAGTTACAGTAAAAAATGCGTCTTATATTGGTCAGTCTAACTCTCAAACACATATTATTTTAAGGGTGTATTCGAAAAAACGCTTTTCCATCTTCAACTGCTCGAAATTTTCCGATACAATTTCAGGCACATTTTTAAAAGTAGAAACATAAAACTTGCTGAGGGGATTTTTGAAGAGACGTACAAGGTGCCGTGTGATGTCATTTTACGCTCAATTCATTAGAATTTGATTTATGAACAATTTTCTTCTCAGTATGACACTTTTTTCCTTCCCAAAGGTCCGGCTTCGGAAAAATCTGTTCAAAATGCCTTTTTTGATTGCTTTTTTTACAATATTTTCTGCATTTATCAAAGAATCGACAGTTACGGCACCTTGTGTACTTTCTGAATAAGACAATTTGCCAGTATGGTGCATATGAGAGCAAAAGTGAATTAAAAAATAAATCGGAAAATAAGCAGTTTGAATCGAAATACACCCTTAAGCTAAAATTAACAAAATAATATTTCTATGAAACTCAGTTGTCCAAGTTATTAAAATTAAACTTTAATGGCATGTAGTATAATCAGTAAAATGTAATAAAGTTCAGTTATTATGATGAAATTATCAATTGAGGCTCTTGTGTTTAGTATAAATGCGAATGAAAATAAAAATTACGTCAAATTGACACGATGACAAACGATATATTTGACACAGTGTACGCATTTTAATTTCATTTTTGTTTTAAATTTTAAGAGAAAATGGAGTGGTTCTGTTGCCACAATTACAAAATTTATACTAAAAACTATAAAAAAAATAATGTATCAAAAACAAACTGCGATACAGATTTCAAACAAATTACATTTAAAAGTATATATTTTTTCTCTATACGACAGTGTAAAAATTCAAAATGTGCAATGTTTAGCAATGTAAAATTTGCAATAGCAAAAATTGCAAAATCGAAATTGTATGGGAAACTGTTGCCATTCGCAAAATGACGTATGTGTTACGCACAGATACGTTTATAATATAGACAAGGTAGAACCCGTTGAATTTCGACGAAAGAAAATGTTTAAGAAGGAACTGTTTCATTGATTTATAATAAACCTACAAAATTAGCCACAGTAAAAAAATACACCTTATGTTCGTAAGTCTAACTCTTAAACAAATGATATTTAACCTAAAATTAACAAAATACTATTTCTATAAAACTCAGTTGTAGAAATTATTAAAATTAAATATAACCGATATGTAAACAATAAAATATAATAAAGATCTTGTATTATTGTTAGAATTCGAAAATAGGGTTAGTTTAAAAATTACTTACTAACCATGCAAGTCTTCATTTGCGGGTTGCATCTATGCGATGCGCGGAGCTTTGAATTAAAATCGAAAATCATCTGTTAAGATAAACTTATTCTAAGTTCAAATTCATCTAAAAGTCCATATATTATAAAAAATGTCATTTAATTCCATCTAAAAGGCACATTCATCATTACATCCAGAGAACTCAATCGTTCTCATACACTTGTCAAAGTTCTTCGAATGATAAAAAATAAAATCAGACGATATTTTCATTTTCTTAATTTACGCACAGCGCGTTCTATTAGTTTCACTTCATTTCATTTTACAACATCCTCCCCCCTTTGAAACTTGGGGAGAGTTTCAAATACATAACAATTATTATTAAAAAGATCCAACCTCTTTGGAGCTTTTACACATCTTCCAGAAGAGGTATATTTCTTAAATATGACACTATCAGGAGAAGACACATTTTCATGATCATCATGCTCACTGGAACTAGTTTTCTCTTCACCCGACGGTTTGGATGCAATTTCAATCATTTCATTCGAATATATTTCCAAAGGAAAGATGCGCTGCACCGGACGTAAAACCGTGCCGTGCTGAGTTTTCAACTTAACAGCACGAACTTTACCATCCCGTCCTGGAATTAAATGAATCACCTTTGCTAAAGGCCAAAATAAACGTTTTTTGTTATCATCCCCAATTAAGACTATTTCTCCCACTCGCGGTTCACGTGTATATTTTTCAGTATGTTTTTGAACTAATTCGCTGAGGTATTCTTTTCTAAAACGTTGCCTAAAATCGGTAAGAAGTTTAGCTCTGTAATTCAACCTTCTCCTTAAACTTTGAGAATCTAATTCAATAATATCCGAATTGCTGAAACTTCGGTTTTCAGTAAGAAACATAGCGGGTGTGAGAGGTACTAGCTCCAGTGGGTCCTCTGAGATATAGGTTAGAGGTCTGCAGTTAATCACAGATTCACAATCACATATAAGTGTATTCAATTCTTCATAAGTCAATACAGATCTACCTAAAGTACGTACTAACAATTCTTTTACAATGCGAACTAACCTTTCCCACCAGCCTCCCCACCAAGCTGCGGTGGGAGATATAAATTTCCAAACAATTTTATGCGTCATGGTTTCTTTTAAAATTTTATCCCAATTTAATTTTGAAAGTTCATTGGAAGCCCCCCTAAAGTTTGTTCCGTTATCACAATAAATAGTGCTGGGCCTACCGCGTCTAGCTATAAAACGTCTAAGTGCTAGCAGGAAAGCATCAGAAGATAGCGAATTGACTAGTTCAAGGTGAACTGCGCGATAAACGGCACAAGTAAACAATGCTATCCAAACTTTCTCGCCATTTTTTAGAAATAAAGGCCCGGCTAAGTCTACTCCAATAATTTCAAAGACAGCACAATCTGTTACACGATCTGGTGGCAAAGGTGTTGGTTCGCTTGACAAAGACTTTACCTTAAAACGTTTACATGCAATACAGTCGTACAATACATTTTTAATAGTTCTTCTAGCTCTAACTATCCAAAATCTTTCTCTTATTAAAGATTGCATTGTTCTTATACCTGCATGACAATTCTTTTGGTGTACTGATCTAATCAATAATTTAGTAAATTCACATTTACCTGGTAACAATATTGGATACAAAAATGATTCTCGGTCATTTCTTTCAGTTATTTTAGTTTTAACTCTTAAAATTCCATTATCATCTGTGAATGTTACAATATCATTTAATGACCTTTTATTATAGAAATAACAGCTCTGAACTAAACGGATTAGATATTTTTCAGAATTTTCAATTTCATTTTCAGTAAGATTAGAATATTTACACTTATTAGAAACATTTCGGCAATTATTTACAAATCTCAGAATCCAAGCAAATATTCTTATCATCTTATCATAATTAGATATATTATCTAAGAGCCAAAGGGGTGCGTCTTTAGCTAGATCAATATTCGTAATTTCGATCTTTTTTCTTTCTAAATCAACATCTTTTGGCTGACAGTCAATCGCGCCAGTTGGCCAATATTCAGGATTTTCTTTTAACCACTTAGGACCTTCCCACCATCGCGAACTAAGCATTTTCTGTGGAGAACATCCACGTGAAAGTATATCAGCTATATTCAAATTTCCTGGAACGTGCTTCCATGACTCTATATTGGACATCTGCCGAATTTCTTTGACTCTGTTGCTCACGAAAACCGACCAATTTCCATGTTCCTTTATCCACCAAATTGCGGTAGTAGAATCTGACCAGAATGTGATTTTCAGACCTGACATATTTATTGCCTTGACGATAGAACTCGCAAGTCGAGTACCTATACAACAAGCCATTAACTCTAAACGCGGCATGCTCAAAGTTTTGAGAGGAGCAACCCTAGACTTCGCTCTAACAAGCGTAACCTTGACATCGGAATCAATTATTGATCTAGCGAAGACACATGCTGCATATGCCCCTTTACTCGCATCAACAAAAACATGAAGTTCAGATGAAGCATTAATTTCTAAGTATCGAGGTATAGCTACTTCTTTTAAAACATCAATATTCTTCAACCATTTCAAAAAAGCACTCACAATGTTACAAGGTAATTCTCGATCCCATGGAATTTTCTGTTTCCATGAGTCTTGTAGCAATAATTTTGGAAGCAATGTAGCAGGAGAGAATAAACCGATAGGATCAAAAATCTTTTGCACAATGCTCAAAATTAATCTCTTAGTAATTTTCCTTTCACACGTTAATGTTTCTAAATCTAAGCAACATTTCAAAGAATCATTATCTAAATTCCAAATAATCCCCAAAACTGAAGTATCCCCAGTATGTTTATCAACATTCTTGCAAGCTACATTGCTTTCAAAACAACGCAAATTGAAACACCCTTTAGACATTAATAACTTTGCATTTTCAATAAACATTTCAGCTTCATTAATGTTAAAAACACCTGATACACAATTATCTACATAAAATGAACATTTTAATTTTTCAGCAGTTTCCTTATATTCAGGAGGACTATTTTCTAAAAGATTCATTATAGATGCACTTAATAAATATGAGCTAGAAGAGACACCAAAGACAACTCTACAATGTCTATAAATCAATTGTCCTTCATTACATGGGAAATAGAATCTAAGAAAATCTCTATCTTTAGGCATAACAGATAACATTAAATAAGCCTTTTCTATATCTGCAGTTATACCGATAGGATACATTCTAAAACGATCAAGAATATCAGGTATTAATTCTATAAGATTAATGCCTTTATACAAACATTCATTTAACGAGGGTTTCCCTTTCTCAGAAGCAGATGCATCAAACACAGGGCGTATTTTTGTGGTTTCCTTATCTAACCTGATAACGGGCCTATGCGGTAAATAATGACATTTATTACTTAATTCATTTTCTGGAACACGTTCAATAATATTGATTTTTTCCCAATTCTTAAATACTTCCTGGTATTCATCGAAAAATCCCCCACATTTCAATTTATTAATCATTTTTTCATATCTCTTCCAAGCTAAAATTTTATTGTCGGGCAAGTTCTTAAAATTACACTTCCATGGAAGCCCTACTTCATATCTGCCATCGGGAAGAATTTTCATTTTTTCTTTAAAATCGTTTAAATCAAAGTTTTCCCGTTTTTCAAAACTCTGAATGGGGTCAGAAATTCCTATGGTTTCAAGTTCCCATAATTCATTCAAAGGAATATTTCTAACGTGCATAGACAATGTTGTCAAAACGTTATGTTTCTTGCCACACATTTGTTTCCCCATTACTGTCCAACCGAGCTTGGTTTCTATGGCAGTCAAATCGCAATTTAATTGAATTAAATTTCCTGTCAATAACTTTCCTATCATATCAGCCCCCACCAAAAGATCAATTTCAGACTCCTTACAAAAATCATCAGATAGATTTATTTTATTTCTTTTTAATTCATTTAATATTCTATAATCTTTAATTTTAGGTACAAATCCGCAAATCTTTTTTTCGGAAAATGCTTCAAAACAAAACGCATTATTTCCATCTAATTCACTGATTTCTACCGAAAACACATCATGTTTTTTAGGTTTCGTTTCATCCCCCCCGAACAGCGCGTGAATAATTATTTCTTTTCTTATAGGATGCATTTTTAGTGATTTCGTTATTCTCTCGCTTACGTAACTACTTTGGCTCGCTGAATCCAGCAGTGCGCGTACGACTTTTTGGCGACCTTGCGATCGAATGCGCACGCCAAGCGTTTGCATATACACAACTTTATTTCTATTACAATTAGAAAGAGAATTTTCAGATTTCAAAGTATCATCTTGATTATTATTTATATTTTGTTCTGGACACATTATTTCAAAATGTGGTTTATGGCAATAATTACATTTTAATTTATTTTTAATATTACAATTCTTACTCAGATGACCAGCCTTTTGCAAACAAGTGAAACAAATCCCCTTTTTTAACAAAATCTTTTGTTTATCAGTTAAAGACATTTTTTGAGCCCCAAAACATTTATTAGAGGGGTGAAACCTATCACAGAATATGCAATTGTTTTTCTTACCTTTATTTTCTATACTCACCAATGCAGAGGCGGTGGCTGGATCAGGTTTGCTAATAATTTCAGATAAAATGTTCTTTTTTCTAACAATAGAATCAAAACCTTTTCTTGCTAAAAACACCATTTCATCTCCTTGAACTTCTTGGCGTAGAAAGTCCATCAGATTTTTTAAAGTCCTGGAATTCTCACTGGAATATGTATCATGATTTCGGCTTCTTTCCCAGGTCAAAAGGACTTCTTCAGGCAAGCAGCTCTCAACCAAGGGCATGAGAAAGTCTCCATACTTCTCTTGAGTTCTTCCCAAGCTTTCTAAGGCACGAAGTTTGCTTTCTAATTCATCGTATAAAGAGGCTAAGTCAACTTTCATTTTAGGCGCAGTGGCATTTTTCATTACGAGGGTTAATAATTCCCTGACGTAAATTTGCACAAGAAGATCATCTCGTCCAAACCTCTGTTTTAATTGATCGATAGCCTTCGGATAATTTTCCGCGGTAGCTGGATAACTTGATATTAAACGCTCCGCTTTTGATTTCGGTTCCATACATTGGAATAGGTACTGCATCTTGTCTTCAGCGGCAATAGAATCGTCTTCGTGTATTTTCTTGAACTGGCTCCAAAATGATAAAAATTCCTTTGGTTCGCCGTTAAATTTTTTCAGCTCGATCTCCGGTAATTTAAATTTGCGTTTTACTTCTTCGCCAGGAGATGAAGAAAACTGTATCTTTTCATCAATACGTGCACACATTTCTATATATTTTTCTCGATATTCTTCTGCACTTTCAAAATCTTCGGTAAACAATTTTTCGTCCTTATCTTGTAACAATATTTCCGAAATTTTACTTTGACAAGTGTCCATCCGTTGAAATTTATCAAACAGTTGAGTTTTCAGAATAGAAAGTTCTTTAATTTCACATATTTCTTTAGTTAATTCAGTTTCAATTTTCTTAAACGTGAGAGTAAAAGCAGCTCTCAGTCCTTTTCTCTCAGTTTTCAAACTGCTCAGATTCATTTTTTCATTTAAAATTAATTAAAATTCAAAAACTCCTGTCCCGCCGAGGGTACCAGAATGTTAGAATTCGAAAATAGGGTTAGTTTAAAAATTACTTACTAACCATGCAAGTCTTCATTTGCGGGTTGCATCTATGCGATGCGCGGAGCTTTGAATTAAAATCGAAAATCATCTGTTAAGATAAACTTATTCTAAGTTCAAATTCATCTAAAAGTCCATATATTATAAAAAATGTCATTTAATTCCATCTAAAAGGCACATTCATCATTACATCCAGAGAACTCAATCGTTCTCATACACTTGTCAAAGTTCTTCGAATGATAAAAAATAAAATCAGACGATATTTTCATTTTCTTAATTTACGCACAGCGCGTTCTATTAGTTTCACTTCATTTCATTTTACAACAATTATTATTAAGTTATCAATTACGGCTCTTATGTACGGTATTCCAAAATGTAAAATAGAAAAATGTACTCCACTTTGACTCAATCTTATAATTTTTTGCCCCATGAAATCTAAATCCGACATTATTTTTACCACTTCAAATTTTACATATGCACCTCTCTTATCCACGTTAAAAAAAAAAAAAACGTGTTCACGTTAAAAAAAAAAAAAAAAAAAAAAAAAAAAAAAAAAGAATGGTATTTTAATTTGATCATTTCTGTAATAATATGTCATAACTGCTACTTCAACTTACACTGTAATTGTAACTGTTATTGTTCTAAAGTTTAGTTTAAAAAGTTTTCATATCGTAATATGTAGAGCCTGTGTGGTATATCTTGTATGAGCTTAAATTGATCTTATTAAAAGTAGTTAGTAAACTATTATGTATATTTTATTATTAATATAAAGAGCACCACACATTGTGACATGGTGGCAGCTTAAATTTGGCACCGTAAAAGTCAAAATTTTTACTCTTATATTTAAGATTTAGTATTTATGCTTTTGCGTACACTGTAAAAAAAAAAAGGTCGATCTACTAAAACAATTTTTGTGATCCATGCAATTACTAAAAAATTTTTAGTTATCTTACTCGGTTACAAGAAAATCTGTAAAAATTACTAGAAAAAAGCTAGCAACGAATAGAGTTAGTAGTTTTATATTTTTAATAGCTATTACTAAAACTCACTTGGTGTGGCCGTGATAGCCTAGTGGTCATAGCACCGAACTCCAGGCTGACAGGTCCCGGGTTCAATACTGGACACCACCAAATACGAACAGAATGTATGCAGCGTAAGTACTCGTTAAGTAAAGGGATTATGAAAATCCTGTTGGAGCAGGTAGCAATGTTTGGTGCTGCCATCTATTGCGGCTTAGTTGAAAATATTCCGCTTCAGAAGTCTGTCTTTTTACCCACTGGATGCAGCTCGAACGAAGCTCCTGCCCTTCGGGCACAGGTACTGATTATTAAAAATAATTTTGGAGCTATTACTAAAATTTGCTTGGTGGCTCATACTAAAAAGTTTTAAGTTAGTTATACAAAAAGATTTTTTGTTCAGTTTACAAAAGAAATGGCTGTTTCACTTGAAAAAAAAAAAAAAAAAATGTTTGTAATGGTTACTAAAAAATCTGTGGAATACAAAATTACTAAAAAATTTTTAGTAATCTCTTGAATTTTTTTTTACAGTGTACAATTAATTTGTATCCGTTATAATGGATTTAAAGGTACCTTCAAATATGAGTTTGAATGGCAATTTAGCCGAGAATTTGGGATAAATTTAAGCAAAGATTTATGCTTTATTTAGAAGCGTCCGAGAAAATGAATAAGCCTGATAAACTTAAAGCAGCACTATTACTAGGAATAATGGGAGAAGAATTTATAGAGATATTTAATAGTTTTAAACTTAGTGAATATACTGCAAGTAATTTTCAAACTGTCATAAATTCTTTTGATGAGTATTTTCAACCAAAAACGAATTCAGTTATTGCGCGCTATAAATTTTTTAACTGTCAGCAAAAAGAAGGTGAATCTGTTGATTCGTTTGTTACAAATTTGAAAAATTTGGCTAAAGATTGCTCTTTTGAGGATCAAGAAGATAGTTTAATTAGGGATTTGTTAATTATTGGAGTTAAAGATACCGTCATGAAAGAGAAATTGCTAATGGAAACCGAGATGATGTTAACCCTTGCAAAGACAATAGAATATTGTAGAGCTAAAGAGTCCAGTGGTAAACAAATGGAAATAATGAATAAAAATAATTGTTTCATCACTGTAAATGCTGTTCGTGCAAATAAAAACGAAATTCAGAGGAAAATATACGATAAGGAAAAACGTAATTATATTAACCAGAAAGTTAATAAAAGTTGTTCAAAATGTAAAACTGTCCATGATTATGGTAAATGACCTGCATTTGGTAAAAAGTGTCGCAATAGCAATGGATTAAACCATTACTGGGTCATGTGTAAAAAGAAAGGGAAAACAATAAATAAAAAAGTGCATGAAATTTTTGATAATTTTTATCCATCAAGTGATACTAGTTCTATTAAAATGGATTCAGTAATGTGCCAGATTAATTCTTTAAAGTCTGAATGGAGAGAAATTGTTCTAATAAATAACTCAGAAGTGTCACTTAAAATAGATAGCGGAGCTGAAGTCAATGTTTTGCCCCTTAATATTTTTAATGATGTGAGAAATAATGAAGTTATTAGTGAAACTAACATAAAGTTGACATCTTATACAAGACATAATTTGAATGTAATTGGGGTCAGTAGATTAAAATGTAAAGTTAAAAATAAATCTGAGTTTCTAGATTTTTATATTATTGATCAAAATTCGAGTGATTTATTAGGATTTGAAGCTTGTGAAAAGTTGTGATTTGTAAATAGAAACATCAGTGTTGATAATGTTCATGTTAGAAATTTTATAGAGAAATTTAAAGATGTATTTTCAGGCAAAATGGGAAAATTACCATAGACGTATAAGAACAAATTATAGATGCTAAAGCCGAACCTAAAATATCTGCCTCTAGAGTTATTCCACATGCCTTAAAATTGAAAATAAAGCATGAGATTGATAAAATGGTTGATCAAGGTATTTTAGAAAAAGTTGTAAAACCAACTGATTGGGTACATCCTATAGTTATAGTACAGAAGCCTAATAATCGTATAAGACTCTGTATAGATCTACGTATGCTATATAAATATGTAAAGCAAGAACATTATCCAATTCCAACCAAATAGAGTCTATTTTCTCAAATTGAAGGAAAAATTTTCACCGTACTTGATGCATCGTCAGCGTTTCTGCAAATACCTCTTGACCAAGAGAGTTCTGATTTATGTACAATTGCCACTCCGTTTGGAAGATACAAATTCTGTCGTTTGCCTTATGGATTAAGCAGTTCCCCGGAAGTATACCAGAGAACTATAGATAATATTTTTGCAGATTTAGATGGAACTTTAGTTTATATTGATGATATTTTAGTATTTGGCAAGACAGAAGAAGAACATGATAGAAGACTTGAAGCAGTTCTTCAAAGAGCTCGAGAGTCTGGTTTAAAATTATCTTTAGAAAAAAGTCATATTAAAAGAAGTTCTGTAAAATATTTGGGTTATAATTTAACAAGTAAAGAAATTTCAGTAAATGATGATAAAATTAAAGAAATTGTAGATTTCAAAGTTCCAACTAATAAACAAGAGCTACAGAGGTTTCTAGGCATGATTACCTATTTAGGAAAGTTTATTAAAAATTTATCAGATAAAACAGGAATTTTGAGAAAACTCTTAAGCAAAAGGGTAAAATTTTTAACAATGTAAGTATCCAAGATCCAATGGGATGATTGAAAGGTCTATTAGTACATTGAAAAACCTTATCTTTAAAGTCAAAGCTACGGGAGGAGATCCAAATCTAGATGTTCTCGGATATAATAACACTCCAAAATTTAAATTGCCTTCTCCAGCAGAGATGTTGATGGGAAGATCTTTGAGAACCCTCATTCCTTATAAGACGAAATTGTTAAGACCCAGATTTCCAATTAAGAAAACTCAACATCAGGTAAAGGAAAATCAGAGAACGCAGAAATTTTATTATGACTCATCGACTACAAAATTAAAAGAGTTGAATATTCAAGATCCTGTCTATCTGCAAACTGGTCATCGAGAATGGACACCAGGAACTATTGTCCAAAAACACAGTCCAAGGCACAGTCCATTGTGAAATCTTTAGAAGGAAGCATTCTTCGTCACAACAGAATTCATTTAAGACCAAGAAAGTTAGCGATTGAAGATCCTGTAAATTCAGAAGAAAATGCTGATGCAACGCAAACTTGCAACCTGACCAATACAGGGACACAAAAATCTCAAGTCCTAAATCCGATGACAGGCCATTAATCTGTTCTGATTCTTCATCTGATCAAATAGTTACCATCAATCCCAAACCAGCTTCGCCAGTACTGTCTACTCCAAATACACCTAAGATATAGAGATCTAGAAGAAATATAAAACCACCCGCTCGCTTCAAAGACTATGTTTAAATATTATTTTATCTAAAGACTTTTCTTTGATTTCTAAATTTATATGCATTTTTTTTATTTCTACTGTTTAAAAAGAAAGGTCATATAATAATATGTCATAACTGCTACTTCAACTTACACTGTAATTGTAACTGTTATTGTTCTGAAGTTTAGTTTAAAAAGTTTTCATATCATAATCTGTAGAGCCTGTGTGGTATATCTTTTATGAACTTAAATTGATCTTATTAAAAGTAGTTAGTAAACTATTATATATATTTTATTATTAATATAAAGAGCACCACACATTGTGACAATTTCAAAATCATTTTAATTCAAAACTTGAAATATCGATTGCTATTAGCTATAAACAGATACTAATTTATTATATTCTTTTAATTGTAAATGAAAATTTCTGAAATAACCTGTATGCAATAAATACGATATACAATATTCCACACAATATACAATTCGATAATTAGGATGAGCGAAGCGAATCCTCTACTAGTCCACTCAAATTACAATTTGTCGTACGCTTTACAAAAAAACTATTCAATATTTTAACTTCAAATTAAACACAAAAATAAATTATGATCTGTAGATTTGCAGAATATAATTTTTTTACAGTAAAACGTTAAAAAAATTATTATTTTAATTAATTTATTTTACATGCATTTCCAATACGGACGCATTTTAGCAAATAAATAAAAAATGAAACGCGTATATTTTCAGAAAAAAAAAGTTTAAATCATGGAGTAAATAATTATAGATAGAATCATGATTAATTTATTAAATAAAACATGTTTTCATTATCCCGCAAAATCGTTTGCACAGATGACACTTAAACATTTTAAAAGAATTGTATTATGGATTTTTTTTTTTGTAAACTGGCAACAAAATAATTGTAAACAAATAAAATTAATTCTTAAATTTGTTATATAAATGAAAAATTAAAAGATCTGCGTGAAGTTGTTGGTTCAAGCTCTTTATAAATATTTTTGCGAAGGTCGTATTGTGGCTAAATAATATCAACTCATAAATCAGAAGGATTTTATAGAAAAATAAGACTTTAATAAGTTCGCAAACACAACAATAATTATTCGTGAAAACGTCACTGCGAGAATGAGAGAGCGCTTCGTTAAAAGGTAATTCCATTAATTGAGTTGTCATTCGCAGAAAGTAAAAGGTTCTCCCACGCGGAGAGAATTACAGCAATTCTCATACTCTAACATGTATAAAAACGAAGAAATTAAAATAAAATGTTTTACAGTTAAAAATTCATAGTATCAACGAAAGCAGATTTCAAATGTTTTTTCCAGAAAATAGGATTTTGAAGAAGTAACTTTCTTCAAGCTTTCTTCAAATATATTATTCTAAAATAGCTATCAAAGATTATCGGATGTTGATTACAAAGATTGGAAACATGCATATTTCAAACAATTAAAAAACACCAGTGGCTACTTGAAATTGTAAAAACATCTTTAAAAGAGCTTTTAGTTGAAAATTTAAAAAAAAATTGTAAAAGTTTGCTTCGAAAATATCTTATTATGCCAGTTTTACATCATAAATAAAAAATTAAAATGCGCCAAAACATAAAATAACGTTTTTGTTTAATAAAGATGCAAAAAAAAAAAAAAAAAAAATGTTATTTTCAAATATCTGTTTTATAAAATAATGCTTCGCGAATCCAAACAAAGCATGGCTTTTGCTAGTAATATTATGACGCCAGAGTGTAAAATGAAAGTGTCGTATCGAGTGTAAAGAAAGTTTTTAATAAACTAAAGATCCTTTAAGTAATAAATAAAAACGAACTAAAACGAATTTTTTTTCACTTAAAAAAATGGCAACAAAAAGATACATTAATTTGCTTTTTTCAGCTTTTTTCATTTTCATTTTAATAAAAATGCGAGTAAAAATGGAGTATGTCTGTTGCAACAATTCAAAAACGGTATAAAAAAAAACTACGAAAAAATTAATAACTTAAAAACAAATAAAGATACAGCTTTCAAACAAATCGCATTATGAAGTAATTTTTTTTCCCTATACGATGGTATAAAAATTGAAAATGTGCAGTATTTAGAAGCTTAAAAATTTGCAAAAGAAAAAAAATGCAAAATTTAATTTTCATTTCAAATTTGAAAGTGTTGCCATTCGCAAAATGACGTATGCGTTACGCACAGATACGTTTGGCCTTTATAATATAGAGACGATGGTATAAAAATTGAAAATGTGCGGTATTTAGAAGCTTAAAACTTTGCAAAAGAAAAAAAATGCAAAACTTAATTTTCATTTCAAATTTCAAAGTGTTGCCATTCTCAAAATGACGTATGCGTTACGCACAGATAACGTTTGGCTTTTATTAAAGCATAGCACGGCAGTGCTATGCTTTATTTGTTTCCAGTGTGACTCCGTAATGTTATTTTAATACGGAATTTAACATTGAACGAGTTATTTACTAGACATTTTCCCCCATTTTGTACGCGCTTCCACAAATTTTCTTCAAAGGATCTAATTGTTTTAAAAATAATTCCCTCCAATCAAAAAAAATATACAGCGGTCAATGGACATATTTCCTGTAGCAATTAACATTTTTACGTGATAAATAAAAAATAAAATTGATTTTTCTTTGTAAGAATTAAAAATGGTATATTTACGACGTCATATTAGAAATGAAACGGAGATTTGCAAACATTTGGTACAAATACAAGAATCGTCAACAGAAAACAATATGAAGCATGATTTTTAAAATAAAAGGACATTTTCAAACATTGATCAAGAAGCCTCTAACTGAAGAAATATAGAAAATAAGTAAATTAAACTTTTTTCTACCTATTGTCTCTGCAAAATAATAGAAAATAACTTAAATATATATATGTAACTGGTATTTGAAAGCGGGTTTTTTGACACATTGGCATCAGAAAAAAATTGCACCAAACCCAGTGCGTATATGACATTTGCGCGGGGATTCCGTACTTATACCACATTTTAAAAAATTTCTTTGCCTTATATGTTCGAAGAAAATCAAAATAAATTTAGGTGAATAAAAGTTTATAAAAAAATAGTACTTTATCCTTGGTATGTAATGAAACTAGTAAATCTGCAGAATTGGGTCTTCAAACATAGCAATTTTTTAAGGTTAAACCACAGAATTGTCAACTACTTGGTGTAAGACTTTTCGGCACTGCAATAACTTCGCCAATTCTATCTACCTAAATATTCAAATGCAGTGTAAACAAGTATAAACAATAATGTTTACAAATATATTTTTTTAATTCCCGATTTGGTGATTTTTTTAAATCGTGCCTAAATTTGTAATTTTACAAATAATTAATCATTGGATAAAATCAATTTTAAATCAACGGTACTACTTGGTTATCCCGTCGACCAAAAAACTATCACTAAACTATAAGATTAAATGTCAGTAATGAATGATCGTGAATGTCACATTCAATGACATTGAATACCTTTGCGTATTTTGAGGTGTCATCAAATGATTTTATTTCCACTGTGAGACTTCCGGCCTCACACGAAGCGAACTAGCGGCAACCTCAAAAGTGGCACTATATCACTACTAAGTGACAGTCGAAATACATACCAATTAGTGTAACCCTCTGATATAGCGATGTCGAAATGATTTCGATTTCGTTTGAACAAAATCTAAGATTTAGGGTTTTTAGGTAGCATATTGTTTGAATTTCATTTTTATTTCTTTAATGTTCACATAATTTAAATTATTTGATACAAAAATTTAATACTAAATAATGAAATAAATAAATCAAATATCTTAATATCTGTTCCTTCTCGGGCTTAAATAGTGCAGGAAATAAATTTTGTTTTTATAATTTGTTCTGCACATTATGTTTTTGTTTAATAATATAGATATGTATAGATAGAACTCATGGCCAGTCATATGTGTAATGCATAAACAATATTTTTCGCACCTTGAATTTTTTGAATGGAAGAAAATTCTTAGCTCTATCAATTATAGATTAAATACCTTAATTAATAAAGACACTCTTTTTTTTTCTTAGTACATAACAAAAATCTTTTGTATAAGTTTAGCTACTTGTTATGTTACTTTAAGATGAATTTAAGAAGTTCAATTTACAGAAGAGTTGGAATTGGAAAAAAACATGTTATATTTAGAGTTATATAAGTTATATAAATATTTTATAATTTAATACATGGATTTAGGGGCTCCTGGGCAAAGTCCCGATTTGCCCAAGCGATAATAAAGGCCTGGTTATGTGTATCATCCCAATCCCAATCGGCCGGGAAACGAACGAAATATCAGTATTTTGACTCTTGGGGATAAAAAACAGCTACAATCAAGTAATAAATCTTAACTAAATACCTATTTAAAAAACCGATTGTAGCATAAAACAAAATTATTTTGACTGAAATTACACAGAAGTATATTTTTCTCATCATACATTTTCATAAAAAATAAAAGTTGCCTAAATACCTTTTAAAAACTCGAGAAAAGTTACAAATTTTAAAATATTATATCTAATCCTCTCTCGAAAAGAGAAAAAAGAACCTTTTATATATTACTAAAATTATAACTGTTGAAATTGAAATTTGAAGCGTAATTGTAAATATAAGAGTTAATAACCTAACTTCGTAGGGGTCGCAGTGCCGATCATGAGAATTTTGGTTTGGTTTGTTGGTTTATTTTATTTTATTTTATTATTATTTTTTTTTAATGACGGCCGGTTTCAACACATGGGATACAGGCCCGAAAGGGGTGGGGTGCCCTCCGTGTGGGGTCTTTCTAAGGAAATCTAGTTCTGTGTGCACAATTTTACAATTTGTGTTATTTGTCGTTGTTCTTTTGTGTCTTGATTTATAGGCTTTAACTTTTGTATCTATTGACCAATCGTTATGAAATTTTAATTTAAGCTTTAAGGTACACTGTATTACCTTTTTACTTTCTTCTATCTTCAATAGAAGAAAGTATTATAATCGAAATTTTTTGACTTCCAGTTTTCGACGGATTTACACGTTTTAGGGGTCAGAGATTCCAAAAAACATGTTTTTACAAAATGTCTGTCTGTCCGTGTGTCAGTATGTGTGCGTGTGTCTGTGTGTATGCCGCCATTCTACCATCAAAAAGTGTATGAAGTTATGCATAGAATTGAACCAAATTTTTTGTGAATGTTTTTGGCTGTGGCAAGTAGGTCCTACTTCAGTTTTGTAATATTCCGCCGGAAGGGGGCGCTGCAATCGCGATTTTTGTGCCATTTTCAATATTGTACCGACCAAAAGTATGTGAAGTTATGCATCGAATTGAACCAAATTTTTTGTGTAAGTGGATGGGCATGGCTAGTTGATCCTCCCCGAATTTGAAAACAATCTGCCAGAAGGGGGCACTGAAATCGCAATTTTTATGCCATTTTCAGTATTGTACCGACCAAAAGTATATGAAATTATGCATCGAATTGAACCAAATTTTTTGTGTACGTGTATGGTTATGGCTAGTTGGTACTCACTGAATTTGAAAAAAATCCGTTAGAAGGGGGCGCTGCAATAGCGAATTTTATGCCATTTTCAATATTGCACCACCTAAAAGTGTATGAAGTTAGTTCTAGAACTGAACTAAATTTTTTGTATATGATTATTTTTTGGTAAGGCAAGTAGGATTTCCCTGAATTTGAAAAAAAAAAATCTCTCTATCATTCTATTGTCTATCGGCTCGTGCAGAGACGGAAATTCGTTTTTACTCCTATTAATTGACTGAAGCAGAAATTTAAGATGAAAATCAAAGTTGGTATGATATTGAATTAAAATTATTAAAGCATTAAAATGGGTAACTATTTTTTAAAAATATTAAAATGTACGTATGAGATAGAAGAAAGTTTTGGGATAGGCACATCCAACTAGTTTCATTTTCTTTTCTTTTTTTTCCTTTGTTTGTTTGCAGGACAAATTGAAAATTCTAATATATTATCTTTGCACGTCAAAATAAGCGATATTAGTATCAATGACATTTGAATAAAATAATATCCAGACCCTTAATTTGTGTCGGGTCAACTCTAATAGTTTCGGATGCTTGTCAATTTTGCTAATCCGCTTTTTTTTTTTTTTTCAAAAGAAAGTTCACAAAACGAGATCTATGTCCATAGGCGTATTACGCAGAACAAAGTAGAAGGATTAAGATTTTGAATCAGATATCGGAGTAGTTTTTGCCAAGGAGTCATATTTTAAAATAAAGAATCTAAAAATGAAATAGGCTGGGCTGGGAAATTTTATCAGATCGTCCCGTGCAAGACACTATTTAAAAGTAATATTCTTTAACAGCCGAAAACAATAGGGCCATTCCATGGTAACTTACGTTACATTTTGAACTATTTACTGTAGTAATTTTAGTAATATAACACACACACAAAAATTATTCAAGATCTAAACTTGACATGGTTTGCTAATTGAACTTATTCAAAGCCTAATTTAGATAAAAATTACCTAATTTCAATGTTATTTCTAAAATTTTGGTAGTTTTATTTACTATTCTGTCATTACTGAAAATGGAATGCAAGTTATCACATAAAGTGTTATTTTCATTATAATTTTTTAGGTAATTTTCATCCAAATTGACCTTTAGGTAGGTTTCATTGATCCAATACAGAAATATAACTAACGAGAATTAAAAATCCAAAAATGACGTCCACACTCTTTATTTTTACAAAATAATTCTGAAAAACAGTGGGAGGCGTACAAATACGTTTAAGATAATATATAAATGCATGAACGCAAAAGTAAACATTACTAAATATTGTCATAAGGAGGGGCGGAGGGGGGGGGGGCTGTACTAACAAAAACTTTCTTTCTCCATATTAAGTAAATATTTTAAGATCTAGTGAAATAAGCGTTCCTACAAGTGTTCTTAAATCAAAAAGGACAACTTTGTGACACATGCTTTAATTTATTTTTATACTGAAATGTATGAAAATAGCAGGTGTTGTTATTCAGAAACTGTCTTATTGGACTCAGTTTTCTATTTTTTTTTTTTTTTTTTTTTTTTTTTTTTTAAATACAATAGATCTTTATAACAAGCTTTCAGAGTTGACGTTTTTGGGTACATTTCCCGACGAAAGCAGAAAAACCGGTCGAAAAGCAGGGGAAAGACGGGTAATCAAGTGATCGAAATAGCTTAGAACTGGATAAGTAATTTAATGATCATAAAATCGGAAAATTAAGTTCAATTTGAAATCGCTTCCATAGTCGGGCATTCCAATCTTATATCTTTCTGTTAAAAAATGAATTTTTAAATGCGTCAAAACGTTCTGCGTTTATTGAGCAGAGCAGTTGAGAACAACCTTAAAGACCATCAGACCATCCCTATTAAGAGACCACTTTATCATTCCGCGGATTTTACAGCCCGTTAGATTTAATGCAAAACCCTATCCTTTATTAAGTGGCCACACCGAGCTCTCTTACTGGCTAGCAGGGATGTTGTGGAGGGTATACGGGGGTCTACGCCATATACCTTCTGTTTTTTTTTCTTTTTTTTCAAGGAGCACCGTATGTTTTCTGTCCCTCCAGAAAGCTGTATAGTAGGGGGAACTGGGGGACATTGATACAGCTTTTTTCATAAAATTTTTTGGGTGTCTAGAAAGCAGAAATTTCAAGTCATTTTTCTATGTGATGTCAGCAAAACCTGTGTAGTGTGTTATAAAATGTACAATCGTTGTTTTATATATTATTTTTGCATGCAATTTTTAAAAAATCAAAAAGAGTAATTTGTATTAATGTGCCCCATCACCGGGGCAGATTGATACACTTTGACACGTCTGGGAAAAATGGAGATAAAATAACACCAATGCATTTTTTTCATAGAAAAATAGTTAGCAAACCATTTTATATATATTTATAGACATTAAAATCGCACACAATTTATTTGTAAGCGATATTAAAGCAATCAAAATGAAATGTGTAATGACCTGATGTTCTGGATGTTCCTTATCTGTTTGTTGGCTGTAGTAACTTTGTCATATCTGGCACTTTAATCCCAGAATTATCTTCTTTCTTAGGAAAGGTGAAAGAATTACCAGGTTTTCTGTTTATAAATCGGTTTACAAACAGAAAATAAAGGATAATTATATTAAAAATTTTGTTTATAATATAATTATCATGTACTGTTCTGCAGCTTGTTTCTCTTACTTAACATTTCTCATGTCGATAATACTTTTTTCTCTAGAGAATCGATATAAATTTGAGATTTGCCAGGCTGTCGTCCATTCCTCTTGTTAATTCTACTAGCACTTGATATTGTGTAAGTTTGTACGTCTTCTGTTTGCAAAAATACTATAAAATGTTCTAATATAAAGAAATTAGAGCTATTTCACTTCAATAAAAACTAATAGTAGAAATTTTTCACGAAAAATGGTTGAATTTAGGAGTGTATGGTAAAAAAATAAAATAAAAGGTAATGAAAAAATGAACTAGGAAAGGATTTAGGTTGTATCAGTGTACCCCGACAAAGACTATCAATGTGCCTCATACAGCCATTTTGAATAAAATGAGTCGCAAATCCAACACTTCATAATTTACCTAACAATAAAGAATGAGGAACTGATAAAGAGTAGCTTTACTTGCCAGGGAGGGTATTCTTTTCGGTTGAAAATACTGGAACAGTTGTATAATACCATTTCAGTTGTACAACTCAAATTTACTTTTGACCTACAAAAACAATTAATCACCCATCCCATTTCATCAAACTATTGAATCATTCCAAAACTTTCTGTATGTAGTTAATTTCACTAGTATCACCTTTTGGAGCTGTTGTGAAACTTCCTGTAATTTCCCTGTGTGCTGTACAGGAGGTGTATCAATGTGCCCCAAATATCAATGTGCCCCAAATATCAATGTGCCCCAGTTCTCCCTATATATAGTCTAAGACAGGGTTGGCGAACCTATGGCACGCGTGCCGAACTTGATACTTAAAAAAAAATTCTGGCATGCTAAAAACTTACAGATTATATTCAAATTACAGAATTAGTTGAAAAATTCATTTTATGTATTTTTTTAATGTATTGATTTACTTAAAATATTCCATTATTTTTTAAAAATGAATTAAAGTATTAGAAATTTTGATTAAAGAGCATTGAAGCGCCATTTTCTCGTCAAACCATTCAACATGTAGTGTTTTCAAATCATTTTGCTTCTCTGCCAAATTTCAAGTTTTATTTTTGAAAATGGAATTTTAAGAAAAAGTTTGCTTAAATACATATAGCTAAGTGACATGTTTTCTACTTTTAGATCAGATTTTATTTTATTTAGATTTAGAGTTTTAAGTTACTTTAGGTTTTATTATATTTAGGTTTTAATTTTGAAAATTGATTTTAGGTAGATTTCGTATGAAATACTACCTATTGCGATCGCTCCCATGTTGGAATTTCTGAAATTTTTTTGCAGATATACACCGATCACGACCCCTGGACCCAAAACTACCATTAGTAAAAAAGTTTATCTATCTATCTATCTATCTATCTATCTATCTATCGGTGTATATGACTTTCTTCTATAGACACGATAACTTCCATAATTATGCTCAGATTTTCTTCAAACTTTTACATAAAATCAAGGGGCATAAAATCTCGGTTAAGTTCCTTAGTGGGCAAAATCGGACCAAGGGGGTGGAAGTTAGGAGGGTTTTTGTGAAAACAGAAAAAACGCGATAACTTCTAAATTAAAATAGATATCGAAAGAGTTTAAAGTTTATATTACTTCTAAAAAATGGGCCAAAAGTTTATGCATGACAGATTTTTATAAAGTTAAAAATAGGCTCAAGGGGCGAAAAAAACAGGGTTTTTGGGAGAAAAAAAAAATCATAACTTTGTCAATTTATTAGATATCAAATCCAACTAAATTTTTTATAAATGTTCTCAAAATTATCTAAAACTTTTGAATTTACAAGTTTTTTATAGGAACTACTTTTACCGATGAAAAAAATTAAAAACGAAAAGAAAAAGGGGGATGGAAAAAGAAAAGAATCCGTAACTTAGTCAATTCTTAAGGAATCAAATCTAATTAAATTTATTTTACATCTTCTCAATAATATCTACGACTTTTATGTTAACAAGTTTTTCATAGGACCAATTCTTATATCAAAAATAAATTAAACAAAAATAGGAGCTGGAGAAAAAACCTCAAATCCAAATTGCTTATATTCTGAATCATTTTTAAATTCACTTTTGATTTTAAACGCATCCAAATGGCAGATCCTCCTATTTAGGAACTGTATAATGCGACGTATTAGCCAGTTTTTTGATAAAGGCAGAATATTCTTCAAAAAAGACTGCCAAAAACGGTATTTTGAACAGAATTTCCCAAAGTGATGGTGATTGAAAAATTGAGGAAGTATAACAAATTGCATTTTTTCTGACTCATTTTTAAATCCATTTTTGTTCTCAAACGCATCCAATTTACAGCTCCTCTTATATAGGAACTATATAATGTGACGGATTGGCCAGTTTTTTTTTTTTTTTTTTTTTTTTTTTTTTTTTTTTTATAAAGGCAGAATATATTTTTAAAAAGGCTGCCAAAATGGGCACTTCGCACAAAATTTCCCAAAGCCATCATGATTAAAAAATTGAGGATATATTCAAATAACAAATTGGTTATTTTATGACTCATTTTTAAATTCAATTTTACTGTCAAACGCATTCAATTGACAGTTTTTTATTATTTATGAACTATATAATGTGAGAATTCGTCGATTTTTTGATAAAGGCTAAATATATTTTTTAAAAAAGCTGTCAAAATAGGCAATTCGCACAAAATTTCCCAAAGCGATCATGATTTAAGAATTGAGGATGTATTCAAATAACAAATTGGTTATTTTATGACTCACTTTTAAATTCTATTTTGCTCTCAAAAGCATTCAGTTGACAATTGAAATGAAAAAAACTTCTTAAAACACCATAAAATAAGTTAACTGCGCAAGGCCTTTCGAAAGAACTTAGTCTTTCTTCGTCAGGCGCAAAAAAGACGTGCGTCCACAATGAATCTAGCGGCACGACTCTCCGCCGCTGAGTCGTGCCGCTAGATTCATTGTGGACGCACGTCTTTTTTGCGCCTGACGAAGAAAGACTAAGTTCTTTCGAAAGGCCTTGCGCAGTTAACTTATTTTATGGTGTTTTAAGAAGTTTTTTTCATTTCAATTGTGTATAACACCAGCTTCAATTTTATATATTCAGTTGACAGTTTTTTGTTATTTAGGAACTATATAATTTGCGTATTGGTCGATTTTTTTAAAATAAAGTCAGAATATATTTCAAAATATGTTGTCAAAATGGGCATTTGAGCCGAACTTAGCTTAAGATGATTTTGATAAAAACCAGTTCTTACATAAAAATAAATTAAAAATTTTTCAAAAGCGGCCAAAGAAAATTGTTAAACTGGATTTATCTCTAATCATATTTTATTTTTTGTTGTTGAAATGAGTACTCTTCGAAATCTACCTCCGCCTATAGGCCAAGCCGACAGGGATTTTTTTAACTCTTAATATTAATAATACCTATTGAACCTGCGTCTGCGTGAAGTAGTAAAAGTGATTCGATTCGGAAGTATAAAATAAAAGAAAAACTCATTAATAGATCATTAATACGGCAACACTTCTAACTAAAATCGTTTTTCGGCTGTTTTGTGAATGAGCTGCGAATGTGTTGTACGAAATAAAAAGAATGTGCAAGAAATGTCGTTTAAAATAACAGGAGAAGAAAATGTGTTTTCAAAACATTCATATTTAAAATTGTGTAATTTTAAAGTAACTAAGTCGAAAATATTTTGAAAGTGTGTTACACGTGTTGTTTTATAGTTTTCTAAATTGTGTGGTGTTTAAAATGTGTTTTTAATTTGGGGTAAAGTTTTGTTCAGCATAACACTATTTTAAGAAACTATTTTCCTCAACATTATTTCAACGCAATTAACAACACTATTTTCACAATCACAAAAAAAAAAAAAAAAAAAAAAAAAAAGCTTCACAGCACATTAATGTGTTTTAAATTTGGGGACAAAAAGTAATCTGAAATGTATTTATTTTTATGTTTGAGAATTCGCAATGTGTACTTGGAAATAATGCATTTTATTAACTATTTGGAAAAATAGTTGTTCTCGGTAGAAAATTGGGAAATCTGAAGTATATCAGAATCTTTTTATTGGTTGAATTCCGCAACTTATTTTATTTTATTCGTTTTCTGATTGGTTCAAGTGTAATGTCCAAAAAATGGAATACTTCTATTTTTTATTTTATTCGTTTTCTGATTGGTCCAAGTTTAATGTCCAAAAATGGAATACTCCTGTTGCCACGATAACAAAAAGAATAATAAAACTTAAAAAAAAAAAAAATTAATAATTTAAAAACAAATTGTGATAAAGATTTCAAACAAATTTCATTAAGAAGTGAATATTTTTTTACTACGAAACGGTGTAAAAATTTGCAGTTTTGAAAATTGTAAAACTGAAATTTTATTTAAAATTTGTTTGTGATGGGTCCAGGAACATTAATGTTTAATCCATGTTGTACGTAATAGGATCCGTTCAGAAGTCAGTCTGAATAACCCCATTCCACCCCATCCAATAAAAATGCCCATTTTAAACAGTTAAAGTTGTTTTTCTATAAGCTACTGTTTTTTTTTTTTTTTTTTTTTTTTTTTTTTTTTTTTTTTTTAATCATTGGTCGAGGATTATTAAAGTTTATTGCACGACGTACGTAATATATGACACGCTATAATCATCCTAAAAATCATGTATATTATTATTATTATTAATTGAAATATCGAATTTATTTATAAATTTTTAAAATTTTAGTCTGAAAATATTATTTTCTAAATAGTCGTTGTAATTTGTTAAATTGCAATTTTTTCATTTCTATTTTTTTCCAAAAGGAGAGAACAAGAAAATTTTATTAATTGAATTTGAAAATCAAAGGATGTGCAATTGTCCTCCCTTTCGGGTGCCCATGTCCGGCTTTATGACATCCCAGAATGTCGGCACGCATTTTCCCACGATTCTCGCAGGGGCGTGTTGCACCTGAAACAACGCTTCACCTGTTTCGGACACCGCCCTTCAAGTTGTTTTCTTACGCAATGCTCCATCATACCTGCTCCCCCCCCCCCCCTCTTTCTCATCTGCATGAGTGCCTCTTAAAAACCTACCTGCCGAGGCGGAAGTAAGATTCGTTACAGTTCCGTTTTGTTTTGGGTATAGGTTAATAGTGAAAACTTCCATTTAAAACGAAGTCTCGCTGTTACATTTAAGGGTGTATTTCGATTCAAACTGCTTATTTTCCGATTTATTTTTAAATTCATTTTTGCTCTCACATGCATCAAACTGGCAAACTGTCTTATTTAGAAAGTACACAAGGTGCCGGGCTTATCAGTCGTTTGATAAATGCAGAAAATATTGCAAAAAAAAGCAATCAAAAACGGCATTTTGAACCGATTTTTCCGAAACGGGAGATCTGGGAACGAAAAAAGGGGTCCTACTGAGAAGATAATTGTTTATAAATCAAATTCTAATGAATGGAGCGTAAAATGACATCACACGGCACCTTGTACGTCTGTTCAAAAATCCCCTCAGCAAGTTTCATGTTTCTACTTTTCAAAATGTGTCTGAAATTGTATCAGAAAATTTCGAGCTGTTGAAGGTAGAAAAGTGTTTTTTCGAATACACCCTTAAGTGTGTATTCGTAAAAATATTTTCCCACTTTCAACAGCTCTAAATTTTAAGGAAGAAAAGAAAACAGAAAAATCTGCTTTCCAGAGACGCATTTAACGCACAGCACCGGGTGCGAATTTATTTAGTATATACTTCGTAGATTCATATCAATTCTATTATGTTCGAAAGAGTATAACATCATTAAAATTCATTTGGAACCATTTTTTCCCATTGATCGTAATGTAACGGAATGCATTTGATTGTCTCTGTAATTAAACTGTGTGCGAAAGGGGCGGGGGGGCTAAGGGGGCGGTCGAATCGAGCGCAAAAATTTAAGGGGCTCCAAATTTATAATACCAACGTCATTTTTGGCCTGTTACATGAAAAAGTTTGGTGCGTGTGTGTGGAGGGAGGGACGCCAAATTGAAACTTTGCCCCGTGCGCAGTTTTCTCTTTGCGCTTCCCTGATAACACAAGATGTAATTCATTTATTGGAGGAGGGGGAGGGGAATCTGCTTGATTGAAAATCCTTTTAATAATCATTTCTGCTAGTATCATGCTTTTGTGTTTAAAAATGTGTGAGAAAATTTCAATTTTTTTTCTTTCTTTTTTTACTTTTTCTTTTTTTTTCTTTTTTTTTTTTAAGAATTGTTTTAAATTTTCGATTTAAAATAATTAAACTGTCTTTTGTGATAGTGATGATAATAATTAGTTTGAGCATTTGATTATTATCAATAAATATTGATAATCCTAATTAATTTATTTAGAAATTTCTATCTGAGTCCGTCTTTCATAATTTCTGAATTGCTACTCCACTGCGAGGGGGGTGGGGGTGATTTCCATGCTTCCCTTCCAGTTATCTCAACTCTGATACAAAAACGTGGGAATATGTCAAATTTGTGTCGACTATTTAATGTCCAGCATTGTGTCAAAACCGGAAGAATAGAAAAAATAAGTCGTCTGCTCGGACATGACACTGAATTCCGCATCGGATGTCGAGATTAGGTTTCGTACGTGCGTCAGGTGGAATGCACTCATGAATGGCCGGAGGTGGAAGTCCGGGTTTTCAGACCACACCACTGTAACGATCCTTCCATTTAGGTCCGGTTTCTAAAAGCTACTAATTCAAAGAAAATATAAGTAAACAATAATGTTTTATGTCTTGATGAAACAAATACAAAGAATCATGCATTAAAAATAGATTATGAAACACTATCCAACACTTCCTGATACCTTGAAAAAAAATTTTTTTTCGTTATTTAGGGAAATAAGGTGTTACTGTCTATAGCAAAATAGGTATTTCAATACTTTTGAACATCTCTGTATTTGATCTGTTGGTTGATTAATATACTATATAGTGAGAAAATTTTGTTTAGCAAGAAAACGTATAACAGGTTGAAATTTTTCTTTAGCAATTGATATGGAAACATACTTGAGTACTTTTGTTCAGCCCTGTAGTTTACCTGGTACCTTTATTACACAGCAGTATTTAGCCAGAATTTAGTTCAAACTAAAATACTCTTAAAATTACTTAAATCACATTTTCAGAAATTATCGTCTATAGGCAACCATGTATCCAATTCTTTGCGTGACCCTGTATATCATTTTATCTATATTCTACAAATATTTCTTCTACAAGTAATTCAGCGTAAAAATACGTAACTTATTTTAAAACCACCTTTAAGCAAATTACGCTCATATTCAGTAACCTTTACGAACTACTGTCTACAAGGTGTTAAGGTGTTACTGTCTACATATTTTGCTACAGATAGTAACACATTATTTCCCTAAATAACGAAGCTTTGTAAAAGATTTCAGGAAGTGTTTGAAAGTGTTTAATCACCTGTGCTTAATGCACGATTTTTCTTACTTGTTATTTTATGCATTAAAAAATTCAGACTCTTCTCTCAAAAACCAGACTAAACTCCCTTTTCTTTTTCGTCGCATTACTAATTTCCTAAATTATACCGAAGCTAAGTAGATAAGTCTCTCTAAAATAATTTTAACTTTCTTGTTTAAATTTAAAAAAGCATTTACAAGCGTTTTGTAAATGCCTTTCTTTAAAACTTTTGCTTACAAAAGTGAAAATCAGTTGAATTTTTAAAAGAAGTTTTCACAAAAATATCTTAAAAAAAAAAAAAAATATTTCAACATTTTCCCAAAAAAGAAACAAATGAAGTGAAAAGAAACCTTCACTGGACACTCAAAATGTGATTGAGCAGCGAGATAAATCAAAATATTATAAAAAGAGAAAAAAAAAAAGGGTTTTCCATTTCGGATACATTTAGGCTAAATCGCTGGAAGAAAGAGAGAGAGAAAAAAAGAAATGTGTTAGTAAACAAGCAGCCGAATAGAATGCGAATCTGCTATGGACATCGAAACGCTTTCTCGCATCCAACGAAGCCGTAAAGTTGAAAAAAATGACCAGCAAATTTAGGATACAGCAGAGTATCCTCTCCCGAGAGAGGAGACTGGCTCTGGAGAAAATACATATATACAAATAAATAAACAAACGCCTTGGAAGAGAGAGAGAGAAAAAAGAAAAGAACGTGGTAACTGAGGGAGTAATACAAATATGGCGGTATTCTAACTCGACGAGAGAGGGAAAAAAATTAAATAGAGGGAAAACAAAATGGGAAAGCGATGACTGGATCTGACAAAAAAAAGAATGGTGTGTCACTATTTATTTCAGATCTGATAGAGTGTAGAGCAGGGGGGAGGAAACAAGAAAAAAATGGCTGAAGAACAAGCGCTTGTCCGGTTTCTTTATACAGCAGAGAACAGGAATTAGGCCTAATCGTTGTTTTGAGCAGATGCTTCAAAGCACCAACCTGTCTTTTTTTCCCCTTACGTAGTACTTATTTATTTTAGACCCTCTTCTTTTTTCAAAAATATTTTTTGTGTTATACGGAGGCGACATCTGTTAAATTCTGATTTTTGGGGAGAAGGAAGGCAACAACTCAGCTCCCTCTGAGTTTCTCTCAGCTCATCTTTCACCAGTATGACAGGACAGTGTCTATGATTGTTTTGAGAATCACTTATTCTGTGTATTTTTTGCGAATCTATTTATTTTTTATTTATTGTTTGCTTCTCCGTAGGTTTCATAGCTGATGTTGATAAGTTTGTCGATGCCACTTAAAATGATTGTTAAATCGAAATCAGAAGTTTATCGCGAACTTGAAAAATTCTTTATTTTATTTATTTTCTTTTTTCTTTTCTTTCCTTTTCTTTCTTTCTTTTTTTTAGATAGTTTGTTATAAATGTTAAATTAAAGTTTTTATATTTATCATCAATGTCGATTTGTTGGCATTGTTACTTTTTTATTTTCGTTCAGGAACGATTATATTGATAAAAATTGATATTTAACATTTTAGATGAAAAAAGAAAAAAATCCAGTCTTCAAATATACATTTATGTAAAATATACTTTTAAAATGTCTTTAGTTAAAATTAATGATAAAAAGTATGCCATATTTTCAACGAAGTGTTGGACTGATAAAGTATTAAAGAAGAATACATTTATTCTCATATAATTCTTTTTAGAAAAAGTATTTGTTAGGATTGTTTCAATTATAAACAAATTTTTATTAATTTATATTCATTTTATGAAAAAAAAATTCCAAAATACGTAAGGAATATGTATTTCTATACTGTTTGTATTTTAAAGATATGCAGGGTAGGGTGGAACGAATAAAAATATTTTTCATTTCCCAAAAATGGATAGGTGCAAAAAGCTGTCTTTATATTAGTACATCAACTGCGTGAAATTTTACCGGTGAAAAAAAATGGCTTTGGTCATTCCATGCCAATTCAACCAGACCGTGTAACTCGACCGACAGGGATTTGGATAAAACTTTGTATACATACTAGCCCTACCTTGATATGAATAAATTAAAAATGAAATATGGGGGATCCAATTTTTGGATTTTTCTCTAATCGCACATTTCCGAGTCTGTATTTTGAAACTGTAGATCCATTTTCAAAAAATTGTTTCCCTGGATCTAAATTGTGAACCGTAGCTTTAAAATGTTACTGTAAGTAGATAAAAAGATACAGATTTTAATAAAAAAAATAAAAAATAATAATTTATAATATTTATGGCCAAAAAAGTAAACCAAATTTGAAAGTTATGGTTATTTTTCCAACTTTTTGTAACTTTACGGAAAAGCCTCTACACAAAAAGGCACTTGAGATTTCCAATTTCTTTTGATTTTAAATAAATGTTTACTTATTAGGTTTTCTACATATGAAATAAAAATTATGTCTTTCTCATGATTTATGCAAAAATTTTCACTTATTTTCGGATGCTGTGCTTATCAAGAGATAAAAATCCCTCACTTTGTTTATGGTACCTAAATAATTGCTGCACATTTTAAAATTTAACTAAATTTATTAATGGTTTTGAGCTGTTTAATAAATCTGTGCCTTTAAAATTTACACTTATTTTTATTACAGTAGAAAATTTGTAATGTAAAACCTTAGTAAAAATTTACATATCTAAAATTGTGCCATTTTCAATTTTATCACATATATTTGTCATATAGAAGTACATCTATCATTAAAAACAATGATATATTTACATAAAAACTTTCATAATAGTAGTATAAAGCAATATGGAAATAATTATTAATTAAATGTGAACAAGCACATTAAATAAAATTGCTCATTAGCGTTTAAAAAGTATAATTGTTGGAATTCTTATTTAACAAATGAAGATTTTTTTTAATATAAAAAAATCAGAATAAAGATTACATTTAGAATACTTAAATTCAAAAATGGAAGTGGGCTATATATGAATATGGAAATATAATAAATAATATATTTTTGCAGTTTCACTTACTTTTAAAGATTCTTTCTTTACTCAGTTTTGAATAAGTAACATTGACACCTTTCTAATATCTATTTGAATTTATTTTTATAATCTACTATTAATCCAAACATAGTAACATAATAAAACATCAGTATACATCAGGAATTTTTTTTTTTAATAAATGATATGGCTTTTTTCTGTGTTAAATACACAAAAGTGATATCATGTTGCATATCATCAGATAAGGTGCAAAGACTGCTCGCTGATAATTTATTATTGGGAGTATAACAGCAGGATGAACAGTGCACCCTTATATAATCCAATAGTAATTCTGAATCTCATCTTGAATAACAAAATTAAAAATTTAACTAAGATCGAACAAAACAATGGTTTTTTGAGGAATACATACATACATTATATATAGATATTAACTATAAAAATATGTAAAAATCAGAATGCATTTTGTGGCACAAGGAAATTTAGATCACCCTTCTATGATAAGAAACAACAAACTGACAGCAATTAGATTCCTAAACATCTGATTTCCCTAAAGAACTCTACCCTGCCTTTATCAGAAAGTGATTATACAAGGCAGGTGCAGACAAATCTTTCATATTATAGAAATAAATGTTAAACATTTTGTTTAACAAACAACAAAATGTTTTATTAAACATTTGTGTATTTAAACTTATCAAAAAATACTTAAGCTAATTAAAATTACCCAAGGAGATTAAATACAAAGATTTGAACTTTTTTTTAAAATATAAATATTTAAAATATAAGCATTTAAAAGAAAGATTATAACAAATTCTTATAAATAAATAAATAAATGAAATATACGGATCATTCACTAAATTTAATGGAAAAACATAATGCAGTCAATTTTTTTATTTATTTCTTTCTTCATAAATTTTACTTTGCAAGTTAAAAAACATGTATTAAATAACATTAAATTCAGTAATTCATAGAAAGATCAGTAGTTATTTAGGTATTACATCTAAAGATAGACATTTTGTTTTCCAATTTTGGTACTTTTTGGTTGGCCAGAAACCAGTGTTACACACACACACATATATATATATATATATATCTGTTATAAACATTTATATATATATTATCTATCTAGCGTATATATACATACATATGTATTTATAACACTGGTGCCCGATTAATTAAAAAACACCCAAAAGTTTTGCGTAAGCTATGAGAAAAACATCATTTTTATTTCATAAATAGAAAGTCCAAAGTGTAAACTTTTATTTAAAATAAAAAGAAATTGGAAATTTCATTTGAATTTTTAAGTAGAGCCTTTTTCGTAAAGTCATAAAAATTTGGAAAAATAACCATAACTCTCAATTTTGGCTGACTTTTTTTACCATAAATATTTCAGATCAATTTTTTAAATATTTTTTTTTATTAAAATCTGCATCTTTTTATGCTTTTACAGTGATATTTTTAAGATGATTTACATTTTAGATCCAGAGAAGCAATTTTTTGAATATGGAACTGCAGTTTCAAAATACAGACACAGAAATGTGCGATTTGAGAAAAATCCAATAATTAGACCCTCCTTCCCCCATATCTCACCAACTATGAGGTTTGGGAAGGAAAATTTTTTGACGGAATCATTTCAAGATAGAATTAGTATGTACACAAAGTTTCATCCAAATCATTGTCGGTCGGGTTACAAATCATGAAAAAATTGACTGAATTGACATGGAATGAATCTTGGGTCTGCGTTTTTGGCCTAAAAGTCGAAATTTTCAGTAACACTTAACTTAAAAAAAATAATTTATTGTAGAGATGGCTATTATTTAAAAGTAACATTTAAACCTTTATCATTAACTACTTAATATATTTAAACAATAAAACAATATCTTTATTTTATATAACTGGAGAAAAACTGAAAACTTTTGGTAAAAAAATAGCATTATCACTCTATTATGGCATACAACGAATTGTTGTTTTTAATAAAGCTTTACCCTAAATGCCTTCAAAATGACCCTAGACACACCTCGTGTTGGTATGGCTGCATTCCATGTTCCACTCGTTCTAATCACCCGACCAGATCTAGGTACAGTGTTATAAAAATTCATCAAATTGGGAGATTTTTTTCTTTTTAAATAGAAGACTGGTATAAGTTTTTATGTATCAACCTAGTTCATCTTTCACGTATCCACAAACTTCGGATGATGCTTCTGCGTCTTTCTTCACATATATTTTTACAGTTTGTATAAAAGAAGACATGTGGAGTAACGCACAGGGATGTTATTAACGGAATCTATTCAGCCATCTATTATCGCATCTAAATTGCATCCAATTAATGCATAGTGATTGTAATTTCTGTTACTACAACATTTTTCTCAATCTATTGTGTATTTTACATAGTGATCTGCTTCAAAGAGGATTTTAGTTATTTTAACTTTGAGTGTATCATTATTTACTCTACAATTTTGAATTTATTATATACTGAGAATCGAGCTGTTTAATGTGATGGGGATAGCCAAAGAACATTGCAATCAGAATTTGTTCTGCATGTACAAATATACCATTGTCCTAAATAACATTTTTTGGTATTTGTTTTATGCCGTTTTCTGTGTTGTTTAGTAACCAAATATTTTTTTTTATTAACTTTTGTATCTTTTGTTTAGAAGTAGATTACATTTGATGGTAAACCATCCTCGGGCACAAACTTGAATGTATAGTACTTTGTGAATGAATGTACTGGTTCTAATGGGCAATGAATGCTCATTTAAAAGCAGAGGATTCTATTCACCACTGCGAATCATTTTCCGTGGCTATTCTAAGTCTATTCTAAGCTCGTCAAACATTGTATATGTTTACTAACCCACGCAAAATGGCTCACAATGATGAATAAAATCCCCCACCTTTTTAAATGAGCACTCATTGCCCATTAGAGTCTGTACATTCATTCCTATAGTATTATGTATTCCAAGTTTGTATCCCAGGATGGTTACCATCAAATGTAATTCACTTCTAAAGAAGGGATATAAAAATGAATGGGAAATTACTTGGATAATAAACAGCATAGACAACTGCATAAAACAAATACTAGAAAAAATTATGTAGGACAATGATTGTTTTGCACACGCAGAACAAATTCTGATTGCAATGCTCTCTGACAATCGCCATCACATTAAACAGCTCGATAATCAGCATATAATAACAATTAAAAAGGTAGAGAAAATAATGGCATAAAAAGCAAAAAAATAAAAGCGGTTTTCTGTGTACTATTTATCGTATATTTATCAACTTTTTCTGCAGCAAAACGCGCCTGTGATAGATCCTTTAGTGTAGTAAAACGCATAAGGAATTTTTACAAGATGTGCCACTGTTCTTGCGGGTGTGCGAATATGCTACAGCGTACAGAGGTGACCATCCCCCCCAAACCTAAGGACGCAAATCCCCCCCCCCCAAAAAAACCTTCATACTTTAACATTTCCCCCCCCCCCCAAAAAAAAAAAAAAAAACATAATACAAATTGTAAATTATATCTACTTATAATCTACTGCACCTACAAGAAATAGTGAAATGAGAATAGCAGAATGAGCTATCATTGCCCTTATCTAGAATTTAAAGAAAGAAAACATAGGAACATTTCTGGAATTAAATTTTGAAATATTAAAAATCTCCCCCCCCCCCCAAAAAAAAAAAAACTAAATTGTATGACGCATCTTGCGTCACCAAACCCCTCTCTGGGCACCCCTGACAGCGTAAGTACCAGGAAGTTGTATTTTATCGCAGTCAGCAAAACACTAGCCGAATACTGACGCAAGTGTCGCAAAATATTACATTTATTTTAATATTTCTCTTTTACACAAATGCTCACAACCTGGGGCCTCATTTTGTTTATTTTTACACTAAAAAATTTGCTGCATTTACTGCATATGCACACCGCCGATTGTATAGAGAAAGGTTACTTGACTGTATTATGGAGCTTTCTCATTTGTCAGAATAGAAATAATTATTTACAAGCTGCGGAGTGAGTATGCAGCAAATGCTGCAGATCTTTAATAGTGTTAGAAAGGGTGTTTATTTGTCAATACTTCTCTGGTCAGTCCGTCGTTGAGTATAGTCGTAGTTTTTTATACCAACCTTTTCACTGAAAAAAAAAAAGCCACTTTTGGATATTGCTATAATGGATGCATTGAATCAAAATAGGCAATTTGAAAATAATTGAAGAGGAGACTAGGCAAATGTGTCAAGATAAAAAAAAATTGACATTTCAGAAGTCACATACAGAATGTGAATAATAATTTAATATAATAATAATGTGATAATAATAATGTGTTATAATAATGTGAATAATTTTTATAATATAAATTCTTATATTTTTATGTAGAATATATATTATTAGTATTACGATTTAGTCACATACAGAAGTCACATTATTTTTCCTTTAAGGGATTTCAGCACACATTTTAAAATAATTTTTATTTATTGAGTTAAAATTTAGAATTTTTTTTGTGATAGCTAATTATATTATTTGTAAACAAAATCACATAATAAAACTTCTCATAGTTTTTTTAAAAAAATTATAAAATATAAAATTTATTAAAAAGGTGAGGTTGGTTAAAATTGTTATAATTTAAAATATTATTTGTAGAATTTCATTTTTATTTTAACATTTAAATAACAGAAATATTTAAATTTTAATTTTGATTCAGAATTTTTAAATATATTAATTAAAAAAATATTTAAAATATTCAAACTAAAAAAAAAAGTAACTTTTATTAAAAAAAAATAATATTTTCAAAAGTAAATATATACATTTTTAATTTGCTGAATCAAAATTAAAGTAAAACAATATAAAAAAGAGATGCTCAGTTTAAAGAATTTATCTTTAACGGTTCTTGAGGTATAACGATTTAAATCCCAGAAATGGTGAAAAAACCCATCATGAAGAAAAACGCATTTTCACAAAATCCATTTCATGACAAACATTGCTTGAAAGTTAGATTTTTTAAACAAACAAAAACGAAAAAACGTAACATTTCCTCTTCTAATTAAGGGGATTCAGGGGTTGATCGAAACGGAAAAACATGAAAACAGAGCTCTCGCTTCGAGTCCATATAAAAACAGAAGTATTCAATGTAATTAATTTAAACTTTCTGATATTTTAAAGGTATGTTTGTAGTCTTATAAAATTATAAAATGAAGTACTTCAATGTAATATAATAAGAGATATAGCAGAATTTATGTAATACAATTTTCGAAAAAAAAAGTTATGTGTTATATCACCAACACCAAGATATCTTAACGTTGAATTGACATAAAAACCTAATTTTTGCTTTAAAATGATCCGGAAACTTTACTCTATAGAATGAATTAAGGATATAACTATCACTCAAAAACAACATTATTAATAAAACTCTCAAATTTGAAAATTTAAAAAACTCCTAAAAAATACAACTTTTTTTTCATTAAAAATACTCAAAATATTAAACTATCTAAACTATATTAATTAATTCTATAGATAATAATGTTATACGCATGCAAAAAAAAAAAAAAAAAAAAAAAAAAAAAAAAAAAAAAAAATTAAGCCATTTTATCAAATAGTTTTTTTTTTTTTTAAATCTTGGTGTTAGTCGTCAAAAATCAAGTTTTGAGAAAACGCGACTTAAAGTTGAAATTATATGGGTGCGGCTATGAAAGTGTTGATACATAAATGCTTATAACTCCGTTAAAAAGGCAAATATTTTTATGCGGTTTTTTGCATTGAGTTCAGAATTAATTGAATAATAAAACTAGATCATTAAAAAAATCTATTTTTGAAAAGTTTTCAACCCCTGAGCCCCCTTAAGGTAGAAACAGGATTTAAACATTATTTTTAGTTTAAAAAACAGAAAATTTTAATGCAAATATTTTTTCTTTTTAGAAAATTCGAAGACTTGTGTTCCAGACCTCCTTAAAATTTAAACAAAATGCTACATAATACATTCATTAATTATTAGAATATTACTATTTTAGCTTTGTCATATGTGGTATTATCTCATAAAATTCTCATCCGTAAAGTAAAATAAGTTTCGAGAACAATACGGCATCACACCTTTTTCTACTCGTGTCTTCAACTAGGTCTGCTTGGATATTGATAAAAAAAATCATTTATCTGTCATTGATTAAAATAATTTATTTTATATAAAAAATAAATTAAAATTATATTTCTATTTTTACCATTACAGTAATATTTTTAGCAATGATATCCGAAGAGGCCATTTCAAATTTTCTGTAAATATACCAAACATTTTTATTAATATGCTTTACTTCTTGAATGATTGGTTATGAATGCTGCCAAAATATTACGATGGTCGGCTAAAACTCCATAAGTGTGCATGTCACCAAATTTGTCACCAAACAATAGCGATGTTGGCAACAATACAATGAAGGTTTCAAATGTAGCAAAAGTATGACAGCAGATATCTATCAGAAGTATTTGATTATTACTTTCTTCTATCTTTAGAAAAAAAAAAAAGTATTGGATTCGTAAAAATTTTTGAATTCCGGTTTTCACCGGATTTACCCGATTTAGGGGTCAGAAATTCCAAAAAACGTGTTTTTACAAAATGTCTGCCTGTCTGTATGTGACATAAATATTGTGGGCACTCTAAGTTAAGAAATAATGCTCGGAATTTCACAAAACTTTAGTTTCAGTTAGACATTGATATAAACTAGATGTGATTAACTTTTGGTGTATCAATTCCAACATGTGGCGCTGCTATGCTGCCTTTTTTCAAGATTTCCACAATAGCTATATCTCAAGAATTAACGTACGGATTTTCATAAAACTTTAGATTTCATTAGTCCTTGATATAATATAGTTTTGAGTATATTTTGGTGTAAATCGTAAAACAGGTGGCGCTGCTATGTGGTATTATTCATGATTATCGCACTAGCTCTCTCTCAGAAACTAAAGCTCGAATTTTCATATAACTTCAGATTCAGTTAGTCCTTGATGTAAATGATCATTCTTTAGTTTTTGGAGTAAATCGCTCAACAAGTGGAGCTGCTATGCGGCATTATTCATGATTATTGCAATAGCTCTATCTCAGGACCTAAAGCGCGGATTTTCATTAAACTTTAAATTCAGTTAGTCCTGTTTTTAGAGTAAGTGGCTCAACAAGTGGCGTTTCTTCCAGCTTTTTTTTTTTTTTTTTTTTTACGATTTTTGCATTTTAAATATTATAACAAGGATTTCCATCAAATTTCAGATTCATTTAGAACTTGAAATAAGTTGTTGCTGATTAGATTTTGGTGTAAATTATATTACTGGTGACGCTGCTATATTTCATTTTTGTGGAAGTAATAACGTATGTGAGATAGGAGAATGTTTTGGAATTGCCACATCCGACTAGTTCACAGAATGATAGGAAAATATTTCATCAAGTCAGCTGCATATTTAAGTAAGGCTTAAGAAAATCTTTAAATTTATCCAATCAATCGGCTTTAACTAAATAAATTATACAAAAGATATTTGAAAAAAGTAAATAATGATAGTATAAAAAACTTTTTTTTCTGTTTAAAAAAATTTGTCCCACAATAAACTGGCAAATATCGTGTCACAAAGTAAATGCATTTCAGAAATAAACCATTAAAACATTATGCGAACTTAAAAGAATCGATATTTTATTTTTATATAATCATCTGAAAAACAGACCAAGTTACAATAATAAGATTAATTTTGTGCCATGTTCAGTAAAATTCGTCGATTGGCGACATAACCGCTTACGGAACTTTCCCCCAAAGTTCCACCCAATCGCGGTACATTACAATTTTTCTCCCCATATAGTACACCTGTAAAACTCTTTTTTCAGCATTAAGAGTATTTCTGAGGTAAAGAAACTTCTTTCATTTTGTAATCAAACTGATGTAAGAAATGGACTTACGCGAATACTAATAATTTTGCATTTCAGTTCAGTTGCGTAAGAAAATGGAGGGGTGGGGGGATTCTAACTAGTATGGTCAAATGATTTAATTTATGTCGGACGTCCTGCTTTTTAGGGGATAGTAGATGTGTTTGGCGGAATTATGCCATGGGACATCGAATGTTCCGAATTTCAGATTGCTCTATCTCTTTTAAAATTTCTCACGCATCATGCTATTTTTTTTTTTTAATTCTCGCGATACTGAAGAATAAAATAAAATTAAATTAATCAGACTCTTTAATTTTTAAACACATCATTACGATGGTTTTTAATGGGCAATAATTATGGCAGATTGTTGATAAAGATTACATTCTAAAGAGGCATAAATATAACGATGTAAAACTCACACACAAACTACAGTTTCGTTCAGGGGAGAATGAAGGACTAAAAACTATCTACAGAAAAATTTTCTTTTAAATTAATAAATGCTTTTTTTTTTTTTTTTTGTAAGCTTAACAATCTGAGATTATAAACAAAGTATAGAACATCATCCCTTAAATTTATTCATTCATTGTTATTTAGTGAAATACCCAAAGTTCGTAAATCTTCACTTCACAACCTTGCCCTATTTGTAGAACAGCTCAGATTACCAAATTTTCACAAGTAATGTCTTTTTTTTTTTTTTTTTTTTTTTTTTTTTTAATTTCTGTTTCGCTACATAAACAAACTTTAAAATTGACACATACTACTTGTAATCATATTAAGTTTAGTTTTAATAATAATTTTTTTTCTCATATTTTGAAAATGGTTAATTTTTATTATTGACTTTGGCATGAACACATTAATATTTTTTGATTTTTGCTAATTGCTTGAAAAAATATCCTAATATTCTTTCAAAATTTATTAGATAAAAAGAGACATCCTGTATAGTAAATAACAAAATAAATTAATGAAAATAGTTTCGTATAGCAATATATATATTTTTAAATAAATATTGCAGTTACAACTTTGCTTTTAATATTGAAACACAGTACATAAGCAAAGACAATAAGAACATAGACTAATTTAATTTCATAAAAATAGGATTTTTGTTGTAATAGTATAATCACACTAGAGGTCTGGACGGGCTCGGGCTTGGCCCGTGGTCCGTACCCGGCCCGGCGGAAACTTTTAGAATTTTCTAACTAGCCGGGCCGGCAGAATTAGAATAGTTTTTTCAACGGGCCGGGCCGACAAACAAAATAAACGGGCCATACTGACCGGGCCGATAAAAAAATTTTCGGGCCTGCCGGCCTGTTCTGAAGATTTAGGAGAGAAACGATAAAATATGACCTTTTTTCAGCGAAAATGGTTTTAACGAGAATAAATACAAATGTGCGTCATCACGATCCGTACTAGTTTAACAGCATCCATATAAAAATGTAACTTGTACAGTGCAGAGATAGGCATCGGACAGTTACATTGTGTGTAACCGTTTTTTTTAATATTTTTTTTAGCTGACTTTTGCCGGGCCGAGATCAAGCTTGCATTATTTTTCTACAGATAGACTTGCCGGAACCCAACAAGACTTAATTGTTCTCAAGATCTGTAGGGCACACAACATGATTTGTAAAGCTATTAACAGCGATAAAGAACTTACGTTAGATTAATCTTTGGATATATACTTCTTGATGGTTTTTAAATTAATTTCTCAATAACGCGAAAGTTTGGCACATTTTCAGATTAATTTTTAATTGTAAATATATAAAAGTAATAAGCCTGACTATTGAAGAGATTTGGAATCGAATAGCGTTTTTCATTTTTGGTAAATAAAATATTTGTATAACCTTGTTGAGATACAATAATTTCTCAAATGGTTGCATGTTTTTCACCCTTCCCATGCTATCGCTTCGGAAATTCTATTCAAAACGCTAACTAAGACAATTTTTTCTTTTCTTGCAGTATTCTTAAATTGCTTGTATCCAAAAATGGGTAACGCCATTCGATTATATAGTTACTGAATAAAGACACTTGCTAATCTTATGCGTTTCTGAGAAAAAAATGAATTTAGAAATGTATCAGAAAGGCGCTTCTTTGAATTAACGAATGAATTTGGATTTAAAATCTTTAATTAAATGATATAGAAATATTTTTATAAATCTTCTTTTAGTAAATAGCTTCAAAAGTTACGATGTTTTTAACTTTCTTTCTTTTTTCTTTTATTCTAACCCATATTAATTTTTTAATGAATCTTTATTTGAATGTTGAAAGCTTAAGAATCTAAGTAATGATTAATGTTGCTAATGTGTATTTCCTGTAAAATATACTGTAAAATCATTCCATAGATATTTATGCAGTATTCTTTAAAGGAATCTTAATTATATGTTAAAAGTCTGAATTTTTTAGAAATCGTAGAAATGGTAACGGGCCAAGACGGGCCGGGCCTAAAATATAAAAATTTAAACGGGTCGGACCGGGCCTGGGCCGAACTCTTGAATTTTACAACGGGTCGGGCCGGGCCCGGGCCTGGAAATTCCGGCCCCTGCCGACCTCTAAATTACACTAAAAATGTTATAAAAGTAGAAATCCGAAAAAAACCTTAAAATTCTAAGCAAAATCTGACCGCACATTAAAAAAAATCTAGCCTGGGAACAGTGGTACATCATAGAACATGCAATAAAGTGATGAAATATTTCAAATCGAAAAAAGACATTGACTCAAAAGATAATTCGCGGCAGAAGAATATTTTGCACTCTACAAGAGAATATTTCCCGCAAACGTGAAAAGATTAAAGAAAAAAAAATAAATATTTTGTAATTTAGTAAAATTATGTTAAACTTAGTTATAATAAACCTTTTCTGAATAGTTATGTTCATAGACTGGGAGGTGGCCGCACAGACAATTATCGCATCGAGTTCATGGCTGAAATTCCAGAATTAGTTCAAATTCAATTTGCACATTAAAACGCAATCGGTCTGTCAAGCGATATCTTTGGAGGAAAACACCAGATACTCGAATTAAAGGGTTGACTCACATATTTATCATTTATTTTCCTGTCCCCAAAGGTATGAAAACATGGAGTACTTGTAGAAGGAAAACACGAAGGTAAACCTGAAAGTCAACCACTAAAATCAAGTTTTCAGGTGTTTTCCACCAAGATATGATTGATGCAAAATTCTGGTCACTTCTAAATTCTTGTCACTTGTAGAATTATTATTATTATTATTTTCATTAAATAAGCCAAACGTTATTTTAAGACAATTCTGGTAAAAGATGCTTGAAAGTCCTTTACGAACGCTGTTACATATGCACTGCATATTATCAAACATATAAATAAACGCTTTTCGGAACACTTTTTGTCCCCAAGTTCACAAAACATTATTGTGTTGTGAAGCGTTTTTGGGTTGTGATTGTCTTCTTAATATGTTCCAAATGTGTTGTTCTCTAGAAATGTATTCTCAACGTATTGCAAAAGTATTGCTATCTAGAAATGTGTTCTAAAAATAGTGTTGTTAAATTGTGTTGAAATAGTGTTTTAAATAGAGTTGATGAAAATAGTTTCTTAAAATAGTGTTGTGCTGCTCAGCACTTTGTCCCTAAATTACTAACACATTGTAAACATCACACAATTTAGAACACCATGAAACAACACGTGTAAAACACTTTCGAAATATTTTATACATGATGCCTTTAAAATTACACAATTTTAAAAATGTATGTTTAGAAACATGTTTTGAAAACACATTCTCTCCTCTTGTAATTTTTAATATTATTTTTTGTACAATTTTTTTTATTTTAATTTTATTATTATTATTTTTTTTTGTACAGCATATTCGCAACACATTCACAACACACTCGAAAAACGATTTTAGTTGGAAGTTTTGATTTTTTGTGATGAGTTAGTGTTGCAAAAGTGTTTCATGCATTTGCAGTGTAGGACAGAAACAACTTGTAAAAAGTTATGAAACTTGTAAAAAATGAAACTTTTGAAAGCTACTGAATTGAAAATTTATATTATACTATCTCATTAGTTTGTATGATAACAATTTTTTATGAAAATTTTAATATTTTTATGTGTGGTAAAAAAAAGGTGTGTGTGTGCGTGGGGGGGGGGGGAGGTAAACATAGCTTAGAAATGCACACAAGGCACATTTCCATTCATTAGCGAATTTAGCAGGTGATCGCGACCAAACCGCACACAAATATGAAATTAAGTGTCATTTAATATTGCATTTTGTTCGGAAAATGCACCTCCAGAAGTACAAAAGAATAGATACATTTCGAATGTCCGAGCGTGACATATCGAATGGAAATGCAGCCCCAGCTGCTGCCCAGTTACAGGACGCCACACGTCAGTCGAGTGTGGTCGTACGGAGTTTAGAGATCGAAAGGTCATTCCATGTGGAGTCGTACAAACGCAGTGGCGTAAGGGTGCGGTGAAAAGTCAGCTGCTGCAAGTATAATAAGCTGCTTGGACAAAAGAGAGAGAGAAATGGTATCTGGTAGCTGATTCATTTCTTTGTTTTCAAATTTTTAGCAATTCAGTTCGAAGAGCTTTGTTGAAACCCCAATGGTGCTGGCAGAAAGAAATTCAGGGAACGACAAGTTTTTGAAGCAGATGTGACTTGTAAATAAGTATGAGAAAAGTTAAACTAAGAATTTTTGCCAAAACTTTCTTCCTTCAGACCAACCTTTAGTATGAAACAATTTTTAAACACATCAACCTTAAAACTAAAGTAGAAATTTAACAATTAATAAACGTTAAATATTCAAAAATAAATTTCTACGAGCATTTTTTTACAATTGAGAATTGGAACAGCATATTTTTATTTGTTAGGCGAGAAGATTCTCCATCAATCGTCCTTTAAAATAAAATTAAACTCCACGAACATGTAAGGAAAACATAAATAACAGATTCCAAATTCAAAATTTCACATTTTAAACAGTTCAACTTATTCAATTGAAAAATTTCGTTGAAACCCCATGATCACTGGTAGAAAGAAATCTAGAGAGTTATAAGTTCTTGAGACAAATGTGACATGTAAATAAACCATGAAATAAGCTTAACTAAAATGTTTTTTGTCGAAAACGCCTTCCCTTCTTGCCCACTTTTGTGAAGACATTTTTAAAACAAATTAACGTAAAAAGCAATGCAGAAATGCATCAATTCAGAAACATTAAATATTGAAAAATAAATTTATACGAGCATTTTTTTTAAATTGAGAATTGGAACAGTATATTCTTTTTGCTTAGCGTACTGATCCCTCATCAATCCCCTTTTAAGATAAAATTGAACTTCATGAACATATAAGGAAAACATAAATTCACATTTTAAACAATTCAGTTCATTTAATTGAAAAACTTTATTGAAACCCAATGAGCACTGGCAGAAAGAAATCGCGAGGGACATGTTCTTGAAACAAACATGTAAATATGACATGTAAATAAACCATGAAATAATCTGAGCTAAAATGTTTTTTGTCGATTCCTATTCCCTCAAATTTTTGCGCAAGTCAATTTTTAGAAAATTAACGTAAAAAGCAATGCAGAAATTCAACAATTAAGAGACATTTAATATTCAAAGTTTCTTGGAGCGTTTGTTAAGAATTGAAAATTTAAATAGTATATTATTCTTTTCGTCAGGTGGGTAGAGCTTCGTGAATTCCCTGTATAAGATCGACTGGAAGCACATGCATACCCCCCAAAAGTACTTTTTCCAGAAATTCTCTTTTCACAATGTTCTTTTTGATTAAAATTTGCCTTCTTAGTTCTTCTTTATTTTTAATTACTTTAAAGTCATTTGCGAATGAAATAGGCTATTTTTTTAAAATCAACAGAGATAAAGAAAACTCAGTTTATTAATCCAGGAATGCGCAATGGCGTATATCTGCCACATCTAGCTTGCGTCTATGTCTTCATTAAATTATATTAATAAAAGTCGTATTTTAACTAAACATTATATGCGAACACAATAGCGTAAGGATAAGATGCTGCAAGTATAATAAAGTGCTTCGACGCAGTTCTTTTGATTAAGGCCGATTATCTGCGCAAATGATATAGTTCCAAGGGATAGTGCTCTCTTTGGGGGGGGGTCTTTCTCATCTAACTCATATTTATTCAAGAAAATCCAAGGTTCGAAGAAAATCAAGGAAAACTCCGAGCGATTTGACCGACGGAAGCGATTGGTGACTTTGACACAGAGATAGAAAATGCTCTCTGGTAAAAGATTCATGTTTACAAATTTCTAGAATTTAGCTCATTTTTTGGAAAGTTTAGTTAGCCTGGTTGGCCTCTTAAAAAAGGAACCTAGGGAGAAAAGATTTTGGAACATATGTGCCTTTAGTTCTGTCAGGTCATGTTTTCAAAAATGAAGAATACAAACAAGAAATGTTGAATTAAGAATTTTTCGTCAGAGCAAGACAATTATTATACAACTATTTATCAAGATAATCATTAAAACTATCAACACAAAAAGCAATACAGAATTTTAACAATTAAAACATAGTAAATATTCAAAAATAAGTTTCTATTAGCATTTTTAAAAATAAAGAATTGAGACAGTTCATTCTTTTTTTTCCCCGTCATATAGGAAAGGTTCCCTCCTGAATCCTTTCTTCAAAATAGAAATACATAAACGTGAAAATGTAAACAATTAAAATTGTATTTCACCGGAGAAGTACCCATCCCCTCTTCAACGTAAATTCTTCTTCTTTTTTATATAGGTGTTTAATTATTCCAAAGTCGCTTTAGAAGAATAAATTTTAGTATATTTTTTTAAATCATGAGATATAAAGAAATTTTCGTTATCTAAATTTCGAAATTCAGTAAAGGATAATAGTTTCCTTTTAGGTTAAATCATGTTACATTTTTTCTTAAACTTATTTATTTATATTTATTTTATTCTTATATATACATACATATATATTGTAATAATATCATTAATAATTGTTGTGATGAATTTCGTTCCCACGCTTCCAAAATTACCCCCCACGACGGGAATCCCGGAGAATTCTCAGAAGGAGAAATACATCTTTCTCCACTCTCAAAGTAGACATAAGAAAGTCAGCCGATTTCCATAAAAGCACTTAAAGTGAACTCTTCGATTAATGCATATGGTCGTTCCGCCGATTTTAGACCCCACGGAAGATGAGCCTTTGAAGTGTTGAGAGAGACCGCTATGGCGATGATTTCCACAAGTAAGAGAAAGATATTTCTCCAAGGCGACCGCTGTGCAAGAGTGAAAGAGGCGGGTCATCCCAAGGAATGATGGATGAGGGAAAACGGGATAAATAGAGCGAGGGGATACTCTAGGGGATTTCTTTTGCTGTTCGGATGCGGAGCGTTAGAGACGGGGGAGTAGGCCCTCGTACTCAGAGAGAGTAGTGACCAGTGTTTTACTCTTGGAGAAGAATTAATAGGCGGTTAATGCCTATGTGGAAGAACTTGTGGAGAACAACTCCTGATAAACTTTTATCATATTAACGAGTGGCGGTAAAGCCATTTCAAATTCAGTACGAACAATCTTTTCAATCTGTTGTGGAGAACCCATCTTTTATTTTGTTATAAGTGGAATGGATTTCCTTGTAATGAACTAAATAAATTCTAGTGAAATCTGATCCAGCCTCTTGCCGCTATTTTTCGACCCGCTACCACACAACGCCGACAGGAGGTCTTATAACTGGTGGCAGCTTAGCGGATTCTTACACCAGAAAAGAAAAGTTGTTTGGATATTTTAGTCTGCCCCAGTGTGTGATAATAGCGCCCGCCCAGAAAGACGACGCTAATAGAAGAGCATCAAGCCTGACCGTGCCTCAGCAACCAGAGAAAAGATATAGGAGTGCCTCAGCCGTGCCGCAGCAAATTGAGAAGGAGCCCCAGAGTCCTTCAGCTATACCCAAGGAGCGCCAAGCTTCAAGTGCCTCGAAATCAAGGACCACTGACCGCTGACAAGTGGAGCCCGAGAAAAGAAACCCTCCGAGCCAGACCCAGGAGCAACCGGGACCGACCTCTTCAGAAAGACGTGCCAAGCAGAAAAAGGTAGGCTCATTTTTCTTTGAGTGGCCTCAGATTGGAAATTTAGTGTATTTATAGTAAAATATTGTCATGATTCTAAACTTAAACTTAAGTTAAAAAAAAAAAAATTATTTCAGTGAATTTCGATTTAGGTCAAATTAATTAAAGTTATTCATAAAATAATTTAATAAGTAAGTAATATCTAGCTGTAAAAAAATTCTCGAGGTTAGAATTATTTTGTTTTTCTCTAAAAACATTTTGATAAGCCAGTGGGTAAAAAAAAAAAAGGCTCTTTTGAAAAAAAAAAAAAAAAAAAAAAAAAAAAAAGAAAGGCCTTTATAAAATTTAATAACTTAGTTACTAAATTTAAAATTTTATTAACGGTTAGTGCTGTAACATATTTCTGTTGACTATTGTATGTTAGGACAGGTATTGGTAAAAAAATTTTGTATTTAAATTAGTAAATGTTTCTGTTAATAATCTGTGTGAGTGCCCAATCCAAAAAAATCCAAGTTGTTTTTCTGTGACATTTCAGAAAGTTAGTTATTATTTGTGTTTTTGTGTGCATAGGGATCTTTAAGTTTACGAAAAATTTATTTTATTAAGACTAAATTACAGAATTGAAGAAATGGTCTGAATTAGAAATCCTTATATATCTATTGAATTGTGTTTAGAAATTTTTATTTTCTTATACATGCATAAAATTTGGATTGTGAAATTGTTAACGATTTAGTTAAATGCATTTGATTTTTTGGGTTCTTGTTAACTGATTTAAACTTAACGGAATCATGGCAAAAATTACGTCACTCACATATTGTAGGAAGGCAGACTTACAAAATTTGGCAGAAGTCCTAGGGGTGGAAATCGAACCGGATGATAATATGGCAGCTATTATTAGGAAAATTGAATCCGCGAGCGATTATGATCAAACTCTTGCTTTAGCTCAAGCTGAATATATAGTTAGGGATCGCGAAGAGGAAAAACAAAGGTTAGAACAAGAAAAACAATGGGAAAGGGAGGAGAAAGAAAGGGAGAGACAAGATAAAGAGAAGGAAAGGGAATTTACACTGGAACAGCTGAGATTATCCCAAACCTCAGAGAGACGTAATTCTACTGCGAGTAGTAATGCTGAACGTCAACCTAAGCTTGCACTTAAGACTGTAATGCACCGCTTTGACCCCGATAAATCCGACATAACTCTTTTCTTAAACTTATTCGAACGACAAGCTAATAGAGTAGGTATCGAAACTGAAGACTACATAACTCATTTACTCTCTTTATTACCCATAGACATAGCGGAATTGATCTTGCGCGAACCGGCTGACCAAATTGAAAATTTCGCACATGTGAAAGCATTATTACTGGCCAGGTATAGGCTGAGTCCTGAAGCTTATAGGGTAAAATTAAGTAGCATGCTAAAAATCCTGGAAGCCCATGGAAAGATTTAATCTTTGAACTTGACAGTTTTCTCGAAGGATGGTTACACGGTTTAGGAATTTCAGATTTTTCGGCTCTGAAAAAGTTATTGATAACGGACCAAATCAAACGTCGTGCCCCCACGGAACTAAGAGAGCACTTCATAGACTCTTGGGCTAATTATACGGATCCCCTAACTCTAGCAACAAAATTAGATGAATACGAAGCTGTTAAGGTATCACAAAAAAAATCGTGGAACACCGGAAACGCAATAGACAGGAGAGGCGATAAACCAAAAATTGATGACAAATCGCGAGAAAGGAAAAACGAAACTGAAACCAATTGGAGGAAGAGAAATGATAACACAGAACGGCAACGGGTTTTCGAACGACCTAGTGGAAGGAAATGCTTTTTGTGTTCTAGTTTTTCCCATGTGAAGGCCGATTGTCCAGAGAATGAAAAAAATAAAAAACCTGTAACAAATGTTCGACATATTAGCGACGGAACTAAATTCGAAAAAGGTTTCCAACCTTATTTGGGTCGCGCAAAAATTAATGGAGAGGAAATAGTTACACTCCGAGATTCGGGCAGCTGCCAAGATGTCATCCCAGGACGATTAATTAAACCTGATCAACTAGACGGGAATTACGTTTGGATTACGCAACCTTTGATGAACGATGTACGTTGTTTACCTACGGCGATAATAGATTTAGAAATTGAGGGGGCAGGTTCCATCCGAACTAAAGCTATAGTAGCAGAAAAGGAAATTGACATGGATTACTATATCTTGGGAAATGATACTCAGAAATTAATTGAGGAAGGAAAAAAAATAATCCCGCAGTTTTAAATGCCGTTCTCACCCGCAATCAGACTAAATCAATTCTGAAAGAGAAAAAATCGGGTTCTCTGGAAGGGGAAGAAAGGGAAGGCATTGTATCAAACAACCCCAAAGTTCCTATTGAAGATGCTACTATTGTATTGTACGAAAGCTCTTCCGAAAAAGGGGAGGAGACATCTCAAACGGAAGAAGATGTATTGATTGTTCCGGACCTGGAGCCAGACGCGTGTTCAATTTTAGGGGAAGTCAAAAAGGCAGATTTCGTGAAAGCTCAACAAGATGATGTAGAATTAAATGAAGTGCGCGAGAAAGCGAAAAAAAATAAATCGCATTACGAAATTCATAACTCTATTATTGTACGAAAGTCAACTGATCATAGAGGGAATGTAAGAAAACAATTGATTATTCCCCGGAAATTTAGACAAGGAATTTTAACGGCTTGTCATGAAGGGATTTCTTCACACACGGGAGAAAAAAAAACGAAAGATAGACTATTACGATATTTCTTTTGGCCAAACGCAATTAAGGAAACGGAAGAGTTCGTTAAGTCGTGCGATATTTGTCAACGCGTTGGACGAGCTGGTGAAGATAAGAAAGCACCGCTAACTTTGGTTCCTATTATATCCGAAGTTTATTCCAAAATCTCCGTAGATTTGGTGGGCCCACTTCCGTTGTCAAAAAAGGGAAATAAATACCTTTTGACGGCTTTATGTGCATACTCGCGATGGGCGGAAGCGATTGCAATTCCTAACATGCTTTCGGAGACGGTTGTGGAAGCGCTAATTACCGTATTCAGTCGAATAGGATATGCAACTGAAATACAAACTGATTTAGGACGCAGTTTTATCTCCAGTCTAACGACTACGTTTTTAGATAAATTCGGAGTAAGACTAAGACATTCTAGTGTGTGTAGGCCTAGCTCAAACATGGTAGAAAGATTTCACCGGTCCGTTAAAAAATTATTAAAGTCTTTGTGCTTAGAAAATGGAGAGGATTGGGAGTCAAATTTGCCTCACGCCCTATTTGCACTTAGGACGGTGGTCCATGAATCTACCGGGTTCAGTCCGGCAGAACTTGTTTTCGGCCGAAATCTCAGAACGCCTGAAACATTGTTGTTCGAGCAGTGGACGGAGGAAGGTCCCGAACACGAATTAGTTACGGAGCATGTATTCAATCTGGCAAATAGATTAAAAAGATGCCGGGAACTTGCCGTCGAAAACATGACGAACAGCCGGGAGAAAAGGAAATTCTATTACGATAAAAAGGCAACTGAAAGAAGTTTCGAGCCGGGCGATGAAGTTTTAGTACTAGCCACGAACAAACCAAATAAGATGTATATTAAATGGATCGGGCCGGGAAAAATCGACTCGAAAATTTCAGATACAAATTATTTAGTGAGTGTCCCAGGGCGACGCGAGAAATCACAAATCTACCACGTTAATTTGCTGAAACCATACGTAAGACGCGTAGTAAAAGTAAATATTTTGCCTAGCAAAGTTTTCGACTCTGAAGAATCCCCGGATCTTGAAATAGATTTTCCATCCGTCGATTCAAACAGTTACAGTTTCGAGAAAATAGTAAAAGACGGGAATTTAAAGGACAGATGTAACCCAAACCAATTATGCGAATTGAAAAATCTGTTAGACGAATTTCAAGACGTGTTTTCAAATGACCCAGGATTAACTCATCTGATCGAACATGACATAGAATTGAGCGAAGATAAACCGGTGAGAACAAGACCATATCGTACCTCCGTTAGACAAAATGAAATCCTGAAGAGAGAAATCAAAAGAATGTTAGAATTAAAAATAATAATAGAGGGGGAGTCAGATTATACTTCCCCCATGATTTTAGTGGAGACCCCTGGCAAGGATCCACGTCCCTGCATTGACTATAGACAATTAAATGCTATTACTAAACCTGAATTTTTTCCGCTTCCCAACATTGAAGAAAGAGTGGAACGGGTCGCAAATGCGAAATACATAACTGTGCTAGATTTAACCAAAGGTTATTGGCAAATTCCTATGACCCCCAGAGCGCAGAAACTCGCCGCATTCGTCACGAATTTTGGGAGTTATTTACCTTTGGCAATGCCTTTTGGATTAATAGGGGCTTCGTATAGATTCTCTAAATTCATGTCCAAATTATTACACGGACTAGAAGAATATTGTCTTCCTTATCTGGACGATACAGCAGTATTTTCCAACACTTGGGAGGAACATCTCATACATTTAAGGACAGTCTTAATTAGGATTAAGGAGGCTAGGTTGAAAATTAAAATTGCAAAATGTAAATTCGCACAAAGGACAGTAAAATATCTCGGACATATTGTCAGGGAGGGGCAACGAAAACCTTCAGATGTCAAAATCAGGACTATCGTAGATCTGCCAACACCGAGAAACAAAACTGAAATAAGGTGATTCTTGGGAATGTCAGGTTATTATGCCCGGTACATAAAAAATTATGCCGACATCGTTGAACCTCTTACGAGTGCTTTAAAAGGAAAAAACAAAAGGGAAAAAATAGTTTGGAACAGCGAAATGGGGGAAGCGTTCGAGAAATTAAAAAAGAAATTAACTGAAGATCCCGTGCTATACGCCCCCAATTATGAATCCGAATTTATAATACAAACGGATGCTTCAGAAAAGGCTATGGGTATAATACTGGCCCAGAGACAAGGCTCAGAAGAGCATCCGATACTTTTTCTAAGTAGGAAATTCACAGACGTAGAAAAGAATTTTAGCGCTTCAGAACGCGAATGCGCCGCTATAATTTTTGCAATAAAGAAGCTAAGACATTATATTGACGGTCAGAAGTTTTCTATACTGTTTTGACGGCACGACGGCAACGTCAGATTGATTAAAAATGTATGTGAAAATTTGTATTTGTAATCCCTGAGTAATTCTTAAGCTCTGATGAAATTTTACCATTACTGAATAATATGTAAATAAAATAGGGATATATATATATAAAGGCCGTGATTATATTACCAAATTAATGAATCAAAGCATTAGGCATAATATACAACAAGACAATATGTAAATTTTAAACGTTATTTATTTCTTTTTATTTTTAGATAAAAGACACTTGCATCACTATTCGAAATAAACATAATTCACAATAATAAGAAATCATATCATTATTCTCTCTTTCAGATAAAAGACACCTGCATCATTACTCAACATAAATATAGTTTACAATAATAAGAAATCATTTTGTTAATTTTGATTCCAATTACAACAATTAATTCACGTAAGCTAAATTAAGAAGTTGCCCTAAACTATGCCCTCTGATTCCCTATCACTAACAGCTATAATGACAATTGTTCAGTGCTAGATTGTACCAACAGTAAAAATCGCTTACCAGTTAAAATTAGAAGGCACCGTATGGACATCTCTGGAAACATAACGGATGAACAGGGCTAGGAACGTAGCTACAGCTGCTCCACTAGATTTATCCCACAGGCACTCTCACAAGATTATAAGTTTTCGATTACTCAAACTCCGCATTCGTAAATTTTACTAGAACCTTTCCATTCCTCCTATCGTCTAAAAGTGTGTCCCTTTTTTTTAGTTCCCCTATCTTAATACTCCTTTCCTTATTATCATTTTTTCGTTTTTCCCTCCTACTCTTTTTAGCCTATTTTTACGTGCAAAATCCAATCTTAGCTGCTTTCTTTATTTCCAAGACTCTTATTGGATTCTTTTCTCACAAAGACCTTTCTAGCATTGGCTTGCGAACCCCTTCTTTAATATTTAAATTTGTTTATTATTGCAGTTCCCTCGGTACGTGATTCCTCACCTTTACGTGATGTTTTTCTTGCACCTGGATACTGTATCGAATTCATATTCTCTCGATAACAAGCCTTTTAACTTCTATTGCTATTCTCAACTGGATTCCTGACCCTATTTTTTATTTCTTCTTTGAAAGACGGGTTCCAGTCTTATAAAACTCCAGTATTTCCTTCGCTATGGTGAGGGAAGTCCTCTGAACAGAAAAAGACGCTAGAGAAAGACTCCCTTTCAAAACGAAGATGAAATTTATTATAGGGTACACGTGTGTACACCTGAGCATTTTAACAAGGTACCTTTTTTCCTACTTTTACGCACTTCTAACAAAAATCTGCTATGCAACTCTTTTTAGTAAGACATGTGAACACCTGAGCATTTTAACAAGGTACCTTTTTTCTACTTTTACGCACTTCTAACAATATTCTGCTATGCAACTCTTTTTAATAAGGCATCTTTATTACATATCCTAAATGTGAAAGCTCAATTCTTGTCTCCCACCTGTACAGCGAACTTCTCTTTTTCTTTTTTTTATTTCACTTCTACTATTATACTATTTCTTTTATTTCATTTTTCCTACCTTCCCTTTTCTTTAATAATCTGGGGTTAGCGACTCAACAAAATATAGCGACTGTTTGAGAAAAGAAAAAAAAATAAAATAAAAAAAAAGAAAAATGCTCTGAGTGCAGGTGAATCAGAAAGCATAAATGGGCAGATTATTAATAATGTCGATGATTTATACAACAATGAACTTGAGGAAAGAAAATTAAATGATTAATATGTGTAATATAACATAATACAATATTTTGCATAATAATATCAAACACTAAAAAATATATAAAATAATAAGAATAAGAATTATAAAACTTGTACACATTATATAAACTAAACAGGAAACACAAATAATTGGAATTGAGAAAAGGTTAAAATAAAAATGTTTACCAAAATAAACATAAAATAAGATTTATGTATATATATACTCATATAAATATATATATACTTACGTATGTAAATTTCATTAGAATTTTACAAATATGTTTCCTGTCTAGCAAAAATAATCAAAATTGTTTTTACCTGGAACGACAACAACAGGTTAAAATAGTAGAAAATAGTGTGATTACAATACATATTATGAATAAAGCTGAACCAATAAATTTTAGAATGAATAATGAAGTAGAAAATTTTGGCAATGTGAAAAAGTCTAGCCAATTTGCCGTAGTAGGAGTGTTCATTGATCGTGTATAGTTCATGTTCAATTGGAGCAAATCTATGCTCGGCTCGTTTAGGCAAAATTTTAAAGTTTGACATTGCATCAAAGTTGATGATTGTAGACATATTTTCTCAGAGTAGCACTTCAATTCAGCAGAAAATTGAATAGTGTAAGATTGAATTTCAGTCGTCAAACGGATGGCTTTTGTATGAATATTTATGTCCTGAAAATGAACACTGACTACACCCGCATCACACGTGCTGAGAGCTTTGAAGTTGAGTCGTGCAAGTATGGCGCATTTGTAACAACCTTTCGTAGAAATTTCCTCTTCTGCAAATTTGGGACAAACGTTTTTAGCTTTGACTGACAATTTGTAGTTTGCAAAGTATAATTGCACACGAATAGCTGAGGACAGCAATAAAGTTGATTTTAATTTGTCATCCTCTATTTGAAATAAATGTATGTCTCTTTGCAAAGGTAGTGCATGTTCCTGAGAGGATCTGAGCTGTGTAATTGCATCGGGTGCGTTTAGACATCTTAGAGTATCCTCAAAAAAATCACAACTTGTCATATCAGGATCAAAAATGAAATTTTTAGTGAAGGATGAATTCGCCTGAATTGCACCAATCTCTCCAGCTCTGGGCGAATTTTTATCACTTGCCTTTGCTAGGTAAGCTTCCGACTTTTTACCTACACGTTGAATAAAATAATCTTCCATATGTAATTGGGCCTGGTCATAAGCTCCTAAAATCGTGACTTTAATTCCAGTTTTTGTGAAAGCTGAATCAGTAACCGTTACCCGAGAAACGGTATTATTTTCATCATGTTTGAGGGAAATGTAGTATTTACAAGTATGACCTCTTATTTTAGAAACTTCATAGCTGTATAACAAGTCTGGTTCGTACCACGTTCTATAAAAGGCACATGAAGAACGGAAAATGTAACAACCCGTTCCTGGTCCTGCTTCCAAACAAGCTGAGATACCTGGATAATCTCTACTTTGAGGTGTCTCCGCTTCAAAATTTATTCCACCTCGACCAACATGCCTTTTTATGCAGTGAACACCACGACCACAGTATTCGTTGAAAACACATGATATTTGTGAAATATGATGAGTTGTGACTGGAAAAGTGAAATATTGCCTTTCCGTAGTAAAGTCACATTTTACTTCGTCTAACTTTAACGTTAACGAAAATAAGTGATTATTATTTTTGTCCGTGAACCACAAACATGATTCGGAATGCAGTGTAGGAAGTGTGATTTCAGAAGTTGAATGTAATTGACATGAACGTGTGCCATCTTGAAGTGTTTCACAGGTTTTCAGCTCCGAATTTATAATGGCATGAGTGTTACAATCAGCATTGGATACTGCGATGAGGAGGGTACAAGCTAACAGGACTATCTGGAGTGATGTAAAATTGGAATTTTGTGAATTGTGTGATTCCAAATATCCATAACTCTTTAGTAATGCTTGTTTGATAGTATTGCCGAAAAAAGCTCCTAGTAAAAGTGAGCATCGAGCCATGAATTTGATCATTTTAAGAAGCACGAGTAAAATCATATATATTATATGAAAAATATATAAACAGCTTTTTAATAATGCTTTCAAGAATTTTAAAAGTATCAAAATTAAAATTGAAAAAGTTATATAAGCTGTATACCGTATTGGTTTAGGTAGACATTGAAAATGTGCAAGCACTTCAAAACACATTATACATTGTCTTAATTGACAAATGTTTTTACCCGAGACATGGATTAATCCTGATATTGTGATCCCACTAGTGTGCAAATAAATAATTGTAATGTCTGTTTTAAATGCAAGTAGTTCAAATGGAATTTTAATCATGAGATCTTTTGGAACTGTGAGCACAAATTCAAAATCATTAGTTCGTAGGATTACTCTTCCTCTGTCAGGGAGGGTTAAAATGGGGTCATCAAACTTTATAGTTAAGTTGTGCTGCCTGAAGTAAGCCGTTTCCCCTTCCAGTAATTTACGGGAGCGTGGGTTGGGTGTAACACTAGTTCTTTTGTCGAATATACAAACTTCCCATGTGATTAAGTCCGGGTCATAAAAAGTTTCCAATTCTGTTGTTGCTAAGAGTTGTGGTTTGTGATGCGTTAAAGAGCAGAAACAAGTGTTTACTACTGTGCAGTTTCTTAGACTGCAAAATTCTTTTGTACCCGAGCAATCATTGTCACATTCACAAGGTTGGTTTCCATTGAAACAGTTGTATGCAGTGCTATTGGTGGCTACTTCGTCTTTCAGATGTCGCAAGATAAATGATGTAGGGCGTAACAGCCTGAAGTCCTTGGACAAGATGAAAGATGCTTTACTCACAATGCAATTTGAGCAATCGTGAATTTCACAAGCATTAGGTGGAATATTTATCTTCGAAGCCAAATGTCTACTTAAAGATTGACACGAGTAAATGCCTGTGAAATGGCAAACTATTCCTTTGTGCTTTCTAGCCACACTTGTGCACAACAGTACTGTAAAAAAGGAAGCAAATTTTTACTATTAGTCCCTCTCCAGCACCAAACAATTGACTTAAATAACTTTAAATGAAATAAATATGTTACATTTAATTTTTTTTTTTTTTTTTTTTTTTTTTTTTTTTTTTTTTTTTTTAGAATGTATAATACCGAAAATGGAGTGATAACTATAATTTCAAGATTTTTTTTTTTTTTTTTTTTTTTTTTTTTTTTTTTTGTTAATAGGAAGTACCCTTTTAATCCTATTAATATAAAAGTAAGCAATAAATATATACATAAAGAGGGAGAGATGGAAAAGAAAAGGCTGAGAAAAAAAAAAACAAAAACAAATAAAGTAAACATAACAAAATATGTATTAGATCATGATATATATTTTTTCTTTCCTAGAATTCAAATACATATAGTGATGTTTTATACATATAAGTTAGAATATTTGGTTGAGTATAAAAAGAAAAAAAATATATTTATTTATTTATTTAAACATCTAAAGTATGAATTCAAGAAAGATAAGGAAATATTTTAGAGTTTCAGAATTTCCTTCTTCAATTTATGTTAATTTCAATTTATTTTATTTTATTTTATTTCATCTAAATTTATTTTTATTTTATTTTTATTTTATTTTATTTTATTTTATTTTATTTTATTTTATTTTTATTTATTTATTTTTTTTTTTATTATTATTTACTTTTAAGAATTTCAACTTGTAATTAAATGTTTTAAAGAGGATAAAATGAATACAAAAACAACAATAATTCGCCCGCAAATTATTGCTAAGTTTCATTCAAAATTAAATCTGAAGAAAGTTAATTTAATCACATTTGATAAAAAGAAAAAAATTGACCGAGTTTCACCCGTGCACTATAGTAAAACAGAGTCAAGATTTTCAATCATATTTAATCAATTTTGATGTAGTTCAATTATTTGAATTTATTAATTATTCCCTTATTTATTTATATATACTTATATATTCTTAGATAGATCTAATTAATCATTCATTTAATTACGCCTTTATGTTATGTTTTAAGTTGCATTTAGTAATTCACTATTTTTATAAATTTTAATTAATATTTATTGACCAAATAACAAAACCCTATCAATAAACGCCACATATGCATACAATTAATGTCCATCATATATGGCCGTAATTCCCATGATCCATATCAACAACGCATGACATCAATATCGATGTATTAATGAGAAATATAATAAATATAATAAAGTACACTACCTATATGAAAAGTTGTTATATTTTTGTCAATATATGATGTAATAAGAAACAATTCAAACATTAAATGAAATTTTATGTACATTTATACCCTTTTTTTTTTTTTTTTTTTTTTTTTTTTTTATACACATATGTATCTGTATACTTTGTTATTTTGTGAGTTTTAACGCAAAATCAAAAATTTTCTCCGCATAATAGTCGACAGGTTGTCTTTGTCTAAAACTATATTGGGTATTTGATATTTCAGTATTCGCAGAATCATGTAGTGATGTTTGATCTACATCTGGAGTATAAATTTCGGTATCTTGCGAATCATCTGACAAATGTGGACTTTGAGGATTTGCCGAAATGCTCTCTGTACTAGGTAATTCACTTTCTTCCCGTACATGTAGTTCATTCTCTGCGACAAAAGAAGCTTCCCCACTTTCTCTGTTCAAAATGGGCGGTTCCGAAAGAATGAAAGGTAATAATTCATGGTTTTCAAATACTGCATGTGGTTTGGGAGTGTTCGTATCCTCATTCATATACATGTTTTGTGTGTATTTTGAGTCTTGAATGATACTATGAAACAAATCTAATTGCGGTTTTCTCGCTACATAGCGGATTAAACGACTTGAATGAACTTTCATCTCTTTACCCCTGTCATCCATTGCATGTATTATAGAATAATTAACATTATTGTGCTTCTTTACGATTCTCATTGGACCTACATAGTTTCGTAATTTGAGTATTTTGTTGTTTCGATCTTTTGCGGGATTATATAAATATACTAGTTCTCCTATTACAAAATTTCGAAATTTGGCATTTTTATGTTGATACGCTTCTTGTCTTTCTGCCGCACTCCTAATGCTTTCTTCTATTTTTTTGTTTGTATATTGAAGTTGGGTGATCTTTTGTTCGACAAAATCAGTGTACGAAAAATAATCTTTGTTGTTGATCTCGTTGTGTAAATCGGAAGGCAATAGCGGGTCGTAAGCTAAATGCAAAAAAGCAGGTTTTTCTCGTGTTGCCGAATGTATTGTGGAGTTATAAATGAGAGAATAATAATTCACATATTCATCCCATTGTCCAGTATTTTCTGCAAAAATTGAAAGAGATTTTTTTATATTTCTGTTGAGCGATTCGGTGGCACCGTTTGTTTGTGGATGTAGGGGGGTTGTGAAAAGCTTAACCACGCCCAATCGTTTGCATAAACGTTTAAATAAATCCGCGATAAATGAACTTCCTTTGTCACTTAATAGTTTTTCAGGAATACCGAAAATACTAATAAAATCCAAAAACTTTTCCGCTGTTGTATTTGCGGTAAGATCTGGGACTGCATAAAGTCGCAGATATTTTGTAAAATGATCTAAGAAAGTTAAAATGTAAACATTTCCTTTATTTGTTTTTTTAAAAGGGCCTACATAGTCGCAGCTTAAGTAAGCCATGGGTCTATTAGGAATAAAATTTCTCTGTATTGGGATGGGTTTTTGTACATTTGGAGATTTGAACGTATTGCACTGTATACATGATTGAACATAATGTTTTGTATCAGCATATAAATTTTCCCAATAATATTTTTCACGAATGGCATTATACGTTCTAATAAAACCGAAATGAGATATATGTTGTGCAGCTAAAATATGTGCTTTATATTTCTCTGGTGTAACTATTTGAAGAATATTGGATGATTTCCGAAATTTCGGTATAAATGCAGAATGCATGAGTAAATCGTTTTTTATTAAATAATTAGGAAAATTAAGTTTAGCTTTATGGGGGTTATTTTTTATTTCTTGAATAATTTTAGATGTTTTAGAGTCTATTAATTGTTCTCTTTGTATATCTAGGATGTTAGGAAGATCAATTTGTATAAAATTTACATTTACACTAGGAATATGTGATGAATTTGCTCTTGTATTTTTGTCATTTTCTTGAATGTCATTGTTGAATTTTTTTATTGTAAGTGTTTGTTGATCATTTTTGTCATTTAATTTGTCTTTTGTATATATAAGTATATATGCCTTTTGGTTTAAGACTTCCGTTATATTGACTTTTATTACTTTAGTATCGTCTAAAAGATACCATGTGTTTTGAGGTGTTTTGACATAAGTAAAGTAATGGCCTGATTTGTCATCTTTGCCTGAATGCACAATGATCGCTTGTAAATTGTACCAAATAGGTATTCCGTGAGATTTTTGTAAATAAGGACGCATATTTAATTTTTCTGGATATGATATATGATTAGTAATTTTTGTACTAGATTTTCCATCAAAAGCAAATCTTTTAAATTGAAAAGTGATTACTTCAGAAATTTGTGCGATTGAATTTTCCTTTTTAGCACTAACTTTAGGAATGTTACATTTACAAATATATTCTTGATCTAAAATCTCTGGTTTCATAAAATTATATATAGCGTCTTCCAACGATTTAACGTTTTGCGTTATATCCAACATGAAATCTAAATTTTGATCGTATGTGAAATTTTTCTTTTTACATTGCAAACAAGTAATTTCACTTCTAATGTTACTTCCAAAAATATCTGTAATAGACTGTGCATCTCCTTTGGAATTTAATGATTCCTTTATTCCATTTATAATGTATCTCAAAAATTCATGAGCGTCTTGTTGCTGATTAGGCACAAATTGAGGTGCTATATTTATCAGATTTTCATATAATTCAATGGGTGCAATAATTTGATCGGGGTTTTCTACAATTAGATTAATGTGACGACGTAACGCACATGTAAGACAAAATCTTGAGTTTTTACAATATTTTTCGTGTAATTTGTCACTAAATAAACATTTTAGAAAAGGCGTACAATGAGTCAGACACTGGAGAACAGCATTCATGTAACAGGAAAATCCCAAGTTTTCTAAACCGTTAATCGTATATAAATTATTTTCTTTAATAGGAAATTCTTCATTCGAACTTATTTCTTTACAATCTTGTGTGATTTCATTGAATAAACTAGGCTCCGCTTGAGAATGCGTAGAATCTTCTAAATCCATAAGAATGTGTGAATTTATTTCACTCTTATTTATATGATTGTTATTTGAATAACAATAATTTGGAATATTTAAATTATTACTTTTTTGAGTAAAATTTTCACAATTTGAATGTACATTTGATGTAGAGTGTTTTCTTTTTGAAATATGTTGTGTAGAGTCATTTAAATGTGAAGTAGGACGCATAGGATCTTTTTGTGGAGAGAAAGAATTTTGATGAGTAATATTTTGCTTGTGTGTAGAGTCGTGTGTGAAAGAATTACTTGATGAACTTGTGCGAGAATTTTGTATTTGTTTATTTGTTTGACTTGTTGTCTCTTGGGGAAAATTTAAAAGTTGTGTTTTTCCGTTCGTTTCATTTCGTTGTTTACTCAAATCCGATGCACTATTACTGAAATCCCTAGAAAGTATATCCGCTACTATATTCTCTTCTGATTTAATTAATTCAAACGTATACTGATAGTCATTTAAAAAAGCTATCCATCGAGCAACTCTGTCACTAATTGATTGTAAATTACTAAGTTTAGTAAGAGCGGCATTATCACATCTTATCGTAAATTTTCTACCATAAATGTAGTATTTAAAATGTGCTATGGCCTGAACAATAGCCATGAGTTCTTTCTCGAAAATAGTGTATCGGCATTGAGTTGGATTTAATTTTTTTGAAAAATATCCGATCGGACGAATGATCCCATGTTCATCTTTCTGGCCTAACATCGCACCAAGAGCCAAGTCGCTCGCGTCGCAAGAAAGAAAAAAATGTTCCTCAAATTTTGGATGAATTAAAATTGGTGGTGAAATTAATTTTTGTTTCAGAGTATCAAATGCCAATTGCGTTTCTTCCGTCCATTTGAATTTCTGATTTTTTTTTGATAAGTTCGTGAGCGGTGCAGCTAATTCTGAAAAGTTTTTAATATGTTTTCTATAATAGCTTACTAAACCATGAAAACGACGAACTTTCTTAACTGTATTAGGCACAGGAAAATCTTTTATTTTTTTTAAATTATCTTGAAGTGGTTTAATACCTTGAGAGGATATTTCGTGACCCAAAAATTCTGTTTTTGGCAGTAGAAATGAGCATTTTTCCGGATTTAATGTAAGTCCGAATTCTCGGAAACGTTCAAATAATTTCCTTAACTTATAAATCATATCCTCTTCATCTTTCGATGGGACGCAGAAATCATCAATGAAATTTACTATATTTAGATCAATTATGGGGGCTAAAAGCCTATCAGCTAATTCAGAGAAGACTTCACTACTCAACGACAATCCTTGTGGAAGACAGACATAACGATAAGAACCAAAAGGGGTAGTAAAAGTGGTCATATCTCTATCTTTTGCTTGTAATGCTACTTGCCAAAATGATGAGGATAGATCTAAATTTGAAAATAATTTAGCCTCACTTAATTTTTCTAATAGATGACTAATTATAGGTAGTTTATATCGAGGGTATTTAAGATGTTGATTTAATTTACGGAAATCACAAACCAGTCTCCATTTTTGTTTCTTAGGATCTGAACTGGGATTCTTTTTCTTTACCATAATTATTGGAAAACTAACATGACTATTCGATTTTTCAATAATATGAGCTCGTTCTAGTTCATTCAACTGTGTTTTTAATTCTGCTTTCAAAATATGGGGCAATGAATATGGACGTGATGACGGTAATTTATCGTAATCAACTTTCATTTTTGGTTTAATGTTATATGTGCGACCAATCGTGTATAAGTTTTTACTAAAAATATCCGCAAATTCAAATATTAAATCCAATAAACGCGATTTAATTTCAGGTTTTAAATGCGCTAGATTAAAATCAGATTCTCGTAATTCTTGACGTCTTAATCTTTTTATTTCCTCCATATTTCGATAATCATAAACATCCGCATTTATGTTTTGTATATTTTGATTATTTTCACATCTCCAATCACTAGAGTTAGCATTGTTTTCATTTAAAATTTCTGTAGTTGTGTTTCCTATGACTAAAGTATTAGTATCCAAACACACTTTAATTTTATAGTTTCTCAAAAAATCAAATCCAATAATTGCATCATAATGCTCAGATAATTTATTATTAACAACATAAAATTTATGCATATACTGTCGAGTGTCTAATGTAATTGGTAATACCGTATAATGTGTAATATTTAAGGTAGCACCTGATATTGATTTTACTGTGACGTTTGCATGTTTTAGAATAGCATTTTTATCTTTAATTCGTCTATAAGTGTCAACATTTACCAAACTGATAGCTGCCCCTGTATCTAGCAAAAATTTTACGTAAAGTCCTGCTAATTGTGTTCGTATTATTGGCAGATTAAAATTGGTTTCCTTTTCCGTTAAAATTTGTGTATTTACAGAAATCTTCCTATTCCTTTTAATAGCGCTTTCATCTCCTGATACAACTGTGAAATTCCTTTCAATTCGGGGGAGTCGCGAATAAGTAATCTTTATTTGTCTGCTCTCCCCCTCTGGAAGTTTAAAGGGAGCTTGCGAGAGGTTTGCTTGAATCGATTTTGACGATTGTCATTGACCCTGCTGGTATTGTTATAACTAGGAGTGGAATCTTGTCGCGAAAACTGTCTATGTGGGTTTGATCTTTTGTAGAAGCAAAAATATGAAGCATGGTTATTTCGTCCACAATGTTCACATGCAGGAAAAGATTTTGTAAACCTGAAATCTTTGTTATTATGTGAAAATTTTCTGTAATTTGGAGAGTGATTAGGTGTATTTTGAATTTGTATTTGGTTGTTTCCTTTTAGTTTTTGTACTTCATTTGAAAGCGTACAAATAGAGTCATATGTTTGTTTTGCATGAGCTTCGAGTAATGATTTAATTTCTTTATTTGAGTCTTTTCCTGACACGGTATTTATGGAATTAGATATGTGAGAATTTTCATCATATTGAGGAAAACAAAATTTGTTAGCTTCTAAAAGTTCTACAAAATCTAATGCGGCTTGAAATGATTGTGGATCTTTCATTAATGTGGGGTGTTTATATTCAGGTAGAAGCCCCTCCAGAAACTTTGATAATTTAGATTGCTCGAATAAAGCCTTAACAGATGGATTGGTTAAATCCGGATTGTTAAAGAATTTCTGTGTTACAAGTGAAATTCTAGCAGCATAAAGTTTGACTTGTTCACCTGGTTGCATACGGCAGTTTGAAAATTGTTGTTGGCGAGTGGCCAAACTGACTTTCTTGTCAAAAAATGCTAAAAATTTAGCTTTAAAAGTCTCATAATTGTCCTCCTGACATAAATCGGGACAATTTATTAATTGTGAAAGTGCCTCTCCTCTCACACGAGATTTTAAAATCATTAATTTTTCTGGGTCAGTGCATTCAATTAGCGTTGTAAATTTTTCACAATTTTCAATGAAAAAAGTAGGGGTGACTGCCGACGCGTTGTCGAATTGTGGGAGTATGTTCTGTAACGCCGCAATTTTTTGTAATGGAGTATTTACCGCCATTACGAATAGATTTGACTAATGATGAATATTTTATACTACTAAAATATTAATATTTTTTTTTTTTTTTTTTATGAATATATATGAAAAATGACATGTGAAATATCATACATAGAAAAGAAAATTTGTGCAAATAGTATCATTTTAAAATTATTAAACTTCCTATAATTCCGAAATTGTTCGATTGATAAATTTTAAAGTATAAGATAGGTTTCTATATTTTGTTTAATCACACTGTACATTTGTTTAATCAGCATAATAATAAACACACTTATAAATATAAAACAGAAAATATTGAAAGTAAAGGAATTAGTATATGAATTAAAAATATGATTTGAAAGTAGATGTTTTCCTTTCTTTTTATATTATCAATTCCAATAAAAGGGAAATTTAATATAGAATAAAATTTTCTTACTAATAGAAGTTAATAGCAATAATACAAAATATGTTATCATATATGCAAAATAATACTAAAAAATAACAATAAGGAAGAGAAAAAAAGACTTGCATAATAAATTCTTATAAAATTAAATCCTATGCTATACTCCATTTTTGGTATATATACATGTGAGTCTTAAAATAGGTGATGATTGTCAGATAAATAAGTAGTTCAGATACACTACACCTGAAAAGGTGTACCTGGTACTAACGGCACCATTGTTTTGACGGCACGACGGCAACGTCAGATTGATTAAAAATGTATGTGAAAATTTGTATTTGTAATCCCTGAGTAATTCTTAAGCTCTGATGAAATTTTACCATTACTGAATAATATGTAAATAAAATAGGGATATATATATATAAAGGCCGTGATTATATTACCAAATTAATGAATCAAAGCATTAGGCATAATATACAACAAGACAATATGTAAATTTTAAACGTTATTTATTTCTTTTTATTTTTAGATAAAAGACACTTGCATCACTATTCGAAATAAACATAATTCACAATAATAAGAAATCATATCATTATTCTCTCTTTCAGATAAAAGACACCTGCATCATTACTCAACATAAATATAGTTTACAATAATAAGAAATCATTTTGTTAATTTTGATTCCAATTACAACAATTAATTCACGTAAGCTAAATTAAGAAGTTGCCCTAAACTATGCCCTCTGATTCCCTATCACTAACAGCTATAATGACAATTGTTCAGTGCTAGATTGTACCAACAGTAAAAATCGCTTACCAGTTAAAATTAGAAGGCACCGTATGGACATCTCTGGAAACATAACGGATGAACAGGGCTAGGAACGTAGCTACAGCTGCTCCACTAGATTTATCCCACAGGCACTCTCACAAGATTATAAGTTTTCGATTACTCAAACTCCGCATTCGTAAATTTTACTAGAACCTTTCCATTCCTCCTATCGTCTAAAAGTGTGTCCCTTTTTTTTTAGTTCCCCTATCTTAATACTCCTTTCCTTATTATCATTTTTTCGTTTTTCCCTCCTACTCTTTTTAGCCTATTTTTACGTGCAAAATCCAATCTTAGCTGCTTTCTTTATTTCCAAGACTCTTATTGGATTCTTTTCTCACAAAGACCTTTCTAGCATTGGCTTGCGAACCCCTTCTTTAATATTTAAATTTGTTTATTATTGCAGTTCCCTCGGTACGTGATTCCTCACCTTTACGTGATGTTTTTCTTGCACCTGGATACTGTATCGAATTCATATTCTCTCGATAACAAGCCTTTTAACTTCTATTGCTATTCTCAACTGGATTCCTGACCCTATTTTTTATTTCTTCTTTGAAAGACGGGTTCCAGTCTTATAAAACTCCAGTATTTCCTTCGCTATGGTGAGGGAAGTCCTCTGAACAGAAAAAGACGCTAGAGAAAGACTCCCTTTCAAAACGAAGATGAAATTTATTATAGGGTACACGTGTGTACACCTGAGCATTTTAACAAGGTACCTTTTTTCCTACTTTTACGCACTTCTAACAAAAATCTGCTATGCAACTCTTTTTAGTAAGACATGTGAACACCTGAGCATTTTAACAAGGTACCTTTTTTCTACTTTTACGCACTTCTAACAATATTCTGCTATGCAACTCTTTTTAATAAGGCATCTTTATTACATATCCTAAATGTGAAAGCTCAATTCTTGTCTCCCACCTGTACAGCGAACTTCTCTTTTTCTTTTTTTTATTTCACTTCTACTATTATACTATTTCTTTTATTTCATTTTTCCTACCTTCCCTTTTCTTTAATAATCTGGGGTTAGCGACTCAACATATACAAACCGACCATAATCCTTTAATATTCTTAAAGAATAACGCAGGCAATAACCCTCGCCTTTTACGTTGGGCACTCACCCTGCAACCCTATCATTACGCTATAAAACATCGTCCAGGAAAGGACATACCCCATGTGGATTATTTAAGTAGGATAGAGTAAAATCTATCAGAAAATCCAATTGTATATATGTTTTCATGCTAATTATCTGTATTTTGTAATTTATAATTGTGTACTTTATTGTGTAGATAAATTAAACGGATACCGAAGGGAAAGATCCTGTTAAATGAAAAAAAAAAAAAACAGAAACAAACTAAAGGGATTTTAAAGATTTAAAAATATATCGGGGCCACCCAAGTTTAATGAGCTAACCTTTCCCTTTCAGATATTGTGTCTTGCAGCCCAATATCAGACTGGCGGAAGGGGTGTTGTGATGAATTTCGTTCCCACGCTTCCAAAATTACCCCCCACGACGGGAATCCCGGAGAATTCTCAGAAGGAGAAATACATCTTTCTCCACTCTCAAAGTAGACATAAGAATGTCAGCCGATTTCCATAAAAGCACTTAAAGTGAACTCTTCGATTAATGCATATGGTCGTTCCGCCGATTTTAGACCCCACGGAAGATGAGCCTTTGAAGTGTTGAGAGAGACCGCTATGGCGATGATTTCCACAAGTAAGAGAAAGATATTTCTCCAAGGCGACCGCTGTGCAAGAGTGAAAGAGGCGGGTCATCCCAAGGAATGATGGATGAGGGAAAACGGGATAAATAGAGCGAGGGGATGCTCTAGGGGATTTCTTTTGCTGTTCGGATGCGGAGCGTTAGAGACGGGGGAGTAGGCCCTCAGAGAGAGTAGTGATCAGTGTTTTACTCTTGGAGAAGAATTAATAGGCGGTTAATGCCTATGTGAAAGAACTTGTGGAGAACAACTCCTGATAAACTTTTATCATATTAACGAGTGGCGGTAAAGCCATTTCAAATTCAGTACGAACAATCTTTTCAATCTGTTGTGGAGAACCCATCTTTTATTTTGTTATAAGTGGAATGGATTTCCTTGTAATGAACTAAATAAATTCTAGTGAAATCTGATCCAGCCTCTTGCCGCTATTTTTGGACCCGCTACCGCACAACGCCGACAGGAGGTCTTATATTGTATTAAATAGTAACAATAGTGTGAATATTGTTTATTAATTTTAATTCAAACATAATATGAGTGGATTAATATATTATAAATAATATATGCTTTTCTAAATATTTTTATTAGTATTTATTTTATTATATATATCTGTTTAGCTAACTGTAACTGGTAATCTTTATACTATCGGTAAATTTACATTGTTAGAGGTAATATAACATGTGCTAATGATAAATTTTTACTATAATATTGTTCTACGAGATAAACAGGTATAAATTATTATTATTATTATTACTATTCAATATAAATATTTTTCAAGTTAATTTTTTTTCTACTTTTTTTATTGTTTCATCTAGTCAGTAGGGTACATAATGGGTCAAATTTCTTAGCTTATAGCTCGACCTATTGCAGAAACTGACTGGATTATTGCTTATATTTGTAAATTATGAGCCCTTGAAGAGTGGTTTACAATGTAAGCTTATTTATTGTTTTTTCATCCATCTGTTTTTCATATTTCTGTTTATATTCATTACATAGAATTTAATACTTCATTTGGTGTTTTGTTTTGTCTATTTTAATAGGAGCTCATTTTACACACAGACAATTTAGATATTGTTTTCACTGAATTTTAAATTTTTGTTGCATTTGATTTATTTATAAAAGTATTTATATATGTATATATATATATATATATATATATATATATATATACACACACACACACACACACACACACACACACATATATATATATATATATATATATATATGATTCTTCAAAAGAACTAAACGAATAAAAAATAAAATATACTGCATCAAATAATAATAAACCTTAAGCGAAAAACTGGCAGCTGCTGAACCGCATCGGACAATGCAATGTAAATGTGTTTCACCATTTGTGGAATTACAAATAAAGAAAAGATCATAGGTCATTTTGTCTGGTGACCGATTTCGGCTAAGGTACAAACACAGCATTAAAAAAATATGCTACACAACGGAAAAAAAGGGAACAGCTGTTAATAGTTTAAAAAAGAATGATTTTCCAAACTATAGGAAATCGAAGTTTGTGTGTGTGCCTGCCTCTTCATGGAATTTATATAGTCGAAATTAAAAGCCCTATATATATATATAATATTTATAGATATATTTTTTTGCCATATGATTTAAAATAGGGGGGGGGGGGATAATTCTATTTTAAAATAAGCCAAAGTAGACAAAAATGAAAGTTGTAAAATTAATAAATATGAGGTTTTTGATTTACCAAGTGCCAATGTATCAGTGATCTTTCTTAAGAAAGTTGTAGAAAATTTTGTGTGGTCTTCAAATGACCTTTCAGCGATAAGTATAGAAGAAATAATATCATTACTCCCAGAGCCTCCGTTTGACAACAGAGGAAGACTATCATTTGAGCATAACTTCCCAGAGTGTAACTTGAAATAATTTGTAATTGTTTAATGCTAATAAATATATTTATATAAACCTAACTGCTTCTGCTTATTAGATATGACCTGCACTGTAAAAAAAAAAGGTCGATCTACTAAAAAAACTTTAGTGATCCTTGTAATTACTAAAAAATGTTTAGTAATCTTAGACGGTTACTAGAAAATCTGTAAGAATTACTAGAAAAAAGTTAGCAACGAAGAGAGTTAATAGTTTTATATTTTTAATAGCTCTTACTAAAACTCAGTTGGTGTGACATTGGTAGCATAGTGGTTATAGTAACGGACTCCAGGCTAAAAGGTCCTGGGTTCGAAACTTGCCTCTGCCAAATGCACCCCGAATGTCTGTAGTGTCTCGTTAATAAAGGGATTATGAAAATCCTGTGGGAGCAGTTAAGAATGTTTAGTGCTGCCATCTATTGCGGTTTTGCCGAAAATCTTCCGCTTCAGAAGTCTCAAGGAAGCTCCTCCGCTTCGGTTGCATGTAATGGTTATTAAAAGTAATTTTGGAGCTATTACTAAAATTTGCTTTGTGGCTCATACTAAAAATTTTTAAGTTAGTTATACAAAAAATTCTTTTGTTCAGTTTACAAAAGAAATGCTTGTTTCACTTGCAAAAAAAAAGTTTGTAATGGTTACTAAAAAATTCTGTGGAATACAAATTTACTAAGAAATTTTTAGTAACCTCTTGAATTTTTTTTTACAGTGTGTGATTATCATTTAAAAGCTTTAAAGCAAAAATAAACACATAAAAAGTTTGATAAATTCAGAACTGAAACGTCCATTACTTCTGGTGATACGTCCGTTACAACTAGTGTTTATATAAATGGGATAATTTACCCCAATATTTTTTATTAATAAGAATCTTATGAAGGCATATGCAAATATCATACTTTTGTTGTTTGATATAAATTACAGTTAATTATTTTGCATGTATTTATTCAGAAAACTTTTGATTTTTATAAAGGCATAAAAGTAACATTGATTTGTGTGATACATCTGTTACTGAACAATAAAATAAAATAAAATATTGTTCTGGAAATCTTCAAAATTTAATCGCATTATATAGCAGCAGAGTCCTTCTTCTTGATAAAGTTCTTGAAATAAAACAAAGATCTAACACATTTAGTATCTTTGTAGGTTGTTTTATGTACCGACTGATACATCCGTTACCGTGGAATTGCCCAGAGGTTATGGTGACTGACTTTTTGTTCACAAACCCAAATTACACTGTAAAAAAAAATTCAAGAGGTTACTAAAAATTCTTTAGTAAATTTGTATTCCACAGAATTTTTTAGTAACCATTACAAACTTTTTTTTTGCAAGTGAAACAAGTATTTCTTTTGTAATCTGAACAAAAGAATTTTTTGTATAACTAACTTAAAAATTTTTTGTATGAGCCACCAAGCAAATTTTAGTAATAGCTCCAAAATTATTTTTAATAACCTTTACGTGCGTCCGAAGGACAGGAGCTTCATCCTTCGAGCTGCATCCAAATTTCTGAAGCGATAGATTTTCGGCAAAACCGCAATAGATGGCAGCACCAAAAATTGCTACTAGCTCTGATAGGATTTTCATAATCCCTTTATTAACGAGTACTTACACTACATACATTCGGGACGTATTTGGCAGCGTCCGGTATCGAACCCGGGCCCTTTCACCCTGGAGTCCGTTACTATAACCACTATACTGTCAAGGCCACATCAAGCGAGTTTTAGTAATAGCTATTAAAAATGTAAAACTATTAATTCTATCCATTACTAACTTTTTTCTAGTAATTCTTACAGATTTTCTAGTAACCGACTACGATTACTAAAAATTTTTTAGTAATTACAAGGATCACTAAAGTTTTTTTAGTAGATCGACCTTTTTTTTTTTACAGTGTACTTGACCCATTTTTAATTTAATTTTTCTTTCAAATGCAGAAAAATGTTAAATGTTTTTACTGTGTAATCGAACAGATTTTTCTCATTTTCGTTGAAGATAGAAAAAATTATTGTAAAAATGTCGAATTTTCGGACGCGATAGCGCAAGAAACGAGACAAAATTTCCACCCTGAGACAAAAATTGCGAATAACTCGAAATGTAATTAATTTATTGGAAAAATTGAAAAACAGTTCGATTACCAATTCTTTCAATAATCATCGAAACTATCATGCTTTTATATTTAAAAATGCGTCCGAAAATTTCGCGTTGTTGAGCGGAAAAAAAAAAAAAAAACATTTCTTTGAGAACCGCTTTAATTTTGTAGCAAATATTTACTGCCTTTTTAAGTACTTCCGTAATTGTATAAATAGGTATACCTATACTCGTCTTTCGTCCGTCTGTCCGCATATAAAAGAGCAAAAACCACCAATCAAATCGTTTGAGATTTAAAGTACATAAATGTTGCATAATTTTGTCGAGTAATTTCAAATATTATGAAAATTGGATACATAGTTTAATTGCAGGGACAATAAGAAGTATCCGTTACATTAAGGCCAATTAGAAAAAATAGCTTCTAGTGCATTTTAATGGTGTTACACTCTTTCGAACATAATAAAATTGAAATGCATCTATGAAGTATATACAAAAATATATATTCTGTACAATCTGTGGTGCAAAGAATATTTATTGTTCATTTACAGGGCAACAGTATTATATTACATACTGTTATAGTGGGGAACATCGTTTGGGGCGCGTCTTAATAATATTAAACTACTTCATATTTTATGAAATTGATATACGTTGCTGAGGTTTACTAGAAGTTGCTTCCTGTCTAATATAAAGCAGATAGTATTTACAGGGATGCACAAAGGTTTCGGATTCTCTACTGCATCATTTTAAAAACTTCTTTATAGTACAAACGCACCTCATTTGCTAAGCTTGACATGCAGTTTTTTAATTTGTTTATTCAGCTCTGAAACTTCTGGGGATTCTGACACAGTCCTCCATCGATACTCTTCTCAATACTTACCCCTTCCCCGATCTCCTCTCTTTCTCCCACAAAACAAGTGGGTCTCTCAACTTCAACCGCACAAACCACCACCTTTTTACTTCCAGGCCTGCCTCTGACATCACCGCTGAAATCTTTTCTAATTTGAGAGCTCCGCAGACACAGCTTTGCTCTCAGCCGCTAATACGCGCGGGGAAAGTAACTCAGGCTTTAGCCGAGCATCCTTTCACTTTCACGGCGACGATTTATTCTCATTTTGTGCTGCTTGTTGCGGGCTCCCACAGTTTCCCGACCAAAAATGGGCGACGGCGACGATTTTCCTTCTTGTACTTTTTTTCTTCTTTTTTTCGAACCACGTTAAGGACCGTGTAATCCATTTAAGTGGTGGATTTTTTTATGTGTTTAGGAAGAGGGAAAATGTATTAGATATTTTGACGTGACAACGTCTTGTAAATTGGTTTGCCGGGAGACACTTCAAGAAACTGCGTTACGTTACGTTGCGCTCCGCTCACGATACGCGCTCACTTTTCTCTTAACTTTTTCCGGTCACTTGTGGGACCATTTTCTGAACGTGAATGTGAATTCGCTGCAAGGAAGGGGCGGTGCTTAATAGGAATTTTAGATAGTATCAAACTAAGACGAAATACGTTATGTATTAGTTATTAGTATAAAGTACAAAGAAAATAAGTGTAGTTTATTTCGTAATTCGGTGGTATATTATGGAAAACTAATGATATGTGATTAGTGAAAGCCATTTTACTTTAGTTATATTCTGCTCATTGAAAAATTCTTTAATATGCTGTTTACAAAATTCAACATTTGACATCAATAAACATGAAGTAAAATGTGTTTAACAAACACAGTGTATTGCAAGTTATTGTATGTATATTTGTATATAAATACGTATGTATGTGTAAAGGTAAAAATAAAATTTTGTTAATATGAAATTCAGTGCGAGATTCTTTGTATAAATTAATGTTTTAAATATAATTCTTTGTATAAATAAATGTTTTAAATTGTTACTATTATTTCATCCTTCTTCCTACTATACGAATGAATATTCACATTAAAATTATTTTACAACTCAAAGTCGTTGTCACGTAAAACTTTCGCCCGTATACCGACTTTACAGGCAACCAATTTTTTTGTAATTTTATTTTTTTAGTATTTTGTAGGTGAAACTTTGTTTAGCTTTGTTCAACGCAGTTTTATATTTTGTATTTTGGACAATAATTGTATTTCGGAGTTTGAAAAACGTAATAGGGTTATATCTGCTCATACTTTTAATTAGAAATTAGTGATTAAAACTGCTTAAATGCTAGTCAATTAATTTAGAGAATTTAAAATTAAAGCACACACAGACAGAGTATGAAATAGCCTGTGTGCATACAGTTTTTACATTTATCACCATTATTTTACGAAAAGTAATCTTCAGCTTATCCTATCACAGAAACTGTAAGAATTGTCTGTGATTAAATAAAGAGAGAATAATTATCTGAAGTATTGGGACAAAATAAAAATCATACTCCTTTTGGATATACAATACATCATTTGGGTCGTCAGAGTGCATGTGCTCGCGGTTTAAAAAGGCTTTGAAGAACAATTTTTAAGTTTTTTATGTCTTTTAAATGGATTTTAGGGATTTTAGTTACGCTAAATTAAAATATTTATTCATACTAACTATTTTCATACTAAGTACAGATTTTACAGAAATTAAATGCTCACATTTGAAATAATATTCGATTAAAAAAAATGGCGTTTTCTTTTTTTTTTCTTTTTTTGGTATTTCATGATAAAGTAAACATGTTTTACTGTTATAAAAACTTTAGAGCTTTTCATAGCTGTTTTATATACGTTAATTGCAACGTTGAAATCGCAAGAAACCGGAAATCAATCCGTCTTAGCAGGAAAATGATGAATTCAGTGTGAGACAGAAGTGAGACACCTGAGTTTCCCCCAGGTTTAAACAGGGGCAGGGCGCTACTTTTCGGAAAAGGGCACTTTTTACATTCTTCAGGGCAATTTTTTGATTTTTAAGGGCACTTTTATAGAGTTGAATCTAGAATCTAGTGGTTCAAAAAATCGTAAAAACAGAAATTTCGTAAAAAAATCGAGAAAACACAAAAATTTTGCAAAAAAAAAAAAAAATCGCGAAAAAACGGTTGATTTTTTTAAAAGATCGCAAAAACAGCAGATTTTGTTAAAAGATAGGGAAAAACGGCAGATTTTGCTAAAAAAAATCACGAAAAAATGACAAATTTCGTGAAAGATCAGCAAATTTTGTTAAAAGATCGTGAAAAAACGGCCGATTTTGTTAAAAGATTGTTCTGATTTATTAAAAAAAAAAAAAAAAAGAATACTTTTCTTGAATAAAGGATTTTTTTTGTTTCATAAACGGATGCTTTCAGGATTCACATTTAGAAAGTTTTGGACAGTCAAAAGAGGATTGTGAACAGAAAGGGGGGGGGGGGGGCAAAGAGGAGGTCGCCACGGGCGCGGAAATTTAGGAGTGTCAAATTTATACTACAAACGTCATTTTTGGGCTGCCACAAGAAAAAGTTGGGAGGGAGGGGAAGTCTCAAATTCTAATTATGCCCCGGGTGCAATTTTGTCTTTACACGCCTTGATTGTGAAGCAAGAAAAACCGTTTCTTGAGCATTAAAAACACACTTTTGAAACAAGAAAATTAGTTTTTAGAACTGAAAAAAATCACTTCTGGCATTAACTTGTTTAGTGTGTGTGTGAGTGTCTTAGACGACATTTGCTTTTTTCGCGATCTTTTGACGAAATCTGCCGTTTTACGCAAATCTTTTGATAGAATTTTCCTTTTTATTGCGATTTTCGACAAAATTTGCCGTGTTTCCGCAAATCTTTTGACGAAATCTGCAGCTTGATCGCGATTTTGGACGAAAATTGCCGTTTTTTGTGAATTGTTTGACAAAATGTTCCGTTTTATCGCGATTTTTTGGACGAAATTTGTCATTTTTTTACGATCTTTTAAGGAAATCTGCCTTTTTACAGGACTTGGTAACAAGATTAGCCATTTTTTCGCGAATTTTGCCGGAAATTATTTTGCGATTTTTTTTTTAGTGAAATTTGCCTTTTTTTTGCAACTTTTTGACGAAATTACACGTCCTGTAGGATGCGTAAGAGCAATTTTTTGCGTTCTGTCGCCGATTATTTACGTAATTTACGCTAGCGCGTCCGCATCATCGCTGAAGGGCTGCGTTTTTTCAAATATGGGGCAAGAAGGGCGCTATTTTTTTGAATGAGCGACAAGAGGGGCGCTAGTTTTTGGATGAGGGGCAGGAGGGGCGCTATTTTTTAAACTGAAGGGCAGGAGGGGCGGAGCGCCCCCCTGAAACCCTCTGGGGGAAACTCTGGAGACACTATTGATTTTCTCAACCCTTTCAGGGCCAAGGTAATTCTACGCATAAAATGCTGAAACGAGTGAATGATAACAGTAATTGCAAACTATTTTTTTTAGAATACCGTAAAATGGGGTGTATTGGAACAGCGGGGTGAATAGGAACGAAACTTTCAGGTCATGCAAATAAATTCATTATAAATATATGTAATGATATTTTTAGTTGCCAATTTTTTTTTATAAAAAGGTAATAACATTAAGAGTTGGGAAATTCAGTTTTGACATGTTTGCACAACTACTGGGGTATATAAAAAAACTTCAAGAGGATCCTCAAAAACCTCATTTTTTCAACATCTTCAAAACTTTATGTAACTACAGTATTTTTCGTATTCTAAACCTAAGAGAGGGGATTTTTAATTAATGATAGACCTGTAAACGATATTTTGTATTAAATTCTACTTATTTCTAAACTACATAATGAAAAAATGAAAAATGGCTTGAAACACCAGAGGTTTAAGATTTACGGGGTGAATCCGAACATCTTTTCTCTCATGATTTATTTTTCTATACAGTAATAGTTTTGTGTAATATATGAAAACATATGTATGAATATGTATTATAACAATATTTTGTTTGTAATAATTACTTGAAGAGTTTAAAGGTGCCAAGAAATTACTTGGTTAAACAAAAAAGTCAACGCTTAATTCAACAGGCATGGAACACACAATAAAAGAATTTTAAAATAGCAAATTAGTTAGAAAAACTACACAGAATTCTTCTCTGACATCCACAACATTACACAAATATGTCAAAATGAAGAACCAATTAAAAAATAGAGGGATGCAAATAGTACTATGAGCTGGGGATGAAGGCGTATTAGTAGATCGTATTAATACATGCAGCAATTAGGGCTACACAATAGATTCCCTTACCCAATGACTAATACTAGTAAAGGATAACACAGAACAGGTCTAAATTTGTATTAAATTCCACTTCTGCAATTCGAATATAATTTCTTAAAATAAATTTTAATTTTTCTTGATTTAAAAGTTGTTTTCTAATTTTTAAAAAGGCATATCTTTACTTGTATATAAAATAAAGGCCTTGGTTTCACAGTAACTAAGTGTTCCTATTCCTTTCTTATCATTATTACCTGTTTTTATTAACCCCATTATAGTTTGAATCGGAATAAATAACGATTATAACATTTGTTCCGACTCACCCCTATCTGCGGGGTGAATAGGAACACCATTAAAAAAACAAATAATATGTATATAAACAGTAAAAATGTTTCGTTTTTGCTTAAAAAGTAAAGAACAAAACAAGACCAAAGTTTCTAGTTGAACAATAAAAAAATTAAAAAAATCAGTTGTTGCTTTTTTTCAACGTTAAAGTTGAAAAGTGTTCCGATTCACCCCCATTTTACGGTAAGCAATAGCATTTATTCATGTAACGTAATTAGAGAGAATTAATCACTATCATAATGATTACCAATAATGATTATCAATAATGGTTATCCTTAAAGTATTTTGGTACCAATGTGATATTTAAGAATTAAAATTAAATGGTCCAAAAATGAACCACCACTCTTGAAGGGATTAAAGAACATGCCATTTTTTCAGAATTAGAAGATAAAGTACACATTAATTATTATTATAAATACTTTAGCTTTTTCATAATATAATAAAATTACGCAGGCAAAATGGCATGGAACCGGAAAGCAACCCGTCTTAGTGGGAATACGATCCATTCAGCATAATTGGATAGCAGATAGAAGTGGGACAGTGGAACAATACCAGTTTTGTATATTTTTTTTCACTTGACACAGTATAAATAAAATCACTATAAACTTGTATTACAGATTTTACTCTCTTAAGATTTATTGTAAGAAATTATCATTTATACAAATGAAAAGTAAAATATCACTTTCTTATTTTAAAATCAATTTTGACACTTATGAAATTTGTAAATCCAAATTAACGAATTGTTACCTTAACTCCACACATGTCTTGCGTTTCCGAATCCCTAATTAAGTTATAGCTAAAAGCAACATTATTAATGCAGTAAGTCTTATACTGAGCATTATATCTGGAGGAATAGAATATGTTTCATTTATTTCTTTTGTGTTCTCGAATTGTTAAAATTATAAGTTTATATAATTTGATCTTTTTCTTGCTATATTAAGATTTTTTTTTTGTAATATTCCTTTGTTATAAATGTCAAAACCATTTTAAACTAGAATTCAAAACTTACTTTTGATCTAAAAAAGTATTTTATTTTATTTTATTTTTAAAAAATTTTTGTTGTTGTTGTTTTTTTCATCTGTATTTTGTGCATCGAAATCGTCCATTTTTCACACAATAATTTAGAGTGCCTTTTTAAGAAAGTAGCGACATACGCATAGGGCGCATGCTCGTTCAGGCTGGAAGTTTCTGTCCCCATCATAAGAATACTGAAGTTACTTTACCGCAGGAGTTTGGTTCGTTGAATTCGTCAAGCATAGAGGCATTAGCATGGTGATAATGGGAGGGTGACTCTAAATGTGTCCTTTAGCTAATCTGTATTAGAAATAAATTCTTAATTAAATTTAATAAAATTAATATTATAAATGTTTTTAAATTTAGAATAAAAATAGATTTATCCCCTCCGCAAAGAAAAAAATTGAAAGATCGTACACAATGCAGATGCAACACATCGGGTTTATACGCAGCTAGTCTAATTAATAATGCATTGTTGCATGCTATTCATCTGAAATAAAAACTAAATGCAAGTAATTTTTGAATTAATTTAATATAATTATTAAGTTTTAGTTGATCCAGAATTATGGAAGTTGCTCAAAGTAAATTAAAAACAAGCCTTTCAATCACAAGAACAGATTAATCATAGGATACCGCTTGCTCTTTAGCGCTAAACTAAAATCTAGCATTGGGAAAATAGAAATCCTTTTATGTTGAAAATAAAATTAGTTACAAGTTAAATTAAATTGGCTAAAAGATAAGTTTCAACAGGATGTGATCAGTGTTGCACTTTATTTTATTATTCAAGTAAGAATTTGTAGTGTAGGGAATGTCACCATTTTGAAACAGAGCTTCAAAAAGGAAGGGAGGTGTCGGTTTTTCTTCCTATATAATGTGTTTGGTGAATATAGACATGCCTTTGCTCTTATCCCCTCGCGTTTCTCGGCCAAGTTGGTCACTCCAGAAGTAGCACTATTCCAGATTCTACAAGCTCATTTGTTTTCATTACTTATGAAAGGGTATAGGCAGCATTCTGGGCAAAAATAAAGCAAAGATCTACCGAAACCGTAAAAAAAGGGAGGTAGAAGTAGAATAGCCATATTTTATTGATTGTATTCAGATTGTGTTTTAAATGATGAAAGACTTTTATATACAATAGAGTGTCATTTAGTCTGACCGATCAGGACTGAGGCCGATCCGGTTAAGGAAAAATTCGGATAACTGAACAGCTTTAAAAAACGGCTATTTTCACCTTTTTTTTTTTTTTAAATAACTTCATTTCACTATTTTTTCAGACATTGGGCTATTAATTGTAGTAAAGCACATTTAAGCGTATTTAGACATTTTTTCAAAGTTATTATTTTTTATTTATTTATTTATTTATTTATTTTACTTTTTTCAATTTTATTTTCTAAAAAATTAGTAAAAGTTTTTAAAGAGAATTATTACAGAATTAAAGGGATTATTACCTTTATATATACATACACTGTACGAGCAAACGTGAACGGAGGTGGGGGGGGGGGACTCTTTCAGCGGATACCAGGGGAAAAAATAAGTAATTTTTCGATCACCTTCAGAGAATCTGAAGATAAAGATGGATTTTTGCGAGAAATATATGTGCGTTGGACTCTGACACGTTCAAAGTAAAACTTTTTAAGTTCTAGAAACAGTTTATTTTATAACCACTTTCTTTTCATTTGTTGACGATTTTATTATTTGAGGATTAGGAAATGATTATTTAACAGTTAATTTTGGTGGCATCCAGCCGAATTTACACTATCGTATCTAAAAAAATTTCACTTTAAAATTTTTGAAGAAGACGGGGAAAAGTATGATAAATCCGGTTAATCGGCGTCCGGGTAATCAGCGCTCTACTGTATTCGTGCATCAAGTAACGCTCACCAGCAAGAAAAGTAAATCATCTCGCAAAAATTCCTTTTGCGTTTTATTCCACTAATAGGTCTGTCATAATACGTCGTGCTAAAGTATAAGTGTAGTTATAGGTAGAATCGCTTTATTACCCTATATGTCCATTTGCGGCCGCTGAAGGATGATGGTAGGGGGGTGCGAAATGTGCGAGGAGATAAAATTACTCAATCTACCAAACTTTATTTACGGCTTAAATCTTAAGGATTTTATGCTATTATGTATGTTTTATCCTCTGCATGCGGAGCTATATGTTACAATTTCATGTTGCAGCAAAAATATGCAAATTTTATTTTGCATCTCCTGTGAAATTTACTTTTGCCGAGGTGTGGCCCTTTTCTTGTGGATAAGTGATATGTACACTCAGTTAAATATATCTTTATATACATACATATATTTTTACTAAAGTACTAGGATAAAAAAAATAAAACTTATATGGATTCTCAAATCTGTGTTAAAGGCATATGAGTAAATTTCGAAGAATAAAGTGAAATAATGGACCTATATAGGCACATTAAATTACCAATTCGGATAGTTCAAGAAGGTGTCATGGTGATCATGTGTAACAATTTCATAAAATGTCATATAATTTTATAAAATTAAAACGCGCTTCAAACAATGTTTCCATTTCCATGTCATTATGTATAATAGAATACTTTTGTGTCGTCCTATAAATGAATAACAAATATTCTTTGCGCCACAGATTGTATAGAATGCATATTTTGATACATACTTCATAGATGCATATCAATTTTATTATGTTTAAAAGAGTGTAACACCATTAAAATGCATTTGAAACTATTTCCAACTGGCCTAACTTTATGGCCAATGGGAATTTATTTTGATTACCCCTATAATTAAACTATACATCCGATTTTCATAAAATTTAAAATGAATCGACAAAATTATGCCATAATTATATATATTTTAAATTTCAAACGATTCAGTTTGGTAGTTTTTGCTGTATTATATGCGGGCGCACAGGCAAACATACGGACTAAACGATGACTGAACGACGACTATAGGTGCTAATTATTTGCATAAATTACAAACGCACCTTAGAAAAAAAAAATTTTTTTGTGAAAAAATTGGTTATGATTTTCTGGATGAACATTCAATGCTTATAAAATAGTGTTTTTTTTTTTTTTTTTTTTTTGAGAATGGTTTTTAGCTTGTAGTTTATAGACAATGTTTAACTATTATAGGCAATAACAATATTGAAATTGTTATTTTTTACATTTTTTTCTGGTGAAATAGCACGTATGTGCATGTGTGTAAGTGTATTTAAACAAGGTTTAGATAACATGGCACTTAATTTTTCTTTTGGTTCAGAGAAAAAGAAATGGAGACCAGTTGTTATCCAAAAGTCTAATAAAAGATAAAATGGTTTCTTTTCTCGTCTTTTTTAACTATACTTATTTTTTTTAAAGAATGATTTTAAATTTTAAAATTTTTAGACAATGTATAAGAATTATGGGCAATAACAATACTAAAATTAACAATATTAATAGCAATATTAAAATTATTATTTGACATTTTTTCTAGTTAAATGGCTATGAGTGTGTGTATTTTGACAACGTTTAGATTAAATGGCACTTAGTTCCTTTTTTAGTACAGAGAAAAAAAAATGCAGAACAGCTGTTATCCAGAAGGCTAGTGGAAGATAAAATGTAATGGTAACTAATGTTTTGAGTGGTTTTACGACAGTATGGATACGTTTTCTAACACAGATTTCCTTTTATGCTTCCGATAAAAACATATTTAAAAAAATGTTGCATGTGCTAGTAGATAAAATATTATCTACTTGCTTCTGAAGTACATTTGTCGAGTTAGTGCTTTGGCTTATTGGAGCCTGATGTCATTTGGAATATTTTTTTCCCCAATATGCTTAACAGGTTCCAATTTGAATGGTTTTAACACTATCCAAAAACACAAATTTGAAAAATATTTATGAATTGGGTTCGTCGAGTCGTCTGCCTGTCTGTGCTAAATCCGAGTTGATTTATATAATTGCCATATAATTTTTACATGTTATTCAGGTCTAAGTTGGCATTTTCGATACTGAAAATTAAATTCAGCATATATAATTAGTTCACAAAGTCACTCAAAAGGATTTCTTTACATCATGGTTTCAATAGGAAAATTAGTATATTTTAATGATGTTACTCTGTTAAACACGTTGAAATTTATATATAGAATAAAATGTCTATGTTCTTCCCATTTAATTAATACTAATATTAAAAAGTTTGTATATGATGCTATAACTAATGGTTATCCTAAAAAATTCATATATTCTTTAATTTATAATTAGAGATTACATGATCTTATAATTAGCTATTACATGATCTTATAATTAATTCTTTGCGTAAAAAATGTATAAAAAATTATAAAACATAAAAATAATAATAAAAAATTAAAAATGTTATAAAAGTAATAAAAAATATATATACAGGTTGGTTGGGAGGGTAGATGTTAGAGTACGGAGGAGGGTGGTGTTGTCTGGATAAAAACGCAAAGGTTAATTATTAAAAAAAAATGAGAGTGGGTTATTTTTACATTATTTTAACATATTTTTATACAGTTTAATTGACACCAATATATGGATATTTGTCTATTTATATCTATAGTTAAATAGCTATATTTTAATTATCAAATTAATTTTAATGTTACTGATATAATTTTTGGTATTATTAATATTATTATTATTATTATTATTATTATTATTATTATTATTTATTTCTTTAATTTTTTTTAAATATTTATTTATTTTTATTTTATTTTTTTATATATATTTTTTATTTTTTATTAATTTGTTAATTTATTTTTTATTTTTATTTTTATTTATTTATTTATTTATTTTTTTAATTTTTTTTTATTTTTATTATCGTATATTAAGATAATGAGTTTTTACCATGTAAAGTCACAATAAATGTTACTGATTAAAATAACAAAATGGTATTTTAAGTTATAAGTTAATATGAATGTTATCACTTAATTCTAATTTTAATTATTTTATTAATTTAATTTTATGTAAATATCGATCATTAATTATTTTCTCCGGTTTAATTATATTTCCATTCAGCTTTATCTTTTTTTGTTTGTTATGGATACTACTTAATCTACATGTGGCTTTAACTATTATTTTTAACTATTATTTTAAACTTTCAACTCCTTTTTGTAAAATAACAATATATATATTGCTACTATTATTAAGTTTCTTTAACCAGATAATTTTTTTTTTCCTCAATATTTTGTTTTCTTACTTTTTATCCAACTTATATATGAATGTAATGTTTATCATTTCCACGTGCAAAAATAGGGTTAGATTGTGCTCATGTTACTGACACTATTTGCTGCACGCTATTGTTTTAATATACATATATATTCATTTTTTCAACTATTTATTTCTCTGTTCCTTGTTTAATAATTTGGTTTTTGTGTGCTGGTAGCCCCAAATACGTATTATTTTGCTATTTCATGGCTAATACGTGGATGAAACCGCACACTTCATTTGTAGTTCCAGAGCATTTGGGGCCTGATGATTCTGCTCTGTGGACTACAAATTACATTTGCATTCCTTTTAATTTAATTTAATTTATTTATTTATTCAGATATACTCGTTTTACTATTTTTTTTTTTTTATAATTTAATTCAATTCAAATTCTTCGTTTTGGTTTATTGTTTTATTGATAAAATCCATTGGTGAATCTAGTCTACTTTTAATGGTATATTATATATATATATATATACCGGGTGATCCAGAAGTTTCGGGAGTTTTAAAATGTTAATAATTAGGAAACTATGTACAATACAAAGGTCCTGTTTTCAGATATATGCTCAGAAACATGTGGGATTTTTGTTTAGAATGAATTTTTTTAAATATATATACTTACAATTTTTAGCAACAGGTGGCGCTGCGGCACAAGGCTGAATGTACCTATACCATGCTTTATATAGACACATGAGTTTATTGCGAAACTTCTTTTCTAGGATATTGATGAGATTTCATTTTAAGAGTGGTTTATGTTCAAGCACTTTTTTTAAAGTAATTGAAATTGCATTGAAAGGGAATTTTGATACAAAATTTGATGAGTAATTGCTATGTTTAGATATGCTTTCTTTGCATGTCGAGTTGTGTTCTTATCGTACAATACATGAAGTTAAAACTGCAAAAAATTCGATAGATATTACAAATGTGAAATGCTTTGGTAAGCAAGGTTTGAGAAAAGGGCTCATTGGAGGATCGTAATAGAAGCAAGAGATCCCAAATATCTGTTGCAATCGTAAATGACGTAGAATTCGTTGCCAATATTCAATGAAAATCATCAGCTCATGGTGAGTCTGAGTGCAGTACAATTGTAATATCACGACACGATGAACTGAAATTTCTTCTGGAATTTCTTTCTGCTCTGAAGATACTGTACACGCTGTTTTGCATCGGTTCACGGTGGTACTTATAAGCTACGGACGTCATAATGAAAATTTTTAACCCTTGGACACTTATTCTTTCTTTTAAATGAGCTGTAGCATACCATAAAAAACATAATTTTCAATTTTAGCGCCACCTGTTGGAAAAAAGTGTAACTAACATAATATGATTGTTTTATCGAAAAAAGAAATCCCATAAGTTTCCATGCATTTCCGTGAAAACCGCATATTTCTGTTGTTTATAGTTTGTTAATTATTAACATTTCAAAACTCCCTGAACTTCTGGATCACCCGGTATATATATATATATATATATATATATATTAATATAACTGAGAATGCACTAAATATGAATTGAATAGTAGGCAAAAGAACAACATTTGTAACGTTTCAGAAAATGAAATATTAGTTAAACTCTAATTAACTATTATAGCAGGCTGCTCCCTCGCGACAAGGGGCGGACCAGCAGAGTGGGTGATGTTATTGTAAGAAGTTGCGTAGGGAACAGTAGGTTGGTGCATGCAGGCCTATGAGGTGAGATCTGTTAGTTCCATTTGGAAATTAAAAATCCTGTTTAATTTGCTTATAGAAAGAGACCTTGATAAAATATTAGATACACAGTTTTTGAGAAGGACGTTTAATATGCCAGGCTTGGGTAAGTATGCAGTGATAGTAGCTATGCTCAGTGGTGCCGACCTTCCCGCACTCCCAGAAGTGATTGGCTGCTCAATGAAAACGTTTCAAATAATCTTTGAAAGGCCCTTGACCAGAGAGAAGTGCTGTAGTGGCTGGTGAGAAAAAATGCATTTTTCTAGACACCTCAGGTATGAGATTGTAAGTGTGTCTCCCTTTGGAGTCCCGTCAAGTCACGATGAAAAAATTATAACAGACTCAATTACAACTCGATATAATGTTCATAAGGATCAGCTTATATACATTAGTAACACCGATGGTAGGTCACGAGAACTGTCCAACTGGCAAATAGTCATGCCTATCCCTCTGGCGCGCCTTATCATCTCGGACGGCGGTCTACCGAATCGCACTCAGTTTGCAGTTTTTTATACAAACACAATAGAGTTTCTGAAAATAGTCTCAAAGTGGGCGTTTTGAACTGACTTTCCGTGCAAAAAGAAAAAGCCATCTACAAGAAAGCGATCATGGATTCAAAAAGACAAGCTTGGTCCAAATTTTGTGGCAATACCAAAGATCCCTTTGGAAAAGCTAAGAAAATTGCATTCCAAGAATTAGAGGTCTGCACGGGCCGGGCCTCGGCCCGAAGCCCGAGCCCGGCTCGGCCCGCGGGCCGATTTCCAATAATGGCATTCGGGCCGGGCCGGGCTCGGGCCTTACTTCTGAAGACTTGGGCCGGGCCGGGCCGGGCCGGGCCTAGTCACTAATCCTTTCGGGCCGGGCCTAGTCACTAATCTTTTCGGGCCGGGCTGGGCTCGGGCCTTAACTTTTTTGCTGGAGTATCGGGCCGGGCCTAACTTTTTTTTTCCGTACGAAGCCGAGACTGATTCCATTCTTCCTAGTTTTCATGGACCAAAATAATCAGTTCCTTATTGAATCTTCCTATATGAAAATCCTTTTCTCGACTTTTTATAAATCAGTAATATTTGGCTTTGTCCAAAAATTTCTGCAAAAAAAAGCATATACTTTTAAGCCGTCATTATTCTACAATTAAACATTAGAATTTATTCCTTTTAAAGAATCGTAGATTACTAGGCGTTTTAAAATAGAATTAAACACACACACACACACACAGAAAAAAAAAAAAAAAAAAAAAAAAAAACATGATTATGACGGAATTTTTTTTAAAACTGAAAACTGAAAGTTTCTTTTAAAATGTTCATTCATGCAAAATGAATACAACAATACGGGAGAAAATAATATATTAAACATTTACATCTGTTAAGAAGGGAATGCATTTTTTTTTTTTTTTTCGTTCCAAAGCGATTTTGTCTTTGGAAATTTTACCATGTACCGCTTTTTCGATTTTTTGTCTCCATTACAGGGAATATGGATAAATAATACTAGTGATAACTGAAACATTTACATACAACAAACAAAGATTCATTTAAAAGCATAAATATCGCAGCCTACGGCACTTCTGCATAAATGGAGATTATAAACACGGAAAAAAAAGACTAACATAATTTTTTTTGGTCAGAACTCTTCCATAAGATTAAAGATCAATGTTCTGTAGAAATTCACTCGAGCCGGGCCGGGTTCGGGCCGAAATTTAAATTTTTTTCCGGACCGGGCCGAGTTCGGGCCGAAATTTTAACTTTCGGGCCGGGCCGGGTCGGGTCGGGCCATTATTTTTTTCGTTCGGGCCGGGCCGGGCCCGGGCCGAAATTTTAACTTTCGGGCCGGGCCCGGGCCTGGAAATTTCGGCCCGTGCAGACCTCTACCAAGAATTCTATCAACAAGAAGTAATGGCGTTGGCAGACTCAAACTATCCATTATATACTAGGGACTTCTTCTACACAGATCTAACAAATAAAATATTTGGCCCCTCAATTAAATTATCTCAAGAATCGTTTGATTTTGACGACTCAGCTCCTCCGTTCGTAGACCAAGAACTCCATGCTCTCTTTCAATCAAATTTCAATCATTTACTCTTTCAATCAAAACAAGGCCCCTGGGCCCGACAAAATAGACCATTTCATAATAAGAAATCTTTATAAAACACAGAAGAATTTACTCTTATCAATGTACAATACGCTACTGAAATTGAATTATTTCCCTTCAGATTGGAAAATTGGAGAATTAGTATATTTTAAAAAGAAAAACAAATCTTCTGACGATTATCAATCTTATAGACCAATAACTCTTCTCCCAATGTTTGGCAAAATATTAGAAAAAATGCTTTTGAAACGAGTAAATTATTTCTTATCACACTCACAATCTCTACAATCATCTCAACATGGTTTTGAACAAGGTCGTTCAACAGAAACGACATTACAAGATCTTTTCTCTAATATAGAAATTAAATCTCAAGAAGATAAGTATATCTCTTTAATTTCTATAGATTTTCAAAACGCATTTGATCGCCTGCCATGGGACATAACTATAGAAGAACTTGAACTTTTAAAATTAGACAAACACTATCTTAATCTGTTTAGGTCATTTTTAACATTAAGAGCAGCCTACTATAATTGGCAATCAAATTCACTACATTGGTTTGGCAGGGGCTGCCCACAAGCTACTGCCTGGGACCCTTTCTTTGGAAAATCTTCTTAAATAAATTATTAAAATTTCTTAAAAGACATGGTTATAAAATAATAGCCTACGCCGATGATATACTATTAGTAATCTCAGGCTTCACAAGGAGAAGCTTAGAAGATTCGGCAAATCATGCTTTACAACTCATCAGCGACTGGGCAGATGTTAATCGTATGTCAATTTCCTTCGACAAATGCTCAGTATTTCATCTTAAAAAACCCAAATCTCTAAAACGTCTACTAATTTTTAAGATAAGGAATAAAAATTTAAAATCAAATCCAACATTGCTTTATTTGGGTGTTATCTTAGATAGTAATCTTACTTTTCTTCCTCATCTTAGAAATAAGAAAATTGAAATCTTAAAAACTATTCAAAATCTTTTCAAATTCTCTTCCTCGTATCGTCTTCCAAAATATATTTTAAAAGTGTGGTATCAAACAATATTGGAGAAAAAAATATCTTATGGTGCACCAATCTGGTTTCCAAGATTGCAAAAATCCCATGGCTTACGCATTTTATCATCAATACAAGCAGAATGTCTCTTGATGATTTCTAAAGCATACAGGAAAACGGCAACCTCTGCCTTATGCACATTTACTGGAATAATTCCGCTACAATACCAAATAAAAAGAGAATCTCAAGCTGGGCAAGTATTAAGACTTGGCATACCATCTGAAGAGTTCGATCCAACCCTAATACAAACAAGACTAAAAACGTGCCAGATAAAACCATTTAAAAAGTATTTACATTGGATAGAAGACATACCTCCGAATTTAACTAACTTAGTGGAAATATACACCGATGGCTCAAAAACTGAATCTGGCACAGCCTATGCCTTCTGTACTTTCTATAACAATCAATTAATTCAAACATATCAAAAGTCCTTAATAAATGACAATAGTGTTTATCAAGCAGAATTGTTAGCTATTCACGACGCAATAATCTGGGCAAATTCAAGCAATTTTCAAAATATATTAATTCAAACAGACAGTTTATCAAGCCTACAAGCCTTAAAAGACATTAATACAAGAGATATATTAGTAACCTCAATCATATTACTATTACAGAAAACTACTAAAAATTTTGTTTTCAAATGGATAAGAGGCCACACGGGCATAAAAGGAAACGAATTAGCGGATACCTTGGCAAAAGGAGCTACACTGGAATCATCACAAATAGAATCAAAATTATATCCATTACCAGCATCCTTAGTAAAAAGAAAATTAAAGCTAGATTCGCTTCAACACTGGCAAAACTAGTGGGACTATGCAGATACCGGCAGATACACATACGAATTTCTACCGAAAATTTCAGAAGACTTACTTTTTCATCGAAATCTATATTTATTCGCTACCAATCATGGTCCTTTTTCTTCATATCTAGTTAAATTTAATAAAGTAGATTCTGACCTCTGTACTTGTGGGAACAGAAGTACCTCCTTGCATTTCATGTTAATTTGTCCACTAACTACAACCTTTCATCTGCGAAAGCCATCAAATATGAAATTAAATGAGTGGTTTTCATATGTATTGAAATGTCCGAAATTATTACAGAAAATAATTGACTGCATCACCCTCGTTGAAAAGAATCAGTATATATTTCAACTTGCGCATTAGCAAGCTTATCAAATCATATCTCTGTTTAAACATTTCTAAAAACATTTACTCTATCATACTTATGATAGTTGAACTTAGTTGAACTTTCATAATAAAAAGTGCACCTAAAAATTTTTATAGACATTCACAAACTCTTAATTGTCTTAATTAACTCTTCTATTTTAAATTTTGAAATTTATGCATTTTAATATTGTAAAAACTTTAGGTTCGCCCAGAAGAAATTGGGCAACCATTTGTGAAACAATTGTACTTTTTTTTTTTTTTTAATAATAAATGTTAGGTGGGGCTTTTTGAGCTCAAGCCATATGGTAACTGAATCTGAATCTGAATCTGACTTTCCGTGCGAGAGAAGAAAAACCAGTCCAAATTGGGGTGAGAAACGTCTCGCCACGAGATCAAAAATGTTATAATCCAGTAGATAATTTATTGATTTAAAAAAAAAAAAAAATGAATTTGTAATTCTGTCGAAACGTTTTTCGTTTGTTGAGCAGAGCAGTTGAGAACGGCCTTAAATTCGAATTGAAAAAAAAAAAACTCTAAACTGATTAATTATTTAATTCTTTGATGTAATAAATAATCTAAGATATAAGTAAATTTATTATTTATAACATTTCTAGTTTTATAGTTTTATTCCTCAAAATCTGTTTTCTTTTTTTTTTTTTTTTTTAATTTTGACATTGTGAATTGCAACATTACTTTTTCTTGTATTCTTTATATAATAACCATTATCATTTTGCAGAGTAAAGAGATGTTCTTAAAAGATGTCTTTTCAATGTTCACTTTCTTTGATGCATTCATTAAACTAGTGTTATTTCTTTACCCGCTAACTTTTCTGCTTAGTACGTCGTTATCTTAATGCAGACATATTATATCGACAAACTAATGACCTTTCCCATGATAAGCAAGCAAAACGAATTAGATAACAAAAGTTTCCTTTTAAGATAACCCAGGCATATAAACAACTTTACAGCTGTTTTTTTCTTCATAAATAAGCTTAAATAATAAAATAATTGACAAAAAATGTATCAGAAGAATATCATTCTAAGTCCTATTAGCGAGAAGTATCAGAACTTCAGAAAATTCACTCCGGGTTATTTTTTCAATAAGTCATCGTGGAAAAAAAAGGCCCTTCATTATTACCCGAGGTTTTCAAAGTAGCATCAGCTTTAATGATATCTTAGCTACAGAAAAGAAATAAAATCAGTGAATAGAACTTCCTAAGAAGGGATGGTGTGAGATGAATCTCCCTTCCACCTCTTTCCAGGGATGAAGAAGGGTGATAAGTGTACGTGAATGATCGCGTTCTCGGATATATATATATTTTTTCTACATCTTCCGACTCATTTGACTGAACATGTGCTGTTGTAAAGCTGTTTTCTCATGCATTTATATTAATAGTTTAATATGGATAACAGCAGTGAAATAGAAATTCAAGAATTTTAGAAAGAGATCAAATTGACATTTTCAAAAATTATTTTTGTCAGAAGATTTAACACACTGTCGGCCCTGCTGAATTGCATACATTTGGTTCCACTGAATTGTATGCAATTAAACGAGGTATGCATGTAAGCAAGGACAACAATTAACGTTATTAATGATTAACATTAGTGATATCTATCACAAAAAGAATGGATGTAACAGTAAAAATTAAATTAAAATCGAAAAATACCTCCCCCCCCCCACAAAAAAAGTAAAAATCTAAATTGATTAATTGTTTAATTTTATAGCATAATAAATAGTCTGAAATATAATTAATTCTTTCGACACTGAGATACGCAACATTATTTTTTCTTATATTTTTTTATAATAACCCTTAATCATTTTTCAGATTAAAGAGATGTCCTTAAAAGATCTCCTTTCAATGTTAAATTTCTTTGATGCGTTCATTAAAATGCTGTTTTTTCTCCCAATTTACCCGTTAACTTTTCTGCTTAGTACGTCGTTATCTTAATACAGGCATATTATTTCGACAAACTAATGGTCTTTCCTATGATAAGTAAGCAAAACGCATTAGATAACAAAAGTATTCTTTTAAGATTACCCAGGCATATATAAACAACCTTACAGCTGTTCTTTCTTCATAACTAAGCTTAAATAATAAAATAATTAAAAAAAAAAATGTATCAGCAGAATAATTATTCCAAGCCCTATTAGCGAGAAGTATCAGAAGTTGGAAAAATTCACTCCGGGATATTTTTTCAATAAGTCATCGTGGAAAAGGAATGGCCCTTCATTATTGCCCCAGACTTTCAAAGTAGCATCAGCTTTAATGATGCCGTAGCTACAGAAAAGAAATCAAATCAGTGAATAGAACTTCCTAAAAAGGGATGGTATGGGATGAATCCCCCCTCCACCTCCCTCCAGGGATGAAGAAGGTGATGAAAAAACGTGAAAGATCGTGTTCAGGAATATATTTTTTCTGCATCTTCCGACTCATTTGACTGAATATGAGATAATTATTTGTTTTAAAATTGTTTTCTCTTATAATTATATTAATAGTTTATTGTGGATAGTAGCAATGGAGTAGCAATACAAGATCTTTAGAAAGAGATCAAATTGATATTTTCAAAAATTATTTTCGTCAGAAGATTTAACCGGTCCCGCTGAATTGCATACATTTGGTTCCACTGAATTGCATGCAATTAAACAAAGTATGCATTTACACAAGGGCAGCAGTCAACGTTAATATTAGTGATATCAATATAATAAGAACGGATACAACTGTAAAAATTACATTGATATCGAAAAATGAACCAAAAAATGTAATAAATAAATAAATAAACTGATTAATTGTTTAATTTTATGATACAATAAATTAGCTGAGATATAAGTAAATTTCATATTTCCAGCATTTCTAGTTTTATAGTTTTATCGCTCGAAGTCCATTTTTTCTTTTCGATTCTGAGATATGCAACATTACTTCTTCTTATATTCTTTATATAATAGTCATTAATCATTTTTCAGAGTAAAGATATGTTCTTAAAAGATGTCCTTTCAATGTTAACTTTCTTTTTGCGTTCATTAAAATAGTGGTTTTATTCCCAATTTACCCGCTAAGTTTTCTGTTTAGTGCATCGTTATCTTAATACAGACATATTATTTCGACAAACTAATGACCTTTCCTAGGATAAATAAGCAAAACGCATTACATAAAAAAAGTTTCCTTTTAAGATAACCCAGGCATATATAAACAACCTTACAGCTGTTTTTTTCTTAATAACTAAGCTTAAATAATAAAATAATTTACAAAAAATGTATCAGCAGAATAATCATCCCGAGCTCTATTAGCGAGAAGTATCAGAAGTTGGGGAAATTCACTCCGGGTTATTTTTTCAATAAGTCATCGTGGAGAAGGAATGGCCCTTCATTATTACCCAAGACTTTCAAAGTAGCATCAACATTAATGATGCCGTAGCTACAGAAAAGAAATTAAATCAGTGAATAGAACTTCCTAAGAAAGGATGGTGTAAGATGAATCTCCCCTCCATCTACCTCCAGGGATGAAGAAGGTGATAAACGAATGTGCAAGATCGCGTTCCCGGATACATTTTTTTCTGCATCTTCCGACTCATTTGATTGAATATGTAATAATTATTTGTTTTAAAATTGTTTTTTCATGTAATTGCATTAATAGTTTATTATGGATAACAGCAGTGGGGTAGCAATTCAAGATTTTTAGAAAGAGATCAAATTGACATTTTCAAGAGTGATTTTCGTCAGAAGACTTAACGGTAGTACTTGGTTATCCCGTCAACCAAAAAAAAAAAATTCGCCAAACTCTAAGATTAAATGCCAAAAATGGATTAGCGTGAATGTCACATTTAATAACATTAAATACGATACACGTATTTAAAATGTCATTAAGTGATTTTTATTTTGACTTTTTATTTGTACTTATATTAATTTTCTATTATTTATTTTTTTCTATTTAAATTAAAGTTATGACAATAATTATAATTTGGTGAAATTGGTTGACGGGATAGCCAAATAGTACCGATTTAACATACAGTCGGCCTTGCTGAATTGCATATATTTCGTTCCACTAAATTGTATGCAATTAAACGAGCATGCATTTAAGCGAGCACAGCAATTAACTTTATTAGTGATTAACATTAGTTATATCAATTAAAAAAAGAATGGATGCAACAGTAAATATTAAATTTATGGAAAAATAAGCTAAAAAATGTAAAAAAAATAATAATAATAACTGATTAATTGTTTAATTTTATGATGTAATACATAATCTAAAATATAAGTAAATTTCATATTTCTAGTTTCATTGCTTGAAGAAATTTTTTTGCTTTCGACACTGAGGTATGCAAGATTTTTTTCTCATATTCTTTATATAATAGTCATTATCATTTTGCAGACTAAGGAGATATTCTTAGAAGACGTCCTTCCAATGTTAACTTTGTTTGATGCGTTCATTAAAATAGTGTTTTTACTCCCAATTTACCCGCTAACTTTTCTGCTTAGTACGTCGTTACCTTAATGCGGACGTATATTTTTGACAAACTAATGACCTTTCCTAAGATAAGTAAGCAAAACGCATTAGATAACAAAAGTTTCCTTTTAAAATAACCCAGGCATATAAACAACCTTACAGCTGTTTTTTTCTTAATATCTAAGCTTAAATAATAAAATAATTCACAAAAAAATGTATCAACAGAATAATCATCCGGAGCCCTATTAGCAAGAAGTATCAGAAGTATCAAATTCACTCCGGGTTATTTTTTCAATAAGTCATCGTGGAAAAGGAATGGCCCTTTATTATTACACAAGACTTTCAAAGTAGCATCAGGTTTAATGATTCTACAGAAAAGAAATCAAATCAGTGAATAGAACTTCCTAAGAAGGGATGGTGTGAGATGAATCTCCCCTCCCCCTCCCTCCAGGGATGGAGAAGGTTACAAACGAACTTGAAATATTGCGTTCCCGGATATATACAGGGTGTATCTAAACTACTGGGCAAAACTTTAAGGGTTGATAGTATACATCAAGACAAACAATATTAAATAGGAAACCAAAGGTCCCAAGCGTTTTCCAAAGGAGATAGCCGCCATTAAAGTTTAGAGTTCAAAATTTCAAATAAACATAAAAAACGGAAAAATTGGTCGATTGATTTGCGGTTTTCACTAAAACTATTATTTATTTCGGAATTTTATTGAAGATAAATTATAAAGCTAAATTTCAAAAAATGACGATAGAGGGCGCTTTAGACATTGGAGTACCGAAAAACTATTTTTTACCGTTAAAACCGTTGTTTTACCGTTGTTACTCGTTAAATTTTTTTAGAATCTTAGACATAAACATAAATTTTGCGCAGAAAATCTGAATCGTTGGGAGTGGTTAAGTAGCGCAAACTGAACTGTGTTCAATGGGGGTGGGGAGGTTCAAATTTCAAGTTATCATAAAAAACGGAAAAATTGGTTGATTCGTGTACGGTTTTCGCCAAAACTATTCTTTATGCCAGTATTTCCTTGAAAATAAATTTTTAAGATAATTTTTAAAAAATTCCGTTAGAGGGTGCCTTAAACTTTAGAGCAACCAACAACTATTTTTAAATGGTATTTTTTGTATCTAATAAATGCTTGTAAAAGCTTATAGTTAAGTTTTGAGTTCAAAATCTGAATCGTTGTGAGTAATTATGTAGCACGAAATCGAACTGTGTTCGAAGGTGGGAAGAGTAACATTTCAACATTTCAACTCTTGAACACAGTTCAGTTTGCGCTTCTTATCCCCTCCCAACTATTCAGAATTTGAGCTCAAAACTTAAGTCTAAGCTTTTGCAAGAATTTAATTAGATAGAAAAAATAACGGTTAAAAATAGTTGTTGCTTACTCCAAAGTTAAGGGCACCCTCAAACGAAATTAAAAAAAAAAATATCTTTAAAATTTATTTTCAAGGAAATAGACATAAAGAATATGTTTAGCGAAAACCGGAAACAAATCAACCAATTTTTCCGTCTTTTATAATCATTTGAAATTTGAACCTCCCCACCCCCATTGAACACAGTTCAGCTTACGCTACTTAACCACTCCCAATGATTCAGATTTTCTGCTCAAAATTTAAGTTTATGTATAAGCTTCTAAAAAAATTTAACGAGGTGCAAATAATAACGGTAAAAAATAGTTTTTAGTTACTCCAAATTCTAAAACGCGCTCTATCGCTATTTTTTGAAATTTAGCTTTATAAATTATTTTCAATAAAATACCGACATAAAGAATAGTTTTAGTGAAAACTTCAAATCAATCGACCAATTTTTCCGTTTTTTATAACCATTTGAAATTTGAGCCCTCTGAACACAGGTCAGTTTATGCTACTTAACCACTCCCAACTATTCAGATTTTGAGCTCAAAATTTAAGTTTAAGTCTACGCTTGCGAAACCATTTAATGAGATTCAAAAAATAACACCAAAAAACAGTTGTTTATTACTCCAAAGTCTAAAGCGCCCTCTATCGACATTTTTGGAAATTTTTCTTTATAATTTATTTTTAAGAAAATCCCAACATAAAGAATAGTTTTAGTGGAAATCGCAAATCAATCGACCAGTTTTTCCGTTTTTTATGTTTATTTGAAATTTTGGACCCTAAACTTTAATGGCGGCTATCTCCTTTGGAAAACGCTTGGGACCTTTGGTTTCCTATTAAATATTGTTTGTCTTCATGTATACTATCACTCCTTAAATTTTTACCCAGTAGTTTAGATACACCCTGCATATATTTTCTGAATATCATAACTCATTTGATTGAATATGTGATAATTATTTGTTTTAAAATTGCTTTCTCGTGTAATTATATTAATAGTTTATTGTGAATAGTAGCAATGGAGTAGCAATATAATATTTTTAGAAAGAGATCAAATTGACATAAAAAAAAATTTTTTTTCGTCAGAAGATTTAACATACTGTCGACCCCGCTGAATTGCATACACTTGGTTCCTCTGAATGGTATGCAATTAAATGAGGTATGCATGTAAGCAAGGACAGCAATAAACGTTATTAGTGATTAAAATTGGTGATATCAATCACAAAAGGAATGGGTGCATCAGTAAAAAATTATATTCGAATCAAAAAATAAACTAAAAAATAATGTAAAAAAACTATGTTGATAAATTGTTTAATTTTACGGTATAATAAATAATCTGAAATATAAGTAGATATTTTATTTCTAGCATTTCTAGTTTTATAGTTTTGTTGTTCAAAGTCCATTTTTTACTTTCGACTCTGAGATATGCAACATTACTGTTTCTTATATTCTTTATATAATAGTCATTATCATTTTCCAGACTAAAGAGATTTTCTTAAAAGATATCCTTTCAATGTTAACTTTCTTTGATGTGTTTATTAAAATAGAGTTTTTTCTCCCAATTTATCCGTTGACTTTTCTGCTTAGTACGTCGTTATCTTAATGCAGACATATTATTTTGACAAACTAATGACGCTTCCTATGATAAGTAAGCAAAAAGCATTAGATAACAAAAGTTTCCTTTTAAGATAACCCAGGCATATAAACAATCTTACAGCTGTTTTTTCTTCATAACTAAGCTTAAATAATAAAATAATTCACAATGAATAAATAAATAAATAAAATGTATCAGCAAAATAATAATTCCAACGCCTATTAGCAAGAATCAGAAGTTGAGAAAATTCACTCCGGGTTATTTTTTCAATAAGTCATCGTGGAAAAGGAATGGTCCTTCATTCTTACCCAATACTTTCAAAGTAGCATCAGCTTTAATGATGCCATAGCTACAGAAAAGAAATCAAATCAGTGAATAGAACTTCCTAAGAAGGGATGGTGTGAGATGACTCTCCCCTCCACCTCCCTCCAGGGATGAAGAAGGTGATTAACGAACGGGAAAGATCGCGGTCTCGGATACATTTTTTCTCACATTATTTTTCTAAATATTCCGATTCATTTTATAGAGTTTGTAATAATTATTTGTTTTAAAATTGTTTTGGGTAATTACTTAAATGTTTTACTACGTATAATAACAGTGGAGTAAAAATTCAAAATTTGTAAAATCGATTCAAGTTGATATTTTCAAAAAATATTTTTTACTGAAGATTTAACATAATGAAATTTTTTTAGAGAATTATGATTTTTAAATTATGTGTCAGTAGGGAACTGAGGGGAGCAGAAAGCACTTAACGTAATAAAGTTCCTCTCATAAAATCAACAGTCTCAGAGCATAAATATATATAATCGTATTTCCAGTTGAAATGGGATATCTTCTTATATACCTTTGTATATTTTGTGTGCATTTGTACTGATATAAGAAATAAAAAGTAAAGCTGCTGGTTGAAAGAATGAATAGAAAAATGAAATTGTAACTTTCAGAAGCTGCTAATTTACAAATTTACAGATTAGAAATTTAACATACATTTATAGTAATACTTTATGCACAGAGTTGTTTTTATAAGAATAAATTATCAAACATTGAAGGGAGTAAAATTACCTTTGGAAAAGTTCATGCAATTTTTAAAAAAATTATATTTATTTGAATAATGGGAACTTAAGTCCCATCACTTCCTACCCTTTCGTACAACCCTATAGATAGGATGGTAAATGTAAATGTTTCAGATCCACATATTTATACGTTAGAAATTTAACTATTATTTTCAGTGATTTTTTTTTGTGTACAAAGTTGTTTTTACAGAAATAAATTATCAAACATAGAAAGCAAAAAATATTAGTCTTTGGGAAAATTCTTCGATATGGCATCAACGTTACTCATGGACTCATTTTTTAAGTGCGTTCGTAATTATGCAAATACGTAGCACCTATATTCGTTGTTCAGTCTGTCCGTCTGTCCGCATATAACAGAGCAAAATCAACTAAAACGAATCATTTTAAATTTAAAATATCGAATTGTTAAATGATTTTGTCGAGTGATATCAGATTTTTTTTTTAAAATCTGATGCATAGTTTATTTACAGATACAATTAAAAGTATTTTATATTTTAGTATGAAGTATATACTAAAATATACATTCTGTACTAATGTGGTGCAAAGAACATTTGTTATCAATTCACACGGGTACACAAAATTATTGCATTACATAAATGTATAGAGGGAAATACTGCTTATGGGGCGTTTAATTATATTAAACTATTTTACATTTTATGAAATTGATATATACGTTGCTGAGATTTACTACAAGTAACTTCCAGTATAACAGAAATCAGATAGTATTTACAATTATACACAAGATATTTCGGATACTTTACTGTATCCGAAGTACTGTATAGTAGTGCACCAAGTTCTGAATATTTTTAAAACTTCCTTATAGTACGAATGCACCTAATTTGCTACGCTTGACGGGCGATTTTCGACTTGTTCTTTATAATATCGATTTAAAATACCTAATAATTATCTAAACTAGCAAAAGCCGTGCTTTGTTTAGATTCTCGAAGCATTATTTCATAAGATAAATATTTGAAAATAACATTATTATTTTATATTATTTTTGCATCTTTATTAAGCAAAAACTTTATCTTATGTTTTGGCGTATTTAAATTTTAGAAATGTAAATTCAGCCAAATAATTAAGAATTTCCTCGGAATTTTTTATCTGTGATATAAAACTGGTATAAATAAAAATATTTTCGAAGCAAAATTTTACAAAATATTTTTTAAATTTTTAATCAAAAGTTTTAAAGATGTTTTTACATTTCCCAATAGCCTCTGGAGTTATCTGAAATGATTTGAAATAGGTATGTTTTCAATCTTTGTAATTCACATCAAATAATCTTTGATAGCAATCTTAGAATAATACATTCAAACAAAATATTTGGAAAAATATTAAAATCTACTCTCGTTGATACTAAGAACTATTAAATGTAATTTTTTTTAATTCTAATTTCTTCTTTTTTTCTGCATACCAGCATATGAAAATTTTTTATATTGTAGAATCTCTCGTAAGGAAATTTTCTATTAAATGATAAACCTTGAAGGAATTTCACTCTCGACAACGCTACGTGCGTTAAGCAAACTGGTGTCTCTTTATCCCCAATATCTACTACTGCTTTATCTGATGTCAAACCTTGAGATTTATGAATTATAACTGCAAAAACTGATTGCAAAGGAAATTGTTTTATTGAGCAATTTATGCTTCCATTTTTCCAGAATTTAATTATTGGGGGAATTGGTACGCACCAATTCTTATAAGTTAAATTACTGCAGTATTCAAATTTATCCATGATTATTCGCGGTATCTGGTCTGATGGCTTGTGATTTTTTTTAATACGCGCAACAAAGTCTAAAGTACCGTTCACTAAACCTTTTTCGGTCCACAAATAAGAACGTAACATTACTTTAAATCCAAATGATAAAGTAAGAAATGATTAAAGTCTATTTATAGTTTCTGAATCGGCCAACTTTGCTTTAGTACATTTATAAAGAGCTTGAATCGAGGCAACAACTTTAAGCAGTTCTTTTAATTTTTCATTTATATGGCAAATTTAAAAATTAATTTTATTTGCCTACAATTCTTTTGTTGCCACTTTACTAAAAAAAAAAAAAAAAAAAAAAATCCATAATACAATTCTTTTAAAATGTTTAAGTGTCATCTGTGCAAACGATTTTGCGGAGTGATGAAAACATATTTCATTTATTAAATTAATCATGATTCTATCTATAATTATTTACTCCATGATTTATATTTTTATTTCTGAAAATATACGCGTTTCATTTTTTATTTATTTGCTAAAATGCGTCCGCTTTGGAAATGCATGTAAAATAAATTAATTAAAATAATAATTTTTTGAAAAGTATTTCTGTAAAAAAAATAATATTCTGCAAATCTACAGATCATAATTTATATTTGTGTTTAATTTCAAGTGAAAATACTGTATAGTTTTTTTGTAAAGTGTACGACAAAGTGTCATTTGAGTGGACTAGTAGAGGATTCGCTTCGCTCATCCTAATTACGTACAAATTTCGAATTGACAAGTTGCGAATACTTAACTTTAAATGCGCACAATAATATTCAATAGGAAATGTAAATGAGAGTACAGGGTCGCTAAATATACAGGGTATTTATAATGTCCCGGACCCATTTTGATATTTTATAACTCATAAAATAATAAAGATAGATTAAAATTAATAACATAAATGGTTAGATAGACTTAAAAAGTTACATGACCCTTGTCATTGAACTTCCACGTGTGCGCCCTTCGTCGCACGGAGAATATCAAGTCGATAGTCAATTTCACGCCAGGTAGCGGCAAGCGTGTCGACATCCACAGAAGTCCAATTCCTTGGCCACCCAGATCACCTGATATAACGCCGCTGGACTTTTTCCTTTGGGGATTTGTAAAGGACAATGTTTACAGGAGGAGAGTGTCGAACATTGATGACTTAAAAGCCAAAATTACAACCGCAATAGCCTCTGTGGATGCTGACATGCTTGCCTGAAATCGACTATCGACTTGATATTATCCGTGCGACGAAGGGGGCACACGTGGAAGTTCATTGACAAGGGTGATGAAACTTTTTGAGTCTATCGAACCATTTATGTTATTAATTTTAATATATCTTTATTATTTTATGAGTTATTAAACATCAAAATGGGTCCGGGATTCGTCCCCTAATTGTGTAAATTAGGCTCTGAATAACCACTTCAAAAATATCAACAGAGAATTAAAAACCTATTGCTAGTGTTTCCAACTTATTCTTATCTAGTGTGATTTACTTTCAGGCGAAAAATATTAAACAACCTCTCTTAACTCAGAACTTTTGGAAAATTGTCATCAAAACTGATGATGCACTGTCTTACAAAAAGAAAACGACCTCCGTTGAACGGCGTTGAAGTACAAGCCGAACGCCCCAGGAGATGAACAGGGGTTGCGAAATACAATGATTCGTCGGCCATCATGCCGGGGAAAAAATGTTTTGTATGTATTAAGTAGTTATGAGTAATAGGATTTTTTCTTCCTTTATTATGAAAGTGCATCCATTCTTTTCTTTTTAAGTCATTAAAGAATGCAGTTTTCAATAGTCTAAAATTTAAAAAAATTATACACGCAATATTGAATATCGAAAGAGTTCTGTTATTAACCCATTAAAAACCAAATTACTTTTTTCTTTAAAATTTAAATTTTGATTTTTCCATCACTTTTAAAAGAAGAATAACTTTGATCTTAATTTATCGAGGAATTTGCCTCGAAAGAGAGTAATTATTTATTTTCCTACTTATTGGTGTAAACAGCCTTTTTTTTTTGCCATTTTTATAACTGCCCCTAAAAAAAGGGACACTAAGCAGTAATGGGTTAAGATGAAACTCTCAAATAACCACCTTTTTGAACACCATACAAAATTCATATTTTTTCTAAGATGCTTTGACCTGCGTAATATTAGTCCAAGAGCCGACAGCACAAAAAACCTAAGGTATATCGGACGAGAAAAAAAAATGTTATTTTATGGGAGAAATAATGAATCTAATGATCCAAGTCTGATGGAAGTGAAGTGGTGCATAAACCAAGAATCAAAAATTAATACCACAAATGGTTTACTCGTAAGTTTATCATCATGCTTGTTCTACAATCATTTAGTACTTTTGATTTACTACTCTTCGATAAATTAAAAGTTCTTTTCTTGTGCTCAATACCTTGAGTTTTTGTGCTGTCGGCTCTTGGGCTATATCATTTAAAATCTGTATGTTGTTCAAAATGTCCCAATCAATCAAATATACATCGTCACTCTCTTATACATGCACCCTGGCTAACGTACTGAAATCTGAACTTACTGTATTCGAAACAGAAAAATTCTGATGGTTTTTCCGGAATAAGGGTGAGAAGAAATATTTCGTAAAAAATAATAATAATAATAATTCATTAATTGTGCAAATATTTATTTCAATTTGTTTTGTGACATACAAAATATACATTTTCATCATCTCCATAAAAATCTGTTTTTTTTTTTTTTTTTTTTTTTTTAATAAATGTATTTCTTTAAGTTCTTATCAAATTAATAAGCTGAGGTCAAAATAAGTTTGTATGCATAATTGCATAATGAAGTTATTAATAAAGCAAAAACAGTAAATACAGAAATGTAGATATAACAAATGAATATATCTTAAATAACTACATTAAAACAAGCACCGTGAAATAAAACTGTTTGAATAACATAAATCAATTAATACTGTTCTCAAATCCAAAGCGATAACTTTAAGACAGGTTTTTAATTTATTTTTGTCCGAAATGCTTGAAACTGACAAGTGTTATTGATATTCAGAAACTGTATAATCGAAAAACGTTTTCCGTTTTCTTTGTAAAAACAAAAGACCTTTCAGAAAATACTGTCGAAGTTAGCGTTTTGAACTGAATTTCTCAATAACAGCCCCCCCCCCCCAAAAAAAAAAAAAAAAAAAAAAAGTGAGAGCGAAAAGTCAGCGAAGTGAGAGAAACGCGCCATGTCACACGATCAAAACTTTTATAACTCGATATGTAATTTACTTATAAAAAAATGGAAAAATCATTTCGATTCCAAATTGTGTCCACAGTCAGGTCAGCTAGTTTTATACTTTTATGTTTAGAAAAGGCGTACGTTATTAGTCAAAAAGTTTCGCGATTGGAAACAGTAAATTTGAAAAGAGCTTTTGAAAAGTCCCAATGATCTGAAGACAATATGCAAAAAATATGTACATACCAGAAGTTTTTTCGAATACTTTTTTTACCCGCATCATCCAGTGACCCATCCTTTTAAATTTCGAGGTATATATAGACATAAAAAATAATGTTTAAAGTTCTTTACCCCCTTAAGCAGGCAGATTACAAAATTTCAAAAATAAAATAAAATTGTTGACAAATCAATAAATACCATATGAGGCGTTGAAAAAAAGATTGGACCAACCTTCCTCAGCCGTGATTTCGAGTAAAATGCTTTTCAAAATTTTTATATCATTTTTTGTCAAACTCTTTTAAGTCAGTTCTGATGATAGTTCACCCAGAGGAGACTAAGCTTCTTTTGCAGGTAGCAAGCATAGTGGGATGAAATCGACGATGCCGAGTGGCTGCACTCTTATGCTCGTATTCGCCATCTAGACTGAACCTAGAAAAACGTGGGTTGAACGCTGAAAAGGCTGCACTCTTATGCTCGCATTCGCCATCTAGACTGAACCTAGAAAAACGTGGGTTGAACGCTGAAAAGACATCCCCGATTATCCTGATTGGACATGATAGAGGCGGAAGACCAATTAGATTACTAAGGAATAACATTTTAGCATTTGACCCAGGTTTCCTAGGTTGGAGTAAATGGTGAATACTAGCATTACAGTGCCGACAGGATAGCCAAGTTACGATCGACCATAAGTTAAACCAACTCCATCACTTGAAACACGATTTGCTAATTTGACCTCCAATTTTTATTCCGAAATTTCAAATTCGCAGACAAAAAAAAAAAAAAAAAAAAAAAAAAAAAAAATAGACCTTTCAGAAAATACTGTCGAAGTTAGCGTTTTGAACTGAATATCTCGACGACAGCAGAAAAAAAAAGAAAAGAAAAGAAAAGAAAAAAGGTCAGCGAAGGGATAAAAACGCGCCATGTCACATGATCAAAACTTTTATAACTCGATAGGTAATTTATTTATCAAAAACTGGAAAAATCGCGTCCACAGTCAGGTCTGCCAGTTTTATATCTTTATGTTTAAAAAATTCGTACGTTATTGGTCAGAAAGTTTCGTGCTTGTGAATAATAAACTTGAAAAGAGCTTTTAAAGTCCCTATGATCTTAAGACAATATGCAAAAAATATGTACATACCAGGAGTTTGCAATCACGATGCGTTTGTTATAAAATAAAGCAATAAATTTCATTCTTAATTTCTGGTATGAGGTATGAACTCGAAATTTCTTATGTAAAATGGAGCCCAAACTGGCAATCCTGACTTGAATTGTTCTGAAATTATAGAAAATCACTAAGCCACCAATTTATGGCATGACACACATTGCTTTAATAAGTACTTCAAATTAATTTTTCATAGAAATCTGGGGCGTTTACTTTGGTTCTCAACGCCTCAAGCGTACTTAGATAATCTTTTTTAAAATTAAATTTTTGTATTTATTAACTTTTTCTTGCTGGAATAATATAACAAAAAATAATTTCTAAAATTCACCGTTTCCTTAAAGCAGGGTCGAAACTTGTATTTTTTGTATCCTGGACAAACATGGATTTTGGTGCCCCCCCCTCCCTCCCTCTTTCTACGCAAATTAAATTTACAAAGATAATTTTGCTAAGTTTCAAATAGATTACTTCTTTAAAATATATAATCAAATATGGTTTATATAATCGAAAAGAATAAAAAAAAATCTTTTATACAGTTCCTTATACTTTATCCTCCATAGATTCTTCTATGCTATGACATATTCCAGACAGGACTATTTCAACAATACTGTACTAAACGTAGACTTGAGAAAAATCGACAAATAAAATCTTCATTTGGTACCATCTTCGCCTGACGCCCGGGGCACATGCCGTCTCCCACTCCCAGCCCCCTTAATGTATATCCTGCTTTACGTATAAAAACTGAATATTACGTATAAATAAATTAAAATATCTGAAGTCATCGAAACTAGTGAAAGACCAAATATATTACACAATGTGCAAAAAATATGCGCATACCAGGAATTTTTTTCCCCCTTTTTCTTTATTTGGTCCATTAGTTCCAGTTAACTCTGTTTTTAAAAAATATGAAGCTCGCTCAAAAATAACAGCACACAACTTCTCAACAGATAAAATTACCCGCATCCCGTGATCCGTCTTTGTCAGACTTCGAGGTATGCAGCGTCGGATGCCCTGTCACGCCTTCCAACTTGAAGAAGGGTTCTTCTCACTCCCCACTCCTCTGCTCCGAAAAATACTTGTTTGATGTTGTTAACACAAATTTCACAAGTCAACTCTACTAAGCTCTGCCAGTATCTCTTTATTTCTCCCCCCTTTTTCCGTTATGATGTCACAAATGACAAAATTCTGAAGCCAGTGTGGGGGAAGGCTTCGAAAGATTAAGAGTATTACAAATGGATCCTGACATTCTTTCTCGTGTTAAGTACTTAGGAGTAGTATTAAAGTGTTAGGAATCGCTACATCTTTGTCTGTTTGAAAATAAATGTATACTTGAATGGCATTCGAGATTTTAAACAGATGTCGTTTTAATCAAACTTTTTTCTTCTTTTTCGTAAGGCGAGACTATTATTCAATAGTTATGGAAATACAATCCTCCAGTGTGTTCATTGTCGCTGATTTTACAACATGATTTTTCTACGCTCTGTTCTTATAAATGGCATGACACCGAAATGAAAATTCAATTTTGAATACTGAAAAGTATAATTGCTAAATACATGTATATATATTCTACAGACATACAATAAATAAAATAAACTCAACTGGAGTGAAAAATTAGCCATAACCAGGAATCGAGTCTGAAACTAAGCGTTCTAGGCTGTTGCTCTAAACATTAAGCCAGTACGGCTAATATCTGAGTTTGCAATTTTTCACTAAAAAACCATGTTGGGAAAGTCATCAGCTGTCTATCAGGATGACAGGACAACGAATAGATTTTACTATTCCATCGATCTACAATATATATTGAAAAATACATATATAATACATATATACATATATATTTGAACAGGTAATTCCTCGATCTACATGTCACATAACATTACAGAACATTGACTTTCACAGGAAAATTTTAAACTTCTTGTCTCGTTTAGTTTAAATCCTGGTATAAAACTGAATAAAAATGTTTATGGCATTTCCTACCAGGTTTACAGCAATGGAAAACAATATGACTCAAAGAGGCCATAATGAAAATGGTCTTATGAAATACAAAGAGACCATAGAGAAAGAATGATACTTTTTGTCATCAGACACTTCATAAAAACTAACAATTTCGATGGACTAATCCAAAATCACGAAAAAATAATTTGCATGAAACAGTTTTGTAAAAATGATAAATGCAATTGCTTTTGCTACTGTGCTTAAGCTTTTTAGACAGTGTTGCTTAAACATTTTTTTTTTTTTTTTTTTTTTTTTTTTTTTTTTTTTTTTTTTTTTTTTTTTACAAATGTGTAATTTATTTTTTTCTACTTTTAATATCATTTATCTAAATGAAGTTCCGAAATCTACAAATACAAAAATGCTATTAATCTCGGGATGAGCGTCTTTTACAGAAATTTTAATCTTTTATCACCAATTTTTCAAAACAGAAATTCTGAATCGGGAAAAGGCTCGGATTGAAGAATGCAAAATTCACAATAGAAATTTACTGGTGAGAAAAATCAAGGATTCGGAGCACTTTATGCGGCATGTATACCGGCCACTCGTCCCCAAAGAATTAATTCTAACTTTTTATTATTCATTGAAAATCACCACTTTAAGCTTATGCATAAATTTTGAGACAGATTATATCAACTTTGTAGCACTGCAAAATACGATATAAAATTGATAATTGTTATAGTAAAAGTTATTAAAGCTATAAAAATAATTTGTTTAAACACGTATTTGTAGTATAGAATTTTAATGTAAAATTAAGACAAATATACAACATTAATGTCAAGAATCTGTAAAACCTGTATTTCCCAAACATACTTTAAATTCTTCCAGCCGTACTTATTTACTACGTTGTAACTTTCTTTTATATCCTAATTGTTCATTGGTGTGTGACTATTAAGCCGTAATTTCAAACATTTATGTATAGAAAATATCAACTTTATAAGGAAAGAACCAGAAAGCTTTATATTTATAAGCTCCTCTGTACTCCGGCTAACATTTAAATACTCATTCAAAAAAAAAAAAAAAAAAAAAAAAAGAGAGAGAAAAAGAGAGAGAGAAGTACTAAAGAAGGGTTCCAGTAACCTCTGGCATAAATTTAGCATTATTTATCCCTACATGTAGACTGTTTCTTAGTATTCTGGCATGAAATAAAAAATCCTCAACATTATAAAATATTTCGTAAGATAAAATAACTCTATTGATTTATTATATTACATTACTCATACTTTAAAGAAAAATATGTAACATGATTTTAAAGCTACACGTGATGTAATGAAATAAAAGTCACCTAGGAATAAATGGCTAAAACCCCTTTCAATTTTTAATCACCATAAAGAGATGCATTTGTTTAATGACTCCATAACATAAAATGATAATAATTCTGTGCCATCTCTGTTATCTATAAGCGAAAGCTTTGTTCTCATCTATCCCCTTGTTTCTCTGATGGATTTAAAATGAATGTAACCTAATATAATTATAACTTTAGCAAAAGAAATTGAGAAGAAATATCTAGAGATTATTTTACAAAGTCATGTGGCATGTTAAAAGTGGGAGAATTTTTGCTAAGTAAATCACTCATCTCCCTTGACAGTCGCCGAATTTTCTCCAAAAAGTCACAAAAATCCCCACATTATGAATAATTCCCTAAACCTTGATCTTTGCTTGTCACCTAGAACCCATGGATTGATAAGGGGAGCCATGGGGGCTCCAGAAAACGAGATGATACGGTGGGGGAATGAGATACGACCGCGCTAATGGTACTTTTTAAGCAGCAAGAACGCATAAACACGTGCATTATTCCGTGTCTTCGACGCATGATTTATGGCACGTGGGCCTCTGGGGGCCAGAAGGTTTCATACACTTTTTTTTTCAGTGTTCACGACATTCTAACATTGCCTCCTCCCTCCCGTGTCAATCAGAAAAATTCCCGAGAGAGTCGGAAATTAGCATTAGATAGTGGAAAATTCTGACAATCTCAAACTTTGTTGCCTGCCATATTTGGTCTTTCTGCTTTAGAGTAAAAAAATACAAAAATTATTTTAATCATATTAATTGTCGGAGCACAACTTCGATTTCCTAATCAAAAATTGTATTTTTACAACACAGTAATTCCGAAAATATTATTCGCATTGATATTAAAATTCGATTGGAAGTCGATTGTGCAAAGATTAAAAACCAAAAATTATTTATCAACCCTAAATAGGATCAGGAAATTCTGTTGTTTCAAATGGTTTAAAATAATTAAACACAAAAAGGAAAAGGAACTAAAGATTTTTCGCCTGGGAAGTTGAAGACAACTGTTATTTAAGATTTTCTTTTTATGTTCAAGTGCGTAAGTGTAAGGAGGCGGGGGTCAGGGAAACGAAACCTCCTTGATGAAAAAATAATATGTTTCAATTCTTCATTTTTAAAACAATCAGTAGAATCATATTTTGGGAATATTAATATCTCTCATGTTACTTTGTGAGGGAGTGACCTTTGTGATAAAGGCACTCTAGTATTTCTGAGATCGTGACGTCAATAATTTAACATGTGTAAGCGTAAAAGCGACATCTATCCTCTCTTTTACTTTAACTTTCTAGAGTGTGTGTGTCTCTTTCGGATTCTACAGTTAGGGCTCGCGGTTAGTAGTAATATGTAAATTTGAAGTATCTCAGTTTGCAGCATATAAAAGCTTGGAGTTTGAGTGTGTGTAGGGTGTCTCTGGCGATAGCCAGCAGAGCATTAGTCAGCTAGCAGTGGTAGCCAGCAGAGTGTTCTAGCGATATTAATCAGCGAAGTGTGTTTCCCGCTGGCATCTAGCAGATTGAAAGTAGCATCGAGCCTCCAGTGAGTTGTGAAGGAGTTTTGGTATTCGACTAGAGAAGTGGGCCGGTGGTAAGAAATTTAATAGTAATTGCATTTGGTTATCTCAAAGTGAATAAAGGATATCTACAGCCACGGGCTGTCTAATTAGATTTTATCTAGCAGTTTAGCCGAAGATAGTTGAGAAGTAACCAAAGGTGCCACGATTGAGCTAGTCCGGAGCTGTGAGTATGCGTTTAGTCTTTTCGTAGTATTCTCAGTTGTGAAAATTAAGACTTGCTCCACTTCCCTTGAGCCCTTATAGTTTTTAATAAACTGTGTTTTTACCTTAATTCCTGAGTATGTCTGCATTTAACTCCCAGCACGAGCACCCAACCGTTACAACTTTTCTATATTGATTTAAAGTTGACATGCTTAAAATTTGTCTTGGACGCGAAGTTCGTACCAAAAATTTTGTAGGTAGGTTTTTTTCACGTTTACATTCTCTGTTAAGTAAAAAATAAAAGAAAAAGCGGCATTGGCAGCGGACTACAAAATCTTACAACTCGCTATATTTTGTTCTGCATGCACTTGTGGTTGCACATTACAATAACTTTGATTATCAAAATGCATTTCATTAAAACTTTTACGGCAATAATGCTAAACTTTTTTACTCTAAGGCACATGTGATTTGTGTTTTAGAGTTGTTTCAAGTAGTGATTCAGAACTATTTAATTGTAACATCCTAATTGGAATCTTGTGTATTAAGTTTTTTCCCCTCTACTAAAAAAAATAAGTTCCAGTCTGAACATCACATCTAGCAGCGTGGCATCATGGACAATTCTACATGGTTATCGTTCTATGCATTTTTATAACTATATTGTCAGATTTGTGACCTTCACGAAATGTAATTTAACTTTTTACCAAAGCTACACATGAACGTATGAGTTCCATCGAGTAGAAGGCGAATACAATGAAACATTATATTTGCTTCATTAAAGATGAAGCCAAAATTGTGTTAATGAAACAACAATACTCATGTGGAGTCCCTGATGCATATTTTAGTAGTTATGGCGTCAAATTTTATTAGTAAATTTTCATTGTTGAAATTATGACGTGATGCCATTACCACCGAATATTGAAGATTACGTGTTTTAAGGGATGACGGGAGGGGAGAGAGGACAACTTCAACTTTTGACAATCATAAATTCTTGAAAAAGGATTTCGTATCTTGAGATTCATAGTGATCTATACTGTTCTGTGTAGTTACCTATCGTCTAATTGTCCACAGTTTTGTAAATAAAGCATATTCCTTAATCCTTTAAAGAATGCATTTTTTTATACTTCTTTTAATTCTTCTGGGTCAATTTTTTCTTATTTCATGTTTTTCGTTATTTAGTCTTTGAAAGTCGAAGATCTCACAGAGCGAAGATTTCGGGCCTGAAATTACTAATGTTCCATTCAAAGATTTCGTACATGTTAAATGCCGCCTGTATACTTAATACTTGTCGTGAAAGTATTAAGAATTAATTAAAACTACCTGGTAGTTATTCACAGCAAGACCAGATTTATTTCAGATGTATGTGCCGTAGATCCTATTTGAGGAGGGGGAGGGGTGCTAATGAATTATAATAAAATATTCTATTGCTTTGGGAGAGAATGCAATCCTTTCAGTATAGTCTCTAAACTTGGTGGGCTAAAATGGCTGATATTAGATTCGTATTTTTTTTTTCTTATGCTTTCGGCGAATTCTCTGAGGTTAGATCATCAACCGCAGAGGTTTTGCTACGAGCACTTCCCTCACACCTCCCTTATGGATTTAACACCTCTCCTGTTATCGCAAAAATAATACTGTGTTAGAAGAGATCGTGCATTTGTTTGGTTCAGGATCTGGGATCTCTTGTTGCTGAATTAGCTAGCACGGATACAGACAGGGGGAAGTGTGATGCTTTGAATTTTTGCCCTGTCTAGGTCTGTTGGGTTTTAATCGAAAGGAAGATAGATTATCCTGGTGGTTTGGGTTTTATATTAATGGCATGTTAAAGATTTTTCATGTTAAAGAGCTCATTACTATTTTGTTTCGCGGTGGCGTTTGGGAGAGCAATTTATTGAATAAGAAAGCTTGGGGGATTCAGTAAAAGAAAAGGAAATAATGTGGTTGTTTATTACAAGATTTTTTTCTGGTGGTAATGGCTTCATTAGTGATCTAATCACTGAAGCAAATGTCTGCCTCGCGATTATGGGTTAAAAAACAGCATACAACGTATTGCGAAAATTGCAGAAATCAATCAGCATATCTGATGTATTACACTGGAAAAAAATGAAGACAATGTAATGGAAATTAACATTAATGCTTACAAATGAAAATAAAATATTTTATTGTAATCTTTCGCATTATATTATGTGATTACAGCAATATTACGACAATACAGTATAATTTTTATTTTATGCTTTATAAAAGAAGGATTTAATAATACTTATCCGAGTAATTCAAAGTTTAAGAATTGACATTAATTTGATTCTGTGTTTTCTTTTTGTGATTCACTCGAGATAATATTATAATAAAAATAAATTAAATTAAAAAATGTGTTCGCAGTGTTAAGTTCGCAGTGCACTCTTTACCATTCCCTACAGATCACGAAATATCATGATATTATGTATCGGGAAATTTAAATTTTTAGGCTATTAAACATTATCTATCTAAATACGATTTTTATCCTCATAAAGTAGATGTCTGATGCGACATACAATGGATTTAAAAAATATTTTCTTAAATTTTAAATATTTTTAAAAAGACAATTTTTTAAATTTTGCTTAGGTAAAAATTTTTGCTTAAATTGCTTTAGAACTTTTTAAAACGTCAGAAGTTTATTTTGATGATTAATTTCTTTTAATGCCAACAGTTTAATGCATTAAAAAGTTTTCTGTATCTTTTTTTTTTAAAATTTTTAAAATTTTTTATGGTGATATGTTTAAATTTTTTCTGTAATCGGTCTCATGGAAAAAAAAATAATTATTCTATGTTAATTTGGAATTAAAAAATGTAAAACTTCTTTTCCACATGTGTTATAAAAAAGTAAAAGCCTTCAAAAAAGGGTAATATATTTTTTCCCTGCTAGGTGTGTTCTCTTGTTCCTTGAACAGTTCGTGAATGTATATTTCGAGATCTGTATTGTCTTTTTCTACATTCATGCATTTGAAATGTATGTTAAATAGGAAATGTTTAGAGAAAAAAAAAAAAAAAAAAAAAAAAAAAAAAAAAAAAAAAACTCTTGACGGTAAAACTTTTTTCTATTAAATGACTTTTTGAAATATGCTAAAAAAAAATGTTAATTTTGAAAATTTAATAATTGTTAAATTTCTGAACCTCTTTTAAGCTAATATCTTTTAAAAATTGCCTTGCATGGGGTTTCCGACAAAAAGTTTTAGTTTAGCTTATCCCATATTTATATTTTCCACTTGTGGTCAAGATTTCGAATCACAGACCACATCTGTTTCAAATTCCGTCCCTCCCGGGTTTCGCTCTGCTATGATTGCGACATTTCAGGAACATGAATCGAGTGTTTTTGCACAATAAATTAACAACGACACCAAAGTAAAATGAACATTCTAGGCTACTGGATCTTAACAACAGCCTCACACATCGTACCACTAGCAAAATAGATGACAATCTTTTTCAAGGCTAGAAGCTACAAAACGAATTCCAAACCACTCCAAAATCACGTTCAAGTGCTTCATGCAGCTATGGTGGTCCTCAGTAAAAAAGGGTCGAGTGGGTCCGTTTTTGAAAGTAGCAGAGACATGATTTGGGTTGCCGACACCTGAGTTTTTTTTGGTTAACTCTTCGAGTGTTTTTGATATGGTAATACGGATATCCGAAAGTGGAGAGAAAAGTGCTGATGAATATTGCATTTTGAATAATTGTATAAAATATGTGTTTAAAGAGAAAGAGAAAAATGTTACTGTGATTTTATCACAGTATCGAAGGTTGATATCCTATAAAGAAATCTTATATATACTCTAAAAGACCCTAAAAATGACATATAAACTGAAAAAAAAAATGCTCTTGGTGTTTTGAAAAATGCTTTAAATATCTAATGTTAAAATTACCAATAATCCAGTTTATATATTTTGAAAAACGAAAGAATAGTGTTCCTGAACAGATTTAATAATACAGTATCAAATGATTTTTTCTCTATTCTAAAAAAATAAAAATAAAACTAACTATCGCTGTCACCGTACCTGACAATGAATTTTTTGTGGCCGGTTTTTTCGTTAATATTATTGCTTTTATTTATTTATTTTTTTTTTTTTTAAATTTGACTCATTTTTTTAGGCGTAATTTCCATTTAAGTTCAAATTTTCATGATTTTGAGAGCCAATTTTTACATATTTTAGAAAAGGTTATTATTTTAAATTGTTACCTAATGATCAAAGAATAATATTTACTTCATATTAAATATATATATATATATATATATATATATATATATATTTACACGCGACTATCACGAACGGAAAAAAGCTTTCAAATGAGAACTAAATAATTACGAGTTAATTGCGGGAAAATATTGAAAACTAAATCATAAAACTTTCACATACATGTGAATATTAAAATGGAAAGAAAATTTCGAAATAATAAATTCATTAATATGCTTTTGCATTCGTAAATGGAGAAAAATTACGTCAGATTTAAAAAACCAAATAGACAGTGCAAATAATGGTGAGAGTTTTCTTACTTTCATAAATTTCTTCTAATGTCTACAGATGAAATTGAGGCACATTTTAAATAAATAGTTAATTATTTTTTAAACATGTAATTTTTTCTTCATTCGAAGAACGGTCGCAATCTTACAATACCAGTTTTTTGGAAGATATAATACTGTTTCATAAAATTTTGAAATAAAGTATTAAAACATACTTTATTTTCTCGCCAGTGTAACTTGTTATCTATTATGCGATCAACATTGTAACGCCTTGAGGTTCTTATTTGAAATTCGAGATTAATAATAACTTTTATCCACACGAGAAATTTCCCTTCATTTTTAGGAGATTTATTTGATGGATTGTCTTCGCAGTTTTCCTAGAAAAATTCGACTTTATTTACTGTATATTTTGTTCTTCGTATGTTAATAAAAATTTAATAATTTAGAAAAAGATTTTTATTTTAAAATTTAGCATTCCTTTTTTTCGAATCTTTAAAAACTTCTAAAAGTAATTAATTATTTTTTAAAAAATACAACGTTAGATTATTATAGAATTAGGTAAAATTATTATTATAGAATTTGTATTTTGTTATTTAAAAACAACCAGTACATTGAGTTCAGTAAAAGGTGTTAGTTACTCTAAAAAAATATTCTAGAATTATGTAAATTTCTTACTCAAAAATGCAGTTTTTGGGTTATCTTTTCACCTTAATAGAGAAGCTCGTTTCGTTATTATATGCGGGAAATTATCAGATCCTTTATCTACGCCCATAAAAAAGAAAATTTTTAATTGCCATGTAAATACAAAAAATATTTCTTTATAACTGATTACTACAGATTTACAACTATTTTCCCGAAAATGGATTTTAAATATCCAGGAGTGATCATATTTTACAAAACACATATTATTGATATAAGAAAAAAATCTATTACATTGTTTGTAATTTAGATTGTATGAAGAATCCATGCTTACAACACTGGCCAAAATTTTGAACATTTCTACTCCAGTATGTTCAATGCATATTTAAAAAGATGCCGGAAGCAAACATTTAAAAAATATAAATGAGTTAATCTATACGGGACAAAAGTTGTGTTACAAGATTCAACAAGAAAAAATAATTAAAAATAATAATAATTATTATTATTATTTTAAACACTCGTTAAATTAAAATTAATTAATTAATTAATGTTTTATCGCAAAAACTTACTTTTGTATTTGGTATTTTCCGCAAGAAATATTTTAATTTTCATGATTGTCTATAACAATCATTGGTATATATATAAAAAAAATCTTCCATAAAAGCAAAGCAATTTAATAATATCTCAAAATTTTTTTTAAAAAAATCAAATAGTTTAATTAAAGGGGCAATTAAAAATTGCAATTTCTTTTTTTTATGATATACAAACTGTAATAACTTAAAAGAATATATGAAGTTAAAAGTTTGTTCTTGACTATTACTTTTAACAATATATTTTAAGTATGAGGGTGCTCAATATTTCGGTCAATGCAATATACAGTTGGCTGTCGTTAATTCGAAGTCGTCAGGACCACAAGAAATGTTCGAATTATCCAGAGTTCGAATTATGGAAAGAATGAGAGGAAAACACGTCAAAGGGATACTGTTGCAAAAGACTTAATGTTATAGTATTTTTAAAATAAATTTTGGCTGTTATCATTAGAATATGACCTAATATTAAATTAAAATATATAAATACATAAATTAGTTAAGAGATTAGCAACAAGAACAATGGTAGAAGGAGTGAAGGCTTCAGTGATGGACAAACGGGGACTTAGACAAAAGTGGACATGAAATGTATAAGATTATATGTACGCTAGTTCAGAACAATTCTGACAAAACATAAATAAATGAAGTTATTTCAAGTGTCAGAAATCCGGGAGAAAGTAAGGAAAAATGAAAAATCGGAATTTTTGTTAGTTCGAATTAAACGAAGTCAAGAGAAAATGAGTTCGAATAAACGAAAATATTTAACCTTATTCTGCTATTGAAAATTTTGGAACTTCATGTTTAGTTCGAATTAAGCGAAGATTCGATTTATCCGATTTCGAATTAACGAAAGCCGACTGTATTGCTAAAAATGTTTCAGTGATGGTGTCTGAAAATTTTCAGGTTGATTGAAAGAACAATAAACGTAGTTTATGCATTATTTTTTTGCTTTTGGAATCTTTTTCTGAGAAATATATATATTTTTAAATTTCCCGTTTAAAAAAAGAAATAAGAAAGGAAAAAATACGACAGCGCTGATTTGACTAATTACGATTCATTATGTGCATACTTCAACTTTATTGACTCAGAAAATTTTCAAGATGAGAAAAATCTTTCTCAATCGAATTTTACACTGCCATTTCGTCGATCTGTAGAGTATCCAAATAAAAATTCCTACGTATTTTCTGCAATTGATCTTTGCCTATACACTGTAAAAAAAAAATCTGTAAAGGTACTAAACATTTTCTAGGAAACTGGGATTCCAAGAACTTTTCATATAACGATAACAGGAAAAATCCGTGTAACCGATTCTAAAACTTGAGTTTTTGTTGTTACCGTTACAGGAAAAGTTTTTGGAATCCCAGTTTCCTAGATAAAGTATCCTTTACAGATTTTTTTTACAGTGTACGATGATAACTATCATTCAAATTTTAGTTCAACACATGCAAAGTTGAAATTAAACATTACTTAGTTGGTATGAATACACTACCAATATACCGATACGAGATACAATGCGCACTGTAAAAAAAAAAAAAAAAAAAAAAAAAAAAAAAAAAAAAAAATCTGTAAAGGTACTAAACATTTTCTAGGAAACTGGGATTCCAAGAACTTTTCATGTAATGGTAACAGGAAAAATCCATGTAACCGATTCTGAAACTTGAATTTTTCCTGTTACCGCGTTACATGAAAAGTTCTTGGAATCCCAGTTTCCTAGAAAATGTTCAGTACCTTTACAGATTTTTTTTTTACAGTGCGGGAAGTTTAGGAATGAACATCCTTTGTGTGTGTGTTTTTTTTTCCTGATTCCACTAACATGTCCCTTATTAAAAAAAAATATATGTAAATTTTTAATGTCGATATTCAATTGTAAACAATTAATATGCTACCATGGAGCAAACTATATGGTGTTAAAGAATCAATATTTTTTTTATTGTTTTTTTTAACTATCTGTAAAGTTTATTTATTTATTTATTTATTTATTTATTTTTAATAAAAATAATAATATTTATTTTTAATAATTTTCACTGCTTTATGTTTTTACCTTTAAAAATTAATCTGAAAATTTGGAATTAATAATAAAAATAATAATAAATGTCACACTTTATAAACGGAATACTTGTATTTTATTTAAGTGCAAAAACGTAATTTTTTTTGTCTTTTTGGTATAGGTTAACAAAATGAGAAACAATGATGTTAACACTGAAATAAAGTTTCGTTATATGTTGTCTCCAATGTGTCTACAGATATAGTTTCAATTTTCAGAAATTTGATTTTTTTAGAATGTTTTACCAAAAAGAAAAAAATTCTAATTAAATAATAATATCTAATTATTAATAATAATGACAAATGCCACACATGATAAGTTATATGCTTAATTATTTAGTAAGAACAAAATGTAATTCGTTACTCATTTTTGATAGAGGTTAATAAACAGGAACAATCTTCGTTTTTGAATCTTATGCAAAATTTTTCCTTCCTTAATTTAGTCGGTCCACAGAATATAAAATTAAGGTTCCTATATCTTGTCACCAATATTTGCAACAGATTGTTTATTTATTTTTTCAAAATATTGAACTTTCTTTCAAAATAACAAATAATTTTTTATTAATGAAAATAATGGTAAATGTCACTTGTTAAGCTAAAGTAAAAAAAGGTAATTCTTTACTCAATTTTGTTAGAGGATAATAAACAGAAATAACTCTGTTATTTAATCCAAGTAAAATCCTACTTTCTTACTTTAATAGGTTTCTTGAAAATTCAAGTATGGTTATTTATTTGGAAATAAATTTCAAATTTTGTACAAAATTTTGAATTTTTTTTTTTTTTTTTATAAAACTTTTTTTAAAACAAAATATTTGTAATTAATAATGATAATAATAAGTGTCACACTTGATAAACGGAATACTTACATTTTATTAAATGCAAAAATGTAATTCTTTACTCACTTTGTTAGAGGTTAACAAAATAGAAATAACCCTCTTTATTGAATCCGTGGAAAATCCTACCTTCCTAATTTAGTCGGTTTCCGGGATACCCAAATAAGGTTTCCTATATCTTGTCACCAATGTGTCAGTGCAATCGGGAGAAATCAGATCTACAAAATGGGATAAAGGGGAGAAAAAAAGAACAGGGGAGATGAAAATTTTCTCATCGTCTGATTCACTTTCCGGGGTTTGATACATCCTGATTGAGAAAAAGAGAAACCAGTGCACAGGGTGTGTATTACCATGCCTTATAGACGTAAAGACAAAAAATATGCAAAATGCATTCGCACTGATGCAGGATATACAGCAGGCAAGGACTGTGGGAAAATAATACAAACCTTCGACGGATTCTCACATAACATTTTTTTCAAAATCATTGAAAATATTTATATTTTCATTTTTACAGCGATGTATCCAAATATTTTATTAAAATTATTCATCTTTTTCATAGAAATGATAACATAATGTAACATAATGTAATATAAGAAAATTAGCATACTTTATATTCTTCCATATTTGAAATGTTTTTAAATTTAGAGTTGTTTAGTTGTTTGCCTGCTCGATTTCTAACTTAAATAAATACACTTCCATAAGAATAGCGTTTGAATATCTTGCTGAGATGGCGTACATTCTAAATAATCACTCGTGAAAAAATTTTTGGGGGGTTTTATAGTACAATACTTGCAACTGCACTGTAAAAAAAAAAAAAAAAAAAATCTGTAAAGGTACTACACTTTATCTAGGAAACTGGGATTCCAAGAACTTTTCCTGTAATGGTAACAACAAAAACTCAAGTTTTAGAAACGGTTACATGGATTTTTCCTGTTATCGTTACATGAAAAGTTCTTGGAATCCCAGTTTCCTAGAAAATGTTTAGTATCTTTACAGATTTTTTTTTTTTTTTCAGTGTGGGTCGCCTATTTAAAACAGTAAAATTAACACTAATAAACTGTAAAGTTAGCAAGTAACATACCGTTAAACAATCCTATACTATTTAATTCAATTATAAGGCTGTATATTATTGCTTATTTTATAGTACTATAATAGTGGCGCCCCAATTGCCAGTATTATACTGTAAAATTATTTATTTTTCACTGTTACATCGTAAGAAATATCTGTAAGGTTAGTAAACTGAGATTCCTAGATTTTTTTAAGTAACGCTCACAGCAGAAATTCACGTAACCGCTTCTGTTACGTGAAATGTTGCTGTTGTGTTACATAAAAAGTTCAAGGAATCGCAGTTTCTTAGGAAAAGTTTAGTAATTTTACAGATTTTTTTTTTTCAATGTAATAATTTTTTTTTTTTTTTTTTTTTAGTGTTATAAAACATTATTTTTTCGTGTATGCCATACTCCTCCATACACCCTGGTTAGTCGAGCAGCCTTAATCCCAAACGTATTTATGTCATTATATTAATGTTATATACAGACCTAATGCACTTTTGCGTGAATATAAATTAAGTTACCCTGTAATTTATTTTTTTAACCATTTGGAAAATGGTCGTTGTTTTCGCTCGAGAATGGGTATAGCTGAGGCATATGTGAATCCTTGTGATGTCGGCATGTTTGGAATACTTCTGTTGTTACAAAAAAAAAAAAAAAAAAAAAAAAAAAGACAATTAATAATTCATAAGCAAATTGAAATACACCTTTCAAACAAATTGCGTTTAAAAGTACATTTTTTCCCATATACGACGGTGTAAAAATTGAAAATGCGTAATGATTAGTAATTTAAAAATTTGCAATACCGAAAATTATAAAACTGAAATTTTATTTAAAATTTGAAAGTGTGGCCATTCGCAGAAGGACGCACAGATATGTTTGTCCTTTCAATTATCAGAATTCGTTAAGCACAGATATGTTTGTTCTTTATAATTTTAGATAAATTTAATGAATTCAGGAAGGAACACTATCACTACATTATTGGGTTTTTAAAGTAATAAATCCTTTAGAAGGAAAATGACTGTTTATAAAAAAAAATCTCTTCGAGATGTTTAACCTTTATTTAATTTTAACTGTAAAATAAACATGCATTGTTTACAAAAAGTGATGATTTTTTTTTCTAACTAATTTTGGATTCTTTTTGTGGACAAAAGTTTAAACTCTTTGTTAGTCTTACGATTATTTTAAAAGAATCATTTTAAGAATCGTTGTAATTTGTTAAATTACCTTTTTTTTCTTGTTTTTTCTTTTCTTGTATAAACTGCATAAATTCGTGGTTATAGCAAAACCTGCAAAATTTGGTCACTTTTTGTGGGTGGGTAGATTTTTTAATTACATAAAATTTTTAAAGTCAGATTAATTATTACAAATAATAATAAAAAAAAAATATTTAAAAATCACATATTTTAGAAAGCAATATTTGTACGTGTTTGTTGGAAAAAATGCATTTTTAGCTGTCATTTTAAGCGAAGACCAGGAAAGATTAGTAAAGGATGTGCGCAGGTATTATTATTTTCATTTCATTTCAAGCCTGTTTTTTTTTTTTTCTGTTTTTTTTCAAGCTGATGCAAGCTTTTAAAACGTAACTTATTATTATTTTTTTTTTAATGAAAAGAATTTTATCAAATATATATATACTTTTAGTTTTCAACCACTTATATTCAACACTTTTAACCCTTTCAAGGGACAAAGTACTTTCATTGCTAAAATGTTGAAATAAAGGAATGAAACCGGAAATTACGAACAAATTTATCTTAAAAATAATAATAATGGCCATATTTCACACATTTCCAGAAACAAAAAATATTGAAAACTAAATGTCATTGTTGCATTTCGCAATTGAAATTTCGTGGTTTTATTCCCTCGTCCGTGAAAGGGTTAAACTAAATGCATGATATCTTTATGATATATCTTTGGTAACTTTAAAATATCATAATACCTCAGTATTTAATTAGGTATGAGAGTGCAATTTTTATACAACAGCTATAAAAATATTATGAATACATGAAAATTATTTATGTTCATTGTTAAACCTTAATCATAGTCCAAGAGCCGATCGTACAAAACTCTATGTGATCGAGCACAAGAAAAATCCCTTTGTTTTATGGAAGAGTAGTAATTGGAAATGATACGTGTCAGCCGGAAGCGAAATGGTGCATAAGCCAAAAATTAATACCACTAGTGGTTTTCATACGAATTGAATATTTCCAAACTGAGCGAAAAATTGCCCAGGCCGGGAATCGAACCCGGATACTTGGCTTACAAGGCCAATGCTTTACCTGTTAAGCTAACCGGGCGGTAACCGGCTGGGGTTTTTCGCTCAGATAACCGAGGAACAGGTTATGCGAGCGAAAAATCCCAGCCGGTTATCGCACGGTTAGCTTAACAGGTAAAGCATTGTAAATAAATAAATAAACAACGTTAAAGAGCACAAATATTATAAAATAAAAGATGTTAAAAGCATACAGCTGTTTCGGGACTTCCAAAGTCCCATCATCAGTGCTAAAAAGTGTAAAACGTAAAAGAGCACTGATGACCGTTTTAGCACTGATGATGGGACTTTGGAAGTCCCGAAACAGCTGTATGCTTTTAACATCTTTTATTTTATAATATTTGTGCTCTTTAACGTTGTTTATTTATTTAGTTATATATAAGCACAAAGTACAATCCTCCCCCCCCTTCTTAGGTAAAGCATTGGCCTTGTAAGCCAAGTATCCGGGTTCGATTCCCGGCCTGGGCAATTTTTCGCTCAGTTTGGAAATATTCAATTCGCATGATAACTATACCAATCAGTTAGATTGTGTTAAAATAATAGTACACTAGTGGTTTACTTGTAGGCTTAGCATTGTGTTTTCCTACACCCAGTTCTCCATATTTTCATACTTTTAATTGTAGGACAAACTCAATGTTAAACCTACGAGTCAACCACTATTTTTATTAATTTTCGGCTCATGCACCACTTCATTTCCAGCAGACATTTATGATTAGATTCCCTTATTACCGCTCTTCAATAAAATAAAGGGTTTTTTCTTGTGCTGGATAGCATAGGGTTTTGTGCTGTCGGCCTCTTCGACTATCGACCCTTAATCAAATAACAAACTACCATAAATATTTAAGAATAACATTTGACCTGTTATATTAGTGTTAATCAATAAATAATCAGAAAGAGATAAATTCTCATTTTTATATAACTCCAGTGTACAAAAGTGATAATTTTACAACATTGTGCAAAATTCAATTTGTCAACGTTGTCAGTTTTTTCTCCATGAATTTATCCTTAGTTTAGAACACACTCCAAAATTTGTCATTAAAAAAAAAAAAAAAAATACAAAATACAAAATTTATTATAAGAAAATAAATTTTTGAAACAGTAACGGGTTCAAATTACGTGAAAAAAAAAAAAAAAAAAAAAAAAAAAAAAAAATCAAAAGTAGCTAAAAGTTTTCATCGCACATGTTGAGTTCCTTTTTTTTTTTTTTTCTTTTTTTTTTACAGAAATTGTATTTTTTTTCTTTTCGAACATAAAATAGTGCTCAAAACCCAATTGGAATCAGCAGCATGCTACATATCAGCATATTATTATGATGAACTCGCCCTCTTATCGCAAGCACACTCTCTTGTACACCACTCCATCCTGCCTGTAAAACTAGTTTTCCCACTACAAGAATGACAATTCCGCAAATGCAAAATGCAAGTTTATTTTTTTGTTATCGCTACTTTTTTAACCGACTTCAAGGAGGAGGTTATGATTTCGTCCTGTATGTATTTCTTGTTCACTCATAACTTCCCTAAATATGAACCGATTTTGATAATTCTTTTTTTTTTTTTTTTTTTTTTTTTTTTATAAAAAAATGCGGATTTGATTAAAAAAAAATAACAATGATCTGTCTCAAATCATCTTTTATTGTTGCAACCGTTTTCAAATCATAAGCATATTAAAACTATGCATTCATATGCGTTAGCGCCAAGTTGTCAATATGTAAAACTAATTTGTTTTCACGCGAATAGAAATTCAGTTAAAACCAAAATAGAATTTAATTTTTATTTTATTGTTAATCACGTATGCTATAGAAAAAAAAGTCCGCAAAATTACTAAAAGTTTTTTTATAGGAATCTGGAATTCCAAGAACTTTTTATGCAATGGTAACAGCAAAAACGCATGTAAGAGATTCACGTTTGCACTGAAAGTAAAAAAAATCTGCAAGGTTACTAAGAATTTTTTAATAAACTATGAAGGCTGAACTTTTTATGTAACTGAAACCCAGGTTATAGATAAAATTGTTGTAAAATTACAGTAATTTTAGTAGATTCGTTTGTAAAGCTATACAGTACTGTAGCTTTACAAAAACTTTTTTTTTTTTTTTTTTTTTTTTTTTTTTGTAACGTGTAAAGATAAAATTTTACTAAGCATGTGCATTTTTTCAACTTTACTTTTGTAAAATTACTACATTCTTTTTTTCCTTTTATTTTTATTTATTTATTTATTTATTTATTTTTTTTTTACAGTGTAATTTTATCAAATCAGCCTAACTTGTAAAACTATAGTTTTCCCATTGTACAAGTGATAAGTCAATAAAAGTTTTTTTTTAACTTCTTTTTTCTGTGTTCTCTTCTTAAGAGATGTCCCTTTTTTTCTTTGTTCTAAAATGTTTTTAAAATCTATGCTTGATTTTATGTGAAGTGTTACATTTTTATTCCTGGTACGTCCACTTTTAACGCATAAAATATTAAATTAAGGATCAGAAGATCGCAAGAAAATCACTAAAAATCACCAATGTAATTACGCGTAAAAAAGTATAACATTAAAATGCATGTTAACGATTTTCTCTGCAAACGCACTATGAATGCTGCTTCCTCCATTTTCATTACTGAACATTCCATAGTAATATATTCATATACATCCACTACACCGAAATCCGACTACATTTATGGCTTGGGCAAATAGACTGATTCCTAAAACACTTTTGAACTATGTTTATAGTTCAACTATTTTGAAAAGTATTAAAAATCATCACGCCAACAAAACTGCTTATAGCAATATAAATTATTTATTTATTAAATGAAAACTTATTTTGATCTAAATCACTTTATAGTAGTCAGGCCTGGTAATTTCATGCCTTTATATTTGAATTAGTCGTTGGGGCCACCGTAATACTTACCCATCATGGATATGCAAATGCATACCATAAAATATGAAAATAAACCTTGTGTAAACTATTTATAAAATGCATCGCCATTCCAAAATAAATTTTAAACGTATATTTAAATACTTTTAACACATAGTAATGCTCTATTAATGAATTGCTGATAAACTAATTTCGACTTATTATATGAAACGCCAAAGTACTTAAGTAGAACCGAATTGCATTTAAAAAATATTCATATAATCATCCCGATAACTCATATCTAATTAAAACATATCTTTAAATTGAAAGTTGAATGCAATACAGGGTCATGAAAAATCGAAGAGTGTGGAAAATATTGTTGCAAATACCTAGGAAACTAATTATTCGATCGACTTCGTTCTTATTACAAAATTTGTGTTATTTTATTGTATTTTATATCCACTCCTTAAAAAAAAAAAAAAAAAAAAAAAAAAAAAAAAAAAAAAATGAAATTTTTTACATACTTTTCAGCAGAACGAATATCTTGAGAGTCTGAAAAAAAAAATAGTTTTGGAAAATCGAGGTTACCTATATTAAATAGGCCTTTTTCTCGTTGTTACATACTAAATACACAACAAATTTCACTTATCTATCTATATGTGTTCGGGAAATAAAGTGTTTACAGACAGACAGACGGTCGGCAATTTTTTTTCTAAAAATATGTTTTTCGGAATCTTCATACAGTCTAAAATGCATAAATCCGCCTTTTTTTTTTTTTTTTTTTTTCTTTTTTAGATTTTCAAAACGACTGCAAGATTTACCCTATACTTCGTATGATGAGTAAGTAAAATCAGTTAGAAAATGTATCAGAAAGTTTCATGATGTTGAGCAACGAGCTTGAGAACCACATTAATAACTTGTCAAAAAGAATGATAAAATACTCAAGTAAAAAAATAATTCAGAGGAGCTTAATCTCTCTTTAACCTGTAAAATTGGTATTCCCTTTGCAGAAGTGGCAGCTATGTAAAAGTTGCGAACAGGTGTTAATATTCTTTTCATTACATATCTGCATTTATTAATTATCAGAGTAGTTCACTGAAAGAAAATATACTTTTAGTTTCAAATCAGTGACAATGTGCGCTCTTCTCACTTTAACAATATCACATTTAAAACAAGTTTTCTCTTTGCAAGAAAGGCAATGTCTTAAAAGCAAAAAACAAATCGATTTTCTTGTCATTGCATACTAACTATTTTTAACTAACTTCAAGAAAAGGGGGAGGTTTCAATTCAATGACTATGTTATTATTATTTTTGTTTTTTCAATGTACTATATTCACCGATTCTTCGAAACTAAGTAAACGATTTCTGTGATTTTTCTTTTAATTGGAAGAGGATACTCTGGGATGGGTCCCACTTAACTTTAATCAAAATTGGTATCATACTTGTTACATTCCTTCTTAGCCCATACAAGTTCGAAGAATGCTCCTTTATTTTGATATGTTGCCACCATTGATATAACTATGTGATATCGGGCACTTTGTGAGAAAGATTGTCAAAAGAATGTTAAAATTAATCAATTGAAATTAACGAAGGATTTATTTACACATTATTTACGTATAACAAAACAATATTTACAATTAAGAACTCGAATATAGACCATCCGATCCGATATTAAGTTACAGCAAATACTTTCTGCGCACTTGGTTCCTTATGGATCCTTCTGGATATTCCCGATACGCTGATTATATACGTCAAGAGCTTCAAACTCTTTCTCCAAAACTCTACAGAGAGAACATCAACCATACATCTTCAAGTCCACCCACGAACTGATCTTTTTCTCCACAACTCATTTCCCCAAAAAGTAGCCCAGGAGGGTCAGTCTTATCTAAAAGATGACACTTTCCCGTGAAGTTCATTATCTAGCAAGATAGCCCGTGAAATTCTTTTGTTTGCCTTATCTCAGGCATTCATTTTGAAATAGCAAGAGGAACTCGAATCTATTAATACACTATACTTTTTCATACAATACTATCTAATTAAAAATAACTCAGATTAACTTCCAGAAAAAAAATGTTACCTTAAAACCGAAGTACACAGATAGTGAACCGAATGCAGTATATAAATAGAAAGATAATACCAGATAACAGTAATCTTAAATCGTATCTGCTCATCAAAAACCTGACAGTACTTTTTTGAAATTCAAGAAGAATCAAAATAAACAAATAAACAAATAAAATATAAAATTTTAAAATATTTAATTTTCAATGATTTTTACAAAATAGGGTACACTGCTAAAAATTTGCAGCATTCTCTCTAATCATTCGACTGTTTTTATCGAAAATAGTTATACAACCATCATTTTAAACTATTCTGACGATATTATTGCCCATTTTATATTCAGAATATAGTTAATTTACCGTTACGTAACCGTTCAGCCTCAAAAAAAAAAAAAAAAAAAAAAAAAAAAAAAAAAAAAAAAAAAAAAACGGTCGTATAACTGAACCGAATGGCACAAATTTTTAACAGTGTAGCAGAATCTGTTTGACGAGAAGTCGCAACCTGGTAATTTTCCTCTACATCTAAACTTTTTTTTCTTTTTTAGAAGTCTTGATAAATACAAGGTGGGCTAAAAATTCCTGACTATTTTATTATTTTACTATTCAATGTAAAATCAAATAATTTTTGCACGAGAGTGCGATTGACAAAACTGTCGATTTCATAAAAAATTTCTAACTGTCCATGTAATTAGACCAGATTTGGAAAAAGCCACGCACGTAATTCCTGCTATAGCAGTGCATTGCTTGCCAACAGAGTCTATTTCAAATCGCTCACTAGTAATTTTTGATGTTTTTTTTTTTTTTTTTTTTTTTTTTTTTTTTTTGGTTAAGAAATTTGTATTATTGGTAGAATTGAGCGATGTACCGTAATACCGTTATATATCCATATTTCTTTAAGTCCTCAGTAATGATATGGAGATTTCATTCCTTCTTATACAACGTTTCGTTTCAAACGGTATTTCATCCTACTTTCGGAATTATGGAAATTACGGAAATTCGGAGCTACCGAATATCACGGTAAAGTTGGTTACATCTGCAGATACCGCGATATTTTGCATTTTTGCAAAAGTCTTTTGCATTGTAATAAAACATTTTAAAATTTATAGCTAATTAAATTATTTTTATTTAACATATCTATTATCTTATTATAGCCCTAGGTAATTTTTTTTTTGTTTAATTTCAATAATTTATAATGTTTAACTTTCCAAATGTTTTCAATAGTTCGCATTTTAGATCAAATTTGGAGGGATTTGCATTTTTTAAAGCAATATATAAAAATTTGAATTTATATGTCCTTTTAAAATGCTAAATTAAGATAATGAATTGTTGTTTTTTCTAGATAATTAATACACACACATATATACACTGACGGAAAAAAAATCCCAACACCAAGAAAGACTTGTGTTAGCTAAACGAAATTTTGTAGGCGTGTTTATACATCTGAAAGATGACATTGATTTAAATTTCATGCTTCGCACATAAGTGTGGCGCTAGTAGCGCCACTCACAACTTTAAAGTCAGGTTTGCTTTAAATGCGTGCTGTAAAGTTCGTGAGCATTATTTATCTTCAAAATTTGACAAATTGAGTTGAGGTTGATCATGAATACCTTTAAGAAGACGAAGAAGCCATTATCATCAGCTTCCGAGTTGGAAAGAGGTCGTAAAGAAGGGCTACAAGAAAGTGGATTTTCTTTCCGCGATTTTGCAGAAAGACTTGGACGGAATGTATCCACTGTGCATGATTGTTGGGAGTAGTGGTCAAGGGATGGTCCTGCCACAAGGAGACCAGATTCCGGGTGAACACGTGACACTACTGAAAGAGAAAACCGTCGTATTCGGCGTACGGCTGTGGGGCATCGTACTGCGTCTGCGACAAAAATTTGAGCTGCAGTTGGTACCACAGTGACACAACGAACGGTTAGAAATCGGTTACTTCAAGGACAGCTCGATGCAAGGCATGCATTCCACTGACTCTAAGTCATTGCCGTTTGCGACGTCAATGGTGTCAAGCTAGAGCTCAATGGAGGATGGAGTAGAGATTTATTGTGTTTTCTGATGAAAGCAGGTTCTGCCTTGGTGCCAATGACGGCCATGTGCTGGTCAGAAGGAGGCCAGGGGAACGTCTGCAACCAAACGGTCTGCGGCCTAAACACACTGGACCTACAATATGGGGTCATGGTCTAGGGAGAAATTTTCTATGACAGCAGGAGCACTCTCGTAGTTCTCCCAGACACACTGACTGCAAATGTGTACGTCAGTCTGGTAATTCAGCCTGTAGTGCTGCCATTCAAGAAAAGCATTCAAGAGGGTTTTTCAGCAGGATAACGCTCGCCCTCATGCCGCTGTTGTAACGCAACACGCACTACAGAGTGCCAACATGTTACCTTGGCCAGCGAGATCACCAGATCTGTCTCCCATTGAGCGCGTATGGGATATTATTGGATGAGAACTCCAGTGTCATCACCAGCCAGCATTGAACATCACGTATTGACACAGCTTGTACAACAAGTATGGAACTCCATACCACAAAGTGACATTCGGCACCTGTATGACACAATGCATGCACGTATGCAGGCTTGCATTCGAAATTCTGGAGGTTATAGCGACTATTAATGTAACGGCATTTTACCTTTGAGATGCATTTTATTGACCTTAAATTAACTTGTGATCTCGAAAATCTAATCAATTAAACATGTTAACTTGACAAATACACTGTCCAAATTTCATTACTCTACAATAAGTTTTTCTTGGTGTTGGGATTTTTTTTTTCGTCAGTGTATGTGTGTGTAATGTGTGTATTTGTAGTATTTCATATAGAGGTAAGTTACTTTTACGACCATATAATGGAGAGACATATAAATTAAAATATATTGTTATATCGAAAATATCGATATTTCGTCACCTATATATTACATTAAAACTCTAATATCGTCCAGTCCTAATTATTGGTAATGAAATCAATAGATAAAACCAGCATGATCTTAGATGAATTTAAATTCAATAAAAACAATTTTTTTTTTTTTTTTTTACTATAAACCACAGCATTTTGAGTTATCAAAAAAGCGTATAAAACTAGTTTTCACTTTTACAGGTGTGGCAGATTCGTAAAGTTATGTGCACGTTATTGTACAAATTTAATTCCAGACCTAGAGTTTTATTTATTTATTTTTATTTATTTATTTATTTTTTGTTCTAGGCAAATATAACATGTAAAAATAGTATTATTTCTATATTAAGTGAAGCTCTTCAAAGAAAAAAATATTTACAGTTTTAGTCCATCGAAAATTTTCACCCTTTTCACCATAATGATGTTACCAGTAAATATAGTATTCCAAGTACATAATTAGAAATTCATCAAAAGCAAAAAGTTGCGTAGGTTTTGATTTCATTAAAATCTTTCTGCATTTCTTTCTTTCTTTTTTGATTTGTTTTTCTGTCTTAATGCAATTTGTAAAACTAAAATGCTTTTACGTCGACGAAAACTCAGTTAAAGTAAAGCATGATTTATTTTTTCTTTTATAGTAAACTCTATCGTTTCGCGACAACAGCATAAATTTTAAAATTAGTTTTTCGCCTGTCGGGGTACTTAGTCAGTAAAAGTTGTGCATAGATGTTGTTATTTACATTTAATTACATACATTTTATAACTTTATTTTTTTAAGCAAATCTAACCCGTAAAAACAGTGCTATTTCTATATGAAATGAAAATCTGTTAAAGATAAAAATATTTTCAATTTTAATGCACTCAAAATTAGCATTCTATTCTCATCTTAATGATGTTACCGGCAAAATTAGTTTTCCTGCTACAAGATTAGAAATTCAGCTAAAGCAAAAATGAGGTTAATCTTGTTTTGTTTAAAGAATACCCATATTTCATTCTTTTTTTATATATTAATGCAATTTGTTCAATGAAAACGCATTGCTGGGAATAAAAATTCAATAAAGTCAAATGATGATTAATATAATTTTATTCGACAGTAAACTAGATCGTTTCGCCAAATTAGCATGACTTGAAAAATTGCTTTTTCTCTTGCAATTTTATTTTATTTTATTTTATTTTTTATTTATTTATAATTTTTTACAGCAAACCACATCTTTTCATCACATCAATATGAGTTGTGAAATTTGTTTTTCTATTGATAGAAAGTTAAGTCGGTAAATTCATGCGTAGGTGTTGTTATATACATTTGATTCCATATGTGCTATTATTATTATTATTATTATTATTATTATTATCATTATTATTTGAAGAAATGCGCAACCTGTACGAAATGTTTTTCTACAAGAAATAAAGTTCTCCTAAAGAAAATATATTTCAAGGTTTATACTTTCCAGACTAGCATTCCACTAGCCTTTGCGATGCTATTTGTAAAAGTAGTTTCCCCTTTACCTGATAGAAAATTCAGCAAAAACAAAAGTTAGGGTGATTTTGATTTGATAAAGGACTTGCACTCTAAAAAATAAAAGTGTAAATTTGCACACAAAAATGTGTGAATCAATGATACAAAAACGATTTGTTTATCTGTGTAATTTTGTGTGTAAATTGCCAAAATACACACCTAATGTGTAAATTTCAAAATACACATTTCAGTGTGTAATTTGATGATAACACTAAGTGTGTAAAAGTTATAATAATCACTCATGAAATACCCACATTAATGTGTAAATTGCGCAAGAATACACATACATCTGTGTTATATTCTTAATCATTTATCTGTGTAATCTTCTGTGATTACACAGATAAATATGTATTACGCAAAAGACACACATTATTGTGTTATTGTAATTTACACAGTTCTTTGCGTAATATGCAAAATACGCATATTCGATGGAGGTTCAATAACTATTGTGTCTAGTGTATATGAAATATCTGTCGGCAACGGGTTGATGAAGAATATCGATATATTTATGCTTAGTTTCAGAACCGTAGCTGCAATATTCATACAGTTTTGTAGGGAGGAGTTAAACGGGGGGGGGGGGGGGGGTAGTTGAAAGTCTGATTATTAGCTTATGGGGCTAGATTTGTGACAGTGGATTCGATAAAAGTACTGTTCTTTGGACTCGGGATCATAGTGATGTACACACTTCTCATCCACTATCACAAGTGTAGCATCATAAGCTCCAAATCAGCCTATCACACTCACTCCCCTCCTCTTAAAAACTCCCTATAAATAGGTTTTTAGAACTTTACCCCTCCCTTTAAAACTATGCTACTATAGTAGCTACGGATCTAAAATTCAGCATATAGCCATTTAAGACATTAGTTTCTGATATTCCTCATCAACCATCATAGTACAAATATTACTTCTCTGTTAGTGGGGAAGTATGGGACACATTGTGAAATTTTCAATTTCTTTAATTATAAAATTGATTCTTCAAATTATGTTTCTATATCGTTCAAGAATATTAGAAAGTGTTTCATTCTGTATTCTATAAACCAAAGATTTTGTATTTGTGTCAAGTAAAGTTGATTTTATTATTTTTGTAAAATGTGTACCATTCCTCCCCACTCTCCTCTAAATGTACACATAAAAACTGCTATTTTATTTTCTATATTCTTCCTTGCTTTTTAATTTTATATATTCCCCTCATTTATATATTATTCAGAATATGCAATTAAAAATTAAGATAAAGAAAAATAATTAATTAATTACTGATAGATTTTAGACTAATCAGATGGAATAATCATAGTTGGTAATCTTGCAATCTCCACACTTTTTATTTTCAGAGTTCAGACTCAATTTTTCATTTTTTATTTTTCAGACTCAAGATACAAAGTCAATTATATTGAAGGTACTGTATTACACACAGTTATAAAAGTAAAATTTAAAATACAATAAAAAAAAATAGGAAAAAGGTATGTAGACTTCATCTCACATACACACACAAATATTACCTGCAAATATTTTAGCTGATTTGTTTATATATACATAAACCACCTATATTACATGTTGAATTGCTTTCTTTTCATAAATATTCATCATTACAAAGAATTTGCCATATAAAATATTATCAGGACTATCAAAAAAGCTGTTGAATCATTAAAATAACATATTTTGCATTACATTTATATTTAGAAATTTGTGTCTTAAAAAAGGAAAAAAAATTCAAATATATTTTAACATTAATGAAATTAATCCTATCTTCATAAATGAAATTTTCAGATATTCTAATTAAAATTTTAGCTATCAAACTAATGTGTGTTTTTATTTATCAGCTATAGTAAAAAATAAAACGAGAAATACTGTGTCTATATCCAAATATCAATTGACTCTTATAAATTTTCGAAATTAAAGCTCGTAGAATTTATTTGATAATTACATTTGTGTCTTAAGTGTATAAAACTCACCCAACGGGGGATATTTATGTAGAGGGGGAGGGAAAGAATGATAAGTTCGATTTTGAATATTCATTATGACACAACTGTTATATTTTTTTATATACATACAATCATATGTTTTATGTCATATAACTTCTGTAATAATAGGCAAAATTGGAATGGAAAAATGCATATTTGAAGAAAAAGCCATTACTTTAATCTAAATTTTCTTCAGAATTTTTGATCTGGAGTTATTTTAAATCAACGTATTTGCGCTCTTTTGCAATTTACTTATGTGTATTTTTATTAAATCTATAATTAACAAGAAAAAATTATGTGTTCTTTACTATGACTATTTTAATGGAACATAGTTCTTCCGGTGTAATATTTTCAAATTAAAACACAGCTGAAAATTTAATGTAATTAAGAAAAAAAATTAAAAAAATTAATATCTCAAAATTAGGAAATGTAACGTAGAAACTCAAAAGCAACGCTATAGTTTTAATCGATGATAAACTTAGTTAACATTATAAGTTTCATAATTTAAAAAAAATTCAATAAATAAATAAAACTCAGATGAATTGTTTAACTTATAAATCAGAATATATAATTTATAGATATGGTATATATTTGTATAATAGTTTATAAATAAACTATAATATCTTCCGCACAATCGAACCAAAATTTAACACCTCCCCCCGCCCCCCGAAAAAAAAAGGATGTTAATGTTTATTTTGTTTGTTTTATCACACATTAAAATAGGTATTTTTTATGACAAGTAGGTTACTTTAGAAATTTACACTTTTACCTATGTGTTTATCATTATGTGTAAATATCAATAACTTACCAATTTGTGTAAATTCAGACATTTTTCAGCATTTACACATTTATTTATGTTTTTCAAGTAATAACAAAATACACACTTAGTTTGTTAAGCTAAAATGCACATAAAAACAGGTAAAACTTTGCAAAAAATGGGTAATTTTCATGTCATGTGTGTAATTTTAGGAATTTACACACATATATATGTAAATTTGTCTAATTTACACTTTTATTTTTTAGAGTGTACCTGTCCTTCTTGTTATTCTTTTTTTCTATATTAATTGAATTTGTGAGACTAAAACACTTTAAAAGGTATAAAAATTTAGTAAAAGTAAAAAAAAAAAAATTCCAGTAACAATTTTATTTTACTTTTTATTTATTTATTTATTACAGTAAAGCACACCTTTTCACCACATCAGTATTTAAAAGTAAAAGTACAGTAGTAAAAGTTTTATTTTATTATTATTTATTTATTTATTTTACAGTGAGCCACATGCTTTTGACGTATCAGTATGAGTTGTGAAATTTGTTTTTCTATTGATGGGAAGTTATACTCTAAAAAATAGAAGTGTAAATTTGCACACAAAAATGTGTAAATCGATGATACAAAAACGATTTGTTTATATGCGTAATTTTGTGTGTAAATTGCCAAAATACACACCTAATGTGTAAATTTCAAAATACACATTTCAGTGTGTAATTTGATAATAACACTAAGTGGGTAAAAGTTATAATAATCACTCATGAAATACCCACATTAACGTGTAAATTGCGCAAGAATACACATATATCTGTGTAATATTCTCACTCATTTATCTGTGTAATCTTCTGTGATTACACTGTTAAATGTGTATTGCGCAAAAAACACACATTATTGTGTTATTGTAATTTACACAGTTCTTTGCGTAATATGCAAAATACGCATATTCGATGGAGGTTCAATAACTATTGTGTCTAGTGTATATGAAATATCTGTACTGCAATGGGTTGATGTAGAATATCGATATATTTATGCTTAGTTTTAGAACCGTAGCTGCAATATTCATACAGTTTTGTAAGGAGGAGTAAAATGGGGGGGAGGTGTAGTTGAAAATCTGATTTTTAGCTTATGGGGCTAGATTTGTGACAGTGGATTCGATAAAAGTATTGTTGTTTGGACTGGGGATCATAGTGATGTACACACTTCTCATCCACTATCACAAATGTAGCATCATAAGCTCCAAATCAGCCTATCACACTCACTCCCCTCCTCTTAAAAACTCCCTATAAATAGGTTTTTAGAACTTTACCCCTCCCTTTAAAACTATGCTACTGTAGTAGCTACGGATCTAAAATTCAGCATATAGCCATTTAAGACATTAGTTTTTGATATTCCTCATCAACCATCATAGTACAAATATTACTTCTCTGTTAGTGGGGAAGTATGGGACACATTGTGAAATTTCCAATTTCTTTAATTATAAAATTGATTCTTCAAATTATGTTTCTATATTGCTCAAGGACATTAGAAAGTGTTTCATTTTGTATTCTATAAATCAAAGTTTTTGTATTTGTGTCAAGTAAAGTTGATTTTATTATTTTTGTAAAAAGTGTCCCATTCCTACCCACTCTCCTCTAAATGTACACATAAAAACGGCTATTTTATTTTCTATATTCTTCCTTGCTTTTTAATTTTATATTTTCCCCTCATTTATGTATTATTCAGAAAATGCAATTAAAAATTAAGATAAGGAAAAATAAATAATTAATTAATGATAGATTTTAGACTAATCAAATGGAATAATCGCAGTTGGTAAACTTGCAATCTCCACACTTTTTATTTTCAGAGTTCAGACTCAATTTTTCATTTTTTATTTTTCAGACTCAAGATACAAAGTCAATTATATTGAAGGTACTGTGTTACATACAGTTATAAAAGTAAAATTTAAAATACTATAAAAAAATAAAAAAGAAGGTATGTAAACTTCATCTCACATACACACACACATATTACCTGCAAATATTTTAGCTGATTTGTTTATATATACATAAATCATCTATATTACATGTTGAATTGTTTTCTTTTCATAAATATTCATCATTACAAAGAATTTGCCATATAAAATATTATCAGGACTATCAAAAAAGCTGTTGAATCATTAAAGTAACATCTTTTGCATTACATTTATATTTAGAAATTTGTGTCTTAAAAAAAGAAAAAAAATACAAATATATTTTAACATTAATGAAATTAATCCTATCTTCATAAATGAAATTTTCAGATATTCTAATTAAAATTTTAGATATCAAACTAATGTGCATTTTTTTTTATCAGCTATAGTAAAAAATAAAACGATTAATACTGTGTCTCTATCCAAATATCAATTGACTGTTATAAATTTTCGAAATTAAAGCTCGTAGAATTTATTTGATAATTACATTTGTGTCTTAAGTGTATAAAACTCACCCGGCGGGGGATATTTATGTAGAGGGGGAGGGAGAGAATGATAAGTTCGATTTTGAATATTCATTATGATACAACTGTTATATTTTTTTATATACATACAATCATATGTTTTATGTCATATAACTTCTGTAATAATAGGCAAAATTGGAATGGAAAAATGCATATTTGAAGAAAAAGCCATTACTTTAATCTAAATTTTCTTCAGAATTTTTGATCTGGAGTTATTTTAAATCAACGTATTTGCGCTCTTTTGCAATTTACTTATGTGTATTTTTATTAAATCTATAATTAACAAGAAAAAATTATGTGTTCTTTACTATGACTATTTTAGTGGAACATAGTTCTTCCGATGTAATATTTTCAAATTAAAACACAGCTGAAAATTTAATGTAATTAAGAAAAAAAATTAAAAAAATTAATATCTCAAAATTAGGAAATGTAACGTAGAAACTCAAAAGCAACGCTATAGTTTTAATCGATGATAAACTTAGTTAACATTATAAGTTTCATAATTTAAAAAAAATTCAATAAATAAATAAAACTCAGATGAATTGTTTGACTTATAAATCAGAATATATAATTTATAGATATGGTATATATTTGTATAATAGTTTATAAATAAACTATAATATCTTCCGCACAACCGAACCAAAATTTAACACATCCCCCCGCCCCCCGAAAAAAAAGGATGTTAATGTTTATTTTGCTACTGTTAACATACATTCATAAATTCTTTTTAAGATGAAAATTTTTAAAGAAATAAATGGCTTTAGATAAAACAGTTGTTATTTTAATAGACATTTATCAGGAGTTATGTAATGTTGACATTTTTTAAGGCAAGTAAATTATACGTGTAAAAAAATCTTATACGTAAAAAACAGTCCAACATGTATCATATACATTTATACATAAATATAAACAAATCAGATAAAAAGAATTGGAGGTAATACGGACGTATGACATTACATACCTTATATTTTATAAGAGAATAACTTATTATATACTATATTTTTCTGAACGAGAGCGCTTGCAATCAGCTGGAACCACCATTAATTTTCAACTTAAGCATGATGAAGCCAAGCCAACGAAGATTACGATTTTAGTTTTATATGCTAGTTTTATTTGCTAGATTCGCGTCTAACTCGGTGTTGAAGTAGTTCCTGAATACAACCATCAATTGCACTGCGAACTGAAGTTAAACTAAAATTACAAGTTAAACTTTGAAATGGATAAAAGTTTACAAGCTGCCATACGGCTCAAATAATTTAGGGTAAAATCAAGCATACTTATATTTGATGTGCAAAATGTATAAATAACTCAGGATACGAATTTAGAATTATCTTAATTACATGAATTATATTTTATATTACATATTAAATGAATTCGAAATAGTTTTTAGATTTTAGTGAAGATTAAACTACTATCCTTTTAATTAAGGGGGGGAGTAGCAAAAAAGAATACCAACAGTACAAAAAATATAATTTAATTTTATGAATAAGCATAAAGTGGGATTATAGGGATTAAAGGATTATATATTGATAGAGCAGTCTGTGCGATGGCTGAAAGAAATTACGATTTAATCAAAACCTAGAATTATACAATGAAGCATTCTTATATTTGATGTACAAATTTTAAAAGGGAATTCGGAAAACGAAATTAAAATTTACTAATTGAATGAATAAAATTTTACGTTGCATGTAACAAAATATTTGTTGCATTTGTTACATGTGTCGAGATTAAATTTTTTAAAATTCTTTTAAATGTTCACATGCTGCTGAAACGGGGAGAGTGAGAGAGGTGGTCAGAGTATCTTATAAAAATAAATAAATATATTAATTTATTACTTAAAAATACTGTTACAGCAATGCAATGACACCATGTTATTTATGGAATGGGTTTACTAAAATAAAAAGTGTAGCTCTGAATAATATGTAAGCCTCCTATCCCTTTCGTAACGTCTACTTTAAAATTCACGCATTTATAATTTTTTCAACACAATAATTAGTGTAATTTCAGGAGTAATCTACATTTACACATTTTTATGAGTTTATGCACTGATAACAAACTTACAAACTTAATGCCATAAACTAAACACACATTAAAATAGGTATTTTTTATGACAAGTGGGTGACTTTAGAAATTTACACTCTTACCTATGTGTATATCATTATGTGTAAATTACAATAACGTACCAATTTGTGTAAATTCAGACATTTTTCAGCATTTACACATTTATTTATGTTTCTCAAGTAATAACAAAATACACACTTAGTTTGTTAAGCTAAAATGCACATAAAAACAGGTAAAACTTTGCAAAAAGTGGGTAATTTTCATGTCAGGTGTGTAATTTTAGGAATTTACACACATATATATGTAAATTTGTCTAATTTACACTTTTATTTTTTAGAGTGTAAATTGGTAAATTTGTGCGCAGGTGCTGTTATATAAATTCGAATCCACACCTCCAATTATTATTATTATTATTATTATTATTATTATTATTGAGTTTGTTGTTGTTATTGTTATTTAACGTGTGTGTAAATATAAAAAAAATTATTACTTCTATATAAAGTGAAATTTTGCTAAAGAAATATATTTTCAGTTTTGTACACTCCAAATTAACCCATCAACTCACCTTCATGATTTTACCTGTAAAAGTAGTTTTCCGTTAATAAGATTGGTAATTCGGTAAAAACAAAAGTTAAGTTGATTTTGATTTGATTATAGACTTATTCATTTCTTTTTTCTTTTGTTCTCACCCCCCTTTTTTTCCTTTTCCTATATTAATTAAATTTGTAAAACTAACGCTTTAATATGAACAAAAATTGATTTTTTTTTTTTTAAATATTGAACCTCATTAGTATGAGTTGTGAAATTTTTTCTCTATTGATGGGAAGTTAAGTCCGTCAAATTGTGCGCAGGAGTTGTTATATGCTTATATGCATTTGATTCCACATCTGCTATTATTATTATTGTTATTATTATTATTATTATTATTATTATTATTATTATTTGAATATATGTGTAATCTGTACAAAATTTTTTTCTACATGAGGTAAATTTCTCTTAAAGAAATTATATTTTCAGTTTTATACTTTCCAAATTAGCATCCCACTAATCTTCACGGTGTCACCTGTAAAAGTAGTTTTCCCTTTACAAGATCGAAAATTCAGTAAAACAAAAGTTAGAAGCTAAAACACTTGAAATTAAACAAAAATTCAAAAGAAAAAGAAAGATTTTTTCTTTTTTTTTTGGGGGGGGGGGGGGAGGGTAGTAATTGTTTTATTTTATTTTATTTTTTACATTAAACCACATCTTTTCGCCACATCAGTATGAGTTGTGAAATTTGTTTTTCTATTGATGGAAGGTTAAGTCGGTAAATTTGTGCGCGGTTGTTGTTATATACATTTGATTCCTCACCTCCTATTATTATTATTATTTTTTTAACACATGTGCAACTCGAAAAAATAATTGTTTCTATTTAAAGTGAAGTTTTGTTAAAGAAAAAATACTTTCAGTTTTGTACATTCTAAATTAGTGCCTCTACTCATCTTCACGATGTTACCTGTAAAAATAGTTTTACCTTAACAAGATTGGTAATTCAGAAAGAACAAAAGTTAAGTTGATTTTGATTTGATTAAAGACTTGTCCATTTCTTACTTTCTTTCTTTCTTTTTTTCTTCTTTTGCTACATTAATTCAATTTTTAAAACTAAAACACTTTAATATAAACAAAAATTTGGTAAAAGTATTTTTTTTTTTTTTTTTTTTTTTTTTTTACAATAAAAGTTTTATTTTACAGTTTTTAACAATAAGTTTAAAAGTTTAAAAAAGATGTAATAATAAATATATTTTTAATTTTACGCGCAACATCTTCGATTTTCTTGCATGAATTGCACCTCTTTTTTTTCTTAAATTTATATAAATTACTTTTACATAAAGTAACATTCTAGAATAGCCTTCTAAATTTTAATTGTCTTTTTTTATATCTATTTTCTCTTTGCAGACGACTACAGTATTTAGAATGTTTAGAGACTAATTACTTTACTTTGTTTTAGCATAGCAACTTAACTATTTTCGTAGGCTTGAGTGGATTATGATGTTAAATGTCCAATCACTTCTTTAATTTGTCTAATTTTAAAAGCTTTTTAATGTGTTTTATTCAAAATGTCATCAGTGGAATCGAAATTTAATTCCTAATTTGGAAGAATTATTTTTATCTGCTGTCTCTTATTTAAAAAAGTCAAATAATAAGCTTTGCAAATTCTATTAATCGAGAAAATATATTTACACGTGAAAATTTAAAAAACTTAGAATTTATTATAATTTATTACGCGCTTATTATACATGGTTATAATCACATTTACACATTGAATGTTTTTTGCCTTTACGCTGACTTTATTTTCCATTTACTGTATCTAATGCAATGAGATAAATAGTTGAATCATTCGACATTCATTAATGAAAAAAGGAATAAAACTTATCTACTCATTATAACTACTAACATATAAAAAAACGTGTTCTATGACATACATCACTATCCTCATCTCTAAGTTTTCTTTCTTTCTTTTTTTTTTTTTTTTTTTTTGATTGTTGCTTTTATGAACTACGCTATTCTAAAACAAGATTAAGGGCGATGTAGGAGAAGCTATCAGCATATGAGAAGATTATGCTTGATTCGGATGGCAACAGATCTCGAGTTCATATAATCCTGCTACCCAAAAACGAAGCTGCGGTGCTTCGGAAATAGAGTTACAAGTATTGGTTGTTTTTCACATCACGGCATGACGTACCACACATGATCATCCCGGCAAATATGATGGAGTAGTGTTGTTTTCGTAATGAGCTTTCGGCGTATTTATAAGTTTCAAGTCACGACTGTAACACTGTTTGTACATCTTTTTTTATAAATATTCAAAATGGATCTAAAAGAAGAGTCTATGCTTGTTTACAAAGATGTGGAAAACGAAGCAGAAATTTTTTGATGCATGCATATCCAATGGATTCCTTTTTTTATGCGAAGAATGTGATGTATGGGATTTTGAAGAATTTATTAATGTAATACATCTATTTGAATATTTCATCCTATAGTTTGAAATAAAAATAAAGAAATGAATGCCATTCAATAAGAATATACTGAACTAAATTACAAAATAAAAATAAAAGCCCCCCTCCCCTCCCAAAAGAAAAGTATGTTACGCATGTTTAAATAAAATTAAACATCTTTTTAACTTTTACTGAACTTTGTGAAATAAATATTTAAAATACTTAATATTTTTTATACAACTTTTTAGAATGAAAATTGGAAATATCTTGGTGTGACTATCAGCTTCTTAATGTATGAAGATAATTTAAAATGTACTTAAAAGAATTATCACGCACAGACTATAATGCATCCAAACTTTTTCAAATACCCTGTAAACGAGCTATCAAAGCTACACCATTTTCGATAGAAAATATACGTAAACCTCAATATCACAAATAATTATTGTGATTACCTATACATTTTTATAAAAGTTGGAGTGCGGACGGACAGACCAACAAAAGAATTTATAAAGATGTGGAAACGAAGCAGAAAATTTAGATGCGTATGCATGAGTATATAGTGGATTCTTTTTTATGACAATTTTTAATGTAATAACTCTGTTTCAATACATCATTCTACATTTAATAAATAAATAAATAAATGGCATTGAACATAAGCTCCAGCTGAATGAAATCCAAGTAGGAGCAAGGTTTTCAAACACAAAGGTATGAGGTTCGTAACTTCAACCGCGCTTTTTAAGAAAAAGATAAAAATTTAAAAATAAGGTAGAATAAGAATTTTTTATTCTACCTTATCAACTTATCCAGTAGCAGAAATTCTCCAAGTGTCCGCGATAGATACTTCAGGGACAAAAAATAATCCACAGGTAAAATATTTTTGCAATTGAAGCGTTAATTAATCAAATAATCGCCTATCTGTAGCTTTTTTAACATTTTATAATTATTTATTAATAATAATCTTAACTTTTTGTATTAAGTAATAAATTGCAAAACATAATATGAAGCAAAATAAAATTTCGACGAAAAAGAATCTGCAGAAAAGAAAAAAAAATCTGCAACGCGCGTCTCCCGTCTTGAACATTCTGCTATCTGGTCAACTCATACAACTTCTGAAAAACATCTTTTAAACATAACAATATAAAATGCAATATGGAATTGTAACGAATAAGAAACAATTAAAAAATCAAAAGTAATCTTCTATCAAGAAATTGAGGCTCCCTCTGATAAGAAAAACCGGGCGACATGAGTATTTAGTATTGCTATTTTAAGTGGATATAGTTCATAAAAACTTCAAATGTAACAAAAAATCAGAGAGGCTATTTAAACCATATACAGGCCGAATCAAGATCCAAATATATTTTTAATTATTTTTTCCCTCATTATTCATTCTAATGCTTTAGTAAAAGGATATTAGTCATCAATATAACGGAGAAATATATATATATATATATATATATATATATATATATATATATATATATATATATATAATTTTCAAAATGTTCCCAATTAAGAACACTGGTTTCTTTCGGTATTCATTGGTCATTTTTATGATTTTCCGTACATTTCTCCATTAATGATAAGAACGTAACTTCTGTTTCAAAAAATTAAGTTATCTATTTCAAAAAATCATTTTTATGATTGGTTATTTTCATGTAATCTTTGGTCATTTTTATGAATTTCTGTACATTTCCCCATTAATGATTAATGATCTCCATCTATTAAAAAAAAAATCAAGTCACCTTTAAACTGTTTCTGCTAATTTTTCTCAAGTAAACTTTGATTAAATCTAATTTTTACTAAATTTTTAATTTTATGTTCCCAATTGGGAACATTGGCTTGTACAAGGTTTTAAAGCAATGTAATTAATTTGTCATGGATAATTTTTTTATTATTATTACAATCTCTTTGAAAAATCTCTTTAATATAAATATATATTTTTTATAATGTAATTTGCTAATGTTTAATAATAATTATTAATTTGAAATCGTTGCCATAAACCCAAAATTAGCCTGTTTTAACAATGATGAATTAATATACAATTTCTCGTAACTAGTTTAATAATTCTTCGCTATGTTATTTATATAATAATAATAATAATAATAATAATTATTATTATTATTATTACTTGTAATTATTAACCAAGAAAAAAAAATAATAAAAATCGACCTTAAGTAAATAAAACAATTATTACACAAATTATAAATCCGATATTTTATAATTCAACACTCCCCTTCCCCCACAAATAAAATAATAATAATAATAAATACGTATCTATTGTCGTCATTAAGAAAAGAATTACAGGAACAAAAAACATCAGAATTCTTTAAATGTGTCTTGGTCAATAAGGACGTGTCAAATGAAACTACAACTAGAGGCTTCATTAAGACAAAACAATTAATCTGCCCTGGATATTTTTCACTCTCCTGTGAGGCGCGCGCCTTTGCTCTCAAAACCCTATCTCTCCGAAGCCCGATTTGAAAGAGGAGCATCCGTTGCCACCGAAATCTTTCCCATCCTTACAAAACATTTCGAAAATCCCACTTCTCAGCTAGGTGACTCCTCCACTTGATAAATTACGCTAAATGCGGGATTTGATTTCTCCGGTCATCATGCCTAATTATCATCGGGGCGCTTCTAACGTTCCCCCTCGCACCATCTATCTTTATTAAGACCCCGAGGATACTTTTACACACCCGGACGAAAACGTCTGAAAAGGCGGAGGGGTGGAGGTGAGGGGGTGAAAGGATTCGATTGGATGGGGCATCATCAGTCGAATTTGCATATAGTTGGAGTCGACACATTCAGTCACTCCATTTTTTATTTTAATTTTTTTTCCACTCCTTTTAAGGCCGGAGTAATTTTTAACTGTCTCTTCAGTGCTATAGTGCCGTGTGTGATGAGCCGGCAAAGTGGCTAATCTCTCAGAACAAGGTAGTTTGAATGGGGATATCAATGCAAAAAGAGCCTTGGGGACAAAATTTGTTTCTAATTTTAGATGGTCTTGTATGCCATTGCGGAATTTTTATCTCTTAATTCAAATAGTGCTTTGGTGAAAAACGTTCTGAAAACCGAGAATTAAAGATATAGCATTCAAAATTTTCGGAAGCAGAAATATGATCGACGAAATAACTATTTAGTTTTCTTTACAGGGTCACCCTCAAACTTTTTTTTTTTTTTTTTTTTTTTTTTTTTCAAATTTTCGATGATTTTGTATGCCATTGCGGAATGTTTATCTCTTAATTCAAATAGTGATTTGGTGAAAAAACCGAAAATTAAAGGTATAGAATAAAAAATTTTCAGAAGCAGAAACATGATCGGCGAAATAACTATTTAGTTTTCTTTACAGGGTCACGCTCAACCTTTTTTTTTTTTTTTTTTTTGATGATTTTGTGTGTTACTATGGAATTTTTATTTCTTAATTCAACTGGTGCTTTGGTGAAAAATGTTCTGAAAACCGAGAATTAAAGATATAGCATTAAAAGTTTTCGGAATCAGAAATATGATCGACGAAATAACTATTTATTGTTCTTTATAGGGTCATCCTCAAAACTGTTTTTTTTCTAATTTTCGATGGTCTTGTGTGTCATAGCAGAATCCTGATCTCTGTTAATTCAAATAGGGCTGCTTTGGTGAAAAACGCTCTGAAAACCGAGAATTAAAGATAAAGCTTTCAAAATTTTCTGAAGCAGAAATATGATCGACGAAATAACTATTTAGTTTTCTTTACAAGGTCACCCTCAACCTTTTTTTTTTTTTTTTTTTCCAAATTTTCGATGGCCTTGTGTGTCATAGAGGAATCTGTTACCTCATAATTCAAGTGATGCTTTGGTGGAAAACGCTCTGAAAACCGAGAATTAAAGATATAGCATTAACAGTTTTCGGAAGCAGAAATATGATTGGCGAAATAATTATTTAGTTTTCTTTACAGGGCCACCCGCAAACTCCCCTCCCCCCCCAAATTTTCGATGGTCTTGTGCGTCGTAGCGAAATCTGTTATCTCATAACTCTAATGGAGCTTTGAATTACAAGGCTATGATTATAGCATTAAAAAATTGGGGAAGCAGAAATATATGATTGGCAGGATAACAATTTAGTGTTATTTTAATAAATGTTTTTTAAAAAAGTTCAATTTTTGATGTTTTTTTGTGTTATAGCAGAATTTGAATAGTGCTTTGGTGAGAAACGTTATGAATTTCAAGACGATGATTAATATTAAAACATTAAAAAATTAGAATAGCAGAAATATGATTGAGGAATAAGTATTTAGTGTTATTTTAAAAAGTGTTTCAAGTTTTTTTTCTTTCTTTTTCTATTTCTGATGATCTTGTGTGTCATAGCGGAATTTATCTTGTCCTATAATTCAAACAGCGCTTTGGTGAAAAATGTTGTGAATTTCAAGGCAAAAATTAATACTAAGAAATAAAAAATTTTAAAAACTGAAATATGACTTGCGAAATAACTATTTAGTGTTACTTTATAGGCTGTTCCATAACTATTTTTTTAATCTAATTTTAGATTGTCTTGCATATATAGCGAAATTTTTATCACGTAGTTTAAATAGTGCTTTGGTGAAAAATGGTCTAAATTTCAAATCGAAGATAAAAAATACAGCATTAAAAAATCGGAGAAGCAGAAATATGATTGACGAGATAATTATTTTAGTGTTACTACACTATATTGCCATTGATTATTGGACACTTGCGATTTTAGACATTTTACTAAATATCTAGAAAAGTACATGAGGAATCATCTAGAAACTCTTAGTGTATAAATATAATTGTATACGCCATACATAATCGTGAAGATTTTTTACCGAAACTCCATAGGGGACCGTCAACAAATTAAAAAAGAATGAATATCTTTTGAATAACCCTGTCAAAACTAACGTAGCAAAAATGCTCAAACTCTAGATTATGATTGAATTCCTTATTGTAATACACTGTGTTCATTTTTATGCAAATAGCATGCATACTCGCAAAGTAATTAAGGTTTTTATAAAAATGGTCCCAAAGTTTTCCAAGTTTTTTCCTTATAATTTTCAGAGTTCTTAATATAAAATAATATTTTTTTCAGAAAATAGGACAAACAACATTGCAGACAGTACCCTGTAATCAGAATTAAAAAATAATAAAAATTGTATGAAAAATGAGTAGGTTTAATAAATAATTTTTTACTGCGCATGCGTCAAAGATATCAAAATTTCATTTGCATATTATGTTAGCTAAATGTATAGAGCAACTTTTGTAAAAGTCTCAAAATCATAGCTTGAAAATTCTGAAAGTAATCGTCTATAGAAAAAGGACAAAATCCGTTGTTTCCAAAATGAAGCAAAAAAATGAGGGATTTTATCCAAATGTAGTAGTACATCCCGTATTGTGTATTCTATATTGACACTAATCAATGAATATATGGATACAACCCCTCTTGTTTTTGCTTCATTTTGAGAATAACGGATTTTCAACCAATTCAATTGACGATTATTTTCAGAATTTTCAAGTTATGATTTTGTGACTTTCACAAAAGTTGCTCTATACATTTAACTAACATAATATGCAAATGAAATTTTGATATCATTGACGCATGCGCAGTAAAAAATTATTTAGTAAACCTACTCATTTTGTACAAAATTTTCATTATTTTTTAATTCTGATTACAAGGTACTATGTGCAATGTCGTTTGTCATATTTTCTGAAAAAAATATTATTTTATATTAAGAACTCTGAAAATTATAAGGAAAAAACGTGGAAGAATTTGGGACCATTTTTATAAAAACCTTAATTACTCTGCGAGTATGCATGCTATTTGCATAAAAATGAACAAGGCGTATTACAATAAGGCATTCAATCATAATCTAGAGTTTGAGCGCTTTTGCTACATTAGTTTTGACAGGGTTATTCAAAAGATATTCATTCTTTTTTAATTTGTTGACGGTCCCCTATGGAGTTTCGGTAAAAAATATTCACGGCGATGTATGGCATATACTATTATATTTATACACTAAGAGTTTCGAGATGATTCCTCGTGTATTTTTCTAGATATTTAGTAAAATGTCTAAAATCGCAAGTGTCCAATAATCAATGGCAATATAGTGTATACAGGATAGGGCGTCCTAAACAGTTTAAATAAACACGCTTTGCTTACTGTTGGAAATGAGTATAGGCAATGTAAATTGAAAGAATAATTAAAAGAAATTAATAATTGAAAGAATAATAGTAGGAAACAAAATTATAATTATGAAATAATCCTGACATAAGTTGAAATTTAAATAATAATAATAAAAAAACGATATGAAGTGTGTAAATTATGAATTTTCTTAAAACATATATCGATTTGTAGAAACTTTAAATGTAAGAATCGAAAATTAGAGCTCATTCAGAAAAAGCTGTTTTTAAGTAAAGTTTTAAAAAAATGTCTATATTGGAATCTGATTTAGAGCGATGAACTAGTGATTCCTGGCGAGCAGTTTGATCTTTCTTAAATGTGTGATAAATATGACATCATGTTAATTTTATCCTTAATTTAATTTACTTGTTCAATTCTTCGCCAAATCGGAAGATTCTGATTGAGAAATCAATATTCGGTATCTTTATATTAGCCGGGAGCAGATGATAAGTTTCCATTCATTAATCCCGTTACATTTTTTCGTATTTTATTAATTTATTTGAAATATAATGTTTTCACTCATTTTATTTAAAATACATAACTTAAATTTAAAACTGAGACATTTAAAATTCATAACTTTCACTCATAAAAAAAAAAAAAAAAAAAAAAAAAAAATAGAAAGAAAGAAAGAGAGAGAGAGAGAAGTGAAGAAGAGAAGAGGAACAATAAATAATACCATAAAACATTAAATTGCAACATCAAAGCATTGTTTTAATTTAGCACACAAAAGATAAAAAATGGTACTTGAGAGTTAAAAAATGCTATTCGGGAGATTTGCGCTCAGCTAACATATAAGTACCAAGAACACTTCGCGATCATGGCAAATTATATTGTAATTTTATTTAAAATAAATAAATAAAATAAAATAAAAACTTTTTTTGATTAAAAACAACCCTTTTGCATATGAAAAGCGAAGCGATTAATCCGTAATTGCTTATGACAATTTCGATGACTTGGACTGTGATATTATAGGTGAAAGTCTCTGTCTAATTTATTTTTCTGAATTTGTCATCGTCAGTTTTTTGCAAAAAAAATATTGATGAATTAAAAGCAAATCGATATTCACATGTAAAAAAGTTTCACATTTGCTCTGAAATTTTCTAGTTTTCTTAATTTTAACCAATTGAGGAAAATTGCCTTAATTTTATTTTCACAAATCACTAGTTGCCATCGGTAAAAGAGAAATAATTGTTTTTTCACCGCCACGAAATCTTGGGATTTTACATGTACGGAAAACCCTTTACTGTCATCGGTAGAAAATTAATAAACGCTTTTTCGTTGTCACATACGTGTGACAAGGATGTAATATCTTATATATAAACTTCACAATACGATGAGTTCAAAACTTTAAATTTACATAATTCCAAAATTATAAGACTGGATGATTTTCTGTTTAGTATCCGAAGGTAAAATTTATCGAATAATCCAAATATGATGTCAAAATTGTTAATATCGAAAATTTCAAAGTTTGTTTCAATTCTAATATGTAGATAACTCCCGAAGTATAGTTTAAGTACAGCCTTAATTATTGCTAAGCTATTGGTAACCAGCAAACTTTTACGATAATTTGCAGCAAAGTTAGTAGATTGTGGTACATTTTATTCTAATTATCTTACAATACTGCACATTTTAATAAGCTGAACTTATTTAGAAGCACGCAAACATAACACCATATACTTGTTTCGAAAAGAAAATGATATACATTTATGTTTAGCACAAAATAATAAATAAACAAAATAAGTAAATAAACAGTACTTAATATGATCTGGGACATAATTATACTTGCGAATCCGGATTGGTGTACAAATTGTGCGCGCAAAATTTCTTAAATTGTAATTGATGGGAGTGCCTTGATGTTCTTTTTTCTTTCTTTTTTTAATAATATACTTAACAGTAATGTTGTATTAATATCATGTGATTTAATCCAGTCTACTCAAACATTTTACACCAAGTTTATTATTATGTCAAGCAAACGTTTGCTCTTGAGATATGTTTAAAATTATTCATGTTTAAAAATTATTTTTAAAAAAATCTCGATTGTATGATGTAAAAAAAATTTAAATTATACAATATTTAGGAGCAATTATATGTCTGATAAAAACACACGTGATGACGCAGGTCGTTGTCGCCATCGTTATAGTGACGGTTGCCATCAGCGTTAGTGACGGTTGTTTCTACTTTATAAATTTATATACTCATAAAGAAGAAAAAATGTGTTAAAAATATGTTGAATGCTAAGTAAACTGCAATTTAAAAGCATGCATTATTATTGTTTTTATTTTTTGAGAAAGAGTGTTAAATACCATTTATATACAAATGACACAATAAATACGCACAATAAAAATAAATATTTAAGTTTTCAACATTAATAAATTTAAAAAAGGCGAAACTAAGAGGACTTTTTATTAGACTAAAGATGAAATATAAATGAACAAAAGTCCATTTGTTTAGAGATAAAAAAAAAAAAAAAGACTACTCAGCATGCAGATTTTACGTAAGATGACATTTCTCATGCATTAATTATAGCATAATATCATGCGTACTTATGAAACAGATCTTTATCGAAAGTAAATGAATAAAACAAAACAAACAGAGAAAGAAAATTCTGTTCGTTTGTACCATTCTATGCATTCCATCGATCCTGTATCCCACGATGACAAACTGCCTGACACGCGACGGACATAAGCTCATTTTCCCACCAATTGTTTACACCCACATAGTGTGACGTCATCCTGAGTGGTCCGCAATAAGTCGACTAATATTCTGAAGCATAAAAAGTGGCTTAATGTTAATTTTCTGGATGTAATTATAGTCAGAAATATATGCTCCTGGTTGGACAATTGTTGATGGGGGTTGACCACCTCTTTGGCTGGTGAGACCCGCCGTGCACTTTAGACAGTGAGGTTCAGTTTATGATAGATATGGTAAAACGTACCATGAAAGAATAAAAAAGAAGAGACTTTGAACTCATTGTTTTAAATAGTAATTTTATGTTGAGCATAAAAGAGGGAAGGGGCAAAAACAGCGTTAAGAGAGGGACCTTCCCTAGAATTTGGAATCTAACAAATTGAATTTTCTTTATCTCTAATGATTTTTGAAAAACAGTAAAAATTATCCTTCCTGTGGAATTTTAAATTAATTTATTTTGCTCGTTAAGCTGTGGTAACTAGGCCGGTAGGGGACTGGTCATCGGTTAGAAATTATTAGAAATTAATTTAATATTAAGAAAAGGTGCAATTCAGGAAGACAATTTATAATTCTCTATTACTTTTTATGTTCATGTGTTTCTCTTTTGTTTTTAAGTATTTAACTGCTCAAATTCTTTATTTTGAAAAAGATGGCATATATTATACAATATAAAAACGGAAGCAATGTTTTTTTTTCAATGTAATTACATTCAGAATTGTATATATGTGATGATTGTGGGTGGGAAATTGTTACTGAGAGTTGACCATCTCTTTGACTTTGAGATCCGTCGTTCATTTTAGACAGTGTGCATGAGATAATATTAGGGGATCCAACACAAATTTCCAGCAGTATACACACACACACACACACACACATATATATATATACAGTAGAGTGCCGATTATCAGAACAAGTAATCACCGGCTCTTATTCGAATAAGCCAAAATTCGGATAAGTGGACAGACAATTTCAGGGATATTCGTGACTATACTAAAACCTTCGCACTTTACCCAGGCTTAAGACTGTCAACACTAATTAGTGCTGGCGTGCTTAAGAATTTTTTTGTTTGTTTGTTTTTCATCTTTTTAACCTTTTTTGTTTACTGTTTTATCATTTTTTAAATCATTTTCTGACCTTCAGGCATTATAATTTAAACAAAAAACTTTCGATTGTTTCTTGATTCAAAAAAGACATTCTTTTCAATATTTCGAATTATTTTTAAATACATTAATTGAATACGATCAACATTCTTTTATTTTTCATGTCTTTTCATACATTTCTCCAAACATTCAAAAGCTTTGTTATATGATGGGACAGGGTAATTTTCAAAGATTCTATCTCGTTTTCGCCAATTTTCTTTTCGTTGTTACATCTTCCAACGATACACTAATCGGAATTTCGATTTCGCATGCAAAATCTGAACGGGAAAAAGACAGAACCAGGCTATTTGGATAATACCAAATTCGGTTAATATTTATTTATTTATTTATTTATTTGTTATTATTGAGAGAGAAATAGGTTTTTGAGTAATTGAAAATTTGGTTGTAAAATTTCTTTGGGAGAAATAGGAAGTTCGGTTAATTGGAGTTCTGATAATCGACGCTGTACTGAATATCGTAAGTTAAAATCATATGCTTTAATAAATAGTTTTTTTCCCTACGTTCAACACTTTTTTTAGATTGCCCACTAAAAATACCAAAACACCTTTTTCAGCATAGATTTGTGCAAAATAATTGGAACTAAAAGGATTTTTCTTCTTTTTTTTTAATGTGCTTTAACATTTAAGCCTTTTTCACATCAATCGGGTTTAGCAGTGCCCCAAGGAGTAACATATCATGTTACAGTGAAGAGCGTAATTACACGGTTGATAAGCGTACATAAACTTTGTTTATTAATCTACTAAACATGTTAAATAAAATTTTGAATTAATTATTTGTATATTTTCAAATAAGAAATAATATTCAACTCGCGTTGATAAAAGGAATAATTTAATGAACTGAAGACCTGTATTATTTACTTTATCTGTTCTTCTTCCGGATAGATTTGCGCAAAATAGTTGGAAGTAAAACGAAGTTTTTGGTCTATTTTAGGATTTGGTCTTTTCAGCATAACTCGGATTCAATTGTGCCACAACCACAAGTAAAACATACGTTATCGAGAGGAGTATAATCACGTGGTTGGTTAGCGTATTAAAACTTCATTTATAAATTTATTAAAATAAAATTTTTAATTTATTACTTACATATTTAAAAAAAAAAGAAAGAAAAAAAGGGTGGGAAAAAATACACAACTTGTCTTTGGTGAAAAGAATGATCTATTGAACCAAAGACCTGTATCTTATTCTTCTTCGGCAGAGTTTTCTGAGTAATAACTGGAAATAAAATAAAATTTTTGATCTATTTTAACACTTGAGCCTTTTTCGCATAACTCGGGTTCAGCAGTGCCCCAAGCAATAACATATCATGTTACAGAGAGGAGCATAATCACGCCATTTCTGATCTCTCAAAAAGTGGGGGAGGAGGGGGTAGCGCGAAATATATTCACGCGTGTGTCACGCACGGACAAATGCTGTCACGGCATTTTTATTGGACACGAGACAAACTGCAATGACTTCTGTGATCTGTTTTCTATTGATGTCCTTTTTTTCGACGTTTTCTTTTTCATTCGAACTGTACTCTCTGGCGGTTAAGTGGCGAGTGTCTGACGGTTGACACGCCGCAAGAGTCACCAGATAATAAAAGGGATTATAGTGTTTCTGGTGCAGCGAATAATTTATGTATAGGAGGTACGCTTTTGTTAAGGGTTGGGGTGATTTGACTAACCTCAATATTTCAAAATATGGCATCAGATTTTTATTTCTGTCGTTTTTCTTTTGCGTTAGATGTAGTTCTGTAATGTTAAGTATAGATAGGACTTTCGAAGTAAAAAAACAAACAAACAATAAAAAGAAAAACACCCCAATAACAAGAAGAAAAGCAAAACCTGTCTTAGTTCTGTTATATATAAAATAAATTAGTTCATAATTTATACATTCACATTAGTTGTTGAGAATTTGTTTTTGTTTATAATGGTTATATATATAAATATCCCCCCCCCCCTTTTTTTTAATATGTCAAACATTGTTGTCTTTTTTATAATATTTTCATATGTGATAGAATCGTGTTTAAGGTAAAGAGATATTCAGGACAATTAATTGCTGTTTTTCTTTATTTGTCAAATAAATTTAGACTCTCGTTTAACAAGTAAAACATCTCTCAGTTGGATACGTTACAATAACGAGAAAAGGTTTTAAATTTCAAATAAACAATAACTTGGAATAATTACGCATTACACGATGACTACAGATACAATAAATTAACCCTTTATATGACAGTGTTGCACTGGGTAAAAAATCCTCAATTTTAAGTACTGCGCATACTCAAAACAGCTCCGATACAAAAGTTCTCAAAACTGAGAAACACATGTACTTATTTTTGATTCCATGGTTGTGTTCAAATATAAATCACTATTATTTGCTTCCTGAAATTAAAAATTAAGGTGAAAATATGCTGGTATTTATTTCTTGCTCAAAATTATGAACAATAAACATTGTATCGATTATTTTTTAAAGAGAAATAGCAAATTAATAAGTAAAATATCAAATTCGAACATTCTTATGACAAGAGAATTATTTGCAAGTACAGTAGAACCCCTCTAATTCGGACCCCGTTAATCCGAATCTCCGTATAATCCGGATCGGCTTGGTCATATTTTTTTTCAAGTTCGAGAAGCGATTGCCTAATTTTGATTGCATTAACTTGTTCATCGTCGTATTCTGAATTATAAAAAACTTTTCCTGATATCTTTTCGGGAGAATTAAACAAAGTAAACATTTTTTTTTATCTATAAATATTCAATGAATTTAACATAAAGGTGATTTTCTGTAAGAATGTTTTATTTTATTTCATTTTTTTCTAATTCTCCTGATAATCCGGATTGGGTCTGGTCCCAATTAATCCGAATTATCGGGGTTTTACTGTATACTTTTAAATTATTTTAAAATAATCTGCATAATTTAATATTTACATTAATAAGCCTCTTTTATGCCGCCATGAATGAGATAAACCAATATTAGGTAAAAAATTATCGTTTGTTTGGATTTGATAACATACGCTGTTACAAATTTGAGAAAACAATGTTTTCATTTTTGATCCAGACATACTCAATTCGATATGAGTACATCGATGTCCTTATTTTTGAGTACTTGATTTTTTTTTTTTTTTTTTTTTTTTAGTGGGCGAAGTTTCAACACAACAATTAATATAAATTGCTCTTACAATTCTCAACAGACGGCAATACCGAGTTTATTTTCCATAAAAAGTTTTATTTAAAATTTGATTGGTTTCACATCATTATTGCTAAAATGATCTTCGTAAATTTCGTCAAATTAAAAAAAGCTAGGAGTATCTAAAAATAGATTTTTTTACAAAGGTATTTACAATTTTGTATAAGAAAATTTGTAATATTTGGGAAATGAAAAAAAAAAAAAATTAAACATTACTTTTTAGTCTTTTTGTTCTAAAATTTTATTTACTTATTTTTTATTTACTAACGTCTGAATAAGTAATTTTGAAATCGGAGTTGTTGAGTTACAAAGTGTTAATGATTTTTTTGGTTAAGACTGGGATTACCTGTACTATAAGCACGAATCTGGCAGTTATCAGTGTTTGATTAAATGAAAGTCCATGTAATGAAACATTAACACTTCATTTCTACACCGAACTCATGAAAAATGCAAAAAAGCTGTTAAAGTAAAGCATTTTAGTTGCTTTTTTGGAAGGGGATGGTATTTTTAATGGTACGAATCAACTCCAGGGGAAAATATGTCCGTGCTGGGCAGGCGAATATACTCGTGAACTGATGGTAAACCTATGGGGAGGTTATTTTTTAATATCTCGTTTGCATTTCTGCATTTTTAAATATTTTGATTTTCATTGGATAGTTAAGGAGTATTTCTATATGCTCTTATTTTACTTTTTCGATTTTAGCTGTAGATATTTTTTAGTTGTAGTAGTTTTCACTTTCAAAACCGATTTCAAAATTTAAGTGCCATTCTAAAAAAATTTCTGCAACCAAAAACGAAAAAGTAGAAAAAGAGTGATTTAGAAGTAGACATCAGCTATCCAATGCCCCCCTACCCCCCCCAAAAAAATGTTGAAAAGCAAACAAGTTATAAGGAAATAATTCCCCTCCCCATAGGTTTAGCATTAGCTCGCGAGTGTCTTTGACTGTTGGGACAGGAGTCTTAATAAAGGATATTGCAAAAAAAAAAAAAAAAAAATATATATATATATATATATATATTCGCACATTACATATGATCAATACCTGAAAAAAAAGCTGTTTTGCTGCAGTGGGATCGCAAAGAGTCACCAGATAATTAAAAAAAAAAAAAAAAAAAATGTGCTGCTGATGTAGCCAATAATTGGAATTACTTCAGTCATACAAAGATACTTGTGACCTAATGTTAAGCTTGGGGGTAATAAAAGGGATCAATAAATGCAATACTTACGTTAGTTTAGTTTTTAAGAGATCACATTGCTTAAATGACCAAATAAATAATTAACCTAAGAAAGCCTGCCATTTTCTTCAAACGTAAAATTTTTATAGCCAAATTATGCAAGCACTGGATATCCTACTGGAATAAGTTGTGTTGGTGGTAGAAAAACATTACAGAGATACCGTACTCTCAAAGAACTTTCGCAACCTGTAAAACAAGTTTTTCCTTTGAAGAAGCGTTAAGTGTGGAAAAGCAAAGCGAAAAGTCATTTCTGTTAAGGGGCCGTCCATAAATGATGTCACGTTTGGAGGGAGGAAGGGGGGGCTCATGAAATTGTGACAGTTTGTGACAAAGGAGTGGGAGGGGTTAAGAAAAAATGTTACATCACATTTTGGTTAAAATAAAAATTTTAAAAATGGGCATTTTACAATTTGAAGCCATTCGAAATTAAAGTATTATGTGTTCATAAAGTAAAGATAAAATTTAAAGCTAGATATACAGTCGAACCCCGTTATAACGAACTTCAAGGGACCGGAAGTTTTATTTGCTATATCCAGTGGTTCGCTACATCCGAACCGTTAAAAAAAAAATGTTAGAGTTCACAAAATGTGTATATTTTTAGTGCTACCTTTATATCAAACAATGATGTATTAAGAAAAACACGTGAAATCTATTAAATATGATCTTAAAATGACTAAAATTGGTTACATCAAAATGACACAATACTGAATAAATTAATTGAAAATGAAAAAAATAAAAATGCAGTATAACGTTGATTATTCGAACAAATACAGACCGACCCGAGTTCGGATAAGCTAAAGTTAGGATAAATGGGCAGACAATTTAAGGAATGTTACCGACTATACGAAAATGCTCGGTCTTTTTCAATACTTGGATTCCAACTCCAACATTAGTTATTGCTGGCGCGTTTAAAAATTGTTTTATTTTATTGTTTATTGTTTGTCTGTTTACTTTTTCATCATTTAATCTTTTTATTATCTTCTGAACTTTAGAGATTATAATTTAAGGAAAAAAGATTATTGTTGCTTCAAAAAAGACTTTTTTCAATGCTGCCATGCGTCCAATTATCCTTAAATAAGTTAGTTCAATACGTTAGAGTTAAATATGTTACTAAACAGCTGCGATATAGGAGTAATGAAAATGACTGACACACTGGTGAGCTTGATCACACGTGCAGAATATCTACCAGAAAAGAGAAAGAATGCAGGTCTTCCTATCCTTTAATAAAAAGACTTCGCTAATTTGCACAATGTTTCACTAGATTGCATGCATTTTCGCATTTTCTTATAAAATAGTCGAAATTCATTTTTCACAACTGCGAAAAGTGGAAAAAAAAAAAAAAAAAAAAAAAAAAAAAAAAAAAAAAAAACATTGTGAATGAAAAAAATGTCCATTATAAGCAATTCTTATGATTTTGGCGATTCGCTAAAAAAGAATAAATTACCATTAAATACAATAGGAAAATGGTGGGACCAAAATTTTAGTTCGTTATATACCTGGTTCGCTATAACGGGGTTCAACTGTACTATTAAATTTCATTATACTGTACATTAAATTCCATTATACCAAATTCCAAAATACTACTGGTTTTCAATTGCTCTTTCATATTAATATTGTATTACTATTGTATAATAATTATAACTTTAATTGTAAAACTTAATCTTATTGCTTACAAAATATGTAAACTAATCATTTTTATTGTTAATATCACAAAATTCATTAAAAAAAACATTTAAAGTTTAAAGATAAAATTTGAAGACAGATGTACTATTAAATTCTATTCCAAATTAAAAAATACTACTGTTTTCAATTGCTCTTTCATATTAATATTGTATTACTATTGTATAATAATTATAACTTTTATTGTAAAACTTAATCTTATTGAATACAAAATATGTAAACTAATCATTTTTATTGTTAACATGGCAAAATTCATTAAAAGAAACATTTAGAGTTTAAAATTAAAATTTGATATATGATCTATATCATAGTGCTTTGTTTCTGAATTGCAAGTATATGTATATGTAATATAGTATGTACAGGGTGTCCAGCAAATAACACCCTGATTTCAAAATTAAATTTCTCAAAAACGAAGATCCATAGAATTATGCAGTAAAGGGTTTGTTTGTTTATCAGGTAAGCTGTAAAAATCTTATACAAAAGTTTCGAACGGTAAATATTTTGAAAAGATTGTGTTCTGATTGCAAAGAATGCTTTGATTTGACATTTTTCTTGCTTTAAATTGTTGCCAGAGAATGTGTTTTTTGGCTTAAAGTGCCACATTTCATAGTTTTTTAAAATTGAATTTTTGAAATTTCGAAATTCGAATTTACTTCGAAAAATCTTTAAAATATTGCACTGTAAGCTGAAAAATTATTTCTCTGCAGGCAATCTAAAACAAGAAAAATGTCAAATCAAAGCATTCTATGCAATCAAAACGCAATTTTTTCAAAATATTCACTTTTGAAATTTCTGTATAAGATTTTTACAGCTTACCTAATGAAAAAATCGTTTACCGCATATTACTATCGATCTTTGTTTTTGAGAAATTTAATTTTGAAATCAGGGTGTTATTTGCTGGACACCCTGTATATGTAATTGCAAGTATATATAATATAGTATGTATTTTTAATTGCAAGTATATGTAATATAGTATGTATATGTAATTGCAAGTATATGTAATATAGTATGTATATGTAATTGCAAGTATATGTATATGTGACAAGGAGGCAGGGAAGATACAGTGAAGTGTGACACTTTGTGAAAAAGGGGGGGGGGGAGGGGTCAAAAATATTGAAAAAAATTGGGACATCATTTATAGACGATCCTTAAATTTGCTGGTTAAAAAAGCACAATGGATGTAATGCTTACGCAGTTTCATTCTAGGAGAGCACATTGGTTAGATAATGATAATAATAATAATAACAATAAACCCAAGAAGTCATCATTTGTTTGAAACATTTGATTTTTACATCCAAATTGATGCGATAGGGGGATATCATACTACAATCATGATTTAGAGGAAAAATAAACAAAGATTCTATGCTATTGCGAAGAGCTTGAAAATATCATTTAATTTGTAAAAAAAAGTTCTCATTTGAAGTTGTGTTATGTTTATAAAAAGTTTATCTTTTCTCTCTTTCTTCCTCTTTTTTTAAGTAATAAAAGAGGCGAAATAGGCGAACATTCACACAGTTTCAATTTAGGATATGCTGTTTCTTAGATGAAATAAATAAATAATAATAAAAGAAAAACCTTAAGAATTCCTGCCATTTCCTTCAAAAGTGTGATTTTTATACCCAAATTATGCCGACAGTAGATATCTTACTGCAATAATCCGTGGGAGAAAAATACTAAAGAGATTCTGTGCTATGCAAAGAAATATAAAAAAATAATTTAACCTGTAAAACCAGTTTTTCCTTTGAAGAAGTGTTAAGACTCGAAAATCAAGTTGGAAAGTTTTTATTATTATTATTTGAAGATAATTAAAGATGAAAAAAATGTAAAATTTCTTAGTTTCATTCTGGGTGAACACATTATAGTGAAATCTAATTGCTACAAAAACATCAATATCAAGAAAAACTGGGAAAAACTATAAGAATTCATGTAATTTGTTTCAAACATGTGATTTTTGAACTCTAGTTACACCGGCAGGGGGGATATCTACTGCCAATCTCTGAAATAAAAATTCTTTTAAACCTTTAATCCTAACGTATATAATATTAAAAAATATATCTGTGCGTATGATATTTTGTCCGTTGACTTATAAATTTCGCTCCTACTGCAATATTAAATTGACAAATTATAATTTTTATACCGTCAGACGAAAAAAAAAAAAAAAAAAAAAAAAAAGAGAGAGAGAGAGAGAGAGAGAGAGAGAGAGAGAGAGAGAGAGAGAGAGAGATGGTTTTACAAATACAATTTATTTGAAACTTATATCTCAATTTACTTTTTTTTAATGTTTTTTAAAATAATTTTCCTGGATTATTTTTTTATATCAATCTCTATCACATACACTTTGATTATGTAAAATCAATTCATTTTCATGTAAAATAATATAAATTGTTCGGAATTTCAATAATGTCTAGCATTTAAAAACGAAATTGTAACTTCATTAATATATAAATAACACAACAAAAATAAAACGCAAATTAAAAAGACACGTAATCAAACTACGCACTTAAATCACTGAAATATTAGAATAAGAAAAGGCTGCCGTGAGTACTGAAATCTTTGGTGAGACTATAAACTTCTAATATGTTTCGCGAAAATATCCCTTTTAATAAATTTTTAAACTTTATTTGAATACATTATCAATATTTCTCAAATAAAAATGCTTTTTTTAGCGTTGTTTATGGAAAATCTAAAAGTATATATTAAATGTAAAAAACATGTTAGGATTTTTAATAAATAAATAAAATATTTTACTTTAACAACCTGTGAAGCACTGGTTATTATCTCCACCTAATTTTAAATAAAACTTACAAAATATTTTCACTTGAAATTATAGCAATTATGTGTCAAATCTTCTGAACTATTTTGTGTGTGAATTGTCTCAGTTTATACTGTCTAAATAAAGCTTTTCCAGTCTAAAAAAAAAAGGAGAAAATAAATAATGGAGAAAAAAATCTTTCTGCTTCTTCAAAAAAAAAAAAAAAAAAAAAAAAAAAACTATAAATTATGTAGATCATCAAAATTTCAAAGGGAAAATTTCTTTATTTCCGTGATGGCTTTGCCCTTTTTTTAAGGCTTCCGTAAAACTGTAACAAAGAAAATAACGTTTGCTTAGAGATGAAACACGTGATTCTTTGATAATGTGAACAAACAAATAAAAAACACACTGAAATTAATTTCCAGATTCTCTTAAAAAATAAATAAAAAACAGTATTTTCCCCTTAATAATATCAACTGAAAAGTTCTAAGAAAACAGTTAAAACATATCAAAAAGCTACCAAAGAAGAAACATAAAAAACTCCATTTTCACATCTGGCAATGCATCATGAGGCGTTTAGATAGCGACCTCACGCGGTGAATTCATGATGTTTTTCGAACTCTTTAAATTATGTTCTCTGAACAATGAAGGAAAAGTTTTAAAAACGAAAAAACTCTACCACTAATTGTACCACCTGCTGTTGTAAAATTTAGAACACAATATTTTTTCTCTATCCTTTTGTCATTTTCTTCAAGTAATAAAGATATAAGAACGATTTTGACTCAGATCATAATGAACATTTTTATTTCTATTCTTGGCCCATCTTTTTCGCATAAAGCGAAAAACATATATGAACGTGAGTTACATTATTTGAAATCATATTTCTACTTCATCTTTAAAAGTGAGTTGTATTATTTCGAAAACTATAGGTTTTATTTTGACTTTTATGACCTATAATTATATTTATTTCAAATGCGATATGGATTTGTTATCTACGTATAAAAACATTTCATAGTTTGTTGTTTCATAGTTGTTTTAGTTTTTGAATGAAAGCTAACAACAGTTTTAACAATGGATTTGTTATCTGTTTTAGATTACAAGTCAAATTGTCATTTTTGAAAAATTAGTGAAACAAGAATATTTTAAAGTGAAGAAAAATAATAAATTCAAAAGAAGATTATTCTTTTAAACGCGTCTTTACGTTTTTAAAATCGGAAAACAGTGAAAGTTTATAAAATCCCAATTATCAAATAATGTATTTTTCAAAATTTCTTTAAATGTTTGTTTTATATGTAAGCGTAACATTTTTTGGTTCTATTTGGTTATCCCGTCGACCAATTTCGCCAAATTATGCAAATTGACAAACTATTCGCCAAATTAAATAAATTCACGTAATTTTTATTTTAAATAACGATAGAACAAATAAACTAATGAAACATTAATAAGGATACAATTAAAACTTCATATTAAAAATCACTTGATGGCGTAACAAACACGTGATATGAGTTTAATGTTATGTGAGTGTGACATTTTTGATCATCATAGTTGGCATTTAATCTTTTAGTTTAGCGGTAGTTTTCTGGTAGACAGGATAACCAATTAGTACCTATTTTTCTAAATATAATATGTTATAGATAAAAAAGAGTCCATATAAAAAAGTTAATTTTACTTTCTAAAATTTATATAGTACTATTGACTTATAAATAAAATCCCTTTAATTAAAATTTCTACTTGGTTTGTAACTGGTTATGAAGTTTTGTATGAAAGTTTCAAATGTAATCATTCAGATAAACTACTACACGAGTTATTCTAAACTAACAATACTATGGATTTAGATGTTAGAATGTATAATTTTGCTTTAAAAAATTGTGAGAATTTTTATTTTCTGATACATAATTGAAAGTAAATAAATATCTAATAAATATATTCATACTTTTTTGACTTTATATTGAGATTCATATGTTAACATCAAAATATCTAAACAATGATTCTAATTATTTTTTTATGAAGTTTTATATAATTAGCTTTTCCGTAAGGAGCATTGGGTGCACTAAATTTGGTCTTTTGACATTATTTATTATCATATTGTAAAGTCTGTGTTATTTAATCAACAAAAAGCGTCGGTTAAATGAGCCAAACAATTTTACATCAAAATATAAGGCTTTGTTGTATTAATTCAAGGATTTTGTACCTCTTTATACGACAGGTATGCATATTGTTCAATAGAATAAAAAACTTTGTAAAAATCCCCATAAAAAAAGCTGGATGCGTTTCGCGTTAAAACAATACAGCTCATCATCAGCTGAATGAGATACGTGTCCGTAAGGACACGAGGTCAAGGTGAACTGTTCATCTTTGACTTCGTGCCTTTACGGACACGCGTGTCCTTCAGCTTATTCAGCTTGTATTCTTTTAGCTCGAAACGCGTTCAGCTTTGTTTTTTTATTTTATGGTGATTTTTACAAAGTCTATTATTACAATCTTTAATTATCGCCAGTGTATTCGTTGTTTTTTTCGCATGCATATTGTTCATTGAGATGAAGTGAAAGTAAAAATTGGTGGAAAATTCTCAAAATTCTCGGCAATATAATACATTATAACAGTATAATTCATAATCATTTTAATTTAAATCATGTTTTTAGTCTTTCTTCTTAAAAAATTTAACAAAGGAACATTAATTTGTTCAAACATTCATGCAAAATTTAAAGCACGTTAAAATTATAACTTTTTATTATTTATTAGGTTTCCAAATATTTTTGAGCGGTATCGTAATTGCAATTTCCAAAGACACATGACACCAATGAATTTTCCACTATTTTGCAATTGAATATTTAATATTTGAATTAAGGCTGTTCTCAAGTGCTCTCCTCAACAAGCGCAAAACGTTTTGACACATTTACAAATTCATGTCTTCACGGAAAGATATAAAATTGGAAAGCCTGTTTAGGGAAGCACTTTAAAATCGAACGGAGTTTTTCCATTTTATGATAATTAAATTACTACATTTAGACCCTTTTTGAACGCGTGATCACACGATCCTCTAAGATGACGTCACAACACAAAGATGACGTCACAACACACTCATCCTATAAGATGACCTTCACCCCCCTCTTACAGCTCGAACACCGGATGACCTTCAACCCCTCTTAGAGGTCAACACCGTCCACCGGGTGAGGTGGAACTGTCATTACTATACTACTTGATGTGGACATTGAATAATTTTTCCCAAGTTTGATTTTTTTCAGTGTCGCCATCTATCGGACTTCTGTGAACTAATGTTGAAGCATTTTTGAGAATATTGGAAAAAGATTATTTTTCCTCCCTGACTGGGATTCGAACCCAAGGTCGTTGGCTTAGGAGGCCGACGCTTTATCCGTTAGGCTATCAGTTGGTTGTGTTAGAGTAGGATTGGATTGAAGTTATAGGGGATTCTCAAGATATGACTTTGCGTCTTGAGATTGAATCTTAGAAGTTTGATTGTTTAATGCTTATAATTTATTATTTGAATTAGTGTAATGAATGTTTTATTAGTATTATCTTTTGATTTTAATTAATAACTTTACAATTAATTTTGAATTGATTGTTTAATGAATGTATTGTGATTATAATTTATTATTTGGATTAGCGTAATGAATGTCTTATTATTTTTAATTTTAATTAATAATTTTGCAATTAATTTTGAGAAATGAATTTAGTTTTCGAATGGGTATTGTTGAATTTTATTGTCTATTTAAAAAATGTTTAGTAATAAATATATAAATAATTTATTATTATCAATGTTTGTTTTCTGTTATAAGTTAATTAGATATTTATTTTTTATTTAATTTATATATTTGGTTTGGGGAGATTAATTCGATTCGTAATATATTTTTTGTAAAATAATTTCATGAATACTATTTCATTTGAAAAATAATTTATTTAATAACATTTTATTTGAAAAATAATTTAATTAATAATATTTAATTTTAAAAATAATTTAATTAATAATATTTAAATTTAAAATAAATTTTAATTAATAATATTTTATTTGAAAAATAATTTAAGAAATAATAATTAGTTGTGATTAAGCAATGATACTTAATCTTTTTAATATTTTAGAATTTGAAATTGAAATTTAATTATAAAGTAAATTTAATAAAATTTTTTAATAGTTGTTTTGATTTTATTAATGTATGTTTTCATAGACTTTTTTATTAATGAGTGTTTTCATAGACTTTTTATTATGTCTTCATTACTTATACATTTCATGTGTGTTAGAATTATTATTGCTATCATTATTTTTTTTTAATATCTTAAAATGGTGCGAAGTGTTTAAATTATTTAATCTATCTTGTTTGTAATTAAAAAAAAAAATGTTTGAAACATTCTTATTGTTTATATTTAATCACTTATTATTATTATTCACTTACTATTATTATCACATATTATTACCATTATCATTTATAATTTATTATTATTATTATTATTATTATTATAGATTCATAAGTATTTTCGATTATATGTTAATTTTTATATAAAACTTTGAGAGGTCAATGTTAGACTGTATTCAAATGTTAAAAGTAATTTTGTGGACTTCATCTATTTCCGAGGTGAGTCTTATCTTATCATAGATAACACGATCTAAGATTTATCTAGCAATGATGAATCATTGTTAGATGAACTTTCTTTTAACAAGTTATTTATTAGAAGAGCTTTATAAAATTCATCAGAAAAAATAATCTTTGATAATTATACTTTGAAAAATTCGACATTTTAAGTTTTTATATGTAATATTCGAATTCTTTAGATTCTGATATTTTATTTTTGTTGATTATTTAACATTAAAAAAGTTTTTCAATTTAGTTTCATGATTGTATTTTTATCGTGTAATTCTGACTTTAGATTTAAACATATATGTTCATGCGAAGTAATAAAATAGACGTTAATCTGTCTTTCGACTATTTCTTTGTTGTTAGAACATTTCTTGATTTTTTTTTTCATTAAATTTTGTAATTTACTCATACATTAAAATGTATTTATTTCTTAGGATAAAATTTTTAGTCTAACTTTTAAACATTTTGAAAACTAGCTTTCAATTAAATAATTTTTTGAAAAAATTGCAGTTCCTTATGTTTGAATTTGATTCCTAACTTGAATTAATTACTTTGATTGAAGTGGATTTTTTATTTGTATGTAATAGTAAACATATCACATAATTAAAATCACCGTTTAATTTACCATTTAAAGGATTTCAAAAATCTATGATTGTATAAATATATATTTATATATATATTAGGTAATCTTTTGTATTTGAATATTGTGAAGTATACTTCTTTTAAGTAGTAGTATTTTGAAAATTGTCTTAGTTGCATTTCCTATTGACATTTAATAAGAGGTTAGTTTCTTTTCTACCTATTTTCGTGTGTGTTGGATAAATGATATTTTATTATCATTTAAAAGCATGCCTTTAACTGTTTGAAAATTAATTTTATCTCCTTACTTAAAAATTGTATTTAATAAAACTAATTAATGTGTATCTCTTTGATAGATCACTGCGGGTGTATATTGTGTAAGAAGTTTTCATGATTGAAAGTTAAGCTTTATTAACATAATTTAAGAACTAAAAGTTTTAATTTAATAATTATTTAAAATTACATGCATCGATGTGAGTCTTACCCGCACATTTAACTTCCTTGGGAAACTACCTGATTACACATCCATTGGAAAACCCCATGATTATCTTATCTGGAAAAATCTAAGATTATCTTATCTTATTAGATCGTGTTATATCGATCTCCTGTGTGGCTGTATATATTTCATTAAGTATTATAAAATTCATCTGTGTGTATAAGGATTTTATTTGTCCCATGTGGTATATTTTTTAACCCTAATGCTTTACGAGAGAATGTAGAATTTGAAACCCATGGTAGTCAGGTGATATATATGTATATTTATAATATAGTTAGGTGATGACTCATGTAAATGTAAATGATAAGTAGATATTATTAAGTGTTTTTATAATTTATCATTCGTAAATTGAAATTCCTCTTTATATTAAATGTAATATCATTGAACAGGGCCCGACTTAGATAGTGGGGGGCCCTGGGGCAAACACTTTTAGGGGGGCCCCCTTCTATGATAAAATTTTTTGTAAATTATACTTAAGTGACTAAAACTGAAATTCATAACTATTGTATGTGTACAAAAATTTCGTACCAAGTATTATTCACATCTATATACATAAACGCAGAAGAAAGACAACTTTAAAAATTATAGAATACAGGTTTTTTTCGATTGCAGGGATATGAGAATAAATGTGAGGTTTTAAGGAGGCATTGGGTATGGAAACAGAGAGGGTAGGTGAAGAAAGACCATTAAAATTGAAAAAAAAAAAAAGAATTTTGGTCACTTTTGACCACTTTTTATCATTTGACACTCCTTTAACGAAAAACTTATCTGTCCTTGGGGGCCCCTTTAAGCCAGGGGGCCCAGGGCAATTGCCCCGCATGCCCCTGCCTTAGTCAGGCCCTGTCATTGAATATTTATATATTATTTAATTACCTTTAAATAGTTGGTGAGATGCTTTGTAATATTATATTTTTGACATAAATTTTATAAGTTAGATTCTTATCTATATTTTTATACATTATTAAACTAACATAAAATAGCTTTGTGTATGCTTTTGAAGCCCTTTTTTAAAAGAAGTGAATATTATAAATTTTCTAAGTTAAATTCTTAATTCTTTTATTTAAAATATTTTTTTATTTAACCAAATTCCTTTTTATATTATTTGAAATGGATTTTTATTAAGTCTTTATTATTTATATTTTATGAAATATATCTTTATAAAATTTAATTAATATTTATAGTATGTGATATTTATATGTTTTTAAATGAAAATCATATTTTTTGTATGAAATGTATATCTTTATTAAGTCAAATTCCTTCTGATATTTGATGAAACATAATTTTATAAAGTCAAGTTACTATTTATATTATATTAAGTAAGTTTTTATTAAGTCGTTATTATTTATTTTTTATGAAATATATCTTTATAAAGTTAAATTAATATTTATATTATGTGATATTTATATGTTTATAAAATGAAAATCATAATTATATTGTATGAAACATATATCTTTATTAAGTCAAATTCCTTCTGATATTTGATGAAACATAGTTTTATAAAGTTAAGTTACTATTTATATTATATTAAGTAAGTTTTTATTAAGTCGTTATTATTTATTTTTTATGAAATATATCTTTATAAAGTTAAATTAATATTTATATTATGCGATATTTATATGTTTATAAAATGAAAATCATAATTATATTGTATGAAACATATATCTTTATTAAGTCAAATGCCTTTTGATATTCGATGAAACATAGTTTTATAAAGTCAAGTTACTATTTATATTATATGAAATATGCTTTTATTAAGTCTTTATTATTTATTTTTTATGAAATATATTTTTATAAAGTTAAATTAATATTTATATTATGCGATATTTATATGTTTATAAAATGAAAATCATAATTATATTGTATGAAACATATATCTTTATTAAGTCAAATGCCTTTTGATATTCGATGAAACATAGTTTTATAAAGTCAAGTTACTATTTATATTATATGAAATATGCTTTTATTAAGTCTTTATTATTTATTTTTTATGAAATATATTTTTATAAAGTTAAATTAATATTTATATTATGCGATATTTATATGTTTATAAAATGAAAATCATATTTATATTGTATGAAACATATATCTTTATTAAGTCAAATGACTTTTGATATTAGATGAAACATAGTATTATAAAGTCAAGTTACTATTTATATTATATGAAATATGTTTTTATTAAGTCGTTATTATTTATTTTTTATGAAATATATCTTTATAAAGTTAAATTAATATTCATATTATGTGATATTTATATGTTTATAAAATGAAAATCATAATTATATTGTATGAAACATATATCTTTATTAAGGGTGTATTTCGATTCAAACTGCTTATTTTCCGATTTATTTTTGAATTCACTTTTGCTCTCATATGCACCATACTGGCAAATTGTCTTATTCAGAAAGTACACAAGGTGCCGTAACTGTCGATTCTTTGATAAATGCAGAAAATAGTGTAAAAAAAGCAATCAAAAACGGCATTTTGAACAGATTTTTCCGAAGCCGGAGCTTTGGGAAGGAAAAAAGTGTCATACTGAGAAGAAAATTGTTCATAAATCAAATTCTAATGAATTGAGCGTAAAATGACATCACACGGCACCTTGTACGTCTCTTCAAAAATCCCCTCAGCAAGTTTTATGTTTCTACTTTTAAAAATGTGTCTGAAATTGTATCGGAAAATTTCGAGCAGTTGAAGGTGGAAAAGCGTTTTTTCGAATACACCCTTAAGTCAAATACCTTTTGATATTAGATGAAACATAGTTTTATTAAGTCAAGTTACTATTTATATTATATTAAATAAGTTTTTATTAAGTCGTTATTATTTATTTTTATGAACTGCATCTTCATTTAGTTGATTAACTTAGAATAGTTATGTGCGAGTTTTTGGAAAGAAGTGAATGATATAAATTATTTTTGATGATTCTATGATCAGTTATGAAATCACATCTTTTAAAAGGGGAGTGAATGATGTACATTAATTTTATTCTTTCTCTACTATATTTATTTAAATTTTCATGCATGTGTGAATTGTTTGAAATCAAATCTTTTTGAAAGGGACTGTTCATCTTTTTATTTCATAACATACTTTTAGATAGATGACTTGCATTTACTTTAAAAATAATGATAGTGTTTTAATTTCAAGTGTGGTTAGTTTAAATATCCTAGATAGAAAAATGATTTAACTTTAAGTATAACTAGTTTATGTGTTACTAAATTAATGAAATTAAACGTGTTATTATTATTTTTTTTCATATAAGTAGATTATTTGTTTAACAAAATGTCTTTCAAAGTTTTTATGTGTAGCTTTAAACAGATCTTTTAAAAATTTATTTGAAATTATGGGAGGATATGACATTTTTAAAACGGTTGTGAAACACTTATAAGCTTACTTCTTCACATGTGAGAATAGTGTTTTGAAAAAATATTTTGTTAATTTAGTTTAATCGGTAAACTTTTTTCAAGTGTTTATATGATTTTAAACTAATAAGGTTAATAAAGTTTTAAACTAATAAGGTTACTTTCCTGAATTTGTAAAATTTAATTGATGATACATGTGAAATATATGTCTTGCAATGGTTTTTTGATTTAAATTAAAATAATTTTTGGGTGAAGTTAAAAAAAATTTTATTTATTTTAGCGAGAATGCTTTTTCTTTCTTGTAAATTATCTAGTTAATTTTAATGGTGAATATTTTGTTTTAGTTTTTTTAAAGGATATAAAATTTGTGTCTTTAAAACCTTTAAATTTTCATGAATTGTAAATGTGCATGAGTGATTGATAGATAAATTCCTTAATAGAGTTTGTTTTACTTTAGATTATTATTAGAGTCTGTTAGTAATATTCGTGGGGAAGAGTATTTTATAACATTTAAAGTTTTCAGGATTTAGTTTGTATCTAATGTGCAACAATATTATTTTTTTCTTAGAAGTTATGTTTAGTCATTAAATATCAACTACAATTTATTAAGTATATATTTAATTTAACCCATGTGTAATTCTTTTTTTAATTAGGTGTTTAAAAATTCTTAGGAATATTTATTTTATTAAAATTTATTTAACGACTTTCCTTTTATATTCAATAAAAATTGTTTTATATTTTTGTAATGTTAAAATTGTTAATGTTATTTATAAGTATGTTTTCAAAATTTACGTATCTCTTTCTAGTAAATTGATCAAATGTATATTTATTCTTTTTCATGTCGATGTGTATAGAAGCAAGCACATCATATTTATAATGAATGTATTAGTAGTTATGTCACTTACAATTCTTTTTTTTTACTTTTTCTTAAATTTTTTAAAAAAATATATAAACTTTTAAAACGTTTTAAAAATTATTTGTATTTATTTAATTTCTTTAAACTTCTTTAATCTTTTTAATCGTTTTTTAAATTGTTTAAACTTATTTTAAATTTGATATGTATACATATTTTATTTGTTGAATTCTTTTTTAATTTCTTAAAACTTTTATTTAAATTAGGTAAAACTTTTTTTTTCTTTAGGTAAAACTTTTTAAATTTTGGTAAAACACTTTCTAATTCGTTAAAATCGTTTATGCTTTCTTGATATAAATTTTGTAAAACTTTTTAAAATTTACTAAAACTTTTTTAAATTCACAAATAGATAGTCACACAATATCTTCTTTCATATTGTTTTCTATGAAGTGCGCACATATGCAAACATACTTATACATGTATACACTTATATAATTCATGTGTTAATACTTTTATTCACTTACAATTCATTTTTAAATACGTTTTAAAACTTTAAGAATTTTTTTAAGCATTTTTAAGATTATATATATATATATATTTTAATTTCTTAAAACATTTTTAAAATTTGTTGAAACTTTTTTTTTAAAATTCACTTAAATATTTTTAAAAATTCGTTTAAACTTTTTTAAATTCATTTAAACTTTTCAAAATACGTTAAAACTTTTTTAAATTTACTAAACTTTTTTAAAATTGATTAATAGATAGTCATACAAAGATCCATACACATAGATAGCTAACTAATCACATGTAAACAGAAAATCACATTTAAACACATATATACACCTTAGATATTTATATATATTTATGTCATAAAATGTTAGACATGTAAAAAACCTTTGAAACTCTTTTAACAAATAAGATAAAAATGCATCTTAAATGATGAGACGTGAAAAATCATGAAGTCAACAGTTTGGGTGTTTGATCATATAAACATCGCTTGTGGGGATTGAATGCTGTGGGTTGATTGCCCATTAGCCTCATGATTGATTGCCCATTGCCCCTCTCCTCTCCTCCTGTGGCCGCAGAACCCCCACTATTATACTACTACTGATGAATATTACCTTATAAAATAAATAACATTTTCATTCGAGTTTCGAAAATACCTTCAAGGCATTCTGGCCAAGAAAGTAAGAAATAATTATGATTTTTTAACTGAAATGGTTTATAATAAAAAATTTTCAGGACTTGTTGATCATTTACTTGTTTAAAGAACATAATATTGTTATTGTGTAAATTTATATTACTGATAGTTAAACGGATGTTTTAAGGAGATTAATACTTTTATATCCATATTTGTAAACCTCAATTTCCAGTCCTCTAAAGTACTGATTTCATAAAAAATGACTCTTTCTGTCTTCTATAGTGTCATTTCGATTGTGAAAAAGCAATAAATATATATTTGTAGAGTTATTTTATGCTCAGGTCTGAAAGGGTTATAGCATACTGTGGGCACTTATCGAGAAATGACAAAAATAACGAGTTTATCCATAGTCATTTTGTCCTTTTACTTTTATTTATTTTTTCCTTCTTTGACTCTCGTATAGGACATAATCAGTTGCTACAAAGTGAATAGCTTGAAGTCAATAATCTAAGAAACAAAATATCCATTATGTTTTCAGGTAGTCAATAGTTTAAACAGACAATTCATAAATCACTCAAACCTGTGTCGCATTATTTCGCATAGTTAAATTTTTCTCTCACAAGCCTAAACAGAAAAATTATTGAGCGTTCAATTCACTCCTTCTGAGCATTCATCAACACCTATCTCCAACATGGATAAAATGAACGGTCTTGCAGCTCAGAGGTTGTAGTTCTACTGCTAGATTCAGAATCCATTTAAAATGCTCGGCACCGATAAGAAAAGGGCAAAAAGACGAAAAAGGTACATTTTTCTTTTGCACAAAGATAACAGGATGATTCTTCAGCCACTTAGAGGCGATAAGTAAAAGCCCTTGCCGCCCAGAAAAATTGTCTATCCCCTCTTTCTCCAATCTCTGTAACCGATAACTCTTTTAAACGTGTCTCACCACAACGCCCAATTTGTTTAACTGTCACCGCCATTGACTGGGTACTGTTTCCAATACAGACAGAGATGTGATAAGCGTTCAATTAATCAGGGTAATAAATCGTGGACCTCATCAACTTCAAAAAGGCATTTGAGGGCCATATTTTGTGTCATCTTTCAGGCGAAGAGAAGTGGGGGTGATCTTGCATTTTGATGCGGTGCCGGTGACAAAAGAGAAGCTGCGAAACTCGATATGTCAGAATATTCGGTGGTTCGGTTGATTCCTAGGGCGCCTTTTCCAGAGATAAAGCCTTTAAATCATGCATGTCAAAGGAATGAATCAATTTTAAAGTAAGTCAGGAGAGTTGTTTCGTCGCAGAGAAGAAAGGAAATATTAGTTGTTAAAAATGCCTGGATCAGATCAGCAGAGAGAAATTTTAATACAATGCGTTTTATAATACTTTGAATGATGGAGTAAGAAATTTTAGTCTATAAAATGATAGAAGCACATATTTTGATGCAGACGATATTTTTCATATGGTACATTTTTAGATAAGAATACATTTAAAAGCAGCAGCAGGAGCCATTTCTGATTTTCAAAAATGCAATGTTGTCAAAAAGTTACAGTCAGCAATTTTTACAGTCATTATGTATACATTTTTTTCGAAAATTGTATTAAAAATAACTGTAGGCATTTGCAAGGTTGAATCTCTTAGAACTGTTTTTTTTTTTTTTTTTTTTTTTTTTTTTTTTAATCTTTTAAGCATGGGTAATTATTAACTTTAAAGATATTAATTAAATATATTATGTTACAGAATAGAAGAATTGTACATTTAAAATTATTAGTTAGTACTAAATAATGAGAAGGCAGTTCTATTACTCATAAGTATTTAGTAAAAAAAATAATAATATTAATAAACTTGTGCAGGAAAAATCCGGTTATTCAATTGATTCGCAAGGCGCCTTTCTAGAGACAAAATATGTAAATCATGCATGTCAGAAGAATGAATCAGTTTTAATTTAAATCAGGCGAATTGCCTCGCCGTCGAAGAAAAAGCTAAATACAATTATTAAAAATGCAGATCAGCTGTTAGAAATATAATGATGAGCACAGGAGTTAAACTGATTTAAAATAATTTTTGGAACGTAATCCAAAACGCAAAAGTGCTTTTATTGACCTCTTGAGGGGCAAGAAATAATGTCGCTGTAATATTCAGTTCTCACCGGAATAATCGAAAGATTTTATTTTAAAATTATTTTTTTTTTTTCAAAAATTTTGTCTTCAAACATATAAAATTTCGTTGCAATTTTCTGGTCAGAATCTTGTTTAAATTAAGTTTAATAAAATATATTCCACCACCCCTCAAGAGGTTAATCTATTCTCTGATGACCATTTTCTTTTTTTCTTCTATAACCGAAAGCCCCCCATCCCCCCCCCCCCCTAAAAAGAGTCATAAAAAAAATAAATGTCGAACTTTAGACTTGCATCATTCTAAAATTACTTTACCGAATGATTTCATGTTTGTATTCGAAGGTATGTTAATATAGACAATTTTAAAGTTTGGCACAATTTATATGTGTAGACGACCCTCTAATCAAAACTTAAATATATAAAAACCTAGTATACATTATTAATAATCAATTGATATCAGTCGCATTTTTATACGATGGTTTACGGCAAGGTGGTCTAGGCAAGGTGTATTTTACCTAAGGTGGAACTGCATGCGAATGTATGAAACCTGTACAATCAGTTTTTCCTTTGAATAAGTATTACGCTGGAGAAGCGAACGGAAAGGCGAAATAAGTTTACTCTTTCATTGGAAAGAGTAAACTGTTACATTAACATCTTCACGCTCTTGGCCACAAATGCGGTTGTTTATTTATTTATTTTTTTTAATGCGTTCTTAATTATATAAGTACGTAGCACCTATAGTCGTCGTTCAGTCCGTCCGTCCGTTTGTCATTCTGTCCGCCATACAACAGAGCAAAAATTACCCAACCGAATTATTTGAAATTTAAAATATATAATTGTTGCACAATTTTGTCGAGTTATTTCATTTTTTTTTTTTTTTTTTTTTTTTTTTTTTATGAAATTTGGATGTATTTTTTAATTAGAGGGACAATCAAAAGTTACATTTCGGCCAATGGGAAAAAATAGTTTCAAGTACATTTTAATAATGTCACACTCTTCCGAACATAATAAAATTGATATGAATCTATGAAATATATGCTAAAATATACATTCTGTGCAACCTGTGGTGCATAGAATATTTATTATTAATTTACAGGTTCTTATAAAAGTATTCCAGTACATAATGGTATAGGGCGGAAACATATGTTTGGGAGCGTGTTTTAATTATATTTAAGCTATTTCGCATTTTATGAAATAGATAATAGATATACGTTGCTGAGGTTTACTATAAGTTACTTCCTGTATAACAGAAAAAAATAGTATTTAAAGGTACAGGGACATACAAAAGATTTCGGCGACGATGATATACTGTATCCGAAGTACTGTATACTATTACACCATTACAGTATTTTGATAAATTCCTTATAATACGAAAGCGCCTCATTTGCTACGCTTGAACTTATACGCTTGACTTGTTATAATTACACTAGAGTAAACCTGTCCTTGGACTGTGGGTAGGAATCATGGTTTTCCCTTAAAATTTTAAATAATGGATAAAAATATTCATATATATTACTCCGTAATTGAGCTATTTGGTTTAAAATTGATAAAAAGTACAGTTAACAAACGCTCAACATTTGAAAGTACATCTTTAATGTTGAGCGTGGTGAAATTTTAAATTATGCGATGTTAAAATTTAAATTCGAAACAAAAATTTATTAATTTCTAATCGATTAATTTTTTCAGTAACTTCAAATGTTTCATTTTTCGCGATTTATAATAATGATTAGCGAAAAAGCCAGTTGTCAGCAACATGTATAGTTCTTTATTAAAGAGGATTTACTGTCAATCATAAAAAAAAACAAAAAAAACAATTCATAGTTTAAAATAGCAAATAAAGCCTTTGTGCGCAAATGTTTAAAGATAGAAAACCAACGATTATAAATGCACAAATAAAGTATGAGAACGTAGCAAATAGCTATTTCGAATCTACTATCGAGATTCTTCATCAGTGCAAAACTCAGCGAGCTCAGTTTTGCTATTTTTTAGCTCGCTGAGTTTTGCACTGATGAAGAATCTCGATAGTAGATTCGAAATAGCTATTTGCTACCTTCTCATACTTTATTTGTGCATTTATAATCGTTGGTTTTCTATCTTTAAACAATTCATAGTTTATTCACTACAGAATCTCTCAATAACAAAAGTAAAATTTTCATGTTTTTTTTTTATTTTATTTTTTATTTATTTTTTATTTATTTATTTATTTTTTTTTTGCACTGATAATGTATTTTTTTTTTTCGATTTACAGCTAGAGATTTATAACTATATAAAGAGTGAAGTAATTATTCTGTAGTCAGTGTTGCTGAATTATTTTAACAAATAGTTCATATTTTATTTAAAAAATGTAAGATACATTTAATAATTAAGTTTTAATAGTTTGTAGAAATTTAAGAAATAATTTTCTAATAGGTTTTTGTTGTTGGTGGTTTTTTCTTTGTGAAAAATCATTTTAGTCATAAATTACAAGTAACACTTAGCGGCCACAAATGGACTATTTTTGCGTGTGCGTGAATTTTTATTGTTTCCCTTTTCCTTTTTTTTTTTTTTTTTTTTTTTTTTTTTTTTTTTTTGCTTTTTGTGTTTTAAATTCCTACTAAGGCTGTTCTCAATTCGAGAAGGGCGACTTTATGACATAAGTTTCAACTTATTTTTGTTCAGAAATGCATGAAATTAGCAGGCCTTGTTGATCAGAATCTATCTAATCGAAGTGTTTTTTCTTCTTTGTGAACGCAATAGATTTCTCAAAAGATATTGCAAGTAGGTGTTTTGACCGAATTTCTGCACGGAAGAACAATAACCACTCAAGGAAGGCTGAAAAGGGTCTTTGTCACGTAATAAAAATCACTTACAATTCAATAGGTAATTCATTTATCAAAAGATGAAAAAACAACTCGAATCCAAATCGCTCACATAGTCGGACCTTATATCTTTTCGTTAAAACATAATTTTGTAAGTATGTCAAAACTTTTTGCGCTTGTTCAGCAAAGCAATTGAGAGCAGCCTTAAAAATATATTTCACGTTTGGTATTAAAATCTTTAGATCTAGATAACTCTAAAAATACTTTAGTGAATAATTTCGTGTTTCATATTCGAAGCAAAATGTTACCGAATAATTTAAATAAGGCTGCAAAATTTAATGTCAATGTAGAAAACTTTCAAGTTTGGTACAATTTATATATGTAGATAACCCCTAGCCAAAACTTAAATGGATCAGTGACTAGTAGACATTATTAATAATTGATTGGTTATCCAGTTACATTTTTATACGCTGAAAGCAAACGGATGTTAGGTCGAAGCAAACGGAAATGCGAATTCAGTTTAGGTTTTCATTGGAAAGAACAGTATACGAAAACATAAATTTTGTTAAAACAACAAAAAATTAGATGTTTTAACCAAACTTTTTGCATACTAATTTCCCTAGCTAAACGTTTTATCCTGCTTAAATGTGTATGCTTATGGATAAAATGCTAATGTTTTATTGGAGACACATAAGCGAAATTAACAAAATAGTGAGTTAAAACACAAATAAATGAAATAAAATAGAATAAAAATTGTAATTTGAAATTACTAACTATTTCACCTATATAATGATTGGATTTGCTTTTAGTTTCTAATAGTATTTAAATAAGCAGAATACATTCCTTTTATTATTATTGTTATGTTGAGATTTTTCATCTAAAAAACGCCTTTTTATGTTTAAATGGACAAATGTATAGTTATAATTATTATTTTATTATTATTTAGAATATATATGTAGAAGAAGCGTACATATCAAGGATGAAAAAATTATGCCTTCTCTATAAGTTGGAGATTTTTTTCTTGAACCGTAAATGTATGTGTTTTTAAATTTTAATGATTATGATCAGGAAAGCATTATCAATAAGATTGTGAACTAAATATGGTCAAAATGTGAATGTAATGTTACTAAAATATTATTATTGATGTTCTCTTTGTCGTATCTTCACGTGACGTTGAAGATTAGCCATATAAAGTTCATCTCTCCTAATTTGCAACGAGCCGTGAATGACTGAAATACTGGTGATGAGTACGATAATATCACAGTACCAGTCATGGAATGAGAATCACCTTAAAATATTAATATGATGCATTAAATAAATCCCAGTGTAATACCTTTGTGAAAATAACACCTCTCATCATTTGTGTCATTAGATCGGCTAGATGTGTTTTCGGAAACTCGTTGTAATGACAATCATAGTGTAACTTCAATTAGTGAGCATGGGCATAATAAATGATTCTGATATTCAAATGAATCTTTCGGGTTTGCGCAAAAACATTGCTGCCAACCTTTTTATTCCTTTAAACCAACAAAAATCAGAAAAAAAAGAGGACTATTAAATTAAAAACTGTTAAGTGTTTACTCACTTTTCGAATCCCTCTTGGTAATGTAAAGTCTATGGATGTTTGATGCATTCTTATATTTGAAATATCTCCTTAGGAAGTTAGTATTTTTAACTTCTTTCAGTATTTTCTTGTTGAAGGATGTCCCTTTTTTTCTTAGTTTTCAAAATATTTCTAAAATCTCTGCTTAATTTAATATTTTATGCGTTAAAAACTGATGAACCGGAAGTAAAATTTTAACACTTCATATAAAATTGAGCGTAGATTTTAGAAATATTTTGAAAACTAAGAAAAATAGTGACATCCTTTAATAAGAGATCATCGAAAGAAGAAGTTAAAAATATTGATTTCCTGAGGAGATATTTTAAACATAAGAATGCATCAAACTATATATATATAAAGAATGTACAGGCGGACAGCTCATTCGTTTGTATATGAAGGAAAAATTCATTCCAATACCAAAATTACCAAATGCACATCACTAACCGTGACAGCTTTTGTTGCCTCATTATGTATACAATTTCATGTATATACCTATAGGCAGTCGTACAGTAAAATTTTGGCAGAGGAAAGATTTAGAAAAAGATGTGCCTTTAATCCACTGACATAATTTTATTATATTTTTTTTTATTATTTTTTTTTTTAAATGGAGACTATAAACTTGAAACAAATTAAATTAAGATATATTATATATATATTGCTTGAGACTTGCGTGTAATGTTTAGCCGTATTAACATAAAAATACCATACAGAAATGTGACAGATAATATATTCAGATGTGACAGATAATATATGTGACAGATAATATAAGTCCAAATATAACTTTCTACCGCTTCTTTTTTTTTCTTTTTTCCTAGATGAAAAATCGAAATAGTTTACTATATTTTTTTCATCAGATGGGCGGACACCCCCTTAATTACGCTTTTAAGACCATTTTTTAAAACATGAACCTAAAACAAAAGAACTAAAAATTCACGAAAGGAACTATTCTCTCGAAAAGTTCTTAAGTTCATTTTCATTTCGTTTCGTTCACTCGTTTTCACTTAGTGCTTAATTATTTTAAATCATTTGAGAATAATGTATTTTTTTTTTCAAAATCACGGGAGAAAAAAAAATTAGTTAATTAAATTTGTATATTCACGGAGGGGCAAATGTTGTCCCATTGTTGACGCTCACGTTTAGTGTGAATAAAGAACTCAAAAGGGAAGCAATTTTTTTGCTCTTAAGGTTGCTGATGAATTTAATAAGCTTCAATTGCTCTCTGATAAGTCTTATAACATCTAATAACACAAACTCTTTGCTCATGTACAAATATATTAAGTAAGAGCAAAATCTAATGCTCTAATAAATGTTTGGTTTGATGTTTCATTCTGTCACTAGCGGCTCTAAATTATGTACGCCTGTCACTGCAAAGTTTCAAGAAGTGAAAATATCAGTTCAAGTATTTGTGATATGAATCTTATACTGCTCATCTGTCATTACTTTTTCTTAGTCGCTAGCATGTTTTATCAAGTTTCATTAATTTATTCGACTTTATTTTCCATTTTGAATAGATAAGTAACTTATAACATGACATAACTTGGCAGCATATCTAGATACGTATTAATCCGTAACGATATTGGAGGTAAAAAAAAAAAGTCAAGATTTAATGTAAGTGTTACGATAGTAGGATCCGGAAAATACTCATGGGAAGTTTCATAATAACACTCATATTGAGAGAAACCGGGTATATACCACGAACAGAAAGGAAAAGTACGCAGTTCTTGCCGATATGATGAATATTTCAGTTTGTTTTGTGGCAGCAAGTCGAAGAGAAAGCGGGACTCTCTCGTTGCCACTCAACGAAACGTTATATCGCGAAGGGAATACATAAATAAATAACGAACGCTTTGATTGTGAAAAGATATTGAAGAGCTTAGAGGTAAGGATGGGGAAAAAAATAATGTACATTTTGCTGGAGAGGCAAGTTCTTGTTTCATGTCTCCGCAGAGAGTATTTCATATTAAAATAGCTCAAATGAGACTTGGCTAAACTTATTAAGGAGGAGTCAGTCTTCATTATAAATATAACACGATAGCAGAAAATCGTATGTACACAAAGTCACCTAGAAGTAATCTGGACTGTACAAAAATCAAGATTATATATTATATATTCATACTCCAAGGTATAAAAACAAAAGAAAGGATTAATCTTCTGGCTTCGAAATAAGTGTATTAGTTCAGAACATTTTTACAGATGGTATTTCAACTCATTTACAAAACATTTATTTTTGTAAAAATACCCTGCACAAAACGTTTTATTTTACAGGATGAATTTGAATTTTTAGAAAAGAATGTTGATAATCATATTTGCTTATTTTTTAGAAGAAGCTTTATGCCGTTGTTTCAAATTACTGAAACTGCGTTTTTCTCGTTGGAGAATAGATAATGTTTATAAGTGTTCTTTTTATCGTGCTAATTTAATAATTTTCATCGAGTTTAATCTCTATTTTGATGTTTAAAAAATGTTCATTAAAATCTAATATTTTTCACTTTTTTGAAGCAATAAATTGGAAGTAAGTAATTTGTGAAATTATCTTTTTCTGAAATTATCGAATGCCTCCTAAATTTAAATGAAGATTTAATAAATCCTTTCTTATAAATATTAATTGCATTAAGAACATATCGCCAAGCATGTGTTTAGTAATTTATAAAATTTTCTGGGAACTATTGTTTGAATTAAAAAATCTATTAGAATTGCCGGCATTCAAAGAAATGTTATTGAGTTTTATAATATTCATTTTTAATGATGAAAAAGAGAAACTTACATATAAAAACAGCATATGCAAATTTTAAAAATTAAATTTTACTTATGTCGTCTGATTTTGATTCTTAAATTTGTAATAATAATCAAAACTTTTTTTCCAATTTTGCATAGCTTTAAAAGATGAATATTTAAAGCTAAAAATATATTATTTTAACTTTTATAAATTTAAAGCGAAAGAAAAAAAAAAAAAAGAATTGATGCATAAAACACATGATGCTATGAAAATTCGATGTAAATAAGTTTTTCAAAGAATTAGATTATGATTTGTATTCTCTACTCAATCATGAAGAGAATTTTTTTTTTCATTAAAAACATTTAAGATATCAGTTAAATTAAGTGTTTTAAATTTCCTTAAATAAATACCAGTAAAACTAACTGTAAATTTCTGTAACGTAATCCTTTCTTTTATCGCTTTTGTCAAAAATTTCACATGATTAGATAATCAAGAAAAAAAGCTTTAAACCGTTATTTTCAATAATTTGCCTTGATTAAGATAGATCCAATATATATATATATATAAATGTATGTAATAATAAAAAAATTTTCGCCTTAATTCTAAATTATTTCCAAATTATTTTAATATTTAACTTTTCCCATTTCTTTTTATAATATTTAACGTATTATTTATTTTCCATACATTAAATCTACGATTTCTTTATTTTGTTTTAATCTAAAAAAACACTAATCTGTGAAAGTAACTCTTTCCCTAAAATTCCATTACTTAATTTTATTCTTTTATCCGTTACATATATCTTTTTTAGTTTCGTTCTAAAAAATCATACAATTACCCACAACTCCCTTCCAGCGACGCTAGGGAACAGATTGCATCATTTATTCCTTCAACAGTCTGAGAAAAATCTTTTAAATAAATATAAAATATATGACGGAATGAAATATTAGCCTAACTTTTAATATAAAATGTATAATATGAACTTTTAAATGTTCAGGTCTACATAACAGGCGGTTAAAATAATCAACAAAAATGTTCTGTAATTTTGTCAAATTTTTATGAGTATCCATTTATGGAAGTGTTTTTCGCAAAGTATAAATATATTTTTATAAAAAAAAAAATGTAAATAATAATAATAATGATAATCATATTAATAATAATAACATTAATATTAGTTACGGACGCTATATTAGAATTCTGCCGGGTATTTTTTAATACACATACATATCCTTATGAAAAAAATGGTCTCTGTAATTTTGTCAACTTTTTCTGAGTATGCGTATATGGAGGTGATTTTCGTAAGAGATAAATATACTTTTGTAAAAAGAAGTCTAGCTGTACAGACTAAATGCTGAATGCAAGTTAAATTAAAAATTTCGCAGAATTAATAAAGACACATAAACGCTGATAAAAACAAGAAACCTTGAGTTAAAAATAAAACTGCATATAAGATCAGACCTTTTTTTGAAAATTTTCAAAAATAAATCACCGAAACCTATTTTTAGACTGAAAATAAAGCATTCATTATTTGCTGAAAAAGTATAAATGTTAACCTTTAACATTCTCTGTTAAGAATAGAATATTTATAGCTATAGTTATTCAAGTTAAGGAAATAATTACACTGATAACGCTATATTTAAGATACAAGAATTGTTTAAAACGTATAAAAAAAGGGGAAAAACGAAATCATTTTCATTTTATATGAAATGACTAGTTCTATAATTAGATCCATGATAAGAAAGTGAATGAAAAGAATTCATACTTGTAATTTCGCTGACAAAGTTATTGCGGGATTTTTCTTTTATTTTAGAATTGTTATAAAGACCTTTTCAACGCAAAAGTGTGGGAGGTATTAAAAAAAAAAAGAAATTAAAAAAGCACACGAAGAAAGTTTCTAAATGTCGAAGAACAATTATGGGAAACTGCAACTATAAGAAATGGCATTAATTTCGTCGAAATTATTGTAAAAATTAAAACTAAAATTTATAATTGAATAAATCTCTCTTCTAAACAATGAATCCCCAGTTATATGCTATTCAAATTAAAAAAAAAAAAAAAAAAATCTTGCGAAATAAAGAAGAAAAAGAAGAAATCCATCATATTTCGAAATTAAACTTCGAAATACTAATCGTAATGATAAATTGGTATTCAGATCTCAACTCCCCCCCCCCCCCCTTGGCAATGTTAATCTTTGAACATAGAATGATTACTTTTTTTTTTATTAAATTCTCATCAGAAAATTAATAATTTTAAGCTGGTTCTCAAACTCTCTGTTTGGACCCGTGTGTACTTCGGCTGACGACGAGCTGTAACAATTTTCAGCTCGAAACGTGTCCTATGAACTATTATGTTTTAATGGTGATTTTTACAAAGTTTTATTATTATAATTGTTAGTTATCGCCAGTTTTCGGTGACGTTACTACAATTTGTTATTCAATTAAAATCTAGATTCTGAAAGTTGTTAGTAGTGATTGTCACTTTAATTAGCGAATAAATTTATCTAAACATGCGTTACTCACCGCTCAAGTTTTAAGGGTTATAATACTTTACCATACTTCGACTTATTGGCATCATAATAGGTTTTCTGTTTTACAATTTTTTTACAAATAAGGCCAATACAAATATTTGCATAAACAAACAAGAATGATAAATGATGCATGAGGCATAGATTATGAAACACTTTCCAGCATTAGCATATAGAGCAAGTTCGGGTATAGAATACCATTTACATTCTGTTCAATCTTGGTAATGGACTGTACGTCTTGTTTAGTTATTTTTAATTCTTTTTGTTCGCACTTGAACAACACTTGACACTCATAAACATAAATATTAATTTGAAATAAATTTAACTTGAGGTTAATTTCCATCGCTTAATTTGGATGGATGATTAATTACATTGAGCTGATGCTTTGAAGATCAACAGCATAATGATTACCTTTTTACAAATGCTCGCCAGGTGAAGCCAAAACACTTTCGAAACGCACCACATTCCGTCAATGTAAAACAATTGTGGTACGTTTAAAGTTAGTAAAATACAAACTTCGACTATTTCTTAATACATTTTTAATGCGCTTCAAGCATGAGAAAAAAGAAATATACACCAATATTTAGATTTTAAAAAAGAAATACACTTTCCTGGTAAATATGAACCACTCAGATAATATGGAATAGGGTTACATCAGGAATATTAAAATCGTAAGAAAACCGTGATTTATAAGAAAAACTATAAGATTATTTAATGAGTAAACAGTAGTACATCAAACACCAATCATCAGATTAAATGCGTGAAAAGGGTTGATACATTTCTCATAGATAATGTGTGATGGATGATTTTTCGTTGTTATTTACTTATTTTTTTATAGCTTTTATAACAGATAAAAACTGAAATCTGTCCATCAACTAAATTGAAAAGCAGCTCTATAATTACCTGGATGTGCCAATCCCGAAACTTTCTTGTATCTCATACGTACACTTTAATATTTCAAAAATTAGTACACATGTTAATATTTTAGTATTATTAATTCCATACTATACCAACTTTCATTTTCATCTTAAATTTCTACTTCAATCAATTAATCAGAATAAAAACGAGTTAATGCGGATCATGATATTTATTAAAATCCATAGTTTTCCGTTATTCTGTTATCATCAGCTGCTTACAAATAACCGGATTAGAAGGACGCGAAATCCCGTCTCTGCACGAGCCGATGGATAATAGAACGATGGGCAGATGTTTTTCGAATTCAGGGAGGATCATCTTGCCATATTTAAAAATAATAATATACAAAAACAATAGTTCAGTTCTATGCATAACTTCATATACTTTTTGATGGTACAATAATGATAATGACACAGACATTGCGATTATAGCGCCCCCTTTCGGCAGATTTTTTTTCAAATTCAGGGGGAATTATCTAGCCATATCCGAACACTTACACAAAAAAATTTGATTTAATTCTATGCATAACTTCATATACTTTTCGATGGTACAACATTCAAAATAGCAGAAAAATCGTTATTGCAGTGCCTTCCTCTCGCGAAATATTTCCAAATTGAAGGAGGATCTACTTACCACAACTAAAAACATACTCAAAAAAGTTGTTTTGATTCTATACATATCTTCATACACTTTTTGATCGTAGAATGGCGACATACGGACACAAACACAGACACACAGACACTCGGACAGACAGACATTTTGTAGAAACATATTTTTTGGAATCTCTGACCCCTAAAGCGTGTAAAACTGTCGAAAAAAAATTTCGATTACAATACTTTCTAGTATTGAAGATGGAAGAAAGTAAAAATGTAAATATTTACTGTAAATAAAACCTTCTTAATTTCTTTTTTACTAGAATTAATTTTTCAGAAAACATGAGAAAAGCTTCAATCAATAAATGAATCTTTCCAAAATGTAGGGTGCTCCAAAAATAACGAACCATTTTCATGAAAACATTAAGCTATTAATTTCTTTAACAGGTGTTTTAAGAAATACTCTTCTTAGAATAAAGAATAGCCATCGTTTACGGTAAACTGGGTGATAAAACATGAAGAGGTATACATCAAGTGTACCATCAAAAATGCGAAAAACAGCCACCAATAAGGTCCAACATCAAGCTACTTGTGAACAAATTCAAACGAACCAGTAGCGTGGCGGTTGAAAAATGTCTTGGAGGACCATCAGCATCTGACGATGCCGTCAAGAACATTCATGAGGCAGTTGAAAGGAGCCCACGATTACAAGTAGCCTGACATTGGCACTTGATAATGGCAGTTTTTCGTATTTTCAATAGCACAGCTGATGCACCTCTTTATATGCTTTATTACTCAGTTTCCAGGAAACGATCTCTATTCTTTCTTCTAAGGAAAGCATTTCTTCAGATGCCTATGAAAGAAATCAATAGATTAGTGTTTTCATAGAAATGGTTCGTTATTTTCGGAACCCTCATTTAAAAGTAGCATTTCTACGAAAAATAAGACAAAAATCACTTTTCGAAAATACGTGCTGAAAGTTTTTCTGCACGGTAATGAAACACTGCTGAGAGTGCAGTGCTGTTTTAAAAAGCTTTCATTATAAAAAGCAAAAAGCTACCTATTGCAGCCTTCTGAAGGAAAGCACTCCCGGAAAATTTTGATTTATTTTCACAGATCATGACCCCCAGACTCCAAAACCATTCCCTGTTCAAATGTTTCGTACATCTGATTTTTGTCATGCGATAATTCTCGTATTTATAAACCGATTTGAATGAGATTAATTGATTAATTGTATGCATAGTACATGTCGATGTTTCACCCGAATTCATTGACCAGCTTTATCCGCTTTCTTGTTTCAAAATGGCGGCTATTTAAATATTTAACGCTTCAAAAAATATACAAAAAGTTTAGAAATTCAAATTTACTTTAAGTTTAAGTATTAGGTCTTGATACAAGGATTGCGAAGTATTTTTTGTTTGGTCTCTAATTAAAAAAATGGCTAAGATATATCATGCAATTACTTTTTTTTAACATAAAGTGATCAGTAAAATTATCATATGAATTGGAAATTTCCAACTGAGCGAAAAATTGCCCAGGTTGGCAATCAAATCCAAATTCCTAGCCTGGGCAATTTTTCGCTCAGTTGGAAATGTACAATTCATATGATAACTTTACCTATCAGTTTGATTGTGTTAAAAAAATAGTTGTATATCTATGTACCAATCGTTTATGGAGTTTGTTTACTTGCGTTTTATTCTGTTGAACTGTCTAAATGGCAGGCCAGATGTTATGACCAATAAGATTATCTGAGCGAGAAATGCCTTGTTTGCTTAAACGGGAAATCATTGGTCTTGTAACCTAAGGATCTGGGTTCGATTCCCAGCCTAGCCAGTTTTCAGCTCAATTGGAAATGTCCAGTTCGTAAGATAAAGCAGTTTGAAATTCTAAAGTAACTGACATTTTTAAACAAGACAACAAAAGAAAATCAGATATTAATTTATAAATGTTATTAAACATTATCTTCAAATTCTCGCCAAAGTTGGCGACCAAAAATTCACACCTAACTTATAGACATTGGCGAACTATAGCCATATTTGGCGATCAAAACTATCCAACCATAACGTTGCTAACTTGGTTAGCTTACTAATTTGGCGCAATTCTCTTTCAAATTGACGAATATTCTTCTATTAGTTTTATCGCATTTCAGCTTCTTAAAAATTTTGTAAAAATTAGAAAATTTTAAAAACAAGAAATAAGGAATCTTCATTTAATCGCTTTTTACTAATTGTAGTTTCGTGTGTTTGAGTCAAATAAGTTATATTTTTAATAAAACAAGGAATATGAAGGCTACCTTTTCCTTGCAGCACATGTCGAAAGGACTTTTTTAATTCCTTTTTGACAGCTTTTGTAACAGAGTAATATATAAATCTGTCGTCAGGAAAAGCGAACAAATCCATACTTCATAATTAGTACAAAAATGTAAAGATTTTCTGTCGATAAAACCTACTTAGAGGCTCATTGCCACAGTTTACCTTTCACGACATACTACACATGATAAATGCTTCAGTCAATAAATGAATCTTTCTGCACACAGGAAGGAATCTGCATATTTTTGAATCTCGACGCTTTTATTCTCGCATAAAAGTGGATGTTCCATCAGAACGATTACATCATCACAAACCGCTCAGCAGTCATGCCAACTCTTCCCTCACTTTTCTTCCACGTTGCTGATGAATGTTCCACCCGACCCCTGTTCGGAGGAAGACCCATACATCTCGACCCCCTACCTTTAATCTTTCCCCGGGCGAAGGCAGATGAAGTAAAGGATGACTTTTATGCGGGCGCCTTAAAGGATTTGTCCTGGCGTCGTCTCCAAGGTAACGGACTCGTGGCGACCTTTGCCATTGGATGCCGATTCATCACCATTTGCTGTATTACCGGGCGGTAATTTTGGCGCGGATTTAAAAATAATTGCATACATCTAACAATACATGCATTAAACAATATACATTATATATATTCGAAATTAATTTTCGGATAAAAAAAATAGAATTTGTAACTTGTAGATTTTTTTTAAAGAAAAAACTGCTGTAAGGGGGTCCGGAACACAAAAATATTAAAATTTTCTAAAAAAAAAAAAAAAAAAAAAAAAAAAAAAAAAAAAATGTCTTGGAACATGTCTTTTTTTTATTATTTTACTTTAATTTTGATTCAGATAATTTTAAATTAATATTTACTTTTGGAAATATGATTTCTTTTAAAAATTGCATCTTTTTTTCAAATTTTTAATTTAATTTAATTTTTTTTAAATTAATAGTTTTAAACGTGCTGAACCAAAATTAAAATTTAGATATTTCTGTTTATTTAAATGTAAAAAAAAAAAAAAAAAAAAAAAAAAAAGAGATTATGCAAATAATGTTTTGAGTTATAATGATTTTAAATTACCCCACTTATTTAATAAATTTTATCATGTGATTTTGTTTACAAATAATATTGTTAATCATCACAAAAAAGTTCAAGATTTTTATTCGATAAATAAAAATTATTTTAAAATGTGTCCATGACTCCTTTACGAAGCTAAACTGAATGGGAAACTATCTTGCGTCTTAGGGTACGAGAACCCTAGCTTCCAGGAGAGTTCTATTTGCGGTTTTGGTAGTGCATAACGACCCTGTAGAGTTTCGCCCTTCAGATTCAAGCTGATAATTCCTAACGTCCTGAAATGCAATTGCTTGGAAACATCTTTTAATTTTTAAACTCTCAAAACTCTTTGAGTTGAAAGCTTTATTCTCGTGAGATCTTCGAAGACTTATCGCTGTAGGATAGACCGAGTTGCAGTGACTTGGTGGGGCCACCTAGCTCTTTGACAGAGAAACCGTTGAGGTCTAAACTGTTATGTTGTCCTGGCTTTTAAAACCAGGAAGCCAGAGAAATACCGGTTAATGTAGGACTATCTATCTAAAAAGGTAATCAACATGGCAGGCAGGTTTCGAACAAGAAACTAACGAATTAGATAAATTCAATCTAGGTAAGACTGCAGATTCAAGAATCAAAGCAAGAGCTAAAATGAAGAATCTGTTGATTCTCGTAAAGCCAAAAGACTCAAGAGGAAAAGATTTAAGTGAGCGCAGTAATCTCACAGTTGGATGACGTTTACGAATTGTTCATAGAGCAAGCGCTGGAATTGGCTACGAATGTAACTAAGACTTTGAAACAAATGGTGGCTGAGAGAGACCAGAGCATGGATTCGTACGCAGATGCCATACAGCTGTCGGTTCCAGAAGTGCCAAAGGAAGAGAAAAGGGAGAGTCCTGGCGAGAGCAGAGGAAAAAATCCGTTCTAGAGGCCCGTCTATAAGCCATGTGGTCCTCATCTACCCCCAAAGACGGGAAAGAGGGAAATAAGTCGGTGAAAAAGAGAGTTACGAAGACCATACGAACGACATGCTTAAACTGGAAGTCCTCGGGAAAAGACCAACTAACTCAGGCGGTCTCTTGGTGCGCCTCGGCTCTAAGAAGGCTGCAAAAATTTACAAACAGGCAGTAAAAGAGACAGGGGAGCTGCGGGATACGGAGCAATGCATTGTTCCTCGGCATTGAAACCCCCGAATCGTCATTTTTGATGGGTGGGGCCAATGTCTATCAAATTTCCCATAAAAGGAAAAGAATGGACCAAATGAGTGCTAGAGATACACCAGACACCTTCCACAAATTACTTGGTCTAAGGATACTGGTTATTGGCTAGTCTAAGTCGAAGATAGCAGAGTACTTGAGAGCTACTCAGTGCTATAAATGTAGTTGATACGGTCACATCAGTAAGTCGTGTAAAAATCAAAACAAATATCTTGAATGTAGGGGGGGGGGAGCATAGATCAGACAAGTGTAGAAAAACAAATTGTAAACTTAATTGCTTAAATTTTCGAGAAGTAAATATGTTCTTTCTCGAACATATGAGAGCTAATCTAGATCATTCAGCTCTAAATTCCTCTTGTCCCACACGTGTCTTGGAGTTGAGTCGTTTAAGATGTAGAATTGACCACTATAGGTCACTATAGGTCAACAGAAAGTGGGCAAGTGTACGACTCCAATGAACGCTTTGCAACCAGACCTCGATGACTACGACATACTACGTATTCAGGAGCCATGCATCCTTCAGAATGAGAATATTGGTGGGATTCTCTAGGATGTTGTAATATACTACTACAGGAATGCAATGTATTTCCGTTGTCGCCGTAGTAAATAAATACATACCATTAATGGAAATTCTTACGACTAGTAACATTGTGCAGTGTCTATTGACATAGGCTCTGAAATTAAAATTGTAGTCGTATCCATATACTTACCGCCCGTTGAAGTAGCTGATGAAGAATTGGATTTGTTGCGGAACTTGCTAAGAAAATATCAGGATATATCTGTTGATTTAATTGGGGATTTTAACGTTAAGAGCTCGTTGTGGGGCAATCCATTGCATACTACTGATGTACGTGGAAGCCTCATAGTGGAATTTTGTTTAGAGAACGACCTTCAGATATTGAATGATCCTCTAAGTGAAGAGACGTTCCGAAACGCCAATGGTGCCAGTTGGGTAGACCTTTCTTTGGAGAGGTTTGTTGTTCATCCTACGACAGCGGTCAATTTTGAACTTGAGCCTCGTGAGTCGGCTACACAATATCGACGTATTAGAACGATTCTCACTATTGAGAACCGGTTCCTTGCCCTAAATATAGGGTTAGAGTCAGAAATTTGGATCTCTGCAAATTCCGGGTAGCCCTGTCTCATGAGATTGGGAGCATGTTTACGGACTGGCTAGAAAGGAAGCCGGTCGACATGTGTGTCGAACTCTTACTGAAGTCCTACAAAGGCTCAGTAATGAAAATATGAAAATTAGAAAGGATCGCAAGAGGGTAGTTCCGTGGTGGAATCTCAGTCCAACAATCGAAAGAAAAAGAGTTGAGGCGGATGACACCGATTTCAGAAATGTGTAAACGATGAAGTGCAGCGAAGGGAGTACGAACTGGAGTTTCGTAAACTCCAAAGTAAGTTCAGACAAACAGTCCGGAGAGCTAAATGGGTGCACTACCGGTCGATTATCGAAGAGATAGACACAAATAAGCCCCTTGGACCACACTTTGACTGGTCGCGAGGCAGATCTTCGAATCCCTTCAAACTGTGCTTAATAGTAGATCGCAGTGAGGACAAGACCGAGGACTACGCCTCTACCTTTGAAGATTTGTTGCGATACCATTTTCCCATAGAATATGAGGAAAATGTCCACCCTGTTCGGAAGGAAATTGGGGACTCAGCGCACGAGCTTGGAGACGACAATCCAGAATTCACCCTACAGGAAATTGAGGGAGTATTCGGTCTCTAAGTAGAGGTAAAGCACCAGGAGTTGACGGATTACCTTCCGAGATTATTGAGATGCTTTTTAGGGTAAATAAACTGATCTTCCGTGAACTCAGGAACAAATGCTGCGAGAGAGGGTTTTCTCTTCATCTTGGAAGACTACAGATTTGGTTCTTTTCAACAAGGTGAATAGGGATCATTCAGCTGCCAGCTCTTACGTCCTATATGCTTGTTGCCTGCATAGAGTAAGATCCTTGATAAACTGGTGATGAACAGGGTTGTTTTTGTTTATCATACCAGGTCCCAGAGTTTCTTTCACAGGAGTCAATTCGGGCTCACTCCAAGTGTAGTTTCGGAGATAGTACTCCATGATTTGCATACTAAAGTAGAGGGCTATCACAATCGAGACAACGACTGTTGTTTCATCATGTTGGAACGTAAAAGGAACTTTTCAATCGTAACCTTTGGTCAGGCCCGGACTGGCTCCTTTGGGGGCCCTCGGCAAGAGACTGAAAAGGGGCCCCTTACGGGAAATTTAGCGAAAATAGAATATTATTAACCATTTGAAAAATGGTTGTTGTTTTCGGGAGAATGGACCCGATGATGTTACCACTTTTGAATGATGTTACCACTTTTGAATGATGTTACCACTTTTGAATTTAAATTAAATTCTTTATTTTTAGAAGAATTTTTATTTGAATTTAAATTAAATTCTTTACTTTTAGAAGAATTTTTATTTGAATAGTAAATTAAAATGGTTAAAATCATTGTAATAAAGGAGAAAACTAACAAATTTAAAAATGGGTAGACGGAAATTAACAGATACGGAAAAAGCCGAAGCCAAAGAAATGAATGAACGTGAATATCGCATTCAATGATATTAAACACAGTCAACATGTATAAGTTGCTTATTAGTTTGGCGATTCGTATCATTTGGCGAAATTGGTCGACGGGATAACTGAGTAATACTGTATTTGGTTTGGCGCAAAAACGTCTTTCAATGCAGAAAATGATAAAATCAAAAGATTATTGAGCCGCTGAAAACCAATTACGTGTTGAAAGGCGATCACGAAAAAGGAAGCAATTTAATGCCGAACCGATTAATTGTAAAACATCATGTCGCCAGGGCGACCAATCCACTAGCCATGGCGTTTTACTATCGGTCGGTTCTAACCAGGAAAATTTTAGTGCCAATAGTGATTCTAACAAGCCGGAAAATGTTATAGCTATTACTCTTGATTTTCCACCACCTAAAAAGAAAACTAAAAAGCAATCGGCTTGGGAAAAACTGGGAAAAAACTTTTTTGATTCGATGTCTGATGGACCCATTCACAGATGCATGTGCTGCGATCGATTTTGGTTTAAAACCTCCATCACCAAAATTCTGCTCTGTAAAATCAAACAATATATGCCAAAGTCTTACAAGTATAACAGTATATGCCAAAGCTGTATTTTAATAATGATTACTTTTGCACCAACAATGTTAAATAGTTTGAAATGTTTCTTTCGTCGCCAACTTTTATGCTTGGCGACAATAGAGTGATATAACTTAAACGAACCGTACCTTCAAATTGCAGCATGTATAAAGTCATTTATAGCAGTGGCACGGATAATACACAATAAAACAACTGGTATTTAGCTTAAAATGATAGATGAATGTATCGAGTGAAACATTTTTCAAATGGTTGGGGTAATTTCTTAAATTACAATTATATTAATTTTATTTTTAAATTTAGACTTACACAGCAAAAAACCACATTTATGCTATTTTGTCACTTGGAAAATAGTTGATTAAAACGTAAGCTTTTTCTAATGTTGTTAACTTACTTATACAATAAATATTTATATTACATTTCTATACAAGATACCTAAACTGATTCCATACTAGAAAAAAAAATGTCAGATGGTTTCGTCAGATGAACGAAACCCTAAACAAAGCATATTGAAAGAAACAATGTCCCCTGTAATTCAGATTTAATTGTTACAAAATGTTAAGTAGTTCTTACAGCAAAAAAAAGAGGAAACTCTACAATACCCTAATACAGATACAGATTATTAAGGAAAGTTGCGTGATTATAAATGGTTATTTACTAACCTAATTTTTTGACCAGTTTTTCATTGGTCATGGCTACATTATCTATAACATCTTTAGGAAAATTTTAAAATGTGTCTCTTTCTATATTCACGAGAAAAAAAAAATTCATAAAGTCTTAGCTTAAAATACACTGCTCAAAAAATTGGGGGAGTAAGCAAAAAAGTGAAGAGGAGACAGCCATGATTAGGCATAAAATAGAGAGTACATGTATATCAATGCGCTATAATGAAAAAAAAAAGACGAAAAGAACTACAAGAGAGGTTTAATTATTTGAAACGATGAATAGAACATCAAAAGATGGTTTAGGGCAAACAATATTGTTACATATAATTACGAAAAAAAAAATGCTATTTAGGAAAGATACATAGCATTTGATATAGTGTGTCGTACCCTCGAATAGCTAAAACAACCACACACCTTTGGATTCGTTGACTTTGTCAATAAAGCTTTGGAGAGTATTTTTCTACTCTTCAAGAAAGCAAATCTCCATGTCTCAGACAATAAAATAGAGGCCTTAATCTCGCTGCAGTGTATCATCAGAGTGTGTTTCAAACATACTCAATCGGATTTAGGTCAGGAGAGCATATTGACAACTCCATACGCTGTATTGTTTCAGCTTTAAGCATATTTGCCACAATATGATCTGTACACGATCTGGCATAAAAAAAGGGATCACCAATTGCTGAAGCGTAAAATACGGCATACGGAGGTCTCAGTGTCTCGTCTGTATAACTTTGCGCCGTGAAAGTGCCACACCGAATGGCATGCAGACCCGTACGTCCATTTATGCTGATTCCATCAAACTCCAACAAACCACCTCGTCTGTAATGTGATCCTTTCCGAATATGGGGTTATTATAAATGCTCCTTTCCCTCCATACCAAAACACGTCGGATATTACATCCATACAGAACTAGGAATCGTCTGTAAACAGCACTTGACTCCTACCGCATTGCTTTCAATCTCGATGTTCAGTTGCTAATCATATTTCGGCCGCACAGTTGCTTGTACACAACAGAATTACTAACTTACGTATATAGACTATAGAGACCACCCTGATGAAGCCTATTTAAGACTATTTTGTTGGACACCTTTCGTTTTGTGTTCAAGAATAACTGTGTTTGTAGCTGGATAGCATTACCTGTTTCGTCCCGATGAACTGTTAACAGAATATATCGGTTAGCAATTTCTGTGATGGCAAATGACGGACCTCACCCTGATTAACATCTAATGTTCTCTGAGTCCTGGAATCGATTTCACTGCCTTACAATTTCGACAGCTTCCACTATATACCGTTGGGTAAATAGGCACTTCGCACAAAATTTCTCCAAGCGATCATGATTAAAGAATTGAGGATATATTCAAATAACAAATTGGTTATTTTATAGCTCATTTTTAATTTCAGTTTCGCTTTCAAGCGCATTCGATTGGCAGTTTTTTGTTATTTAGAAAATATATAATGTGCGCATTGGTCGATTTTTTAAGTCAGAATATATTTCAAAATATGGTGTCAAAATGGACATTTGAGCCGAATTTCGCTTAAGATGATTCTGATAAAACCAGTTCTTACAGAAAAATGAAATTAAAAAATTTTCAAAAGCGGCCAAATAAAGTTGTTAAACTGGGTTTATCTCTAACCATATTTTATTTTTTGTTGTTGAAATGAGCACCCTTCGAAATCTACCTCCGCCTATAGACCAGCCGACAGGGATTTTTTTCTTTGAAATTCAATTTTTCTTTGGAATCTAATTCCACTTCTATCTCGATACTGTTATCTTTTAATTTGCTGGTAACTGTGCTTGTACAATATTTTGTTTTTAATATAGAGCCTAGCGTGTTTTCCATTGCTTTTATTCCTTACTTTTGAAGCATCTTCTCTACCGAATTGCAGGTTGTACAAAATAGTTTTATTTTATAAATAATTTGAAATAGAAGATATAAGAAGAAAATAACCTACTAAACTAATATACATTCATAAATTTTTAAACCTGGACCATTGACTGATCAAATTTCTTGTCATAAATTTAGAATTGCAGTTAAAACTACCATTTGATACTTTTTTTTAATAGTAATAATTTGCATAAATTTCGTTGTTTACATTTTCCTGGGTAATCGGAGAGAGGGATTTGCTTGCTTCATCACCTTGTGGCTCCTATTTTTTTTAAACCTGTAAAGTTTTTCTTGTGCAAAATGTTTTATTTTTATTTCCCCCCACTTTTTACGCACATTCTTTTATAAGACGATCTTAAAAAAAAACATATTCTTCTACCAATCCAAATGAGTTTTTTACTTTGAGAAACGTAATTGTTTAATCATCTATAACCAAATTCAGTAACTTTTCCATGCAAGAAGTATAAATAACATTCTTTTTTTTAAATAAGCTTGTACACTGTTATAATAGCCTTTCATATTGGTAGCTCTATCAAATGAACAAGCAATAATATTTTATGCATAGATAAACTTGGCTAATTCTGATATTACAAGCTTATATACAAAGCCAACTGACAAGAATCATAGATTTCTGTTATTCCTAAAAGTCTTCCGCATACCTTTCCTTGAAGGACATAGCTAACGCAAATTCCCAACTCTTATCAGATACATTTTGAGTACTATCTACCATCATGCTGAATATTATGCTATCATAAGGGTCTTTTAAAATAATATTACAATACATTGAACCTATTATTTGTTGTAGAGGTCTGCACGGGTCCGGGTTTGCCCCGAAGCCCGTACTTTGGGCCGGACAGGCAAAGAAGTTTAATGGGACTGCTAGGCCGATTAAAAAAAAGCGAATCCGCCAGCCCGATGTAAAAACTTAAACGAAGACGATAAAATATGATCCGTTTTCAGTGAATAGGACTTTCGCGAGAATGAGCGTCACAAACCGATGCTAGTTTGACAGCATGCATACAAAAATGCAACATGTTCATCGTAGAGATTGGCATCGGGCAATTATGTGGTATCAGAGGCAGGGTTGAATTTTTTCAACAGACTCATGCCTAAATCCGAGATCAGGTGTGCATTTTTTTTTCTATGTAGTAGAGTCGGGTCAGAAATGGACTTAAATTTTCTGAGAATGTATAGGGCTGTTACTATGTTTTGTAAAAATATTAATAGCGAAAATAAACTTCTATTAACGGAATCTTTGGAAGTATAACTTAAGGTAGTTTTCAATTATCTTCTCAACACGCAAAACTTTCTGACTAATTTTTAACTGTAAATGCATAAAATTGACAGACGCTTGTAGGAATTGGGAATCGAAAAATTTTTTCATTTTCGGTAAATAAATTAATTATCAAAATGTAACAAATTTTTGTCACGTAATTGCAGGTTTTTCCCCTTTTCAGTGATATCACTTCCAAAAATTCAATTCAAAACGCTAACTTTGGCAGTATTTCTAAAAGATATAACATCTTTATCAAAAAATGGAAGATACCATTTGATTACATAGATTCTGAATAAGAAAAAACAGCAAAACTTATGCATTTCCGAATAAAATGAATTTAGAAATGTTCAGAAACTAACTCTTTTGGATTTGTGAGAAGCTCTAATAAATGACAGAGAAATATTTTCACAAATGCATTTTTTATAATTAACTTTCCTGTGACCCTTTTTTTTTGTTGTTGTTGTTAGCTATTTTTAGTCTTCTCTCTCTCTCTCTCTTTTTTTTTTTTTTTTTTTTTTTTTTGTTGTCTTCAATATACTTTTTGACATGATTTTGTAAAAATGCATTCTAATTTATAACCAACATGACCAATTCAAGAAAAGCATTATGGTTATCTACAGAGTCAAGCGTATAATTTCCTTCTGCTGTATCCCCTCTGTACGCAATTGCCTTGTTTTCCAATAAACAAAACTAGGTACTACTCTGTTGTCCCGTCGACCGATTTCGCCAATTTATACAAATCGCCAAACTAATAGCCAAATTAGGCATATTGATGTAATCTTTATTTTAAATAACGAAAAAAACAAATAATTAGTAGAATAATAACAAAAATACAAGTAAAAAATCTAAATAAACATGTGTGTCGTATTTAATGGCATTGAATGTGACATTCACGATCCTCCATTATTGACAATTAATCTTATAGTTTGGCGATAATTTTTTGGTCGACGAGACAACCTAGTAGTACCCAAAATTACATCAATTAACCATTGAACAACATACCTTCTAGTGCGACTGAGAAATGGAACTAGTTAACCAAGTATTAAAACTTTGCAAACATTTTTCAACGTTTAAAAAAAAATTTCATTTTTATTTCCTTTTCCTACAGTTGCTTTGGTACACATGCTTCATGATGGCACAACTGTGAAACTGCACTAGTTACAATCATTAATGTACGAGATAGGCGAGTGAGCGTCGCGATGCACTCTGAATCTGATTCTATGACCACTGCACAAAAAATGATATATCAGTCAGCAGCCCTCTTCCGTTTGTCCAACGACATGATACGACGAAACACGAAACTGTATAAGTTACCATGAAAAAACTGTTAATTGCTTAAACTTTATTGTAAACGAATATAATTATTGGTAAATACTCAATTTTTTCTTGTGTAAGTAGCAATTATAAATCGTGTATTCCTTTTTTCGAGTGTATCTCCGGGGCCCCCTTAGGCCGGGGGCCCTCGGCGATCGCCGACCAGCCGACCTGGCCAGTCCGGGCCTGCCTTTGGTGACCGTCGATCTTTGATATCCTTGGAAGAACGGTGTGCTCTCAAAATCTGTTCAAATTGGTTAAAAGCTTCTTGTCCGGAAGGAAGGTTTTTTACCGAACAGAAGTCTCCTCCGTGTGCATGAATACAATGTTGATTGTCCACAGGACTCGAATTCCAGACCTTTATTCGGGAACTTGGTCGCAAATTCACTCCTTGAGCTGGACTTGGGGAGGTTCGTGAAGTTGATAGCGTATGCAGACGACTTTGCGTTTCTGATAGAAGTCCCTAATGCTTATCAATGTGGAAGGGCAGAATAAGCATTAGCGAGAATTGTTAGATGGGCGGAATCACACGGGCTCACATTCTCTGCAGAGAAAACAACATCGATATACTTTAGAAAAATGAGCTAGTGCATGGGTAGGAAGAGAATCCCTCTACTGCCCCACTATGTGCTTAATAGGAAGCTGTGTTAAACCAGCGCAAGTTGGTCATATACCTTAGTGTCATGGTTGACGAGAAATTGGTTGACGAGGGTTGAATGGAATGGCACATGTAGCGTATATTAAGGAAACGATAGCCAACTATGTCAAAACAACAAGATCATTACGCTCTCTCAGTCGAAGAAATTCGGTCCTGAGAGGGGGTATTTTGAAAAAGTTGTACAAATTAGGCATAGAAATGCCAGCGACATATACGCCTGTAGTTTTTGATGGACAGGTATATTCCGAATGAGAAAGAAGCTGAAGTCTGCTCAAAGACTGGCTCTCCTGTCGATAACCAGGTGCTTTCGTACCCCTGGTACGTCAGCTGCACAAGTCCTGGCTGGAGTCCTTCCACTGGCTTTGCAGATCGAGAATGACCATCTTCTCATTCACTTCCTATGTCTGAATCTCTTACAAAATGTATATATATTCTATCTATCCTTTAGAAATAATAGGTAAGAAGAAAATAGATAACTTCCTTACCTTGCTCAGTAGCGCAGTCCCTCTTTATAATCCCACGGTCGGCTTCGCACATTCACGATCTTACACTCTTAAAACGAAAGAGCTGATTTGGCTTCTCATGAAAGAGCTGTAATTTTTTCGATCAAAAATGAGTTGTTTTTCAAACGATTAAATCTTCTTGATCTAAATTGGTTATTTAAATAGCTCAACTTCATTTAAATTGGTTAAAACTCGAGTTATTTCAACTCTTTATTGAGAAGCTGCCTTTCAACATTGAGATAAGTGGATTTCAGCTCAACTTGAGCTATTTTGTGGCTGACTGTTTAAGAGAGTATGGTCACCACTCAAATTTATATACGTCGTTTCAGCTATCTAAATCAATGCACAAAAACAGTTAAAATTAACACTGTGTTATTTGAGTGAAATGTATTAAAGAGAACTTGTCTTGTTTTCAGGGAAAACCGTTTAATATCTTCTGGAATAATTTGATAATTAAAATTTATACATCGAGAGAACAGAAATAAGTTCTTCCCGACATGAATACAAACAGTGATCTAGATTAAAATATATAAAGTTTCTAAAAGGTCCAAACGTCAATTAACAACACGGAACTTCACTTGAGTACGTATAAAAATGGGTTTGTCGAAACCGCAAACATCTGTTCAGATGTAGATGTATTGTTCATTCTTTAAATGAAGTCAGTTCTTGTATACGGGAAATAACACAAAAGTAGTGATGATTTGTTCGAATTTTTTACTTCAGGGGTTATATTTGTTGCAATACCTCACAACAGAATCGAGATCTAAATTACGATCCAATTCATTTTAGTGCATATGAGAGTCAAAGGAATGTTGATAAAATCAGACACTGTGAAGAGTCTTCTCCTCAAAAGGATGAAATGGACCAAGAAGTGTCAATATTTACTGGCGGGTCAAAAACAGACTCAGGTGTCGGATCTGATGACGGTGTCTTAGAGGCGGAACGTTTTACGGTCGTCCATCTTACGCTACTGTGTTTCAGCCTGAGTTGGTTGCAATTACGAAAGCATTGGAGTTATGTTGTTCAATTTATGAAAGCTTTTCTCTGTATAGTGATTCAAAGTCATCTCTCATAGCGCTTTCCAGGTTATACTGTCAGTTAACGCAATAGCTTTCATGAGGCAATTTTCGCTATTGAACCTTAAAAAGATACATCTAAACTTCAGGCGCTATTTCAGAAGTTATATCTAAAACTATTTGTTTTGAAATATTTATAGTAAAATATTTTAAATTCCTAAACTTACTAGTAATCCAGAAATGGTGATTGTAGTTTGTGTTAAAGAAAGAGAGACTTTAATGAAGAGAGAGAGTTATTGAAAATTATTTTCCGAAAAAAAAAAAAATCAAACTTTTTTAAAGGTTGTTTTCAACTGCTCAGCTCAACAGGAGCAAAATTTTTGACACATTTACAAATTCTTTTATTAATGGAAAGATATAATATTGGAAGACCTGAATAGGAAAGCAATTTCGAATCGAACTGAGTTTTTCATTTTTTGATCGATCCATTACACTGTTAAAAAGAAACATGTGGATTCATGGTAAAATAACTGGCAGCAAAATTGCCGGACTTTTTTTTTCCGTTCCGTTAGTAGATTTTAATTTTTGAGAAATAAAAGAAGGAAAAACTCCGTTTGAAAAAGCGGAGTGAAGTGCATAAAATGTGAAAAAAAGTCGCTGGTGGCATCTTTGGAGAATTTTGGAAACACTTACATTGACTAGTGTAGGATATTTATTTCGGATTTTTTATCCCTCCAACAAGCATTGAGCTCAGCGCCAAACTTTATCTAAAATAGGTGGACGAAGGCAATGTTGAATTTACTCTGTAATATCTCATATTGCCCCTGGGTTTTAAACTTCAGCAAACCAATTTTTTTTTTCTCTGATTTTAAAAAACACTGAATTCAACCTTTACGAGTAAAAAAAATTAAATATTAAGAGAAAGTGTAACTATATTTTTTTTTCATTTCTTCCTCCCTTTTTTTTCGGGGGGAGAGGTCCTTTTAAGTCCATCATGGAAATTAATTGCTGCTTTTTTTAATGTTTTGTGTTGAAAAATTATCTCAAACGTTTCAAGTGGCTGTATTTAATTCAGGTGGTGGTGGTGACACAACTCTTCTACCAGGTTTTGGAATTTAATATACAAAACTTTATTTTCTCCGATTTTTAAAGACACAGTAAATTTATAATTCTTAAATAATTTAAAATAGTTTAACACTAAGAGGAAAATCAGTCAAACATCTTCCGTTAAGGTTGGGAGGTTGGAGAAGTATTCTTCTAAATATGCTATGAAAATACACTTTAATTTTGTTTCTTTTGATGTTTTTGTGTTAAAAACTAATGTTAAATTTATTGTTTAAGACAATCTTAAGGTGGTCTTTGAATTACACCACTCTTTGCATATTTTATGTTTTAATGGATAAAATTTTCTTTTTTTCCTTTTTTAACCTCTTCGCTACTGGCGATTACTACAGTATTTTTAATTATTACTGAATTATTTCTTCTCTCGTTTGACTTCAAAGCGAGATTTTTGTTTTATTTTCATTAGCTCGAATCGTAGAATTCGAAACATATTATTCTTAAATCGAAATTTCATTTATATTTAAGTATCATTAATAAAATGGGACAAAACTGATGTACCCATTTGGGTACTCAGGGACTGAAGAGGTTAAAGACTTATTTGTTTACTTATTTCTTTTGAGTAAATAATATTTAATTACTAAGAAAAAATTTTGCTTTACAGGTGTGTGTGTGTGAGAGAGAGAGATAGGAGACTCTACCTAGAAGCCTTCCATAGAAGTTAAATCCCTCACAGAATTTAACCCTTCATCCCTAGAAGTTCATTGGAAATACAGAAGTTATTTTTAACATCTTGCAAATTTGCAGTATCCTCCATAACAGATAGTCCTGAATAGCAGACACCTCTATTTAGCATACGCTTCTGTTTTTCTATTCTCAACATCTATATAATTGGACATTTTTAGCTGTGTAATGTGAATAGCGCATAAATTCCGCGCTCTGGAGGTGTAAGTTATTCAAAAGTTTTACTTTACAGACGTTTTAGTTCATAAAAATGCACAATTTTTGCAAACATAGAATCTGCACTTATTTTATTAAAAAATATGTGCACAAGCTTTGAAAAAGTAAAATATTCTATGCAAAAAAAAAAAAAAAAAAAAAATATGTGAACAGTTTTTTAAAACATAAAATATACCCTTTTTTGTATAAAAAATGCAGATAATTTATACAAAAAGTGTATACTTTTGAAATATTCTAGAATATTCCCTTTTTACAAACAAATTGTGTACAATCCATTATTATTTGCATCAAGAATGCAAACGTTTTCTGGCTGGTATGTATGTGGTATAAATTAAGTATTATTAAATTGGTAAGCAATAATATAATAACCTTTAATCTCGTGGAGAAAAATCAATTTAGTTGTAATTCAATAGCACCATACAAGTCATACAAAAGAGACAAAATTCTTTCGTTTGAGTGTTTCTTTTTTTTTAATTTTATTTTTGTACAGCAAGATATCAGTTTTGTGAACATTCAAAATAAATTTGCTGCAGATAATGGAGTATGTCTGCTTTTTTTTTTCCCCATTTCCGTTTGTTTTTTTATTATCAGGAAGTATGATGAAATTTTCCGTTTTTTAACGGAAAATGCTCTTTTGTCGTGGAAAGGGACTTTTCTTGTGAAATTCAGGAAAAAAATATTCGTTAATTTCAGATTTTTTTTAATGGTGTAATTGAGTTAAAAGCTATTTGGTTCATGTGAGAAAGAATTTTCTCATTTTTGTTTTTCTGGTTATTCTTTTTTTGTGTTGAAATTCTGTTCAAGACGGTTTCTTTAAAATTATTTTCTGAAGGATCTATTGTGTTTGCGAAAAAGCTGGAAAATGAGTGCGATTAGATTATGAGATAATATGTGAACAACTATACCAACTCGTTTCAAGCATTTCCGAATAAAAATAAATTAAAACTTATGCCATAAAGTTGCCCTTTGTATTTTAAAACACCTTTAAGTACTAAAATAAAAGCTGTGAGAGCTAACGTGAGCGATCGTTCAAAACATTTTATAAATTCAAAAATGCAGGCCGTATAACATTTTTGTTTCACACGGATCCAAAATGAGAAACGCACACCAAAACTTTTATAACCGTAAAATGAGTGTATATCAATTTCCTATGTTTGTAGAGAAAAGTAAAGTGAATCCCTTTTTTATTGTTAATACTTTTTTAGATTATTTTTCTATTTAATTATTTTAAAGCCTTAAATATGAATAAAATTTATTTATTTATTTTGAAAATTGTGAGTAAAAACGAAAATTTAGTTTCGTAATTCGAAATCTAGGAATTGGGGGTCCCATGTAAAACATTTCTAATGAATTTCAACTTACTCCATTTCTCTTCTGAACGGGTTAAAAGGGCGATTCCCGCCCTGCAACCAAAGGAGTGGCCGTTCCCAGGGCGTGACCTGCTCTCGATCTATGTTTGTCCAGGCTGCCCTAGCTAAAGGTGATCCTGCCCCCAGGTGAGTTCTGGCCAATCCGCTCTTGCTAAAACAGTCGTCCGACCAATGGGGTGAAAGGGATTGACCTGGCTGGAGCTGCAGACGGCAGTCGCATTGATTCTCTGGCTAAGAAAGATCATGCGGTGAACCTGCGTGAGATGCTGAGATAAACGAATGCGCCCCAGCGTCTCTTTTCTGTTATTTCGCCGGCGGTAACTCCGAGAGATGTGCACGGAGAAAGATTTTATAAATTACGTTAAGATGTGATGGGGTGAGTGGTGCATATGGGAACTTCGAAGTTGCTCATTGATATATGCGGAACATACAATAAAGCATCGTTTATACGACGTTTTAGTGTGGCCCCAATTTATTTCTATTCGTTTATTGTAAAAATATATCCTTTATACGACGCACAAAATCGTTTATACGCTGTAAAAGAATTGTAAATTTACGGTACTTTACCGTGATTATCCAGTAAATTTACGGACTATGTCACTTTTTTCACATAAATGGTCAACTTCCGTAATTTTTTTTGTGTTTTTCGGCAAAAAACCGTTAATGTACTGGCAATGTCCGTTGATATAGGAATAAAGTCCTCTTTTTTACGGACATTGTCTGAAATATCTGCTGCAGCTTTTTTACAGTGTACGTCCATTTTTCGATTTTGTACACGTTTATTTTTGTTTATTTATTTATTGTATATTTTAAGAACGAGTGCAATTTTCCAGCTGTGACTGAACACCAATTCAGTTATCAATGTACTAACAGTACAGATCATTTTTTTTCCCTTTCGCTATTTACTTTATTACTTTAAGGGTGCTCTTAAATCGAAACGGGCAACTTTGTGACATAAGTTTTAATATATTTATGTTCAGAAATGCATGAAACTAACAGATGTTGTTCATAAACTATCCACTCTCCAGTTTTCTGTTTTTTTTTTTTTTTCTTAACGCAATAGATTTTTCGCCAGGGAAAATCTATTCCGTTCGAATAGATTTCGAACGGATAGATTTCGGTTCTATTTCGTCCGTCAAAGTTGGGGGTTTGAACGGCATTTTCCATCGAAAACAGAAAAAACTGTCGAAAAGCAGAAGAAAAACGCATGATCAAGTGATCAACTTGACTAGTAATTTAATTATTATAAAATTGAAAAAACTAAGTTCGATTTGAAATCGCTTCCATAGCCATATTAGATAATATGAGAATATATATATAAAACTTTATTCTTCATAGATAACTGTTTGGTAAGAATAATAAATTGATTTCTTACCTTGCTCGGCAGCGCAGAAAACCGAGTAGCTTCAGTTGCGTGACAGACGTCCGCCCGTAATTATCCACTAGCTAAAAATTTGATGTGATCACACTTATAGGGAAAAAATTCCGTTTCGTTATTGCTCCTGTTTCTTACTGTAAAAATAAAGTATAGTTAACAGTTGTAATTAATTCACAATGATAGGAAAATAATTCCATTACTAATATGTAAAAAACAGGTAATTTAATTTGCTTATTCTTGATTAGTTAAAATGCGGAGAGAGAGCATTATCTCTTCCCTTCCGCCAGAAAGCAAAACAGATAAGTGAGCTTAAAAGAAAAAAAAAAAAAAATTAACAATTAGAGTCAGTGAATAAGAACTAAAGTTCAGTTGCTGAGAGCGGCTATTTTATATGCATGAGAAAATAGTTTTGTAACCGCAAAAAGCAGCTGCAGTGTAGATGTAACTGTCTCTTGTACAAAGGTTCAATCTTGAATACATAAGGAATAAAAGTTTAAAAGTGTTCTTGATTAAATGTCCTTTTACAAAGGGGATTATCGCGTTATAGTTACACACCTCTTAACAAGCCAGGCCTTCAAATTTTATATCTTTCTGTAAAAAAATGAATCTGTAAATGCGTCAAAACGTTTTACGCTTGTTAAGCGGAGCAGTTGAGTCCTGTCCCTGGCCGCGAAGACACTCGCGAGCTAATGCTATTCTTATGGGGAGGCATTTTTCTAATAACTCTTTCTCATTTTGACAATTTTTTTTTTTTTTTTTTTTTTTTTTTTTTGTATTGGATAGCTGATGTTCTTCTCAAAATCGCGCCTTCATTACTTTTTTGTTTATGGTCACAGGTATTTTTTATAAAGTTACTTTCACTTTCAAAACCGGTTCAGAAAATGAAAAATACTTAATAGAAAATACTTGCGATCAAAATAAAAAAAAAAGTAATCAATGAACTGTTTTAACCTCAGCTCATTTCAGATATGCCTCGAAAACGCAAGTCATCGTGGTTAAAAAAAAAAAAAAAAAAAAAAAAAAAAAAAAAAAAATGCTTAATGTATTATTTTTTCTTTTATTTGTTTAATTTGGAAATTTATGTAAATCAACACGTTAAACATTGAAATAAAGTGGAAACAAAATTAATTTTAGTTTTAGAGGTGAAAATCCATTATACGACATTATCGTTTTCAATACCTCGTATAAACGATACTCCACTGTACATGAATAATGAATGGCAATATCGGTTAGAAGTAAAAAGCATGCCGAGAGTAATGCAACAACTGCGCGGGAGAAAAAAGGTTTACGGAAAATTTGCATTTATGAAACAGATTATTTAAAATAAATAATATTGTTACTGTATATTCTTTAATCATAATTTTGAAAGGTTAAAGTATGTAAAAAAAAATTCTATTTACATTATTTAAAATTCAATTAACAATGTATAAAGGATTCCTTTTGTTCGATAATTTATCTTCTAATTTATTAGTTTTAGAGGTATAGTTCCAGTTGTAAAACTTTGTCAAATATTGTTTCTCATCACATAAAAATCCATTTCGCGTCAAAACCGTATTTTTTTAGTTACAAAATAAAATTACATAAATTTTTTTACAGTCTCTGGGTCGTACTAGTGACATTAAGAAAAGCATAATTTGAGCTCTAACAAGCAAAATATTAAAATTTCCATTCATCTACGACTAAAGCGTGCTAAGTTAAAATATTTTGAAATTTATGAATTTTCCGCATTTTCTACCATTAAAAAAGGAAAAATTTGTTTTCAGTGTCTCCCTAAAATCCCCTCTCCCCCTCAAAAAAAAAAAAAAAAAAAAAAAAAAAAAAAAACAGGGGTACAGTTTTTTTTTTTAATCAAATATTTTATTACTGCAGCTATTTTTAAATTATAAAACTTATTAATAGCTGAGAACATAAATGTGACATATGCATGAAACTTTGGCTAAAACTGCCAAAAACTACTAAAAAGGTTATTTACTAAAAGAGTGCAACACGATTTTATAAAAATCTTTAAAATTTCCAATTACAAGATTAAATGGTTTCTAAAAATATTAGCTAAATCATATCCTTTGGAAATGATCGCAATAACGACTGGAAGATCTCAAGAGCTTTTGCTGTTTTTACAAATATTTGTTAAGAACTTTTGGTTTTTAAGTTTTAAAGACCAGATAAATTTGAAACGAGAAAATTTTAATAAAATCGTATTGCAACTTTTTAGTAAATAGTTGTATTTTTAGTAATTTAAACGCAAGGTGAAAAATGTCATTCCACTCGCCATCGTAAAAAAAAAAAAAAAAAAAAAAAAAAAAAATGTAAATTTACGGTATTTTACCGTGAATTATTCCAGTAAATTTACGGAAAATGTCACCTTTTCCAGATAAACGGTCAACTTTTGCAAATTTCATGTTTTACGGCAAGATCCGTGTATCTAATTGTCAAGCCCATTAATCCAGGAAAAAAGTCCGTTTTTTAATGGACATTCACTTGATGGAATATCTGTTGCAGTTAAAATTACTACATCAATTTTTTACAGTGGGAACTTGATTTGAATTTTATGTTTTTCAACTTTGGTAAAATAATGTAAATATATAAATAAATAAAAATAAAATAAAACGAAATGTTAAATTTTGCTTTTGTTGGCTATGTATATTATTGTTATTTTCTCCCATAATTTTTATGAGAGAAATATGTCAACGGAAAACTATAGAAGAAACTTTTATCTCTAATCCAAAATTTATTGCATTCAGATTTGATTTAAAATTAAGATATTTCTTTTTAATGAATGAAATTAACAGATTTGCCATCCAAAGTTATGGTATAATAGGTTATACAATGAATATAAAAGTTTAAGTAGCTTAATTTAAATTGTTATTGTAATATTTGAATACAAAATATATTGAATATAAAAGTGTAAGGCATCCTATATGGTATGACTAATAAAGGGGGAGTTGCTTGTATCCTCCTTTTTGCCCTTCGTCTAATAAAAGGTTTTGGGGCTTGGATTTCCGTAAGCTCTCAAAACAGCTGTTGTTAAAAAAATCCTTATTTGGTGCTGATATGAGTTTTATTTGCAAATGGGACTTATTTAATAAACACTAAAATTGTTATTAATACTTAACGATTGTCTTAACTAAATGCAAATGTTGGAAAGTTGGGAATACTAGATTTAAATGAAATACCATATACAATCCAAACCAATCTAAAGAAATATAATTTTTTTTGGAGGGTGGGGGGAATTTCTAATGTGTCTTGAGATCGAAAGTGTGTATGCCGTCGGGCTTTTGTTCTACGTAAAAATAAATGCTCAAATATTTTTATATATATATAAATTGCAGTAAACGACAATTAAATTAAAAAAAAAGCAGTTCGTTTAACAATTTTGATATACAGGGTATCCGCTCTCAACGGTGCCCAATAGATAATTTCGAAACCATTAAGCATAGAGATAAATGTTTTAAATGAGGTAAAAATTATCTTTTAAAAGCCATTTGTCTCAACAAAAACATTTATAAAAAAAAAAAAAAAAAAAAAAAAAAAAAAGGAAAATAAAATTTTTATAAGGTTCTTCTGTATTACAAGTTATATATATAGTAATTACGAATATTACGTCTCATTTTTTACGATTAAAACTGGCCGAGAAATTAACTGTTTAAAGTTAAAGCATCTTTTTTGCTGCAAAATAGGAACCAATCTCAAATTTACTAAAAAATATAAATAATCTTCAAATATGTGTTAAAAAAAAAAAAGAAAGGGTAAGAGAAAAATTAACATTAAAGTATCAGCAAGCAAAATGCAAAAGTACAGCGCTTCGATGAGCAGTATTTATAAGCTCTATGGTGGTTTCCGACTGATATTTAAATACAGTAAGAACATCGATTATCGAGATCGGTCTGGCCCGAGGTCGATCCGGTTAATAAAAAATCAGAATAATTGGTCCTCCCCCCCCCAAAAAAAATGCAATGTTTTTAAGTAAGTCCCTTTCACGCACTTTTCCCAGATTAGACTGGCTACTGTAGTAGTGCCACATTTCAGCATATTACAAATGGCATGTTTGCATGTTTAGAAGTTAGTTTTTTAATCTCTTTTAAAATTTTATTTCTTACAAAATCGGTTCAATGTTATACATGGAAGTACAGATAGGAATTATTACATATATGCATACACTATACGGGCAAACCCGAGCGGTGAGGAGGGGGGAGGGCATCCGAGGACACCAAAGGACAAAAAAAGAAATATATTGACCCTGTTTAGAGAATATGAAGATAAGAAGAGATACTTATGAGGGGAAGGAGGATATGCGTGGTACTCTGGTGCGTTAGAAGTGAGACTTCTGAGGTTGTTAGAAGTAGTTCATTTTATGTATTGCTAACTTCGCATTTGTTGGCGATTTTATTATTTCAGGATTCGGAAATGATTATTTAACAGTTAATTTTCGTTGCATCCAATTGAATATATCTATTGCGTCTAAAGATGTTTTACTTCGGAAATTTTAGAGAAGATTGGGAAAAATAGCATAGTCCTTCATTGATCCGGTTAATCAGCGTTCAACTGTTTTCATTAAAAATGAAGAAATATTTGCGTTCCTACGAGCTTTAATGCAAATTAAGTATTTCATGGAATTAATAAATTGATCAGTAAGAATATTTTACAAAATATGGACAAAAAGTTGACGAGTGCTTAGAACTATACTACTATTACTAAACTATTACTACTATACCTACTATTACTAAAAACGGCAGATACTGTTGCTGTTAATTACGGCAATCTTCGTCGCTGTTTGGAAACAATTGAGACCAGGGTTGTAATCGTAAAAATAACAGAGAATATAGCTTTAAGCAGAGAGTATATTCTCAAGGCAGAGAATATACACAAGAGTGTGTATGCAGAGCTTTCTTGACAAACAGAGGGTATACAGTGTTCTTTTAAAAAAATCCAGAAGGTATACGGCGTATAACTCCGTATACCCTTCATTACATTCCTGAGTGAGACTGAAAACCACTGAGTCTACATCTCCGAGCACTCGAAAGAAGTACGCAAAGGTTTGGATATGGCAGGATCAGGAATATATAATATAGGCTACATCCTGGCCCGATTATGAGTAATTGTGGCCATAGACAAAGATAAATTAGGGGTTCCTTCGAATCATTGCAACGTTACTCAAATAGAACTGATGGTCACTTATATGTGCATGGATATAAACATATAAATATACATATATACATACGTATAACATATAACATATGTACATAAACATATATTTGCACCTTGGACACACTCTCAAAAAAATTGTAAATTTACGGTACTTTACCGTGAATTATCTAGTAAATTTACGGAAAATGTCCTTTTTTTACATAAACAGTCAATTTTTGCAAATTTTTGTGTTTTACCGGCCAATCCCGTTAATTTAATGGCAAAGTCCTTTGATATAAGAATAAAGTCCGTTTTTTACGGAGATTGTCTAGAATCTCTGCTGCAGTAAAATTGCTGCAGCAATTTTTTACAGTGTATAAACAGAAGAAAATTCTTAGCTCATCAATTCTAAATTAAATACCTTAATTAATAAAAGTACACCTTTTTGCCCCCTTAGTACAGAACAAAATTTTTTTTATGTAATTTTAGTAATTTGTTATATTACTTTAAGATGAATTTAATAATTTCAACATCTGGAAGAGTTGGGATTGGAAAAAGAAAGTATTTATTTTATAATTTAATGTATGGATTTGGGGACCCCTTAATATTCGAGACACATCCCATTAGCAATGTCCCGATTTGTCTATGCGGAAATGAGGGCCTGGCTTCAGCATTTGGAAGCGTGTTTCCGCTGGGTTTGGGAGCGCTATATTTAAAAACTGCGATGAATTCCAACCAATATTTAAATAATTACACACATACACAAAAATAAAAATTAAATTAAATTAAATTAAAAAAGTACGAACTGAGTTCCTGTAAGTTCCCACGAAAATTAAGCACCGGGTGATCATTAAGCACAATGTTGAAAATACATTGAAATAGAATTCTTTCTCTGAAGCAGAGTTTATGATATCAGATTATGAAAAGAAAAGAAAAAAAAATGTTAAATTTCCATTGCTAAAAGTTCCTTAACATTACGCTTATTTCTTTTATTCTTTCTATTATCATGAGTCTACTAACTGTAAATTAATTTCGTTAGTTATACAAAACTTAGTTTTTAATATATAAGGTACCTGTACCCAATATGGACACCCTAAGGAAAATTTATTTTTTCACCCTTGTGTACACGTGATAGGACTCCAAATATATGTGACCACTATTCCTGGACTGTTGACTATCATTATTAAAATTAGCGGCCTTGTAATTGTTCTGGTTTAATGTAAATGATAAAAACAAAAAATGTTTGCAAGTATCCATATAAGGTACCATCTGCTCCTATTATGGACAGGTCGCTCCTTATTGACATACTACACAGGGTGTATGGAAAAGTCATTCTTCTGTGGAATTTTAGAGGAGAGAGGATAAAAAAAAATGTATCTTAATCTATTGTGGGGTAGGGTAGGGCACAGTAAGTATCTTTAGAACATGCATTTTAGAACGGGGTTCATTTTCGGTTGTAGCTCTAAGAAGACCGGTTCAAAGCACCTCAGTTACTACAAAATATTATGAAATAATGTAATTTGTTTTGCTTGGCTTTCTATTTTTGTGAATCTGAAGATCCACCTGCTGTATTTACAATGTGGACATAAGATGTCCATATTAGGAATCTTGAGTCGTTTTATTAAATCTTGTAATAAATTAACAAAGAAAACAATTTAAAGCAATACACGCAATAGCAATCGAAAATATGTTTTATAAGCTTTCCAAAACACTCCACTTTTCAATATTTAAAATAATTTTACAATACCAAATAAAAATATAAACTTACCTCTAATTACGATCAGCACACCACGAAACAATAAGTTTCCTTTTGAATGACAAACAGAGCGCTTTTTTGCACTTCCCGCTGTTATCTTTTCAACTTCTTTTCTTTATGGACATGTAGCGCGATCTCTCTATCAAAATTGTTTCTTTTAAAAATATTTGGGGTGTCCATATTCAGAGCACTGTCCATATTGGGTGCAAATACCTTATAAACAAATAAAAATAAAAGTTTCAGTACAGATATTTGTAAATAAAATATGTTTATTAAAAGAAAATATGCATAAATGTAATTAAAGAAACCCCACTATAAATTTATTAGCTCAAGCTTCTTCTTTTCTTTCTTTCTTTAAAAAAATCTCAAAAATACATCTTTTATTTATTTATATATTTATTTATTTTACTTGCTTTTACATCAGATTCCTGAAAACTGAATCAAATAAATAATTGATTTTTTTTAATTTAAATTTTATATCAAATTGTTGAATTAGACTAAATAAATGTAGATGTTATATAAAATTTTCAAACTGAATTAAATAAATTAAATAATTGAATTACATAAACACTTTGCATCATTGATATTTTTTATTTCAATGAAACTGCAGAATCGTTAGAAAGTCTGCCGAAAGAATTTTAATTGGTTTACTCTTGGCATTGTTTTACTAATTTTTACAGAGAGTAGAATTTACTTGACAGAGGAATTTCCTGGGGGAAAAAGTATGAAAAGCAGATTATCTTCTGCAAGGATTTAGTAAATTACGTTACTACATAAACTTCATACGGAGACTTAAATTCTACGTTGCAATCTCTTTATATAAAGAAGGGCGGGATTTTATCTTTTATTTCATTCTCTCTCTCTCTAAAAAAAAAAAAAAAAAAAAGATTAAAATGAAATAATTTTTTTTATAAAAAATTATATATACAGTGAAATCAGTCTAAGAGGGAAACTAACTAAACCGGAAAAGACGGAAACATTTCAAAGTCCCACATTTTTAAGCAAGAGATTTCCCAGAAATATGTATTAGACGGAAACAATCTGTGTAACGCGCAACCGGACATTCATTTTTGGGTCGCAGACAGTGGCGCAGCCAGGGGGGGGGGGGGGGGGGGTAAAACCCATCGCAGAGCTAAGAAAAATTGCTATAATTGCTGCTTATATGAATCAAACAATTTAATCAATATGACCAAACTTAATATCTAAACGCTTTGGCGCATTTCGAAATTCATCACTTTATTGAATCAGATTTCATTTAATAAAGTGATGCAATTAAATGGCGAAAATTCTACTTAAAACTGTGAAAGTTCATATTACATGGATTAGTTTAAGTAAAAATTGGTTATTTGAACTAAATCACTTTTCTGAGACGTATTATGATAAAAGAATGATGAATTCGTGTCACACAGATATTCTTTCAGTTTAAGTATTATACAGTGAATATTCTAATTACGTTTTGTTAACCAGTGATTCAAATAACCGGCAAACACCTTTATCAGAAACTCAAAACTCCCCTTAGAAGTGAATTCTGGCTGCGCCACTGGTCGCAGATAGCAAAGTTGTTTAAGGCGGAAGAAAATTCCGTTGGAAATATAAATACAAATAAAACTTATCTATTCATAGTGACATGCATTGCCTAATATATAAAAATATGTACAAAGATTTTCATGTTTATTTAATTAACTTTTAAAAGGTATGTTAGTTTTAATTTTTAGCCAAAGAAATATTTAATGCTATGTGGACGGGACACGTCTGTAAAGTTTTTCTTTCTAAGCCGGAAATCTGTCTAAGGCGGAATTATTTCACTCTCTAGTGATTTCGCCTTAGACAGATTTTACTGCATTTTTTATATCTTGTATCATTACTTCCCCTTTAATAAAACAGTTCCAAAACGCTTTCAATTTTTATTTATGAATCCCTTCTCGTTTTTATTTAGAAATATGTTAGATAAGATTAGTTGAACGTTTTTCTAAAGTCATGTATACATATATATAAAATCAAAATTTTAGTGATATTACGCAAAAATAAAGTGCGGTCGTAGTTAAGTTGCTCTTTGAAAAATCTGTATATCGAAGAAAAGTTTAAAAGGTGTTCCATAGATGGCGCTGATTTCACGGTATTCTTTCAAATCAAAGTTTATTCGAATTTCGTTTTCTTTTCACAGGATCAAGAGTATCACTTTCTCTGCCATAAAAAACAAAATCAAAATAGAGATAATTTATAGAAAATTCGTTTAAAACCTTTATCTTATAGTGTATTTTTGTTTGTTTTATGACAAATAATAATAGTAATACCAAAGTTTCCCCCAGGTTTAAAAAGGGGCAGGGCGCTAGTATTCTGAAAAGGGCACTTTTTACATTCTTCAGGGCACTTTTATAAAATTGAATCTAGAAAAAAATCCAAAATTTTCATCAAAAAATTTAAAATAAGAAAGAAAAGGTTAAATTTTGTTAAAATACCGCATTTGATACGTTTGCGAAAGAAATGAATTACAAAAAACGTCAGAAAGTAGCTAATTTAGAGGCAACTTTATGATATAAGTTTTAAATTATTTTTATTTGGAAATGCATTAAATTATCAGGTGTTGTTTTTCAGAAACTACCTAATCGCCCCCTCCCCTTTCTCTCTCTCTCTCTCTCTCTCTCTCTTTCTCTCTCTCTTTTTTTTTTTTTTTTTTTTTTTTTTTTTTTAAACACAATAGATTTTTTAGAAAATAATGTCAAATTGGGCATTTTGAATAGAATTTTCACTCAAATTGAGATGAAGAACGTGTTTGTCACGTGAGCGAATTCGTTTTTAATTGAATAGGTAATTTATTGATTTAAAAAAAAAAAAAAAAAAAAAAAATGGAAAATTCATTTCGATTCTAAATTGTTTCCGTTAGTCAGGTCTTCCAGTTTCATATTTTTCCGTTAAAAAATGAATTTATAAATGTGTCAAAACATATTCAGCTTAGCAGTTGAGAACAACTGTAACAATAAAAAATTGCATAACTTTGTTTTTTGAAATCAAACTTTATTACTACGAAAAAAGCCCCTCTTTTACTAAGCATCAAATCATTGACGTAAAACGGACTCATCGAGCTTGACCAATAATGGTACCTTTAAGATAGGATATTTTTTTTTACATCGAAAATCAAAAACTGAAAATGCTGACAGAAGCAGATGATGTCAATGTTATTTCTCAGTTTACCTTTTAAATAAGAGAGATAAAAGAAAATGCGCTTTTAGATGCGTTCGTAATTATGTAAATACGTAGCACCTGTTGTTGTCGTTCAGTCCGTCCATCTGTCTGCATAAAAGAGAGCAAAAACTACCCAACCGAATCGTTTGAAATTTAAAATATATAATTATTGTACAATTTTGTCGAGTCATTTCAAATTTTATGAAAATTGGATGCATAAATCAATTATATGGACAATCAAAAGCATTCCGTTACATTACGGTCAATGGAAAAAAAAAGTTTCAAATGCATTTTAATCGTTTGGAATTTAAACTATATAATTATTACATAATTTTCTCAAGTCATTTCAAATGTTATGAAAATCGGATGCATAGATCAATTACAGGGACAATCAAAAGTATTCAGTTACATTACGGTCAATGGGAAAAAAAAAACTTTCCAATGCATTTTAATGGTGTTCGAACACAATGAAATTGTTATGCATCTATGAAGTACATATTATAATATACATTTTGCACAATCTGTGGTGCAAAAAATATTTGCACCACAGGATTTACAAGGCCACACAAAAGTATTCCATCACATAATGGTATAGGAAGAACATTTTTTGGTGCGCGTTTTAATTTTAATTGACTATTTAACATTTTATGAGACTGATATACGTTGCTGAGGAATACTACAAGTTATTTCCTGTATAAAAAAAAGCAGGTAGTATAGCGTATGATACACGTTGCTGAGGTGTAATAAAAGTTACTTCCTGTATATTTACAGGAACAGAAAAAAAGATTTCGACCACTATACTGTATATGAAGTACAATCTACTATAACAGCAAGATCTGAATATATTTAAAACTTCGTTATCGTCCGAACGCACCTCATTTGCTACGCTTCACGTGCAATTTCCAACTTAATTCTTTCAAGGGAGGTGGCCAGGTCATACTGCGTGATCACTTCATTTTAATGACTTCATGACATCAAGACTGTTTTAATGTTTTTTTTCTCTCTATTAAAAAAAAAAAAAAAAATAAAGATAATTGTAATTTAAGAAATTACCCCAACCATTTGAAAAATGTTTCACTCGATACATTCATCTATCATTTTAAGCTAAATACCAGTTGTTTTATTGTGTATTATCCGTGCCACTGCTATAAATGACTTTATACATGCTGCAATTTGAAGGTACGGTTCGTTTAAGTTATATCACTCTATTGTCGCCAAGCATAAAAGTTGGCGACGAAAGAAACATTTCAAACTATTTAACATTGTTGGTGCAAAAGTAATCATTATTAAAATACAGCTTTGGCATATACTGTTATACTTGTAAGACTTTGGCATATATTGTTTGATTTTACAGAGCAGAATTTTGGTGATGGAGGTTTTAAACCAAAATCGATCGCAGCACATGCATCTGTGAATGGGTCCATCAGACATCGAATCAAAAAAGTTTTTTCCCAGTTTTTCCCAAGCCGATTGCTTTTTAGTTTTCTTTTTAGGTGGTGGAAAATCAAGAGTAATAGCTATAACATTTTCCGGCTTGTTAGAATCACTATTGGCACTCAAATTTTCCTGGTTAGAACCGACCGATAGTAAAACGCCATGGCTAGTGGATTGGTCGCCCTGGCGACATGATGTTTTACAATTAATCGGTTCGGCATTAAATTGCTTCCTTTTTCGTGATCGCCTTTCAACACGTAATTGGTTTTCAGCGGCTCAATAATCTTTTGATTTTATCATTTTCTGCATTGAAAGACGTTTTTGCGCCAAACCAAATACAGTATTACTCAGTTATCCCGTCGACCAATTTCGCCAAATGATACGAATCGCCAAACTAATAAGCAACTTATACATGTTGACTGTGTTTAATATCATTGAATGCGATATTCACGTTCATTCATTTCTTTGGCTTCGGCTTTTTCCGTATCTGTTAATTTCCGTCTACCCATTTTTAAATTTGTTAGTTTTCTCCTTTATTACAATGATTTTAACCATTTTAATTTACTATTCAAATAAAAATTCTTCTAAAAGTAAAGAATTTAATTTAAATTCAAATAAAAATTCTTCTAAAAATAAAGAATTTAATTTAAATTCAAAAGTGGTAACATCATTCAAAAGTGGTAACATCATTCAAAAGTGGTAACATCATCGGGTCCATTCTCCCGAAAACAACAACCATTTTTCAAATGGTTAATAATATTCTATTGTAAATTCTCGTTTCAGTCATCATTTCATCATTTTAGGAACAAACAGAATTAATCTGCGCCTAAAAAGGTAAAATATATATAATAGTTTTTCTATTGCAATTATTATATTGATAATTCTATTATGGTCTTATTATTTTTCTAATATTTTTCTTTGAAATGAGTTCTCATTTGCGATTAATTGGGCAATATGGAAATTATTTTTAGGTCTATCCTGATTTCCATTCAGAAATTAATCGCAGTTAATGTGGCTATTTAGTATTGCCCTTGATAACGAGCTAAATACCACATTTCCAATTTTATTTCTAATTCTGACAACTCCTCTGTATGATATAATTTGGCATTAACAAATTTTTACAGTAATTGATGTTGATTTGTAGTATTATCTAATATGGTTCTATATATATACATATATATAGTTCTGGATCAGAAAAAGAATTTTGTGCTGTTCTACAGCTGAATTAAATGATTAAGTTTTATTCTGGTTTTTAATCCATGATAAAATGTTTTACAGTTAGTTCCGAAGTAGAAAAAAATTCTGGTGCGTTGCAGAACTGAAAAAAAATAATCAGATTCTATTCTGGTTTTCATTCCACGATACTTTAGGTTTTCGTTAAGATTCCGGTTCGAAGTTTTGCAAAAATATGTCTTATGCAAGTCACACCAGTATTTTCTTATAGAAAAATTTGCCTTATTTAACCACATGATTAAAATAAGAACTTTTCTATAAAGAAATATTATAATGCCACCCCCCTCTTTTTATTGTATATGTTTTCCTGATCTGTCACCGTTCTGGAAGACTTTCTCATAACGAGCATCAGAGGTATTCAAGTTCTAACAGAGTTCAACTGTATTATTGTTCCTTAATATTAAACGCAACCATTAATAATAATGAACACTTGTGGACTTATAATCAACAAAAATTAATTTTCGGATAATATAAATAAATCAAAACTTATTAATCTACACATTATATTTTAGTTAAACTGATAAGCAAAATCTATTATTTTTATTAAATCTAAAATGTAAAATTAAAAAATTAAATAAAATAAAATAAATAAGCAATGGGATCGCACTTCGGTTTTATATTTTCTTTCTGATACTATATTAACTACTTTAGATTAATTAATAATTTACGTTTTAATTAGTATTATTTAATATTGATTAACTCATATTAATTATTTAATCTCCATCTTACATTTATATTTCAGTTCAAACAATTAAACGTTAATCCATAAATTTTAGATAATTTAAAATGAGAAAATAAAATAATAATAATTGTGTATTATGTGAAACAATAACTAATAACAAGATATTTCAATAAAATTAAGAATCCAAATCGTACTTCTGTTTAGTAGTCTACAAACTAAAACACAAATACACGGTTAAAAAAAAAAAAAAAAAAAAAGAGAGAGAGAGAGAATTTTACGGAGATTGTACTAGTAATTGTACTGACACGCCAGTACTGTTTTTTAACCTAAAAATTCCCGTAAACTCCAGGAAAAAGCGGAAAATATTCTGGAAGTTACGGGAATTTTTCCGTTAAAAAACAGTGAAGTAATTGTACTGGAACGCCAGTACTGTTTTTTAACCTAAAAATTCCCGTAAACTCCAGGAAAAAGCGGAAAATATTCTGGAAGTTACGGGAATTTTTCCGTTAAAAAACAGTGAATTAATTGTACTTAAGTCACGATTAACAGTAAAATCATCTCAAAATCATCCGTTTTTTTTTCTTTTTCTTTCTTTCTTTTTTTTTTATACATTATTTTTTCCGGTGAAAGTTATTTCGTGAAGAAGTCAATAAGTATAACGAGTATCTTTCACAGATAACGGCTAAATTTACATTTTTCTTAAAGATGTAGTATTTATTTTTTACTGTTACTTTGGAAAAAAAAAATCGAAAATATACGGGAGTAGTAGTGGTGAAATACGGAAATTTTTTTCGAAGTGTAAAAAAAAAAAAAAAAAAAAAAAAAAAGAAAAAAAAAAAAATAGCTAAAACATCGAATTAACTAGAAATTTAGCACCTATTATCTGTCCATGAAGCATATTCTTAAATACGTATTCCCTATTTTGTGATACATTTACGAAATCTTTCTATCGAAGAAAATAATTTCCGTAAAGACTCTGAAATTGCATCATATTACATGAAATCAACATACGTTTATCTATTTAGTTTCCAAAATTCTCAAACCCGGATTTTTTTTTAAACCATGGCACGTGAAACCTCCAAGAATGATGAAGGAAGTATATTAATTAGTGTAACATAGGAAAAAGTTACATTTCCCTACTTTAGATGAAAATACATTCATATGTTTGTTGTAACTACATAAAATAACATATAAATACTAGATAATTAAAAATAAAAAGTGAGAAAACAAAATGAATCTGTAAGGAAACATTCTAAATAAATAAGGAATCCAGACTTCTATGTTTACTGCATTCTTTCCAGTGCTCTGCTTCTTTGAGAAAGATAAACCTCTGTCTCTTTATTAAATCTCCCCTTTCATCCCTTGACATACATTTCCATCAACAACTCAAGCCTCCGTAATACTGATTTCGCAAAGTGATACAAATTATTTACTCTTTTCTCCCCTTTGGTTGGTCACTTTCACTGACTTTCTGCAGTTCTAACTGACCGCTTGACCACTCACGCAGATAAACAGATTGAACGCCTATCTTCCTCTCCCTCTCCCCCTCCGGGAGGGATGCGGGGAGTATTTATTGAATTATTAGTCCCAGTAAAGGCAGGAAAGCTTTTATGAGGATAAAGGATAAAGTGCTGCGTGTATAACTGACATGGTAATGGAAGACAAACAGAGAGAGGATAAATAGAAACGTTATTGTCGGAGTTGAAATTGCCGTAAAAGGTACTTCCGCACTTTAAATTATGTATTTTTATTAAATATTTTGTCATTGAAAATGGCAATAATTTCGAATCAGATGATTGTAATAGTGGATAGCTTAAAGTAATCGAAAAGGAGAAGAAAATCTGGATCATTGTAAAAGTAAATTTTAAAGATTGTCAACACAATTTTCATATTTTTACGGAAATTATTTTTTTTTCGATAAAAATTATTTCGCGAAGAAGTCAATAAGTATAACAAGTATCTTTCACAGATAACGGCTAAATTTACATTTTTCCTAAAGATGTAGGATTTATTTTTTACTATTAAACTGAAAAAAAAAAAAAAATTTGAAAAAAATAAGGGAGGTGTAATGGTAAAATACGGAAATTCTTTTCAGAGTGTAAAAATGTAAAAAAAAAAAAAAAAAAAAAAAAAAAAAAAAAAAAAAGTTAAAATATCAAATTGACTAGAAACTTAGGCCCTATTATCCATGAAGTATATTCTTAAATATATATTTCCCATTTTGTGATACATTCACGAAATCCTTCTATCGAAGGAAATAATATCCGTAAAAATTTTAAAATTGTGTTATATTACATGCAATCAGCAAAATTTTTAGGAAAATGCGAGTTTGAGTAATTTGGAAACTAAATCGATAAAATTTTGTTGATTGCATAGAATAATGCCATTTTAAAATTTTATCTATTTAGTTTCCAAATTACTCAAACTCGCATTTTCCTAAACTTGGCACGTGAATCTTCTAAGGTGAAGGAAATATAGCAATTAGTGTAAAATAGTAAAAAGTTACATTTTCCTATCTCTCTCTGCACTACGCTATCGGAAATTTCAAGAATTATCTTCATAATAATGTATAATTTCCCTGACTGGTAAATTTGGCAGTCATATTTTATGATATGTATGATTTAAGGGAGTGCTACACTAAAAATTTCAGTGAAATTTCGAAATTCCATGTTGACCGATGGAGAAACTTATGCGGCTAATTCCATGAGAACTAGTCATGTCTGTCACATACTACGATATTTAGCTACCAGTATTTTATAACGGAAAAATGTGACTTACTTTATCGGAGAATTGCATTAATTAAATAAAGCGAAGCAAACTTACGATGGCCAACAATCAAAGCGATTTTCAGCTGTGTGACAGACATGACCACTTTGCGTGGAATTAGCGATGTACGCGATTACTCAATATAACTATCGAAATATGATTTTCACTATCAGTAAGTAGATAGCCAATACCGAAGAGGTGCGTTTTTAAAAATTGGTTCATCAAATTTTAAGTACTTAAAAATACCAATAAAATGTGAAATTTCTATTTAATAAACTTTTATCATTTTTAAAATAATATTGAAAATTACTTATTTTGTTGCACTTCGTTATATAAAATATTAATCTTTGGTTAATGTGAGAACTCTGTTATAATGAGCAAATGATGTGGTCTCTTCGCATTGGTATAAATTAAACTGTATAGACTTAAAACGGTTTTTTAATTCCCGATCAGAAAAAAATTCCCTCACCTTAAATAACGTAGTAAAAACCTTTTCTTTTTTTTACATTTATATCTACAAATACTTGCTAAAAAAGACTCTCTGTTTGAATTCAGTTAAGAGTGTATTCGATAAAATATGTTTCCACCCTCTACATCTCGAAATTTTCTGATTTATTTTCAGGTTTATTTTTAAAAATAGAAGTATGAAACTTGATGAGGGGCTTTTTGAAGAGATGTATAAGATGCCTTATGATTTCATTTTTTGCTCAATTCATTAGAATTGGATTTATAAACAATTACTTTTCCAGTATGATAATTTTTCTCGTTCCCAGATTTCTCGCTTCGGAAAATTAGGTTCAAATCGCCAACTTTGACAGCAATTTTTTGCAATATTTTCTGAATTTATCAAAAAATCGACAAGCACGGCACATTGTTTATTTTCTAAATAAAATAATTTGCCAGTTTGATGCGTTTGAAAGCAAAAATGAATTTAAAAATAAATGAGAAAATAAGCAATTACTCGATATACTTTCTGAATATTTCAAACATTCGAATAACTATTAAACTTTTTAATATGATCAATTCATTCTTTATTGTTTTCAAATTATGCACTTTATACATGCAATAGGAAAATGAATATATTACATAATTTTTTCTTCTGATCTTGTGAATATTAATCTCAGTTTTTATAATTGCAATTATAGAATAGTCCCCAAATATCAGATATCATCTCTCCAACTAGGCTAACCTCAAAAGGATCTGTGGTATGGTGGGGGTGGGGAGTGATCAAAAATATTCTACACGCACTTCCAATAAACAGATAATCCACCCTATGTGGGGGTGGGGAGTCATCAGACCTGCAGCAGATGGCCATAACATTATTCTAGCGTAACAAAAAGCGGCAAAATTATGACCCCCTGATATGGGCAAAACTTTCTGCCATTGTTTGTACGGACCCCTCCCCGCTGAAAACTGTAGTGTTTTATGTGGTCAGAGACACCTGTGATATTCCACAAGTTTAGGTAGTGGTCAAACGTCCATCTTGCTTTCGACTTTTTTTCTTTTTTTATGAAATACGCAACGGTCGGAAATGAGGAGAAACATGAATATTGATGAAAAGTAAGAGAAATCAACGCAGGGAAAGTATTGTTGAAATAATTTTGTTAAATATAGTTCTTCATCTTAAATGGGCATAGAGCACGTGGCATGGAAAGGATCGGAACGAAATTTACATGAAAGGGCAAGATTATGGAAAAGATATGCATTTGATCAGTTTCGTTGGTCGTATTTTTTTAAAGTAGGGATGTAAATAGAAATAAACAGAATTAACAAACTTTAACCGGAACTCTCCGTGCGTGACAGTTTTGAAAACATGTCAATGTAAAATAAAATAAAGAAATTTAACAATTAAAAATATATTAAATATAAAAAAGTAAATTTCTACCACTTTTTTTAAAGAAGGATAATAGAAAAACAGTTAAAGACTAAACAGTAAAAACTAAAAGAAAACAAAACTGAAAATTTACTAACACGGGTATTCAAGAAGGCTCTGCCATCATGATGAAAAATTCGTAGCTTTTCTCTTTTTTTGTATAATTGTTTTTGAACTTACTTCTGAAAAGTAATTTTAAATACGCATTTTGAATACAGTAAAACCCCGATCTATCGTTCCCGCATCCATCGTTTTCCCGCATTGATCGTTTTATTTTTACGGTCCCTGCACAAATTATACTTAAATAATGTTAACGAAATTCACCGTTCTTTAAATAGTCGTTTTCCCGCATTCATCGTTGTAAAAATTTTCTCCTCACCGAAATGAAATTGAAAGTCATGCGAATTCCTATGAAACACAAACTGGAATTACTTTTTTTTTTTAATCCTAAAATAAGTCATTTCAGTTGTTTGTGTTGATAATGGCGACAATAATGCGGAAGAAGAGTGGATGCATATAGCAGAGGATGCAATTATGTTTCCACTGATCAAGATTTTGCGACATGTGGTGTCCTAAACTTAGGAGAAATGTCTGATAATGCAAAAAATCAAAGTAATTGAGAAGAAGCAGAGGATAACGCTCATGCCGATGAAGCTGAACCGTCATAGTTCTAACTCTGTAACAAGCAATTACGACTTTTGAAACTGTATGAACTTTTATATACGCCTATGAAATTACAGAAAATGACCAGAAAAGAGTTGTATATCTTGAAAATTTATTTTTTGACTTAAAAAAAATGAACAGAAAACCAAAAATATATATTGATTTATTAAAGTAAATATCAATTTTCTGAAACTTCGATTGATTTATTTTACAGTTTAGTAAGCAACAAATTAATATTTATTAGTACACTGTATACATTGCATGCATTAGTAAGGCATAAATATTGTGTTTTTTCCTATTTTGATGCTAACCCGTATTCATCGTTTTCCCGCATTCATCGTTTTTTTCTCCGCACTCCTTGAAAAACGATGGATCGGGGTTCTACTGTATTTAAAAGTCAGAACATTCATTTTAAGACGCATTATAATATATTGACTTGTAATGTACTTTTTTTTCAAAAAAAAAAAAAAAAAAAAAAAAAAAAAAAAAAATAATAATAATAATAACACAAAATATTATTTATTTATATTATTATTATTGTTAAAATTATTATTATTATTATTTTACTGTGAGTTAAAAAGGGGGCTATTTTGGGGGTTATAGGCAAGAAAGATGCTGTTTTTTAAAACAAATGACCAGACAGGATGTAACACTTTTCTGGAAATCCTGTTTTAACATAGAAAAGTTTTTGCTTGAAGTTCTATAAAAACAGAGCCTGTAAAACAAGTTTTATGGTCTTAACATTGCAACTAAGGGGAAACTAGCATTCGACTTAAAATATGATGCTTAAAGAAATCATCTGTTTAAAGAAATATTTTTTCAGATGGGCTATTTAAAATCTACAAATAAATATATATGTTTACAAAGTTTCTATTCTGTAAATGAGGGGGAAATGTAAAGTTAATTTTTTTATAGTATTTTTAGTATTTTTTAAAAATTAGTGAACAAGGATTTCTAGAGCTTTTCACGAAACGGAAACAACAAAAATTCTCATAACAGATACACGTTTGCATTGTAAATCCAAAATTCTGTAAGATTACTAAGAATTTTTTAGGAAACTGGGAAGCCTAGAGCTTTTTATGTAACTTCAACCGAGGTTACACGTAAAATTTTTAGTAAGATTGCTCTAATTTTGGTAGATTCTTTTGTAAAACTACAGATTTCTGTACAGCTTTACAAAAACTAGTTCTGTGAACTAACTTTTTTTTTCTGTACCGTGTACCGATAAAATTTAAGTAAGTGTATAGATTTCTGTAACTTTACATCTGTAAAATTGCATACATTTTTTACAATGTACAAGCAGGTTTTTTTTTTTTTTTTTTTTTTTTTTTTTTTTTTTTTTTAGAAAATTCTATCTTAAATTATAAGCAGCAATTTTACCAAATTATAATCTTTACCATGCATTTCTAATGCAGCTGTAACAGATATCTATAACACGAAGGGTATTTTTTTAAAATAGTACTCCGACTAGTATAAAATAGTCGCATGTAGCAGCCTTATGATTAGCGTTTTTATTTTCACTTTAAACTATCAATACTTCAAGGCTTTTATTTTAATATAATTAAGAATGTTTTATTTATTAATAAAAATATTAAAAATTAACATATACGAAAGAATTCTGTTTCTTTAATGGCACTATAAACCAATATACAATACATATACATTTACAAAAATCGAAAATGATTTGTTTTCCTGAAAGTTCTATAAATACTCAATTTATACTAACATATAACATTTCATTTAATTCATTTTTAGGTGCGTTCGTAATTATGTAAATAAATACGTAGCACCTATTGTTGTCGCTCAGTCCGTCCGTCTGTCCGTCTGTCTGTCCGCATATAACAACGCAAAAACTACCCAACTCAATCGTTTGAAATTTAAAATACATAATTATAACATAATTTTGTCGAGTCATTTCAAATTTTATGAAAATCGGATGGATAGATAAATTACAGGGACATTCAAAAGGATTCCGTTACATTACGGTCAATAGGGAAAAAAGTTTTAAATGCCTTTTAATCGATTGAAATTTAAAACATATAATTATTGCGTAATTTTGTCGAATCATTTCAAATGTTATGAAAATCGGATGCATAGATCAATTACAGGGACAATCAAAAGGATTCCGTTACATTACGGTCAATGGGGAAAAAGTTTCAAATGCATTTTAATGATGTTACTACACTCATTCGAACATAATAGAATTGGCATGAATCTATGAAATATGTACTAAAATATGCACTCTGTACAATCTGTGATGCAAAGAATTTTTATTATTAAATTACAGGGCCACACAAAAGTATTCCACTGCATAATGCTATACGGGGAAACATTGTTTGGGGCGTGTTTTAATTATATTCAACTATTTCACATTTTATGAATAAGATATACGTTGCTGAGGTGTAATAAAAATTACTTTCTGCATATTTACAGAAACGTAAAAATTTCGACTACTATACTCTATCCGGAGTACGCTCTACTATATCAGCAAGATCTGAATATTTTTAAAACTTCGTTATCGTACGAACGCACCTCATTTGCTACGTTCACGTGCAATTTCCAACTTGTTTATTTAACATTTTGCCTATCAAGTCAAACAGTTTCATCATACCCATTAGATTAAAATAATATTAATTTTGTTATAGGATAGACAGGCTTTGTTTATCAGTAAAATAAACAGTCCTGTTTCCATTAAATGTCATTTAATTATTTAATTTCAATTTTCAAAATATTTATTTCTTTAATATATTTAATGATTTAAATTTAAATTTAATTTATACTAATGCATTATTAATTTAATTTTCATTTATCATTGTCTTGAAATTAAATTAAATTTGAGGTTTTAGCATTTTTAAATGAAGAAAATTACGCATTATAATAATTTCGGTTCATTATAAGATAAAAGGGCTTTCTATAAGTAATATAAACAATTCGGTTTTCACTAAAAGTCAATTAATCTTTTTTTTTATTATTTTTTCTTTTTTTTAAATATTTATTATTTATTTATTTATCACTTGGTTCCCGTTACTATTAAAAATCTTTTTCTTTATTCGAACTTCCAAAAAATTAATTTTAATTTAATATTTTTTAAATTTAAGTTTCATTTATACTAATTATTTTTAATACTTATTTATTTGAACTTTAATATTGTGTCTAACACGATGTTCAATTGAGCGTTTTATCGTTTCCAAATCATAAAAATCATATCAAAATAATGTTCAGTTCCATATAGTAATGTAAACAGTTCTATTTTTCTAAGAGAGTCGATGACTTTTTTTAAATCGAGCTTTTAGATTATTTAGTTTTCTGATTATTTAATAACTTATTTTAAAATTAATTTATACTATTTAATATTTATTAAATTCAGTTTCATTTAATATAGTGCCTAACATAAAGTGAAATTGAGCATTTTATAATTTTCAAACGAAGTAAATTATATCAAAATAATGTACAGTTCATTATTGGATAGAAAGGATTTGTATAAATAATACAAACAGTACTGTTTTCATTAAAAATATTTATTTTTTAATTTGAAATTTTAAAAACTCTGCGACGTGGTAAGCAGAAAGAAACCATTGACTTCTCGATGGCGGAGACGGCGGAGTAAACGTGAACGGTAGTTTTAAAATATCTGCTGCTAGTTGGCTTTCGAAGATTCGTATCTACGAGTTTTATATGTAAATGCATGCATTTTTAAACAGTTTAATGCATATAGTTTTCTGTTTAATATAATTAATGAATAAATTAGAAAGTGTGATTTTATTGCCTGTAGTGTTGTATTATTTACACGATTATAAAAGGTGGTCACTCTCAACGGTGTCCAGTAGCTAATTCTTAAACTTTAATAATGGACATATAATTCAAGATACAAAACTGCTTTTAATGAAGAAAAGAAATGTTTTAAAAGCAATTTGGCTCAATAAAAACATTTCTTTAAAAAAAGTGCAAAATTATTTTTTTATACGATTTTTAGGTGCTAGAAGTTATTTTTAGTAAAAATATCCTATTACAGTAAGAAGTAGGATTTTTTAAAAATGCCCCACTCTTGTATGATTAAAACTGACCGAATAATAGCTGTTTAAAATTGAAGCATGCAAAAATAATAGTTGAGAGTAAAAATAACATTACAACATAAATTTTAAATCTATTTTCATTCTGACACATTAGAGAAAAATATGTAATTTGTAAGTTAAAAAAATAATAAATACAATAAATACATAATTTAAAAATAATAGAAGTATAGAATTTCTGTTAAATGAAATGAGGAAAGGCACAACAGTCGCAATTATTTACAATTATTTACAAGTCGCAAAGATACATATTTCAAAATGCTATTAGATCTCTAATCTAGAACTTAATTAATTAAAAATTAAATTAAATTAAAGTTATTTTAAAATTTCCGTAGTGACTCATTTCAATTGCATGGTTTCGATTTCAATTTCGACCGCCGGCCCGTCGGCGTTTTCCATGTTTTTCCTCCAATTTTCTGTAAATACAAGTTAGATTCCCTAAGAAAGACCGCCATGGTGGACACCACCATCGAGCTTATTTCCTTCGTGTAAAAAATCGCCAGCCATAAACAACACTAACACCTTTCGAATTACGTTGTAAAAAAAATTCTGCAAAGTTACTAAACTTTTTCTAGGAAACTGGGATTCCAAGAACTTTTCCTGTAACGGTAACAGCAAAAATTCAGAGTCGGTTACATGAAATTTCATGTTACCGTAACATGAAAATTTCTTGGAATCCCAGTTTCCTAGAAAAAGTTTAGTAACTTTACAGATTTTTTTTACAGTGTAGAATGAAGAAGTAATGAAGAACTGTACACGCGAAATAAATCCTTCTAACATTTTAACCACTTCGTATACGATCTCTCAAAGTATAGCCTACTCTACTCATCAATGTAAAGATACAGAAAATTGACATAAGTCATAGTATTGAAAGTTTCATAATTCGGATAATTTTAATATTAGGTGAATGAGACTTTTTCTTGTCTTATTTGTTAGTCTAATAGAAATTTTTTAGCTTTGCAGTTTTTCATTTACCATGGTGCATGAAGTTTGGTAATTTTAATGTAAATTAAAAATATTTCCCTGCTGAATCATAAAATATTCCTTTATATACAGTTTTGTAACCGCTCAATGGCACAGTCAATAAGGTATGGCTCCAGTTTTCAGTTACTTGGGATCAAATCACAATGCGGCTAGGCATAAATATTACAATAATTAAAGTTAAATAAAAATGAAACAGCAGTTCAATTTTACGTTGAAATTCTAATTCGTCGAAGTTAAAAAATTCCATGGTTTCTAAAAACAAATCTTGTTATTGCCATTAAAAATCAATAAACTAAATAAATTTATAGCCCGTGCATTTTTACAGCAATGCAAATTTACAGAGTGTAATGTAAATTTTCTGAATAATTTATTCGTTATTTTTCAAATTTCTGCAATTTTGCATCAGACTTAAGATAATGAATCATCAGTAGTTTCTCTGTAATTTCACAGAAAAGTTCTTAAGGGGACGAGGGACCTTCAAAACGACCAAAATCACTCAAATTTTTTTAAAAAAAATTTTTTTGACCCTAAACAATTAACCACTCCATAAGCTTCAATCTCCAAGTTGAATTTTTGAAATCGGATGATTTTTTCGTAAGTTATTGAGAATTTTAGAAAAAAATTAAAGGGCTCTTTCGTTAAAAAAGTTAAAGGGCTGATCAGCTGATCTTTGTTTACAAAAGTTTTCAGCTGAATATTTGCCCTAATTAAGTTATTGTTTTTATTTTTAAGCCGTAATGGCAACAGTCTACTTTAACTGCAACTGTGCTTCGGCGTTTTGTTTATATTGGATCGGCACGAGCGGTTTATTATTAATTTTTTACTCATTATTTCAGTTATTCGTTTTGTTATATTTTTAGATGTCATAATTTTATTATTATCTCAAGCAGTTGATTATAATGCATGAACAATCTTCTCGGTGGCGAAAACCTGTTAATCGGCCTTCACAGAAACGGAAGCTGGCCTCACAGAAAGCATTATCAAGGTGGAATGTAAATAAACAAAGTGTGTCTGAAAAACCTAAAGAAACTTTTGAATCCCAATCAAAGGAAATGATATCAACAAATGCTTCTGCTTCGACCAGTGCTATTATTTCTGAAAATAAAATGACGATTAGTGAAAAGAAATTGACCTATTTTCAAAATGACAACTGTGTTGCTGAAGAACAAGCTAAATATACAATGGTTCACGATTCAATTTGGGTTGATTTGTTGAAAAATCTTCGACGTGAAGAGTGCGGAATAAAAAATCTAACAATTACTTCTCTGGGTGATTCAGGATATTCAACAAAATTACAACTGAACTGTCAATCTTGTAAATTCAACTATGGAAACACATTTTCAAGTCCCCGAATTTCTGAATCTAAAAAGTTTCAAATAAATAAAAATATAGTTGAAGCCTTTTTGAATATTGGCAAAGGACATTCTGCAATGGAAATGTTTTCTATAAACCTTGGCATTCCATCAATGGACCGAAAAAGTTTCGATAAGTATGTACAGCATCTTTTTGAAGAATGTAAAAGTGTGCGAGAAGAAATTTTGGAACGGGCTAGGAAAAAAGTTACAGAAATTCACAAAGCACTTGATTCATCATTGAATGAAGATATTACTAACATAGGTATGTCATATGATGGCATCTGGCATAAAAGAGGACATAATTCACTATATGGCATCGGATGTGTTATTGATATTGTGACTGGCTTAGTTATTGATTATGAGGTTATATCAAAATACTGCTATGATTGCAGTAAAACATCAACTGAGCTGGGAAAAAACACCGCTGAATATGGAATATGGTATGAATCGCACAAGCAGTCAGGTTCATGCGAAAAAAACTATGAAGGGTCGTCTGGCGCTATGGAAGTCTTTGCTGCTGAGATTTTATGGAAACGATCCATTGAAAAGTGCAACATGCGATACACTGTATTACTTTCGGATGGAGATTCCAAATCATTTCTAAATTTGTTGAAATTAAAAGTTTATGGCGATCAAACTATTTTAAAAGAATAATGTGTCAACCATGTTGCGAAGCGACTTGGAACTGCACTGAGAAATAAAATTAAAGAATGGAGGGCAAAAGGTGTTTGTTTAGGGGGTAAAAAAGGAAATTTAACTGAAGAAACAATCACAAAATTGACGAATTATTACCGGAAGGCAATAAAAGACAATGCACCTGATGTAAGTAAAATGAAGACTGCAATATTTGCCTCCTTATTCCACTGTATGTCTACAGATAAAAAACCACAACATCAAAAATGTCCACCAGGATCTATTCTTGGTGTTTCTATAACAGAGCAACATCATTAGGTATTAAAATACCTTCGCACAGCTCAATGAAGGCAAAGCTGTCTGAAGATGTCGTATGTAAGATTTTGTCTGTTTATCAGCGGCTAGCTTCAAATGAAATTTAAATAAGTGTAAATCGGGAAAAACTCAAAATTCGAATGAAAGCGTTCATAGTCTTATATGGAAATACTGTCCTAAGGATACTTTTGTGTCTAAAAAACGTGTAGAGTTTGCTTCTGTATCAGCTATAAGCCAATTTAATATGGGCTGCGAAGCCAGCCTTATCCTGAAGCAGTCAGACTCTATAAGAAGTCCAGCATTACAAATTGCTAAGCGACGGGATCAACGCAGATTGAAGCAAAGCTCAGATCGAGGCACACCCCATTACAAAATTGCTTATCAAAATAAAAAATTCTTGAAAAGTAAAAAGGAAATGAATTTGATTCAAAAAGAAGGACTATCGTATGGTGCGGGTTGTTTTTGAAAGAAAAAAAAAATGCATTTTCCAGTACACTATTTCTTTTTCTTGCAAAAATTACAAATTCAAAGGATGATTTTAATATTGTGTCAAATCTCAAATCATAAATCTCATCTTATAAATTTTAAATTTGTGACCTGCAGGAAAAATTATTCAGTTATTAGGTTGACATATCAAATAATTTTTTTCGTAAGTTGTCTTTTATTGCATTTATATTATCAAAATTTTACAATATATTTTTTAAAAATTTTTGTTTACCTTTATGAATATAAATAACTACACAATATGTGTATTGAAACTAAACTGTTACATCATATATTTATATTTTTAATTTATAACTTGAAATGTTAATCCTGTGTTTAACATAGAAGAAAATATATATTTTTTCTTTTACTGGAAAAGCTGAATTTGAAATTTGTAATCATTTAATATGGTAAAATTGCATAGTAAATATGTAAAGGTTATGCATATGTATTTGATTTCTATCTGCTAGGAAATAAATTTTAATTTTTTGCCAGTATTGAATCTTAAAATTTTTCATTTTCATTTTTTTAAAGAGTGTCTCGATTACCTATTGATTTTGTCAAAATGTTATGTGCATTACTTTTTCCTGAATTCTTTGAAAATTTCCATAATTATTTTTTTTTGTATATGTTACTTGTATTATGACATTTTCTTACAACTTGATTTACAAATTTTATGACAGTTTCCAAACTGACTGGCAAATTTTTTGATATTTTCCACCACCGATTGAACGGATTGAGATTTTTTTTTTCTGTGCCCTACAAAAAATTTTTACAATTGTTTTTGATTGATTTATTGTCTGACAAATTTCATAATTTTTCACTGCAACCTATTGAAGAATTTCGATATTTTGTTGTAAACGACTAATGAATTTCAAAATTTTTTCGTGACTGATTGACAAATTTAGCAATATTTTCCTTCTATTGATCGTCATATTTTGATTTTTTTTCTTGTGTCAATTCAGAAAATTTGCAAGTTTCTTTTTTTATGATAAAATTTTGCAAAGTTTTTCAACAGCTGAATTTCTGAAATTTTTCTGATGTCAACTGACGACATTCTCAATTTTTTCCTGCGACTGCGTAACAAAACTTACGATTTGTTTTTCAAGATAGGTGGATGCATTTCATGACTTTTACTTCTTGCAATCTGAAAAGGAGATGATTAGAAAGAAAACATAAAAAGGGGAATATTTTAATTTTTTTATCAGTATTGAAACTTAAAATTCGTTTTTCTTAGTTTGAAAAATTTTGTTTCGGTTACGTCAAAAATGCTCCCTGCATATTATTTTTCTTCTGAATAATTTTCCAACACTGTTTATTGTTCTGTATGTAAATGAAACAGTGCATGTATTTTTGAAACTGAAAGCAATTGCCAGACCAGTATAAAACTAAAAACTTGCTGAACACACAAACATTTGGTCAAAAATTTGCTGCAAAATCTGTAGGTGAAACTTGACGGTTTTTTTTTTCTCTATTTGTAGTAGAAACTTGCAGTTTTTCCGCAATCTCTTGGTGAAACTTTTCGTTTTTCTGCGATGTCAAGGAAAATTGCTACTTTTCCGCGATCTGTTGACGATACTTGCTGCTTTTCCGCAATCTGATGAAGAAAATTGTCGTTTTTCGCATTTTTTTTTGATGAAACTTGCCTTTTTTTGGTATTAAAAAAATATATAGATTGATTTTAAAAAAAAATTACGTTTTTCTTTTCTAAGTATTTGCTGCTAAGTTCTGAAAAATTGCCGTGCACGTGTATATATATTATACAGTTTTCAATAAATCGATGAAAAATTCCCAGAAAACTACTTTTATATATATATATATACAAAATTTAATGCACAGTTTGATTTATACGTATAAACTAAACTTATTTTTAAAAATAATGGCTTTTTTAAGTATTATAGAATGCGCATGAAGTATTATGAAAACTTTTTTCTAACGCCGGATATTTTTCTAGTCATCGAAGAATGATTGCTTTTGCTCAAAAAAGTAAATTTTAAATTTGTAGATAATTAATATTGTTAAAATGCTTAATAAACACATAGAGGTTTGACATGTATTTAATTTTAATCTGTTGGAAAATGTATTTAAATATTTTTTTCAGTATTGAAACTTAAAATTCATTTTTCTCGGTTTAAAAAATTCCGTTGTTTTGGTTACGTCAAAATGCTCCCTGCGCATTATTTTTCTTCTGAATCTTTTGAAATTTTGGAACACTCTATATTGTTCTATATGTAATGAAGCTGTGCATGGATTTTTGAAACTATAAGCAATTGCTGAATTTACAGGTAATTAATTGCAACAGATAGATGAAAAAAAAAAAAAAAAAAAAAAAAAAAAAACAGAAAACTGCATAAAATTTTGATTTTTTTTTTTTTTAACTTAATATTCTCATATACAAAATTCAATGCACAGTTTCATTTATATATATAAACTAAACTTAAAAAAATTTTGGCTTTTTTAAGTGAAATTAGATGCGCATGGGATCTTTTGAAAATTAGCTCCGGGGCGTTTAAATTTTTGGAAAAATGACTTATTTTCCCTCGTAATTTTTTATTTTTTAATGTTATAAATCCATCAGAATATGAATATGTAACTGAATATTATTTAATGTTAAAATTGCAAAAATTAAAAAAAAAATTAAGGTCCCTCGTCCTTTTAATGGAGGAAAAGTGGAAATGTTATGAAAAAATGAAGTTGATCTTTGTTGGGACCAGGGTTCTCGCTGTCACTTGCCAACACGCCGGAATGCGATAAAAAGTTTCATTTGGCGAGTAAATGAACAATTAGATTCGTCAAATTGCGAATGCTCAATATCTTCTTTTTTTGTGTGCGTTTACAGTTGAGATTTTTATCGATGTTACTGTACGATTGATGTCGCTTTTCATCTTCAGTTACACCTGTCATTTACATTATTATTTATTGAGATATTGACTCAATACCAATTCAGTTTAGCAACAGTTAAATACATAGAAAGGATTATAACATAAGTGTTTCTTTGTTGTCAGTTTATCATTAATCTTTGCGCCAGTAAAATCACAAACAAAATTACTCGCATCAATCGCTAAATGTAGAAAAAATTTGCTGAAATGCGACATTGAATTTGCCATTTACCGTACTGTTTATTAATTTCAAGCATTATTGGTCAATCATTGGTCTTCTATCGATTATATCCGAATTCTTATTGCAATTTACCATTAAAAGCGTTTGAAACATTTACTTATTTAGTAGAGAATTTAGAATTTTATTTTTAAAAGTTTCTGCAGCAAATAGTCGAATTTCTTTTTTCTAAGCAATTGCAAAAAAAAAAAAAAAAAAAAAAAAAAAATATGTTCTTTTAGAACACATTAAAAAACAGATACAACAAGGGGCTAAAGGTAGAGTTTTCAGTGTTCAAGCCGAATATATTTTGCTAAAGTTTCGTTTCATTTGGCTACTATTTTTTATTTCTTCTTCGCCAAATCGTAAATGTTGGCGAAAATACAGCGAAAACCTTGGTTGAGACTGTTATAAAACCTGGTTTCTGAAAATGTTCTGTAGGAAATATTGCCAAGTGAATTGACTTGATTCAAAACCGCGAACAAGAGAGCAGTGACCGTAAAAACGATGTCCGTTAGGCGCGTATCCGAGAGTCTGATTTCGTTTGAAAATACTATTCAATATATTCCCAGCAGCAGGAATAAGCTAAGACCGAATTTTTGATGACACTACAATATAATTGCATCAAAAAACCGTTTATGCAATTCTGTTTCTCCAAATGAACAATTTCATTCCCCATTTTTATAGGTAAAAATGAAGTTGACTGTAAATCTTAGTTAATCCTGGCATAAAGATTTCTGGTTTCTGAAAGTTTTCTACGGGAAATATTGCTGAGTGAATTGACATAATTGAAAACCACAAACAAGAGAGCAGTGATCATGTAATCGGTATTCATCAGACGCGCATTCTGAAGATCTGATTTCGATTGAAAGAGACTACAAAATTACATTTCTAGCAGAAGGAATAGGCTAAGCGCAATTCATATGACACTAAATACAATTGCAGCAAAGAAACGTTTATCATCCAACAAACCAAAAACTACGATGGACTTCTTCAAATAAAAAAATTTCATTTCCCATTTTTATAAACATATTTAAGGAATACACCAAACAATTTCAAGTAGTACCATTAAAATTAATAAATTTGGTATAAATTTATATTTCATCGTCTTAGTTAGTGACAATTTCTTTGGCTGATCCATGTTATTTGCTTATTCCGTATATGACCAAGTAGGGTCTTTTTATGACCCCCAGCGCAAGTTTCTGATGAATACTTAATTTTCTTTTTTAAATTAGTGCTTTCAGCCTTTTTATAGCTGAGTTTAATGCCATTTTATTACGAATTCTGACATTATCGGTTTCTCCATAAAAAAAAGGTATATAAAAAATTACATTTTGATTTGTGGTTAGTAAATGACTCCACCAGGGCCGTTAATGTTCTGAAATCCATTGTTCTCTTAATATTAAGTTTCCTATTTCTTTCCGTAGCTGCAAGTTTTATATACGTGGGGGCATAAGAAAGTTTCAATTAAAGACGATTTTAAGTGAAATATTTTTATATTCTATTTGCACCACTGATTTTATAAAATACATTTATTAGTACATTTTTCTTGCAAATGTTCTCAAAGTAAAAGATTTTTGTTTTGAAAAACTGGTGCCGGGTAGCAATCAAAAATGTTCTCCTGTAATTGAAATTTTGCGATATACCTCCACGTACATTGTTAAAATTTTTGTTCTACTTCCAACCAAATTTTGGTACTCAGTAGCTGCTGTTGAGAGGTGTGTAATCCCTGATACAGAAACGTTAAGAGACTTATTCCGATCTAATAATAGAACTCTAATTCTTCACTTTACCAGCTGGGAGAGGCTGGATTTTTGTTGTTTTACGTGTACATGCTACATCTCCGCAATGAATATGTGGACTTTCACTTTTTCAATCGAACTGTGAACTAACTCTGTCTTTTCTTTTTATTTTATTATCCCAGGACTACTTCGGCTGTTGATGTATGTGATCGTTTTTCCACGCTCGGGAAGAATTATTTCTGTTCTCTCGATGGATCTGTTCCTTTTGTTTTTATATTTATTAACCAAGAAAAACATATTGAAGACAGTATTGGTTATTAAGAATCATTACTTCTACAGTCATGGGGTCACACAATAATAATAATATTACTATTAATAATAATCTATATTTTCATTTACTTCAGATAAATAACTATGATTCCAGTCAATAGTGTTCTTGACGATTTAGCTAAGTTCGGATATCACAATGATGGGTTTGAGCATAGCTGCCAACTCTTCTGATTTTTTAGCCCGGAAAAATTTAATGGAATTTTTTGATTTATTTAATCAGCTGATTATGGCGATTTGAAATGGTAAAATTTTCTGTAAAAGTTTTCCGGGCCAAAAAAGAGGAAGATGTTGGCAGCTATGGGTTTGGGTATAATCTGCACTACTGAGTAAGGTAAGAAATATCTTTTTCCTGTTTTTATTACAAATCATTTTTTGAAGCATGAAATGAATGAAGAATAAAAACGCACAAAACTACTGCATAACTAATATATATATTCTTTAATAGCTGCCACCATAAGATGGGGAAATCTCATACCAACATTTGGAGTTCCCTATTGTAATCTCGTTCCAACAATTAGAACTATGTTTTGACAGGAGCTCCAAATGTTGGTACGAGATTTCACCATCTTATGGTGGCAGCTACTGAGCGCCAAAATTTGGTTCAAACTGGAACAAGATTTTTAACAGTGAATATTATTAAATAAATTTTAAAAGCTCAGTTTTGGGTTTTATTTGATATGGTAAATAAATGTGTACTTTTTAACAATGGGGTCATTGAATGACCCCACATGACATTTCATGTTTCATATTTCTATCTGGTTATATGAGGTTAGCTTGGTGTATATTAACTTGGGACTCTACTCTTAACAATATCTTTCAAATATGAAAAATAGAAAATGAATAAATAAATAACACACATTTATTAATGATGATAATGATTATACTCATTAGGATAGTCTAAATAGCAAATTCACAACAATAACAGCAAGAATAACAGCAAAGCGAAAAAACAAAAATATAATTAAAAGGTTCGTGAATAGATTTCTCCTACATTTTGATCCCATTTAGTTTCTGAATTTCAGTCACTGAATTTTAACGTGTATTGATGAGAATCCCGGCATTATTCAATGAAAATATATTACGGAAAGTCAACTACAATAGCTTCCAGATAATTAGTTTCAAAATACTTGTCAAAATTAAGGAAACGCTTTTCGCTCAAATGATTATGAGTCAACAATAATGGCACAATTTAACATCCAGCAGTAAATATCCCAATGAAATTCTAAGCTTATTCAAAATTGTTACTCGGCGCTGACTTACTTGTGTGTCACAACCGAAAGAAAATTCCAGAGGTGCCTGTGTGACACAATATCCGTGCAAAAGTCAGAAAGGCACCTCGAATAAGCGAGTTAATTGTTTCTCCCATCCCATGGCTTTTGTTTGAGTGGCGATTTAAATCGAAACAGAGTCTGCAATTAGCGTCGAGGACTTAGTTTTAAAACGGGCAAGTCAGCAGGAACTCGGCAAGCGAAAATTCCGATGGAAATAATAATCAGAGGAGGAGCTCCTTACTTCCGTTTTGTTGATTCAGCAACCAAGTGACCTTTTCAAAGGACTTGAAAAGCAGAAAACTTTAAAGTGTTGTTTCAGAACAGAAAATGACGGGAGGAATTTTGATTTGTGGGCTGTGAGTTCTTGACCTGCATCTGGATTTAAGAGTATAATGGAATTTAAGACTGTAATGAAATAAGTTTTTACATTAAATTTAAACTTTTATTTAACATTTTGTTTGGAATTTCATAAATAATAAAGGAAATAAAGAGATGAAATTGATTTTTGGCTTCTCCTAATCCCTCTCCCGATGGGGTTAAAAATTTCTTTGGTCGTTGCATCTGGGTTTAAGAATATGAAATAAGTGTTTACATTAATTTTAAACTATTATTGAATATTTTACTAGACATTTCATAAATAATAAAGGAAATGAAATGATGAAATGGATTTTTGCCTCTCCTAACTTTTTCCCCAGTGGGATAAAAAGTTTTTTTTTTGTTCTTGCACCTGGGTTTAAGAGTATGAAATAAGTGTTTACATTAATTTTAAAACATTATTGAATATTTTATTAGAAATTTCAATAAATAATAAAGAGTAGATAAAATTGATTTTTGCCTTTCCATCCTTACTCACGATAGGATGACAAAACATTTCTTTGGTGCTTGCATCTGCATCCAGATGCACTTGCCTCACACATGAATTGCTCAAGCTGTTCCAACGTTTGGGGGATTCTTTGAAGGTACAGCGTCCTTCAAGTAACCCCACAAAAAGACTTTTTTACACGTGTCAGCAATGAAACAGACATTTCTGTACTTCTGAGTACCATTTAAAGTTCCATGTGCTTGTGCTGCCACCTATTATCCAATATTGGAACTATTTTTTCAAATTGGTGTATAAGAAATTCCAGACCTATCTGTCTACTTGTTTCTTCAACTTGTTTCATATTTCTGTCTCTCACTGTTTCGAAGTTATGCCATTTCAAAGTTGGGGAGTCCTTTCTGGAACACCCTGTATTCTAATAAATTCGTTTATATTATAGATTTTGATGTAAATTAATTATTTCAAACTGATTTACTCTGCTCCAGAAAAGGTTAGCGGTTGAAATAAATGAACAATCATAGTAAAACATGTAAAAGCAGAAATACTTAAGATTGAAATAAAATTCTAATTTAGAAGATATAATTATGTAGTATTTTTATAGGGACGCCTGGCAACATTTGAACAACAAAACGGGTACTGCCGCAGAATTCGCGGAACGCAGCGTATCGTGTGTACGTCCGAGGTTCCTTATGTCTCTTTTACCGAGACTAGTGAAAGCCAGGAAAAAGAGCGAAAAAAAATGAAGCGAACAAATTTAAAACGAAAATTAATTTAAGTTAAAGACATCGAAAAGTGTGTAGGGTTGGGCTCGGAGTCCTGAAGCTATCACAAGACCTCAGCGGCCTCGAACTTATTATTAGTCTACAGAGGAAAAATCAAAAACAAATGTTCAATTAATTAAATGGATTGAAAAAATAAATATTTTAGTTAATTAGAAGATATTTTTTAAATTGTTAAACTTTTAATAGTTTAACAAAATTTTGTATGTTTTAATGTAATGATAAATTTAAACCTGCAAAAATCTAGTTACTAATGATATTTACTAATATCGCTTGTTTGAAATTTCTGAAGTAAATTATAAAAGTTCTTGCGACAAGAATAAATTTGAAGAGTGATTTTGTTTAAGCTAAATAGCTGTTACTTTTCTGAGAAATGATTACAAAAAATAAAAGCTGTATATATATATATATATATAAACATATAAAGTCTAGGGCAGGAAAAGCTCACGCAAAATTGGTTGTACTTAAAGCATTAAACCTGTGCATATTAATTTTAGGTAGAATTTCGCTATTAAAAAAAATCTCTCAAGAACTTATATATTTCTGTGACGTTTGTATATCTTCTAGCCTTTCTTTTGATTTCAGGACTATTCTCCATATTAATAGAAATTTTATTAAAACTCGAAAACACAATAAAAGACGACTTGACTCCGTGAAACTGGTAATACGAATGACTCACATATCATGAATAAAACAGAAGCAAGCAGGAACCAGAAGAGAGTAACGAATAAATAAAACCGAAGAGGAAAGAACGTTTCACTTTTAGGAAATTTGTATTTGCTACAATATATGAGAGCAAAAGAACCAAAATTCGAAAACATACACTACCCAAAAATTACACTGTTAACAAAATTTCTGTGAAATTACACGAAATCTACGGGTAATCCATATCTTAAATCTTATGTAAAATAACAGAGATTAGAAAAAACGAGATTCTGTTAAAAAACAGAGCAGTTATTCCATAAATTAACAATAGACTCCGAAAATTTATTTTAAATCATCATAATAATTTAATTTAGTTTTTGAAATTAGCGAACATCTCAATCGTTAGTGACCTCAAGGAATTTCAATTTTTCAACTAAATTGAATTGGTGTACCATTTAATTTTTATACAATTAGAATTCGTACCAGGCCTTCCTGGGGTTTGAACCCGAGACCTCGGGATAGCGAGAAGACACCTTACTGACTGAACTATAGAAGCTGTTGTTGAGAACAAAGTATGTCTTTTATCATATTTATGTGATTGGCGATAAAAATCCCCACTAACTTCGAGGAGATGATTTTTTCCTTTCTGAATTATTCTAAGTTAAAAAAAAAAAAAAAAAAAAAAAAAAAAACTAAATTTTCTTCTTTAATACGTTTAATAAAATTGCAAAAGAATTTTAAGAATGTGTATTTTGAATCATAAGTTTTAACAAAGATAAAATTTTTTTAAACAAAGACATGGAAATCCTTAGAGGTCGTCCGCAAATGATGTCACGCTTGGAAGGAGGGGAGGGTTCGTGAAATCGTGATAGTTCGTGATAAAGGAGTGGAAAGGGGTAAGAAGAAATTTGACGTCACATACTTTGGTTAAAGTGAAAGCATTAAAAATAAACAGATTAAATTTTGATGTTATTTTAAATGAAAGTATTTTATGCTCATAAAGTAAAGATAAGATTTAAAAAACTTAATATATTGAATTCTATTTCAAATTCCAAAATATTACTGTTTTCAATTGCTCTTTCATATTAATATTTTATTACTATTCCATATTATTTATGTTTTTTGTTGTAAATCTTAACATTATTTCATACAAAATAACTACATGAATCATTTTTATTGTTACGCTCAAAATGTCATTAAAACACATAGTTAAAGTTTAAAAATTAAATTTGAAATAGGATCTATAATGTAGTGCTTTTTTTCTGAACTGCAAGTGTAAGTTTATGTAACATAGCGTGACATGTGACAAGAGGGAGGGGAGGGGTAAGGTGAAATGTGACACTTTATGACAAAGGGGGAGAGGGGGTCAAAACTATTGAAAAAAATGTGTGGCATCATTTATGGACAACCCTTTACAAGGAATTAGATATAAAATAAGGAAAATATCTGTAAGATGATAACCGAGAAACTCGATCAAATGCATTTAACCGAGAACTAGTGTAAATTTACAGAAATTCTTAGCAGTGTAAGAACAAATAACAAGATGGCGACAAACAGAACAGATTCTGTTAAAACAGTTAAAAAAAAAAAAATTCTGTTAATTTAGTAACAGTGCAACGGTGAAACGGCTTTGATCCCACGAACTAATATTCTTTGTCTCTTGCTTCGAATATGTTTCTAGTGAATTAGAGAAATATAGACATTTTTTTTTGCCTTCTTGTTAATTGTTGTTACGCTGCTAAAAGTTTCTGTAAAAACACAGAAAAAAGCTAGACTTTCTGTAATTTTTTGTTTTTACAGAAATTTTTAGCTGTGTAAGAACAAATAACAAGAAGGCGAAAAAAAAATGTCTATATTTCTCTAATTCACTAGAAACATATTTGAAGCAAGAGATAAAGCATATTACAGCTCATATTCAAAATATTAGAATAATTGAGAAAAAGTAATAAGAAAAAATTATTTGTCATTTATTTATTTTTTATACTAATTAAATGCAATTAAATTTCTTATAAATTAAATCTGGAATGTTTAGATAAGATTTTAATATTTATAAAATATAAAATACAGCACAATAAATTAGGTATACAGCTTCCTTAAACACACCAGAATATTAGAATAAAATTTAGATTGGTTCAAAATATTAGAATATTTTATTTTACGCAACAATATTACCTTATGAATATGAAGTAAATGGTAGTTAATATTTTGTAGCATCCCCTTTAGCTTTCATAACAGCGTACAATCGATCTTGCATACTATATACAAGGTGTTTACAAACATTTCTATCAATATTAGCCCAAATAGACTTTATACGTGCCACTAACTCAGTTTTACTTGAAGGAGGATTTTCTTGAAGTTTTTTCTTCATTATACACCATAAGTTTGCGATGGGATTACGATCTGGTGAATTTGGTGGCCAAGGAAGTACCTTAATGTTGCGTTGGAGGAACCAATTCTTAGTTGACACCGAGGTATGCGGGGACGCTAAATCTTGTTGAAAGATGAAATCATCTTCAAATAAATCTTCTGATGATGGAATCATGTAATATTCTAAAATTTCTTGATATATCAGAGAGTTAACCTTTTCGTAGACGATGCATAACTTTCCAGGTCCTTCTGCACTCATACAACCCCAAACCATGACACTAGCAGCAAATTTTACGAACGTTTAAGGCATTCTTTATCAAATGCTTCTTGCTTCATTCTCCAAACTCGAATACCTTGATTACCATATGAAACACAAAACATACTTTCATCACTAAATAATATATTTTTCCAATCTTCATTGCTCCATAAACGTCTTGATTTACACCAATTCAATCTTATACGCTTTTGTCTTGCAGTCATGAGAGGTTTTGTTTTCGGTACACGAGATTCAAATTTAAATTTATGGAGACGTCTTAATGTTGTCGATGTAGAAACTTCAACTCCTTCTTCTTTCCATTTTCCGTGCAAGAATCGCACACTTTTAAAACGGTTTTTCTTAACTATACGCTTCAGTTTTCTGTCATCTCAAGCAGATGTTTTTGGTTTTCGGCCACCATTTCGGCGATTATTTTGAAATTTTCCAATTTTTGAATATTGTGTTAGTATTTTACTAACGCTCGATTGCGAACAATGTAAATAATTCGCTATTAAACATTGATTTTTACCGTGCCGATACAAATCAACCATACGAAGTTTAGTAGATTCAGGAATATCACTCAGGAAGCAGGACGTTTCGGTCCCGCCATTTCGGTCCCGCCGTTTCGGTCCCGCCGTTTCGGTCCCGAGACATTTCGGTCCCGAGACGTTTCGGTCCCAAGACATTTCGGTCCCTGGCCATTTCGGTCCCGAGACGTTTCGGTCCATGGCCATTTCGGTCCCGAGACATTTCGGTCCCTGGACTTTTCGGTCCTCAGACATTTGCCTTCTCCAGCAAGCTGAAATTTTGTGCACGGGAAATATCTGACATAATTTTATAAGGAACATTTTAGAGTGTTGAATTCAGAGGCGGGTCATCTCCCCAGAGCTATCAAATTCCCCTCCCCGTAAATTTTGAGATTTTGTGTTTTCAGTGGTAAAAAAGTGTAATCCCCCCAGGTCTCTATTGAATCCTTCCCCCCCCCCCCCCCCCCGGAGCCACAGAAGTCCCTCCCTGAGAAATGTGTCTGAATTCAACACTGGTTTTTTAACTAAAAGCCACATAAAGTTTTAGTGTAATGCGATTAAATAGAAGTAACAAGTATAATAATAATAATAATAATAATAATAATAATAATAATAATAATAATATTTTCCTTTTTTGAAATAAGTAATAATTTTTGAATAAAAACTTATGGTGATAATTAATTGCTATAAATTAAATCTCAAAACAGTTAGTGATTTTAAAATTAAAATCAAATTAATATTTTATTAAATATGTGTATTTTTAATTTAATGAATCTTTATTTAATTAAATTGATAAAGTTATTAATACGCATTTCTAATTTTACTTTAAATAAACACAATAAATAATCTGTTTTATATTTAGTTTATCATTAGGTTTTGTAGTAGTTATAAACTGAAACTTATTGTTTACCTGTTTATTTATTTTATATTTAAAGTTACTGAAATTTAAAACTATTAATTCAATCAATAATAAAATTAAAATAAGAATTGTCAATTTTTTTTCTGTGAAAGTGGGAGCGAAAAGGTAATGCAAATAAATAAATAAACGATAAATTAAAAAAGCTTAGTTTTGTGAGTTAAAAATTGAAAATAAAATTATTTAAAATAATAGTTACACTATTATATAAAATTAAAAAATAATCATTTTATTACAAAGAAATAGGCCCACTTTCAATAAAATTAATTCACAAAAATTGTCTTCATAAAGTAAGAAAACTGTAAAAAAAAAAAAAAAAAAAAATTGCAACTAATAATTATTACATAAAAAAAGGTCGTTGGAGCATTTTTATTTTTTAAACAAAAAATTTTCGTAGTACGCCTAGTTACGAAATCACTAATTTAAAGATTCTAAGAAAGTGTCCTAAAACAATCAATCAAATATGTATTTTAGTTTTTTGTATAGATAAAATACCTAATACAAAGAATATATGATATAACTTAAAATATTCATTCGGTTAAATAATAATAATAAAGACAGTGTAAAATTATATAACATTATTTAATCAAATTTTCAACTCGCTGTGATTTTATTATCACGAGTTACAATAGATTAAACTTATTGGACTATTATATTCAGCTTTGGATAAAATTTGAGGGAAGGGGGGCAGGAGAATAAAAATATTAAAAAAGCTCGAACAATGTTGAGTTTACAGCGTTTAGTAGGCCTTCATCAATCAGAAACCAAGTTATAAAGTGGCCGACAAAGAAATAGCAAGGGACCGAAATGACTAGGGACCGAAATGGCCAGGGACCGAAATGTCTCGGGACCGAAATGGCCAGGGACCGAAATGTCTCGGGACCGAAATGTCTCGGGACCGAAATGGCCAGGGACCGAAATGTCTCGGGACCGAAACGGCGGGACCGAAATGGCGGGACCGAAATGTCGTGTACCCTATCACTCACACGGCCCATTTTAAGACGAAAAAGAAACAAACTGCAAAAAAGAATACTGATTTTAAATAAAATAGTCTGAATTTAATCAATGATGCCACCAGTTAAGAATTGGTAATAATTAAAGGAGAATTAATGTGAAATATTCTAATATTTTGAACCACTTGAATAAATATTCTAATACTTTGACTTTTCAAAATAATTTTTTTTGCAATTAATCTTTTCAAAAATGATATTAAATTTAAGATAACAAGTAAGTTTAATCAACAATAAGTTCTTAATAAAAATATCGTTTGCATATTTTCATTAAAAGACATTAAATTACCAAACGATATTTTCAATTTCTAAAAAAAAGGTAATTATTCTAATATTTTGAATATGAGTTGTAGTTCGCGGGATCAAAGCCATGTCACCGTTGCAGTGTTTCTAAATTAACAGAATGTACAGAAAGTCTCACTTTTTTCTGTGTTTTTACAGATATTTTTAGCTGTGTAACGACAAATAACAAGAAGGCGAGAAATTTTTTTCTATATTTCTCTAATTCACTAGAAACATATTCGAAGCAAAAGACAAAGAATACTAGTTCGCGGTATCAAAGCCGTGTCACCGTTGCACTGTTTCTAAATTAAAAGAATTTTTTTATTGAAATATATATTGCTATTTTTGAATAGATATTTCAATATTAGCCTTTTATATATTAAGCTGATATTTATATATATATATTTAAATATTAGCTTTTATTAATGGGTCCAAAAATTAAGATGAATACTTTTATTTAGAAATAGTAGTATATATTTGAATTATAATATCCTTTCTAAACTGGCAACAATTGAGAAGAGAAGTGAAATTCGCATCTTGGTTTATGAACTTGGTATTAAGCGGGAAATTTGTTTCAAGCGATTGAAACAAAAGTGATCATAAAGACAATTCGTGTATCAAATGCGATATTTTTGTTTAAGCTATGGGTATTGTTCAAGGGATTAGAAAAATTGGGGGAGAGGTGATTGTAAATTTTGTCCACCTGTCGAACTATGAAATTATGAAATTCATCATTCCGTCGAGATGAAAGATCTTTAAATTTATCTGTTAATTAAATGTGAAAAGAGAGAGACAGAAAGAACGCCTCGTGTGACAGCCGAAAAATTAAAAAAATATGCATTGATTGCTTGGCAAAATTAAAAACTCTTGTTGCTTTAGAAGTCTAAATATAAAATAAAATTTGTGTTTGTTTGATTGCTGTTATTTCTGTTTTCCTGTTCATGAAGTAAAAAGAAAAGGGGAGGGGGGTACACGTCATTTTACATTTAATTTTTCAAATGAATCGCATAACAGTTGAAAATGTGAGGCATAACAGTTTCAGAACCGTTTTACAATATCTATTTTAAAAATAAAGAAAAAATCTTTCCATTATACGCTACTTGTTAAATATCTATACGACCTTTCTTCACTGATCTAAATGATAAGAGTTTGAAAAGAAGCATTTCATTTAACTATAAAATTAGATTTGCATTATCTATTTCATGTGAGCACAAATCACACTTCATATGAGCATTTGCCATTCCTATTCACTACATCTAAAGAAGAACATACTTTTCATGAAGAAAAGATTATGACACCAACAAAATATCCATCAAAATTCGCCGAACAAATTTTCTTTTAATGATATTCGTTTTAATGCTTTGATAAATAAAATAAAATAAAGAAGTGAGGACATACAATGATAGAGAACTTCATCACTAGTTGTTAATGACCAGGGTTTTTGATTCTAAAGGAAATGAGAAATGCTTCCACAAAACTCATCGAAAGCAGCCCCCTAGGGCAGGAGGCCAGGGTAGATTGAGAATAAAAGAGGATCATCAAGATCCCCCTTCCCCAACTTTTCTTGAACATTTGTTTGACTTATTTTATTACTAATGGTGATTTTTTCTCGCAACATTTTCTTTTGAAAAAGGCCAAGAAAATAAAGAAGTTCCGAAGGTAATTTTTGTGTTATTATTATTATTATTTTATTTTACCTATTTCACTGAAATAATAGTTGTTTTCACCTCTATCAGTTTAGTACCTGATAACTTTTGGATTAAGAAATATCTTTCAAGATTTCTTAGAAAATGTATTAAATGGAAAATTATTTTCAAGGCATATGAGTCATAGGTAAAAAAATATTAGCAGCCATCAGGCCGAAATGTCATTGAATGAAGTGTCATAAACTTAATATTTTGATTGTTTTGTCGAGTTTAAGTTTGTTATATTGGGTTATTCTATATTCGTTGAAGATGTTGATTTGTAGTATCATATAATGGTTGTATATATACAAATATATACAGTGGCGGTCAAAAGTTTCCGGCTAGTTAGTTTCTTTGATTTGTTTACCAGAAAGATTTAGCAAAGAAAAAGTGCAATTGCTTCAAAAGTTAGGAATATGTGAATGATCTCTGACCATGTGGTCATTTTGATTGGATACTGAAGACTCTTTTGATGCAAAGGGACAGAATTCTATATTAGCGTATGCAAAAGTTTTCAGCCATTCTTCATTCCTTAATTTTGTCTATCAGTAAAGTGTTTTTTTTTTTTTTTTTTTTTTTTTTTTTTTTTTTTTTTTTTTTTTTTTGGGCCATACTTTGGAATGAATAAACGTAAATAAAAGTTCAATAATTATTGTTCCTAAATGAGTAATTAGTTTGTCGCTAAACGGCCAATTTTCTCCTTAGATTAGAGCAAAGTTATCGATCGAAAAATCTACTGTGAACGATATTTAAAAATTATATAAAGATGGCCATGGCCTTCAGGACTTTCTGCGGTCCGGGAGATCCCGGAAAACAACTATTCTTATCTACAGAATTATCAAAAGAAAAGAAAAGCTGATGTCCCGCATAAAAATGCCGTTGCAATATACTGCTATTTACGGAATGAAAATGTTGTTGAAATAAGTCGGTCTACCATATCAATATTCTGACGTGACGCAGAATGTTTTGAAAGAGTCTGAGTTAAAAAACCTTTCATAAGTAAAAGAAAAAACTCAAAGTACCCAACTAGCTTTTTTTAAGGAACACAAAGTCTGGACAAGTAAAAAATGGAAAAAGGACTATTTTACCATGAATTGAAATACAAACTTTTTGAAAGTGATAGCAGACAACGTTCGATGACCTAACAACAAAAAATACGATTCGACATATATTATTCCTACAATAAAGCATGGCAGAGGACACGTTACTCTGTAGAGAGCATTTTCTTCAAAAAGTGTCGGTCCATCATTTGAAATCTGTGGCAAGATGAATGAATGCAATGTATAAGGATATCTTGCAAGATCATTTGCTGCCTTATTAAATCAAAAATTGTTGTCACAACTATTTGTTTCAACATGATAACGACACAAATAATTTATGCAACCCCGTGAAGAGATAGCTTTCGTACAAAAAAATTTCGCTTTTGAAATGGCGAGCCCAAACGCCCGATATGAATCTTTATTTTCATGCATTTATTTAATTGTCATTTGCCTCAGGTAATTCTCAGATGTTAATCTATAAGTAAGAGCACCCATTTTTAAAAATTTGGTTAAGCCCATCTTTTGCAAAAGACGCTTTAGTTAGAAATTCCTCTAAGCTACAAATTATACTAAAAGCGACGTAGTTTGCTTTAAGATACAACTTCTTTGGAGAAATATCCACAGCAGTCTTCGACAAAGTTAAATCCTGGAATTTATATGATGAAAGCGTATGAAACTGTTAAATTCAACTCAGTTCCAGAGTATGAGACAGTTCCTTGTTTCAAAGATTTAGAAGTAGGTTCGATAAAGAAAAGTATTTCAATTAGAAATGGTCCATGGTCCATGATAATCATCAAAATGAACAATTACAGTCTGTGGCCGAAACCCATAGTCGAAGACGATACCACGTTTACCAATTCTTCCCCTGTTCATAGATTGGTACTGTTTTACAAACATGAATAAGAACATTAAAGGTAATATGTTACTTTTTTTTAACAGTTAAATCTTTACACGAAACGACAGAAGTAAGAATTTTTTCGGAAATTCTTTACTCTGAGACAGTATAGGTACAGTTCTAAATGTTGTTTTTCAGTCACAAAAACAAACTGTTAGAAATACAAGTACAAACTCTTTTGCAAACACAAGTAAAAGCTATTACAAATACAAATACAGACAGTTATACATACATATACAATTCTTTTTACACTTACTGTAAAGAGAATACAAACTGTTAGAAATATAAACACAAACACTTTTAAGGGGACACAGAACCTTTGAAACCACCTCTTCAATTTTGAATAATATTGTAATATATGTGGTGACACAATAATTAAAATTAAAAATTAAAGAAAATTAAAGAAAAATTCTTCTAAAACAGCCTACTTTTCTAAAATTATTATTATTTTTTTAAATTTAACTTTTTAAAAATCGCTACTACTTTTATAAAGAGTATTTTTATTTCAATTTTTTCCACATTCACGAGAATACACTACATAAAATTGTGCATGCATTTTTAGATGCGTGGAATTTTACATTAAATATGATTTTTTCCCCTCGTGTATACATGTATAGTGTAAAACATGCATACGCGTAAAAATGATGTGTATATTAAAAAAGGATAAATTCAACAAACTCTCAGTTTAAATATTTTTAAAGAAAGAACTACAAACTTGAATGTTAAATCCATGAACAAAAATATATACATCATGGAGAATAAGTATAAGGAAAAAATAGAACCTCTATCTAAATTAGCAAAAAAGCCTTTCTAAGGTGGTCTGGTGTAATAACACCAGTCGGGGTAATAACGCCAAGTGCTAATATTATGCATAATTATGAAATAATCTGGTATATGGCACCCATGTGCTCTGCGCAGAAGGGTTTTGAGTCATCTAAATCGCAAAAAACAACTTCAAGTTAATTTGTTTCATTTTTAGGTCTTATTGTTTTTACAAGCAACTAAAATTAACTCTTGATCTAAAATTTGCGAGATACGTTTTGTGATGTGAAGACTATTTTTTTTTTTTTTTTTTTTTTTTTTTTAAATCCGGAAATACTTTGTTAATTACGTAAATTTGTAGTACATTTCATGGACTTTCAAAATGTTGTTGAAGATTTTGGATATCTTCTCGAGATAATTTGTAATTTAAAATGTACAGCGCAATAACTATAACGGGGTAATAACGCCAATCCTTGGCATTAATACCCCGGTTGATTCCCTACAGTGGCCGAGCTACATCCTACATACTGATTCAAATAAACACAGTTAAAAGTGTGCAATGTTTCTAATAATTCTATTTAAGCGGTCATTTTTAAGCAAAGAGAAACTCACGGTCTGATATTGTTTTGCCTCATCCTCCCCCCCCCCCCCACACACACACACCATACCACACCTTTATTTTTCTTACACTTTCACAAAAAAATGAACATTTTCAATAGCTTAGAATGCAATTTGTCAATTTTTAAGTTTGTAGAGTTTGTATTTTTAGAATTGGGCAATCTACATGCAATTATTCCATCTTATTTCATAGTTTTGTTTGCATGGCGTTATTACGCATATAGGTGGGTAATAACGCCAAATAGCATTGATCAAGAAATCACGCCATTACATTTTATGAATACATATCTGTTAAATTATTTTTTTACATAGATAGTCAATGAGTTGCTGTATCAAATCATATATTTGTTTGAAAAATACAATCTAAAACTGAGCCGTGAAAATTGGTAGAACCTTAACGTGGCGTTATTACCCCAGGGTACCTTATTTTTCGAACAAGCAAGTTGTAAAAATATGAATAGAAAAAAAATTGGTTTAAAGTTTTCATTTGTATGGATTATTGCACTTGATTTATTAGCAAAATTTACAATATATCACGATACAATAATCGTATATATAAAAATGAGGTGTCAAAATTTTTTATAATTAAATAAGCTTTCAGTTAATTTTAATTTAAAAAAATCGATATTTTGATCAATTTCATGGTACTGTACCTTCTTAAAGACACAAATAAAAATATTCAGCAAAATATTTTCTATTTATACTAACCAACAGAAGTAAGAATCCTCTTCAGAAATTGTTTATCTTGAAATAGTACATATATTGTTGTAAAAACTATTTTACAGGCCCAAATACATCTGTTCCAAATATTACGAAACTATATATTATTGGCAGAAATAAAAGCAATCAAGATAACATATATATTTTTTCTTTTTTACAGCAGAAGTAAAAACTTTTTGCGGAAATTATTTGCGCTGAGACAATACAGCTATAATTGTTTTACAAGCACAAATAAAAACTATTACAAATATAAATGCAACCTGTTTTACAGTTTCTAATACAAAATGTTATAAATGCGAATACAAACTGTTAGAAATTCAAACAGAATTTTTTTTACTGCCACAAATAAAAACATTCAGGATAATAATTTTTTCCTTTTTCTTCTTTCTAAAGAGTTAAATATTTTTTACTATACAACAGAAGTAAGAACAAGAACTCTCTTCGGAAATTATCCTAAGATAGTAGCTATAGTTGTAAAAATTGTTTTACATTTAAAGCTATAGACTGTTCCAAATACAATTACAAACTGTTTCCCAGACAAAAATAAAAACATTCAATGCAATATTTTTCTCCTTTTCTTCCTTTTTAAAAGTGTAATCTTTATATTAAAAAACAGAAGTAAGATCTCTCCTCGAATATTTTTTTTTTTATCCTGAGAGCTGCAGTTATTAAAATAATTGTAACCTCTTCAGAACTGAGCATAAAATAACTCTAAAAAAATATATTTATTGATTTTGCATAATCGAAATGACACCATAGATCACAGAAAGAGTCATTTTTATGAAATCAGTACTTTAGGGGACTGGTCATTTAGATTCAAAAATATGAATATAAAAGTACTAATCCCCTTAAAACATCAGTTTAACTATCAGTAATATAAATTTACGAAATAACAAAGTTAAGGTCTTTAAACACGCAAATGATCAGCAAATCCTCAAACTTTTTTATTGAAAAATATTTAAGTTAAATAATCAAGTATATTTCTTACTTTCTTGGCCACAATGTCTTGAAAGTACAGTCACCGCAAAAAAAATCTTGACGCTTACGATTTTAGACGTTTTGTTAAATATCTAGAAACATAAATAAGGAATTATTCTGAAACCCCAGGCATGTAAACAAAATAAAACAAGACATATTTTTTCGCGAAGATTTTTGTCCAAAATCCAATAGGGGACCGTCAAACAAATTGAAAAAGAACGAATATCTTTTGAATCACCCTGTCAAAACTAATGTAACAAAAACGTTCAAACTGCAGATTTTGATTAAGTGGCTTATGGTAATAAACTGTATTCATTTATATTCGGACAGCATGTATATTCGTAGAAAAAATAAAGTTTTTATAAAAACGGTCCCAAATTTTGCAAAGCTTTTTTGCTTATAATTTGCAGAGTTCTTAATACGAAACAATGTTCTTTTCAGAAAATATGAGAAACAACATTGTGCATAATACACTGTAATCAAACTTTAAAAATATTAATAATTGTATGAAAATGAGCAGGTTTACTAAATACATTTTTACTGCGCATGCATCAGCTCTATAAAAATTTTCATTTGCATATTGTGTTAGCTAAGTGTCTTGAGCAACTTTTGTTGAAATTTCACAATCATAGCTTGAAGATTTTGAAAATTATCGTTGAAAGAATAAGGTGAAAATCCGTTATTCCCAAAATAAAGCAAAAAGATGAGGAGCTGTATCCAAATATAGCAGTTCGTGCAATATTGTATTGACACTAATCAATGGAATATGGATACAGCCTCTCATGTTTTTGTTTCATTTTGGGAATATCGGATTTTGATCTTATTCTTTCGACGATAATTTTCAGAATTTTGAAGCTATGATTGTGAAATCTTAACAAAAATTGCTCAAGACACCTAGCTAACACAATATGCAAATGAAATTTTTATAGAGTTGACGCATGTGCAGTGAAAATTTATTTAGTAAACCTGCTCATTTTTCATACAATTATTAATATTTTTTTATTTTGATTACAGGGTATTACGTACAATGTTGTTTCTCATATTTTCTGAAAAGAACATTGTTTTATATTAAGAAATTTGCAAATTATAAGCAAATATTTTGCAAACTTTGGAACCTTTTTGTTAAAAGCCTTATTTTTTCTATGTGTATACATGATATCCGCATAAAAATGAACATAGTTTATTACCATAAGCCACTTAATCAAAATCTGCAGTTTGAACGTTTTTGATACATTAGTTTTGACAGGGTTATTCAAAAGATATTTGTTCTTTTTCAATTAATTGGCGGTCCCCTATTGGATTTTGGAGAAAAATCTTCGCGAAAATATAGGACTTGCACTATTTTGTTTATATATCTGGAGTTTCGGAGTTATTCCTCATGTGCATTTTTAGATATTTAACAAAACGTCTAAAATCGCAATTGTCAAGATTTTTTTTGCGGTGACTGTACTTTCGAAACTCGGATGAAAATAATATGCTTTTTATGAGGTAATATTCTTCAGCGGATACATTTATTCGTTTTGTTTTAAAGGAAAACATATTCAGCTATATTGAAGTAAAGAAAAAATATAAAAAATTCGAAAAGTTTAGTTTTTATGAGGAAGAGAATGGAGGTATACATTTGTGTACCTCAGGTCTGAAGAAGTTAAAGGTAAAAATATAATCTCTTATAAATTTAGTAAATGTAAATACAGACTGTTTTACAAACACAAATAAATACATTCATGATAATATTTTTCTTCTTCTTAAGAGTTACCTTTTTTATACTAAACGACTGAAGAGAGTCAGAAGTCTCTTCGGAAATTGTTTACCCTGGGACAGCAGAACTATAGTTGTAAAAACTGTTTTACAGGCACAATTAATGACATGACATTGCGGTGCTTACAGAGTGCCAACACAATGTGGGTCCATTGCGCGTAACCTCCAACTAAATATGGAAGAACTGTTGCAAATACAAATACATATAATTGATTCATGCACATTGAATGCGTATTCAAGATAATTATTGTTTTCTTTTAGTTGTTCCTTTGTAAGGGGCTGTGCATATATAACGTTATCATTTTAGGATTGAGGGAGTTGTCTGGCACGAGATATCGTAAGATATCTCTGAGGGGAGGTGGTATAGTTGTCTCTTGCTATCGATATCATTTTTGATGCAACCAAAAATATCTCTTTTTATTTGTAACATGGTCTTTGGTTCAAAATAGTGTGTTATCTTTTTTTAGCCTGTTATCTATTTTTAAGAAAATACAAAGTTATTATTTAAATCACCAAATTATCGCAAAAATTGTTTAAATTTAAAATATGGATTACACCGATGCTTGATATTCCTATTCTTCTTCATGTGGATATGAATATATAATCACGATTCGAGAAACCGTATGTGAAATATACCTGAATTGAAGCTTGTTTAGTAACAAATAAAAGAGAAAGAATGTTGGCCATTTGTTTTGTTGATAAGAATTCCTGCCTGCTCTTTACACCTCCTCCGTTCGGGGCAAGTGCAACAAAGACTTTATTACTTTTGAATGTATTATGTATCAAATAGTTATTATAAAATACTTTTAAATATTAATTATTTCTTTTTGGTGTTATTTGATATATAGTGATATTTTATTGACTTATATTCACTTGAATGAATAAAACATGAGGAAAACGAATATAACCAGCTTTGCATACCACTCCAAATAAAAGAAATAATTTCTAAAAATTTTTTTTTTAATTTAATGTTAGATAACGATACCATTACCGGGGGGGGGGGGGGGAGGATGGGTGTTAGAGAAATGCTAACATATGATATTAAAAGGGGGAGAGGGGTCCAAAATTATCAAAAAGTTGATAACGTTACATTTGCACAGCCCTAAGAGTTGAATTTTCAACAGAAATAAAAACTCTTTTCAGAAATTTTTTATGCCGAGGCATACAACTATAGCTGAAAAACTGTTTTGCATCCTCAAATTCAAACTAATTTCTTTTGACACATTTTTAAACAATTTTCATCTTTAAAAGAATAATATATATTTTTTTGTATTATTAATTAGCTCCTCAATAATGGAACAATTTTTTCTTCATTTTACTCTTAAACGTAAAGGCATTTAAGAAAATACTGCCAGAATTATTATTTTAAAAAAATTTTCAGGATGATCACCAAAATGAAATCTGAAAGTAGAAATCGACATAAATTAAAGATTTATCTCATTTAAATAAAAATGAGTTTCTGTGAATGTCATATGGACGAAACTGTTCTAAAATTTAATTTAGAAATGTTATAAATTTTGTAGTTGTGTTGGGAAATGTTTTATTACAGCAGTGAAATAAATAAATAAATAATATAAAAAAATAAAGGATAACTGATACTCTATTACAGGGTTACTGATACTCTATTTTAATTTTAAAACCACGCCAGATTTTCTATTAAATTGTTTTAGCAGCAAAAATAATTTTTTGGCGATAATGGTTGAATTTTTATTTTCTTCTATCTTTACAAGAAGAACGTATTGGATTCGCAAAAATTTTCGAAATCCGGTTTTCGACGGATCTGCACATTTTAGGGGTCAGATAATCCGAAAAACATGTTCTTACAAAATGTCTGTCTGAGTTTGTCAGTCTGTCTGTTATGTGAAAAACATTCTTGGGCACTCTGTCTCAAGAACTAATGCACGGAATTTCACAAAATTTTAGATTCTATTAGACCTTGATATAAAATAGATCTGATTAGTTTTTGGTGTATATCGCTCAACAGGTGGTGCTGCTATTTCGCATTATTCACAATTTCCACAATAGCCATATCTCAAGAACTAGTGCATGAATTTTCATAAAACTTTAGTTTTAGTTAGTACTTGATATAACATGGCACTGATTACGTTTTGGTGCTAATCGTTCTATATGTGGCTCTGCCATGGTGCATTGTTCATTATTTTCGCAATAGCTCTATTTCAAGAACTAGTGCACGAAATTTTCTAAGACTTCAGATTCAATTAGACCCGGATAAAGATTACTGTTGTTTAGTTTTTGGTGTAACTTGCCCTAGAAATGGTACTGCTATGCTGCATTTTTCACGATTTCGCAATAAATGTATCTCAAGAATTAATGCATGGATTTTCATCAAACTTCACTTCACTTAAAGTCTGATAAAAAAAGTGATCCTGACTAGTTTTTGGTGTATATCACCTAAGGGGTGCCGCTGTTATCTAGAATTTTCTAAGATATCCACAATGGCTTTATTTCAAAAACTAATACACGTATTTTCATCAATCTGCAGATACAGTTAGAAGTTGACATAAGTTTTTGCAGACTAGATTTTAGTTTAAACCACATAAACTACTGCTAAGGGGCGTTTCTCAGGAAGTATTAACATGCTTAAGATAGAAGAAAGGATTGCCACTTCTTACTAAATAGCAACAGTTTAAATAAATTATAACGAATAAATTTCGTTACAATAGTGGTATATTGTTTCAGATTTTAAGTGTCATTTATTTATTTTTTTAACTCTGTGGCGGCGCATTCAATTCACATGATGATAAACGGAAGTTGTTGATAAAAAAAATCCCTTAACCTTTTTCTCCTCCATAAAACAATATGAAAATCTTATAAAAGTTTCAAATTTTTATTAGAATACTACTTTGCATGAATTTTTACATTAAACTTTAAAAATCATCTCAAAATATTTTACTTTAGCATATAGTTTAACTAATAATAGGGACCTAACTCTGACTATGTGTTTATTTGTCACATATATTCTTTCCAGAATATGATGAATTGTCGGTGGAAAAGAGCCTCAATTATTCATGATTATTCTATAAAGTCAAAACTCTCGAAATTTTAAAATCTAACTTTTTTTTCTAGATATAATAATAATAATAATAATAATAATAATAATAATAATAATAATTATTATTATTATTATTATTATTTTAATGAAATTTCTGTACTGGTGGTAACTAAATTACTATGGAGAAACGAAAAAAAAAAGGAATAACGGGAATTATTACATTTTTATTTACGTCCATTTTAATAAAAAAAAGAAAAAAATTATTTTAAACAGCAGTACATGGTACAAAATATCTTGATTAAATTAGATTTTTAATGAAAATTCAAAGAAATAAAAACTTATTTAACCTTTATCTATCTGTTTTATAAAACAATAAATCGTCTGAAAAAGAAAAAAAAAAAGAAAAGAAAAGAAAAGAAAAGTGTTACGTTAGATAGTGAATAATAAAATCTAGCATTACTTCATATTACAATATAATAAGCATGCATATGTGCACTTTTCTCCATAAAAAATATGCAAGGAAATGTTGTACTGCATTTGAAAATGATTTTCATCCTCCTCAAAAAAGAAGAAAAAAAAAAAGATGCTTCTATTCAAAATTTACCACTGGCCATCTTTGCTGACCGCTACCCTTATCTCTCTCGTTTTATGCAAAGCTATAAAAAAGTTGTTATGCAATCTCGTGTGGGCATGTTCTTTAGAGTAAAACTAGGTTCGAAAATCGTAAGTGTCATCGGTCGTCTCAGAGGAGAAAACAAATTTTATGGAGGAAACTGCAAACTTTTTGCTCAGCTTCTGATAAGAGATCCTCTCCCTTACAAGTTTGGCACATGAAGTTGAAGGGGTTTTGACAAGTGACCGCACGTTTCATAAACTGCAACTGAAAATGTAACAGTGAGGCAAGTCAGCTTCCTTTATCTTTAAGGATGCATTTCGATTCAAACAGCTTATTTTCCGATTTATTTTTAAGTTTATTTTTACTCTCAAATGCATCAAACTTGCAAATCGTCTTACTTAGAAAGTACACAAGGTGCCGTGATTGTCGATTCTTTCATAAATGTAGAAAATATTGCAAAAAAAGCAATCAAAAACGGCATTTTGAACACATTTTTCCGAAGCGGGAGATCTGGGAACGAAAAAAAGTGGTCATACCGAGAAGATAATTGTTTATTAATCAAATTCTAATGAATTGAGTGCGACATCACACGGCACCTTATATGTCTTTTCAAAATCCCCTCAGCAAGTTTCATGTTTCTTCTTTTAAAAATGTGTCTGAAATTCTATCGGAAAATTTCGAGCTGTTGAAGGTGGGAAAGCGTTTTTTCGAATACGCCCTTAAGGCTGTTTTCAACTGCTCTACTCAACAAGCGCAAAACTTTTTGACGCATTTACAAATTCATTTTTTAACAGATAGATATAAAATTAGAAGGTCTGACTATGCAAGTGCTTTCAAATTGAATTGAGCTTTTCATTTTATGATAATTAAATTGCCTACCAAGTTATGAGCTATTTTGATCACGTAATGAAGCATTTTCTTCCTTTATAAGACTGGTTTTTCTGCTTTCGTCGAAAAATGAATTCAAAACGTCAACTTTGACGGCTTGTTCTGAAATATATATTGTGTTTAAATAATAATAATAATAATAATAATAATAATAATAATAAAAGAAAAATGAGTGTGATTAGATAGTTTCTGAGCAACAACACCGGGTCGTTTCATGGCTTTCTGAACAAAAATGAATTAAAATTTATGTCTCAAAGTTGCCCTTTTTGATTTATAAACACCCTTAAGGGTGTTCTCAACTGATCTGCTCAACAAGCGAAAAACGTTTTGACACATTTACAAATTCATTTTATTTTTTAACAGAAAGTTATAAAATTTTAATGACTGACTATGAAAGCGATTTCGAATTGAACTTATTTTTCCATTTTATGATAATTAAATTATTTATCGAGTTATAAACTATTTCGATGACGCAATCACCCATTTTTCTCCTCCTTTTCGACCGGTTTTTCTGCTTTCGTCGGGAAATATGCTCAAAAGTGTCAACTTTGAAGGCCTGTTATGAAAAATCTATTATGTTTTTTAAAAAACAAAAGAATAAGTGCAGTTAGACAGTTTCTGAATAATAACATCCGCTACTTTCATGCATTTCCGAACAAAAATAAATTAATGCATGTGTCACAAAGTTGCCCTTTTTGATTTAAGAACACCCTTAAGGGCCCATGGAACAAAGAATGATTCAAATATTGAAGTTTTTAATTATCGGCCTAAAAATTAGAGCTGAAAGATTATAGTACTAAATGATTAGGGAGTTAAAAAATTATGGTGCTTGATGGTTTTAAAACAATACATTTTATGCACAGTCGGTACGCATAAATATATACATATAATAAAATTTAATGCACAAATATAAAAATAAAATAGGAAAATAATAAATAAATAAATAACAAAGGTAAACAAAAATACAGAAGCTTTAGAACTCTGGGTAACATCCAGATTCTTCAGAAGTGCTATGTATGCTAATTCATAAAAAGGATATGTTATTTCGTCGAATTTTGTCACCAATATGCTTAAAAAGACAAAATTTAGCATATCTAAAATATTTAACATTTTAGGCCTCGGTGAGAAATTCTTTTAAATAATGAAAAATATGTTACATTTTTTTGGATTTTCAAAGATTCTTAATTTTATTTCTTTTAAGCCAAATTGAAAATCGCTTCTTATCATTATCAAACAGTATGTTTTCTGATATCAACAGTTTTTAAAAACGTGTACTAAACAGACTTATTGTTCAAAGAATGTGTAAAAATATCAATTAATCCTTAAAGGTAAATTTATGCATGAAATTCTTTTTTTTTTTTTTTTTTTCTTTTTTTTTTTTTTTTTTTTTTTTTTTTTTTTTTTTTATTGATATACAGGGTGAGTCATAAATATCGAAACAATAGGCTATCTCTTTAAATATTGCCCTTAGACCCATACTTCCAGTTGCAAAAATTCATTAAAAAATGTGAAATTTTTGATAAGATAAATTATGACTCCATGGGGGGTCTAGTTGAAAAGTTACGAAAATTAAATGTTTATATGGCCCCCGTAGGACAAAAATTCCAATTAGGAAAACTTTCCTTATTCAGTCCTGAATAAGACACAAAAAGTTGCATCTTCATATCTCCAAAATTCGCAAAGTTATAGCCGTTTAAAAAATTCATCAGGTTTTAAGGGATTAGACACAAATTGAAATACGCGCAATTCAAAAAACAATGTTACTTTAACAGCTCTAGAAAACGCGTAAAAAATCTATTTCTTGAGTTAGAATTTTGATTTTTTTCTTTTTTTTTGTGATGGTTAGCCTTATAATTTGCTAAGAAAATCACATTCTAAAATTTCTCATACAATTTATAAAAGTTTCATGTGGTTAGTACTGGTTTAAATGAGACAATCAAAAATCAACTGGTTTGATAACTCGTAACATTATTTATCGGATTTCAATTTCTTTCCATTTAATTAAAGATGAAAATCTGATTTTACTTTTGTTCCAAAGTTTTTTTTATATTAATTTTAAAACTATTAAGAATGTTAACTATTAAAACTATTGAAAACTATTAAAACTATTGAAAAAAATACCATAACTTTTTAAAAAAATCATATTTTCAAAAGCAAACACTTTTTCAAGAGTAAACATTTTTTCAAATTTGCCGAAACAAAACTAATGTAAAAAAAATCAAAAATGACGTGTTTCAAGTTCTTTTTTCTTTTAAAAATTCTTAACACTTAATAATTTAAAGACAAGAAATAGAGGATAAAACATTCATTATGCAGAAAAACAAAGTGCATTGTTTAAATGTCTGTCAGTTATTTTAAAAAATGCTTTTTCTAAGATGCAAATTAAGTCTTTTTTTTTCTTTTTAAATTTACCTCTGACAACTTCAGGTTTTTTATCGTCCTCCAGAGGAGGTTAAAAAATCTGTATTCTGGGCCCAGGTAGGGCCAGGTACGAGATGTTACTTTTTTCTGAAGACCCGCCAGGCCGGGCCTAGCATACTTTTCATAAAGGAGGGGACTACTTCCTTCAACTTAGGTGCACTCTGGATGAAATTTTCAAACCCGGTCTCGACAAAACCCGTATTAAAATCACTGTCTCTGGCTGACTTAATACGTGCATAAAATAAATAAAATTCGGCTCAATCGAATTTTTTATAAAAAACATATAGATTTTAAACCTTTATTTTACAAAAAAAAAAAAAAAAACCCTTTAAAATTTATTTTTTTAAAATAGATTATTCAAAGGCTAAAAAAATTAAATGCAATAAAACCAGTATCTAACCAATAAAAAAAAATCTGCCTATGACGGAATTCTGTCTTAAACGGAAAATATGTTGATCCATGCAAAATAAATTTAATAGTACCTGAAAAGAAAATAAGCTACAATTACATCTTTTAAGGAGAGCATCTGTCTATAACGTATTTTTTCTTTCCTATGTGATTCCGTCTTAAAAAGTTTTAGTGTATAACATTTTTCAGAATCTCCAACGCTTGGGATATGGATTAACGATATTAAAATATAAGTGAAACATTTACATATAAATAGAGATTCATTGATAAAATAAATATATTACAGCCTTTGGCGCTTCTTTAATAATAAAAAGTATAAATATAAAAACGAAAAGCTATAAAAGAATTTTTCGGTCAGAAGTCCTCCATATGAACATTTTTTTCCCACGCCGAATTAAAAAACTATGTAGAAATTTGCGACTGAACCACCGGGCTATGATTTGAACTATTTCCCAGACCGGTCCGGGCTATGATGTTGACATTTTTTCAGGCCACGCCGAACTTTTCCCCCTATGGGTTGGTTTGGGACCTGACCTAGATATTTTGACCCGGTTAGATGTCTGGTATACCAATTTAGCGTAAAAACTATACGCTGCTATTTTATGTCCAAAGAAAAAACGCTATCTTAAACCGATTTTTATTAAATTGCAATTTGTGAATGTTCCCTAACAAGAGTTGCCTCTAACAAGCTCTCTAAACTAGAAATCACAGTTTAGAGGCAGGGAAAAGTGGTGTAAATCAGGAATTTTTTAGAATTTTGGGATTTAATATCTCTGTGGGATTTTTAGATACGGAGATGAAATTTGTTTTGTTCAATTTAGGAATGATAAGGAATAATTTCCTAATTGGGAATTTTGCCCCACGGGGGCCGTATAAAAATTTATTTTTCGTATTTTTTCAAATAGACCCCCCATGGAGTTGCAACTTATCTTATCAGAAATTTCTCCTTTTTTTTTATGAATTTTTGAAATTTGAAGTATGGGTCTAGGGGCAATATTTGAGGAGATAGCCTATTGTTTCGATATTTATGACTCACCCTGTATGTGCTATAAGTTGCATATTTACTGTAACATATATATATATATATATATATTATAATACCTCCAGTCGGCGTTGTGTGGTAGCGGGTCGAAAAATAGCGGCAAGAGGCTGGATCAGATTTCACTAGAATTTATTTAGTTCATTACAAGGAAATCCATTCCACTTATAACAAAATAAAAGATGGGTTCTCCACAACAGATTGAAAAGATTGTTCGTACTGAACTTGAAATGGCTTTACCGCCACTCGTTAATATGATAAAAGTTTATCAGGAGTTGTTCTCCACAAGTTCTTCCACATAGGCATTAATCGCCTATTAATTCTTCTCCAAGTGTAAAACACCGGTCACTACTCTCTCTGAGTACGAGGGCCAACTCCCCCGTCTCTAACGCTCCGCATCCGAACAGCAAAAAGAAGTCCCTTAGAGCATCTCCTCGCTCTATTTATCCCGTTTTCCCTCATCCATCATTCCTTGGGATGACTCGCCTCTTTCATTCTTGCACAGCGGTCGCCTTGGAGAAATATCTTTCTCTTACTTGTGGAAATCATCGCCATAGCGGTCTCTCTCAACACTTCAAAGGCTCATCTTCCGTGGGGTCTAAAATCGGCGGAACGACCATATGCATTAATCGAAGAGTTCACTTTAAGTGCTTTATGGAAATCGGCTGACTTTCTTATGTCTACTTTGAGAGTGGAGAAAGATGTATTTCTCCTTCTGAGAATTCTCCGGGATTCCCGTCGTGGGGGGTAATTTTGGAAGCGTGGGAACGAAATTCATCACAATATATATTTAAGCAGGCCATTAGCGAAACGCCAATATGTTTTTTTACCGAAACCTTTCATCATTCATTCATTTCTCAACCTTCTGTTGAGAAACCTTTCACCATTCACGCAGATGCATCTTCATATGCAATAGGTACTTGCCTATCACAAAAAAATGAAAACGAAAGGAGCACCTCATCGCCTTCCTAAGCAAAAAACTACCTAAGTGCCAAGAAAGATATGCAACCATCGATAAAGAAGCATATGCAATGATTTTCGCTTCAAAATTTTTTTGAACATTACATTTAAGACTCGCAAGTGACTGTTGTGAGCGATCACAATCCATTGAAGTGTTTATCGGACTGTGCATCTCAAAGTGCGTGTCTTCAAAAGTGGGCTTTGGCATTGCTGAGGTTCCAAGCCCAAATGACCTACCGACGTGGAAACCTCCATGATAATTAAATTCTCTGAGTAGACTGTATGCGTCACACTGGACTAGACAAAGAAACTTTGCATTTGAAATGCACCAGAACACTGAATTAGTTCCCTTGCTGATCCTGTGTTACCTGCTGGCTTTTATTTTTTATTTCTTGAACTCTTTTTTTTTACTCTTTTTGAACTTTAAAATATTCATTCTAGAACTTTAAAGTTTTCATATTATTACAGTGTTACATTGCATAGTATATTGGGATATTTCTGTTTTGTTATATCTTTGTGTTCAGTAAGTATTGTAATTTTGATTTTTATTAATAATGTGTGTTACTGAATGTGTATAGATATCCACTAGATTTTGATTAGCCATAAGGACTAAATCAAAACTTCGAAAGGGGGAGGTGTGATGTCCGTGCATACCTTTTGTTGCGCTAGTAGCACCCCCTCTTGGAAAAAGGGGAAAAAACTACGCAGTACACGGCTGAAAGGTTACCTATGAAGAAAAGGCGGTTGTAGAAAAGGCGGTCTGGATTGCAACGACCGTAAACAAAAGTAACATCAGTGCCGTGCTTAAGGGGGGGGGGGGGAGCCGGACATTTGCCCAGGGCCGCCAAAATTTGGGGGCCGCAAAAAAAATGGATGTTGTTTTTACATTTCTCCAGTTATGTAAATACTAGCTGACCAGTAAAGCACATTCCGCGTTTATGGTGAATGAACCTTACATTAAGCTCAAATTTTTATGATTTTATAGCTTTAGACTCCATTTTATCTGAATTTATATTTTTTCGTGAAAAAATATTGAATTGAAAGTATGTTATTTTTTACATTATTTTCTACGTAATTTGATTTCTGGAATCCTTGAGCACGGAAAGCGAGCGAAACTGCGACGAAATCCCCAATTTCTTGCCGATTTCGTCGCAATTTCGCATATTTTATTTTGTAAAAAATATTTCTAACCGTCCGAACGTTTCAAAATTTTAGTAGGTGATGCAAATCTAATTTAATGAAGTGCTCTAAAAAGATTGTGCTAATTATGCGAACGTTTAGTAACTTTTAGCGTAGAAAATAGGTGCGAAGTGACTTGCATTCACATGTGTATTGAAAAGATTAAAATTCATATATGTTAAAACTGATGGCACCATCGATTAGAAGATTTCAGCTGAAAAAATATTTTTTGGTTTGTTGGAATCCCTAATATTGCGCAGTAGTTGGGGAAAACCACGACGAAATGCTCAATTTTTTACGGATTTCGTCGAAATATTTTGATATTTTTTTTTTTTTTTTTTGTAAAAAAAATAATTTTGTCCGTCATAACATTTCAAATTTTTTGTAGATGTAAATCTGGTTTATTGAAAAGCTCTAGAAATATTGCGAGTACGAATATACGAAAGTTTAGTAACTTTTAGCGAAGACAAAATAATGTGTCACCTGTGATTTGCGAAGTGACCTGTGTTAAAATAATTTTGTCCGTCATAACATTTCAAATTTTTTGTAGATGTAAATCTGGTTTATTGAAAAGCTCTAGAAATATTGCGAGTACGAATATACGAAAGTTTAGTAACTTTTAGCGAAGACAAAATAATGTGTCACCTGTGATTTGCGAAGTGACCTGTGTTAAAATAATTTTGTCCGTCATAACATTTCAAATTTTTTGTAGATGTAAATCTGGTTTATTGAAAAGCTCTAGAAATATTGCGAGTACGAATATACGAAAGTTTAGTAACTTTTAGCGAAGACAAAATAATGTGTCACCTGTGATTTGCGAAGTGACCTGTGTTAAAATAATTTTGTCCGTCATAACATTTCAAATTTTTTGTAGATGTAAATCTGGTTTATTGAAAAGCTCTAGAAATATTGCGAGTACGAATATACGAAAGTTTAGTAACTTTTAGCGAAGACAAAATAATGTGTCACCTGTGATTTGCGAAGTGACCTGTGTTTACTTACATATCAGAAAGGATTCATATTCTATTTTTTAAATCGATTAGCAGAAGGCTTCAGCTTTAAGAACTTTTTTTGTTGTTTCTCGGTATCTATAAAATTATGTCTTAGAAGAACATTGCTAAAAAAAATCAATAGGTTAATTGCTAAAATTTTTTGAATGCATTTCTTCACTTCAGACGCAATAGTATGCTTTGTCAGAATGTGGCTTTCGTTTTAAAGTTTACTAGGTGATTTGGATGATGTTAGTTGATAAATGATGAAATTCATCCAATTTTTTTCCTTTCTTCAGTTTCATTCGACTTGTAAATAACACTTCAGACGATGCATGTATTTTCTCTTGTCTCAATGACTGCACCGAGATGAGATTTTAATGACAATGAATTTGTTTTTAATTAGCAACTCAACTAATTATAATAATTTAAAAATTCTGAGTCTCAGGGGTGTCATGAGACACTTTGGGCTTGCCTCAAAAGTTTTTCAGCCTCGTACGTGCCGTGGGTTGTGCTAGCCATCGCACACATATAGAAGTATACACACGCAGACAGAGTTAAACTTTGTTTTATTAGTATAGATGCTATAACTATGCATAAGGACTAGAGAAAACTACTTACTACTCTTAAGAACTTGGTACTTTTTATTGAATATATATCGTTCTACGTTATAAGAATTCATTTCATAAAGAATAGGGCGATTATATCATTTTTGCAAATTAAAAAAATTTCGACTTGATAACTGTAAATTTTTTGCCAACAATTTCCAATATTTTTCTAGTTTAATTGCCAATTTATGGGTTCTAAATTTGCCGACTAAAGCTTGAATGAGGGATGTGGAGGGCACACAACTTAGGATCATCGAAACGAAATAGGATTGAATGAGCAATGGCACCCTTTTCTGAAGTAAAGATAAAATCATGGGGAATATAGGCTTCTTTCATGTTCGTCTGAGCTGTGGATTTATATGGAGGTAATCAACAACATAATTTTGAAGAAAGCAGCCCTTATTAAAGTCTGGCTGCCATTGCGTATAGATATTGTAGGTTCTAAGACCACTCTTGTTTTGTTTAAAATAGAATACCCGATTACGAAAGACTGAATTATATTATCTCGATCAGTAGCGATTTTCTGAAATCGGATTTCCATTCATTTCCTGGACTGAGGGACTTTTCGGCTCAAGTCCACATTCAATGCTGTCGCGACACCTGATGGCTGTTTTCGTGATTTATTATGTAAGATCTATCACTCATTTGAATATTAGTTTGTTCAAAATAGCCAAGTGAAAATTGTTGCTGCCTATTGGACTTTAATAATAACTTCTAGAAGAAAACTTTTTTAAGACGCTATAAGAAAATCATTTTAAATATATTGTTTTAAATATGCCATTAAATGCGTTTCGCACCTAAAAATTTGTTTTAATGTTTTCTTTCTATTATAATGACAACTTGTAAACATATTTTTTATTAAAATAGTGGAAAACATTATTTGCGCTTTTTTTTAATTGACAACAGAAGATAAAAAAGAGACTTTTACGAAATATGAAAAAATCCATCCCTATAATGATATTTTGAAAAAAAAAAAATCATTTACAAAATAGACAAATTAAAAGAAATGATTGGATACTGCACACCATAATCTAGTCCAACATGTGACTTCAAAAAAGAATTTATTTGCTGTGAATAATTTTTGAATCGATAAAACATTTTTAACTGAACTATTTTGACAGTTCTCAACATTAAATATGCTTGAAATAAGAAAGATAATAAAAATTAGATAGGTTGTTTTGTTTTTGTTGTTGTTTGTTTAAACGTATATATATCTTCGTATATAGTTATGGATATTCTTATTCGTCAAAAAGAAAAAAAGTTTTAAAAGTTCTTGATTGTGGATGATAACATAGGTCCAGGATTAACGGGTTTTTTTAACAATGTCAACTGAGAATCTGTTAATCGAAGATTGTCGGGTAAAGAGCTATGATAATGAAGGACATACGCGTGGATGTCAGAAGAATGTTCAAACTAAAATATTAAAAATAAATCCAAAAGTTTCATTCATTCCAAAAGTGGATGTCACAGCTGGAATCTAGTATTAAGAGATAAATAGTATTAATATAGTATAAAGAGATATTGCCGAATCCTCTATCATTGGGATGCACAACCTGTGGCCATCAGGCGAAAAGTGGCCCTGCGATGGGTTAACATGTGGCCCGCGAAATTCGTCAATTTACAAGTGGAAGAAATTGCAATTTATGTCGCAAGAAAAAACCATAAATTTCGTCAATTTACCGCGGAAAATATAAAATTTCGTCAGTCACTTTAGAATAACAAATTTCGTTGATCGAGCACGAAAAATTCGCGAATTTTATTAAACAAATGCTGAAAAATAGTAAATTTTGTCAGTGAGGCTCGGAAAATCGCAAATTTCGTTCATAAGGTACGAAGAAATTGCGAATTTTGTCCAAAAAATAGCTCATTTCGCCGGTTGGGCATGGAAAAATCGCGAATTTTGTCAGTTCGATGCGAAAAATTGCACATTTCGTTGATAGGGCAAGAAAAAATCGTAAGTTTCGGTGATGATGCTCGAAAAAATTGCAAATTAAATTCATCGGCTGCAGAAAAATCGCATGTTTTCTCGATTTATCGCGTAAAAAAATGCCACTTTCGTTGATCGGACACGAAAAAAATTGCAAATTCTGCCCATCAGGGACGAAAAAATCACAAATTTTGTTGATAAGGCACGAAAACTTCGAGATGATGAGCAAAAAAATTGAAAATACGGTGATCGGCTGCAAAACAATCCTGAGTTTCGTCTATTTATCAAGAGCAAAAAATTTCATATTTCATCTTGTCGCTTAATAAATCAGATTTCGTGAGAGTTAGTTTAAAATTGCAATTTCGTCGATAGGGCACGGAAGATTCGCGAGTTTTATTTATCGGGTTCCGAAAAATTCCACATTTCGTTGGTCTTGTACGGAAATATCGCGAATATTGTCTATCGCAAAAATTACAAATTTCGGCGATCAGGCTTAAATAAAACTCCGAATTTCGTCGATCGGATGCGGAAAAATCCCGAATTTCGTCGATCAACTTCGTAAAAATCGTGAATTTTGTCGATCAGACTCAAAACAGCCATGAATTTGTTCGATCAGACCGAAAAAAATCGCAAATTCCGTCGATCAGGAGCAGAAAAATTGCGAATTTTGTTAATCATGCGAAGAAAAATCACGTATTTTGTAAATCATGCGAATTAAAATTGCGAATTTTGTCGATCAGCTTTATAAAAATTGCGAATTTCGTCGATCAGCTTTGCAAAAAACGCGAATTTTGCCGATAGGCTTTGTAAAAGCCGCGAATTTCGTCATTCGGCTTCGTAAAAATCACGAATTTTGTAATCGGCTTCGTCAAAATCGCGAATTTTGTTGATCAGGTGCAGAAAAATCGCAAATTTCATCGATCAAGCAACGAAAAATCGAGAATTTCGTAGATCTGGCAAGAAAAAATTGCGAATTTTATCTACCACGTGAAAAAAAATCGCAAATTTCGTTGATTAGCTTTGTGAAAATCGAATTTCGTCGATTGGCTTCATAAAAATCGTGAATTTTGTTAATCAAGCGCGAAAAAATCGTGAATCTTCTCGTCGGTTAAAAAAAATGCGAATTTTGTTGATCAGGTTCGAAAAAGCGCAAATTTAGTCGATCAGGCATGCAAATTTCCTTTACCGAAGAGCATGAGTTGAAAGCTGGATAAATGACATTTCCACGTGTATCATTATCACTTCGCAGAAAAAGTGTTAAAATCAATTTTCTTAAGAAACTGATGCTATTAGTTCAAATGATGTATATTCTACATTGGAAACCATGAAATATTTGTTCAGGTCATGTGAAATATTAGATTTTCAGGAATTGTGCTGAATAGTGTCATTGCATTGAGAATTTTACTTACTATTCCTGTAACCATTGCATTAGCAGAACTCTATTTTTCAAAGTTAAAACTTGTAAAGGCTTATTATTATATCAACACCTATACTCGATGAATTCTCTTTCTACTCTCGTCCTTATATCGAATTTTTTTTTTTTTTTTTTTTTTCTTTTCAAAATTGATAGACAACTTTGTTGCTAAAAAAGAAAAAAATCTTTATGATGCATAAGTAGCTGAATCAGTATATTCCACAAGTATCATTAATAAAAAGTGTTATACAAGTTCTGTTGTGCAAGTACTTTTTTGATTTCGACTGCTCGGACAGAGATGAAGTTCAATTTATAGATTAGTTGTGTAAATGTATGTAGCAAAACATCTACCATTATACTATGTGCGATTTATGTTGCTAAAACATGGGAATTTCAGATGATCTGGAATTTACTCTAAATATATCATGGGAAATGAAGGTAAACCAATATCATTATTATAAATACTGATTTGCAAGGGAAATTTTATTTATTTATTTATTATTATTTTTTGTAATTTTTATGATGTATTTTTTTACACCTAAGTGAATACTAATTTCACTCTTATGGTACATTTTGTACAGTTTATAACATTTTATATCCATTTAAAAGGTTTTAGAAAAAAAAAAAAAAAAAAAAAAAAAAAAAAAAAAAAAAAGGACGCCAAAATATATTTCGCCCAGGGCCGCCAAAGTTCTAAGCACGGCCCTGAGTAACATAAAACAACGAAATGTAATATTGCATTTATAGTGTAGATTTTTTTAAGTGTTCATCGTCTGTCCTTTGTGTGATGTCGTGTATCCAAATAAAGTGTATGTCTTCCAAAAATCGAAGGAATCTTTTTGTCTGGCCCACTACGAAACACCCACTCTCCAGATGCTGACAGTACTAGACAGTTAAACAGTAAGAATATTTTATAAACACACACACGCACACACAAAAAAGCTACTAGTAAATGTAACGCGACCAAGAGAAAAAACAGTAGATACGTTCGTGGCTTATTCTGATTCTGCCGTTCGAAAATCATTGATACAGAAAAACATTTAGTCTACACTTCTGAGCACTAGATAGAACTAGAACAATATAGTACTATCCTATAGCGGGCGATACTTTACGTCACATATGCAAGTAGTTTTTTAGAACAAAACGCAAAAAAAGATATTTTTAAGCTTCTGTTTTTTGGAAACGCTATTTCTCTGGACTCTGGAGTACAGTATTTATAGTCCCCGTGAATTCTGAATATTTTTTTTAAATATTCACTAAAAACAAAAAAGTAGAAATACCGGAGATGAGCTCCGGCACTGCTATTCTCGAAAAAAATATCCGCATAACAATGCGTAAATTTCGACGATATATTTTCTAATCAATTTTGAACATAAAAGCAGGAGATTTTCTGCCCTGACTTTTGAAGTGATTTATGATCTAATATTTTTTTTTTTTTTTACTTGCAATAAAAAAAGGAATAACAAAAATGTAGTCAAGACTGAGGACCATAGGCATACCTGTTCCAACTTCCCCACCTGTATATTTCATTTTCCCGGTCATTTTGTCAATTAATTATAAGTAAGTATATACATATATAACTGCCATATAATAACTGTATTAAGGGTGTATTCGAAAAAACGCTTTTCCATCTTCAACAGCTCGAAATTTTCCGATACAATTTCAGACAAATTTTTAAAAGTAGAAACACGAAACTTGCTGAGGGGATTTTTGAAGAGACGTATAAGGTGCCGTGTGATGTCATTTTACGCCCAATTCATTATAATTTGATTTATAAACAATTATCTTCTCAGTATGACCATTTTTTTCGTTCCCAGATCTCCAGCTTCGGAAAAATCGGTTCAAAATGCCGTTTTCGATTGCTTTTTTTGCAATATTTTCTGCATTTATCAATGAATCGACAATCAAGGCACCTTGTGTACTTTCTAAATAAGACAACTTTCTAGTTTGATGCATTTGAGAGCTAAATTGAATTTAAAAATAAATCTGAAAATAAGCAGTTTGAATCGTAATACACCCTTAATTGAACTGAACTACAGCACTACTTTTTAAAAATAATTAATTAGTACAATCTAATATACACTGTTTTAAATTTTCTTTCTTCTTAACCCATCCAGAAAAGACAGCCTGATATATTTACATACGCTCCCTTACCTAAGCTTCTTAATAAAGTGACAAAAACACGTTGACATAATAACATTTGGTGGAAAAAAAGGGCTCTGTAAAAACTCGAAACATGGCATGCTATCCGCAAAACCTTTATGTAAACTCTTCCATCCGACCAATTAGCTTCAGGGATTAACTTCTCAACTTATCTGCCTCGGGCAGACGATATGGGTTTGCAAGAGGGATAAAAGAAATGGCAAAACAATAGGTGGAGGTAAGAAGTGACTAGTAAATCTCTTTGGAATTTTCAATCGAATTTCACTGGCTTCAAAAATGAAATGTAAGTTGTTAATTCTGTATATTATGCTTCGAAAAAGAAAAAAATAATAATATATTGATTTAAATTTCAGGATAAATTACATTTTATTAAATGAACATTCTTTCTGTATTTAAATTGTAACGGATGTTTCCGATTCGATTTGGAATGATGTTTTTCTTTCTTTCTTTCGTTTTCTTTTTCTTTTCTTTTTTCCTTACTTTTTAAATATATAATTGATCTTGCAGACATTGTGTGATTCACTTTTGTACAGTGTATTTTATTCATTAAAGTTGTGATTGGTTTGAAATTAAAGTATTCAGCCTTAGCATAATCTTGAACTTAAATTGCTTTTAATACGATGCATGAACTACGCAATAAAATAAATTACAATACAATAAAATATATTGCAAATATATTAATAATGCAATGAAATATATTAGTTTAAATAATTAGAAATTACTTAGGTGTTTCTCAATTATTTAAATTTTGTACTCAACAGCGAAAAAACTTTTAAGTTTTTCGATTTCATTTTTGCTCATAAGCACAACCAGCCAAATTTTAAAATACTGCAGGACTTATTATGTAAATTTTGGACTGGTTCAAGGAGAGCTGTCCACTTAAGGTTTTGAAAATATGCAATTTTTAGTGGCATTTTGGAAAAAAGGACTTTGAAATACTTCTCTTTTGCTTGATTTAGCGCTGATTATATCTTGAATTATAAACAACATCCGCTTCGTGAATTATAACCGACTGATTACTCCTCTAAATATAAACAATGATGACATATAACGTACTACCCTCCACTCCGAAAATCAACTTAAAACACCAACATTAAAACCATTCTCTAAAAAATACTTTGAACTCACAAGAAAATCGAGCATTATCAAACTCCTTGCAAGAGAAGGCCTAAAAATAACAAATTTTTGACATACTTAAATCACACTTTCAATACAGACTTAAATCACACCTCTAAGAAAAATCTAACTCAAATATTGTCATAAAAAGTTCATAAAAGATTAAGAAAATGAGACTCATGCTCAACATCTTCGGAAAGATGTGACTGAACACCTCCATTTAATTTTCAACCTCATTCTACTGCCAAAATATTTCTTCAAATTCTGAAAGCCAAAATTGTTTTCGACCGATGTCGCCAAATTTCGAGATTTTTGGCATATCGACGAGAGAGATTTGGTGATGATAAATTACTGCTTTAATATGTATGCTGAAAATTAAATGAAATTTATAATTGCTCCATGTTTTATCAGAAATCATCCATTTATATATTTTTCAAAATTTGGTAAATGTTATAAACACACGGGTTTATAAAATTTCTTTCTTACAGATTTTGATAAAAGTTAAGTAAATGCAGAGAAAATAAGTCACGCAAACATTCTTTAAAATACATTTTTATGGAAAACGATATTATCATAATAGCACATATTTCAATTATTTTCAATATGAAAAAATGGCAACAAAAAGATATAGAAATCTACTATTTTTACTTTCTTATATCGTTAGAAAAAGGTGAATTCGTGAAAACTTTCGAATTTTGTTTTTCGACGTATTTACACGTTTTAGGGGTCAGAGATTGCAAAAAACATGTTTTTACAAAATGTCTATCTGTGAGTCTGCACTGTAAAAAATAAATGTGTAAATTGGCTAATTTTACACACATATATGTGTAATTTTGTAAAATTACACACCTGTAATAAAAATTACACTTTTTTTCGGAAATTTACCTGTTTTTGTGTGTATTTAGCGTCTGAAAGTAAGTGTGTAATTTGTTATCACTTGATAAACTCAGACAAGTGTGTAATTTCCTAAAAATGCCTGAATTTACACGAATTGGAGTGTTATTCTAATTTAAGCATAATAATGTTTACTCAGAGAAGTGTGTAAATTTCTGAAATCACCCACTTGTTTTAAAATTTACACATTTCGTACAAAAAATTTCCTGTTTTTATGTGTATTTTGTTTATTAGAATGAGTACGTAAGTTTTTATCAGTTAATATACACACAGAAGTGTGTAAATGTAAAAGATTACGTGTACTTACGCGAATTGGAATGTTTTACATAATTATAAATATGTAAATTTTAAACGTATTAAAATTCTAAATGTATTAGAAGACTTTCCGACAAAATTGAAAAGTGTTTATGCATTCGTTTTGTCTGTCCATCTATCCGCGCTCTAACTCTCGTAAATATACTCGTATTGCCATGAAAATTTTAGATGTTATTGATGTTCACGTTAGCACAAACCCTACAGAAAATGAAGTTTCTATCATGATTAATTTATTTACAGGGACAGTCAAAAGTTTACCATTACATTATGGCCTATAGGAAAAAAATATTTTCGAATGAGTTTTAAAGGTGTAACACCCTGCCAAACATATTTAAATTTATATGCATTTGCAAAGTACGTTAAAATATGTATTTAAAAAAATGCAGTATAAATGATAGTTATTATTCATTTACAGGGCCACACGAAAGAATTCCATTATGCAAGAACAAAGGGGCGGGGGATTATTTGCGAGATATTTTAATAATGTTAAACGACTTCGTGTACAATAAAATTGATATGCTGATACGCTGAGTCATAATATGAAGTACATAGCATTTACAGGGAGACACAAAAGATTTCAAATAGTATATTCTATTTGAAGTACTGTGTATTATGGATGATGGTTGATGGATGGATGAAATGCATTTTTAATTATGATATGCGTTTTTAAGTTTCACTAAATATACGCATATAACATGGTGTGTATAAATTCTATAGTTTATATACAAGGTTACACAAAAGAACTCGTAAAGGTTACTGAATACGAGCGTAATTTACTAAAAGGTGGTTTTTAAATAAGTTATACATTTTTACGTTGAACCGCTCACTCAGAAATGTTTGTAGAATATAGATAAAATGATATACAGGGTCACAATTCGATGATAACTTCTGGAAATGTTATTTAAGAAGTTTTAAGAGTGTTTAGTTTAAAATAAATTTTAGGTAAATATTGGACTGTAATACAGGTACTAGGTAAACTACAGGGCTGAACAAAGGTATTCAAGTACGTTTTCATCCATTAGTACGAATTGCTAAAAAATAAATTTAACGAAAGTTTAACGTTTTCTTGCTTAACTAAATTTTCTTATATGTCTGTATGTGACATAAATTTTGCGGGCGCTCTATCTCAAGAATTAATGCACGAAATTTCACAAAACTTTTGATTCAATTAGACCTTGATATTAACTGGATCTAATTAGTTTTTTGTGTATATCACCCAACAGGTGACTCTGCTATACTGCCTTTTTCACTATTTCTACAACAGCTATATCTCAAGAACCCATCAACGGATTTTCATAAAACTTCAAATTTCGTTAGTCCTTGATATAATATGGTTTTGATTACGTTTTTGTGCAAATCGCAGAACAGGTATTACTACTAGGCGGTATTATTAATGATTATCGCAATAGCTGTATTTCAGGAACTAATGCACGAATTTTCATCAAACTTCAGATTCTGTTAGTCTTTGATATAAATTAGCATTTTTTAGTTTTTGGAGAAAATCGATGAACAGGCGGCACTGCTGTATGGCATTATTCATGATTATCGCAATAAATCTTACTCAAGAACTAATGCACGGATTTTCATCAAATTTCAAATCCAGTTCATTCCTGATATAAATTAATATTCCTTTTAGAATTTAGAGTAAATGGCTCAACAGACGGAGCTTCTATGATTGTTTTTTTTTCATGATTTCTGTGATAATTCTATCTGAAATACTAATGGATTTTCATCGAATTTCAGATTCAATTAGAACTTGAAATAAGTTATTGCAGATTAGATTTTGGTGTAAATTACCTAGCCGGTACGCTGATATGTTTCATTTTTCTAGAAGTATTAACGTGCATAAGATAGGAGAAAATCTTGGGATTGCCATATCCAACTAGTTTTCTTTATTTTCTACAGAAATACAGTACTTCAGTTGCCACTATTTCAGAAATGGTGTCAAAAATAAAACTAAACGCAGCTTTCAGACTAACTGCATTTAAAAGTACTCCCCCCCCCCTTCTCCATATGACGGTGTAAAAACTGAAAATGTCCGAGATTTAAAAGTTTAAAAAAAAATGCTGTAGATAATCATTGTTTAACCATACAATGATACATCTTATTCGTTTTACGGATGGCTTATGATTGAGTCTAACATTATTTTTTAGTGACAACACATTATTTGTGATCAAAAAGAAAAAAAAAATATGGAAGTAACACGAAAATGCAATATTTAGCCGATCAATAAAATAAAATAAAATAAATACAATAAATGTCGCTCCCGACGATATTTTTGCACTAGTGATGAAGTGATGATGCACTGAAGAAGTATCAAAAAATTGTAAACGTCGGCAACAAATATTGTAAATGAATTAGCACCTATTAAAATTTAATCCAGTTTTAACATGTTTGCAAAACTTTACATTTTATGTATCCATTAAAAATATATTAATGGGTATATTTATAATTATACAGAGTGCGAACAAATCATCGTAAAACTCACACCCTACGTAAACACTGCACTTAAGAATTTTTTACTGATAAACTCTTAATCGTCGCAGCTTTTTTCCCCATAAATTATACAGCACACATTGAGTTCAAAAACTCACCAAAATATTTTAATGAACAAGGATCTTCACCCTGTACATTTTCGCCTTTCGGGCGATTCAAAAATCCTCCACGTTGACACTTCTTTGAGCAATTTATTCAGATTGCACTAAAATAGTAGTACTTTTAATTAATTACACATTCATTTTTCCCTCCCTCCTTGGATTCAGCGATGCGAGTAATGATGTTCGCGCAACAAAAGGTTCACGGAGCCGTAATTTGCGGTTTTGTTCATTAGCGCATTTGAAACGGAATTAACCGTTCGTAATTAGCATCGGGGGCATTATGTTGAGAAAAGGGCAAGTCAGCAGCATGCACACTTTTGCAGCTTGAACTTTTCAAAATCAAAGTGACTTTAAAGCGAAAACATCACCAAAATAAGCGAAGGGAAATATCTGCTATCTTTGCTTTTTCTTAAATGTTATTTTAAAATATAGTTTTTTTTTTTTTTTTTTTTTTTTCCAAGCAGAAAAATTTTCACAATTTTGTAAGAGCACAAACATTTTTTTCCCACTCAACAATACTAAATTCTCTGACATATTTCCTAACTCATTTTTAAGCATAGAAACATGATAATTCGCAGAACTAATTATTATTGAATTGATTTGGAATCGAACAGTTTTCTCCATTTTCCGCTAAATGAACTACGTGATGTTGAGTTATGAGTGATTATTTACTCAGAACAGCATTTTTTCCTTTTCCTGTATGCTGCCGAATCTGGAAATTCGGTTTAAACCGCCTACTTTGACAGCATTTTTTAACAATATTAATTAAATGCTCCGCCTTCACTGGAAAAGAGAAAAACTGGTGTATTACACAAATACTGCATAAAATTTTTTTGATAATGTCTTACATTTGTAAAATCTAAAATAATTAAATAAATAAATAAATAATTGTCAGAAAGTAAGTACTGTTTATACTCGGATATAAGTCGAGAAATTTCCGGCTATTTTCGACAATCGATTTCTGGAGAGGTCAATACACGAGTCAATTAACAGGAGGGTAAGGGTGATCACAGATCGCACAGAGGATTTCGTTTAATATTTCTTTCGAAACAATTTATCCTGTAATTAATAAACTCAAATTGTTAATTTATACTTATTAAATTCATAAATAGATGGCACCACCAATAAATTTAATTAAAAAAATATAAAAAGAAGTTATTTATTTTAATTAAATTAAAAATGTTCAAACCAAATCTTTTTAAAATAAAATTCAAAATTTAAATTTTTCGAAAATCCGAAATTAAAGAAATTTAGCGGAAATATAAATAAAATTTTTAATTTCTAATAAGCAAAAAAAAATTGTTTAAAATTAAATTTAAAATGCTGAAAAAATATTATGAAAATAATATTACATTTCAAAAAATATTATGAATGTCAGATAAACTAAACCTAATAATATATACAGTTATACAGTTTTTGTGTACGTACTTTATGACGGAAAGACAGAGGGCAGATACGAATAGGGTTTCATTAGATGAACGAAACCTTAAAGGAGCATGAAAATAACCTTCAAACACTGCAAAATTCTGGCTTCTTATGTGTTTGAATCGCAAAATAGTATACAATAATATACAAACAATAATAATTTATCATTAAAAAAATATTTTAATGATATATTTCTACCTATTTACCACTTTTTCGAATTTTCGAATATCTCCTATCATACTGGAGTGCGTTTTTACTACATATTTTCTTCCGGCTCAAAATGTTTCTTAAGGCTCCTGTCCATGTCGTACGAAGTGCTCGCAAGCTAATGCTATTCCTATGTGAAGGTTATTTTCTATTATCTGGTTTACATTTTGACATTTTTAAATATATATATATATATTCTTTTTTTTTTTTTTTTTTTTTTTTTGCGTTGCATAGGTATATCTTAGGTACATCGCTCCATTTTTATTTTTTCGATTGTGAATGCAGATATTTTTTATAAAGTTAGTTTCACTTTCAAAACTGGTTTCGAAAGTGAAAATGCCTTTATAAAAAAATATCTGCAACCAAAATCGAAAAAGTAAAAAAGGCATGCACCTCAGCCACCCAATGCAAAAAAAAAAAAAAAAAAAAAAAAAAAAAATATTTAAAAATGTCGAAATGCAAACCACATTTTAGAAAATAACCTTCACATAGGAATAGCATTAGCTCGCGAGCGCTTTGTAGGACAGGGGCAGGAGCCTTCAGACTGTTCTGAACAAGCACAAGGCACTTTGAAACACTTACAAATTCCTTTCTAGACGGAAAAAAATATAAAATTGGAAAGCCTGATTATGGAAGCGATTTTGAATTGAACTGACCATAAACGTTATGTGGTTATTTCTAAACATAACACAAAAATACTGTTACCCTTATAAGCCATTGTTCAACTTATAAAATAATGTTTGTGTGAAATAAACCTCTTAAAAAAATTCGATCATGCATCAAATTTGTTTTGATAAACTTAAGAATATGTGTACTTTAAAACTCCATTTTGCAAAGAATTGCAAAATAAAATTAGGTGCAGGTACCTGGTTAAATATAAATGTAATAATTATAAGAACTGATATTTATAAATAACTTTTTAAATATGGTTGGTTATAACAAATTGTAATATAAGCTGTAATAAATATTTATTTTATTTTATTTTATTTTATTTTATTTTTTACTTATTTTTTTTGTAAACAGATCAAAAGAAAGATAAGTTAGAACACAGATAAACAGATTTAAAGGAATATACATTTTTTTCTCTTATTATTTTTATCTATTTATTTATTTTTGAAAAGTTCAAGAGTTCTTCGCAATTTAAACTATGAAGTGAAAATGTTCCGCATATGTGCAACTTCAGGTTTAAGTGTGTATCGCGAAATAAAAAAGTTAAATCCTCAGATATAGGCATGCGAATTTTTTAAATATTTTAAGATGTTCAAATTCTTGCGTTTCAATTATTTTTCTGAATTTTTAATTAGTTTTAGAAGAGAAGACTTTTTCATATTTTAAAACATTCAAAAATTCTTAATTAAAATAAGCGTCCCAGTTCACTTTAGTGGAATTGCTCACTTTAATTAAGTGGATCACTTAATTAAGCTAGCACAGTTTTGAAACTACTCATGAAAAAATACTTTTAATTTAGTATCTTTACTTCAAATTTGAAATCCAAATATTGTGTATTTTAAAAGTAATATTTTGTATGTATGTGTTTTAATGTGTTATTTTAAATGGAGCATACATTTTGATTTTTTTATGTAAAAAAGAAATTAAAAACTATTTTAAAACCGCAATTAACCAGTTTTGGTTTGTTTGACAATCCTACAGGCAGAGGCCGATTTACATTAAGACACGTAAGGCAATTGAAGGACTCCGTGTGTTTATGTATTCTTGAAACAGAGAATTTTTTATTAGAAAATTTCTTCTGATATTACTAATAAGACATTTCTGTAATATAATTTCTTCTAATATTACTAACTCCAATGTTACAGATTCTGATGCAATCAAAAATGTCCAAAACAAATCTTAGGTATAGAACGTGGAATGTAATTAATTTTTAACTAATAAAGTACAGAGACACAAACATACAATTTCAAAGGAAGATTTGCATTTCACCCACCCTTATAGGGGGCTCTAAAAAGACTGAAAAAGTATTTTACTTTTTAAACAAATTTAGAGCCCTCAAAATTTCGCTCTAATAAGTATTTTTAAGAAGAATAACGTTTATCGGAAGCAAATCCGCATTTGTTTGGTTGAAGGACTAAGAGAAGAAAATACATCTGTTCCAAATAATAATAATAATAATAATAATAATAATAATAATAATAATAATACATATTAAAACAGTAGGCTACTTCTTTAAGATCAATTCAAATTGGTCTTTGCGCATGTGCGAAGTTGAACTTATTAGACATTCCAGTTAGAGCAGTGTCGCCCCACAGGGGGGGGCAATTTGGCTTTCGAGTGGGTCATTTTTTTTTTTTTTTTTACTTTTTTAGCTTTTTTTTTTAAATTTCTTTAAATGGAATAACAGCTCAATTTTTATATAATAAGAATTATTTTTCAGATAAAGGGGAGGGGGGTGATCAGGGTTTTAGACATGATTTAGTGGGCCATGGCCTGAAAAAGGTTGGGAAACACTGAGTTAGAGGAAAGTCGAAGCAAGTCACGTTAGCTCAGTGGTTTAAGGCACGGCTTTATAGCTCTGAGCTTTTGTAGAGGACTAGGGTTCGATCCCAACGATCGGCAATATATATATATTTAATAATGATACATTTTACTACGAAGGGAAGTTATATGATTTTTATTCTTTTGTTGTTATTATTATTTTGATGCTTTATAATTAAATAAAATTTAACACTCAACAATGGTTTTTTAAGTAACAATTTTATTTTTAAAATATTTCAAGTAATTAAAACATAGTAATTATTAGATATAAACACCCAATTTCCAATTCAGGGCTTTAGAGATACATTTGTAAGAATAAAATTATTGAAAATCTTTACAAATGGCATTCTTTAAAAATAAATAAATAAACAACAATAAATACAACATACACAAATAAAAATTGTAAAAATGTAAAATTTAATTTAACATCTAGCAATATTTAAAAAAAAATGTATTCTAATTTTCTAAAAAATGTAAATATTTAAACATTATTTTGTCGGTAGGTAGTAGCAGCAATTTTCCACTTTGCTGTCATGTGCGTGGAAGCTTAGAAAAAGTAATCCATTTGTAAACTGTAATATACGTGAATTATATAAATAAAGAAATTTTATACATTATTTAGGCCATATATTAAATGATTTTTAACTAAATCCCCGAGAGCCGTTATGAAGTAATATCTGAATCTTTAAAATTGTGAAGCATGCTAAAATATTTTAGAAATAGTTTGGCAATTTTAACTTAAAATACACTACTGGCCATTAAAATTGCTACACCAGGAAGAAATTCAGATAACAAAATGATATTTATTGGACAAATATATTGTGATAAAAATAACAAGTGATTAAATTTTCAAGAAATTTGGGTGCATAAATCCTGAGAAATCAGTACACAGAATATCCATTTCGGGCAGTAATGAAACCACTACGCATGGACATTGAGTTAAACAGAGATTGGATGGCATTTTCAAATACAGATGTCCACGCAGCTTCAACATGATGCAACAGTTCATCAACCGTAGTGACTGGCATATGGTTATGAGCCAGTCGCTTGGCGACCATCAACCAGACGTTTTCTATTGGTGAGAGATCTAAGAAACGTGCTAGCCCGGGCAACCGCTGAACATTTTCCGTATCAAGGAAGGTCCGTACAGTTCCGGAAACATGTGGTCGGGCATTATCCTGCTGAAACGTGGGGTTTCGCAGGTCTCTAATAAAGGGTAGAGCCTCAGGTCGTAAAATATCAGAAATGTAATGTGCACTGTTAAAAGTGCCGTCAATGCGAACAAGAGATGACCGAGACGTGTATCCAATGGCACCCCATACCATCACGCCAGGTGATAGGCCAGTATGACGATGACGAATGCATGCTGCCAACGTTCATTAACCACGATGCCGCCAAACACGCATGCGACCATCATGATGTTGTAAATAGAACCTGGATTCATTTGAAAAAATGACTCCTCGCCATTCGTGCCCGCAGGATCGTCCTTGATCACACCATTGAAGGAGCTCCTGTCTATGACTTAGCGTCAAGGGAAGTCATGGTCTCAAGGGAAGTCGCAGCCATGGTCTCCGAGCTGAGAATCCATGCTACTGCAAACGTCGTCGAACTGTTCGTGTAGACACTTTTTGTCTTGCAAATGATCCCATTTCTTGACTCAGGGCTCGTGACGTAATTGCACGATCCATTACGTCCATACGGATAACATGCATGTCTTCTCGGCTGATAGTGATAGGGGGTCATTGAGATCCCATACGGCGTTTTGTATGACCGTCCTGAATTCATAGATTCCATATTCTGCTAACAGTCGTTGGATCTCGACCAATGCGAGCAGCAATACCGAGATACGATAAACCGCATCACCGGTAGACTACAATTCTACCTTTATCAAGGTCAGAAACATGCTGGTACCCATTTCTCCTTCTTACACGAGGCATCACAACAAATTTTCACCAAGCAACAATGCTCAAATGCAATTTCTGTGTGAGAAATCGGCTGAATAATTTCCTCATTTAAATGCACTGTAGGTGTCGCTACCGGCACCTGCTTTATCACAATGCGCTGAAAAGCTAATCATTTGCATATCACAGCATCTTCTTCCTGTCGTTTAAGTTTCACATCTGTAGCATGTCGCCTTAATGGTGTAGCAATTTTAATGGCCAGTGGTGTATTTAAGCTAAAGTATTTTTCATTTAATTATCTTTTAAATATATTAAACCAATCTAAATTTTTTGTTATATTTCGTATGAGCATTACAAGGAAGATATATGCTTGTGTGCATATAAGGAAAAGTATTAATTATTTTCCGATGTAAGACTTAAAATTGAACTATTTTGTGATACTCATAGTTTAATAATTAAATAATGTATGAAAAGTTATGAAAAATTCAAATAATTCAAATATATTATAAATAGTTACTTGGGAGCATGAAATTTTAAGTTTCGGGATTTAAAATGAGACTGATAAAAATAAAATTAATAAAAACTTTTCAATATGATTTTAAAAAATTAGAAAATACTAAACATTGTTATTTTTTCAAAACACTGAGAAAATTCACCAAAATAAATATCAGTTCAATTAATTTTAGTTATCCTTTTGCTAAAAAGCAAGCGCTGTTAAAATTATTAAAATTCTGCTTAAATTCTTTCAGATGATTACTTGAGTAGGTTAAACTGGCAGAACCATGAAACGCTTTGAATCTGTTGGAATCACATAGATAACATTCAAATAAATCGAGCTTTCAAAACTTTATTTACAGGTTCTAATTAATCTTTTAACATGTTTATCGTCAAATCTTGACGGGTATCATCTAGTATAAATAATAATAACAATAATAATAATAATAATAATCTTTTCTTTTTAAATTTAACCGAGATTTTTCGTTAAAAAATTAAATTTAAATGTAATGTAAATTATCATTAAAATTACGTCTTTACAAAAAATTTGTCTAAAATCCGTAAATTTTTTTTAAAGGTTTTAAAAGTATTCGATTTTAAAGTCTGTAATAGATGACTGTTATGCCTCTCTAAATGGGGGTGAGAGGTGGAAGGCGGTAATTACGGTCCTGCTGATTCACTAAGTTTTGCAATTACTAATTGTGAGCTTATCTGTATGAATCTGTGAATATCAAAATATCGATTCTAGTACCGATTTTAGAATTCAGAAATCGATACTTATTATGATAGATGCTTTTTTATACGATGTCGGTTTTAATCGATTCTCAAAATTTCGAGAATTGCCCATCACTACTCCATAATCTTATTTTCCTTATAACTAAAATCTTGTAAAAAAAGCCGAAAGTTCTACTGCTAATCAATACGAACCCGACTCGAACTAGATATTTTAAAATCCAATCTCAAAGCAAATAAACATATATATGAATATAATTTTTTAAAAGTAGTCTTACTTAAAATTATATCTCATCCAAATTCAAAGTAAATAAATATATGTATGAATACAATTTTGGAAAAATAGTCTTGCATACAATTATATCTCTAAAATCAGTTTTATTTATTTATTTATTATTTATTCATTATTACTGTTTTAGCAATGAATTTTTAAAAATGAATAAATGTAACCCATTAATATCCAAATATGTAGTTTTTACTTTCTTCTATCTTTACAAGAAGAAAGTATTGGATTCATGAAAATTTTCGACTTCCGGTTTTCGACGGATTTATACGTTTTAGAAGGTCCTGAACACGTTTTGACTATTTTTAGAAAATGTCTGTCTGTGAGTCTGTCCGTCTGTCTGTGAGTCTGTGTGTCTGTCTGTGAGTCTGTCCGTCTGTCTGTGAGTCTGTCTGTCTGTATGTGACAAAAAATTTGTGGGCGCTCTATCTCAAGAACTAATGCTCGAAATTTAATAAAATTTTATATTCAGTTAGACCTTGATATGAATTAGTGCCTATTGGTTTTTGGTGAAAATTGGCCTGCAGGTGGCGCTGCTATACTACGTTTTTCATGATTTTCAAGATTGCTATATCTCAAGAATTAATGCACAGAATTCCACCAAACTTCAGATTCTGTGACCCCTTGATATACATAGACGCTGATTAAGTTTTGGTGTAAATTGGCCAGGAGGTGGCGCTGCTATGCCACGTTTTTCATGATTTTCGTGATAGCTATATTTCAAGAACTAATGCACAGAATTTCACCAAACTTCAGATTCCGCGATACCTTGAGATACATAGCCGCTGATAAGGTTTTGGTGTGAACCGCCCTATAGGTGGCGCTGCTATGCTACATTTTGCACGATTTTTGTGATAGCTATATCTCAAGAACTAATGCAGAGAACTTCATCAAATTTTAGATTCTGTTACACTAGAATATATAACATAATTAGACGCTGATTACATTTTGGTATTAACCTTGCAATAGGTGGTGCAGCTATGCTGCATTTTGCACGATTTTTTCGATAGCTATATCTCAACAACAAACGCACAGAATTTCATCAAACTTCAGATTTTGTTACAAAATGACATATAACATAATTACACGATGATTATGTTTTGTTATAAATCCTTCAACTGATGGTGCTGCTGTGCTATATTTTACACGTTTTTTTTTAACTAGCTATATCTCAAGAACTAATGCACAGAATTTCATCAAACTTCAGATTCTTTTACACCATAACATAATTAGACGCTTTTTTACGTTTTGGCATAAATTGTCCAAGATATGGTGTTGCTGTGCTACGTTTTGCAAATTTTTTGTTATAACTATTTCTCAAGAACTAATGGACGAAATTCCATCAAATTTCAGATTCTGTTAGGTCTTAGCATAAATAGATGCTTATTAAGTTTTAGTATAAATTACCCAATATGAGGCACTACTAAGATCATTTTCTCAGAATATTAATTAAATTTTGCGTTTTAGGCTTTTCGGATACCAGAATCTCATTAGACTAGGTCAAATGTTCGAGGAAATTCGATAGTGGGTAACTTTGGGGTCACCACGTTTTTTTTTTTTTTTTTTTTTTTTTTTTTTTTTTTTTTTTTTTTAATATTAAAATGTACTTATGAGATAGAAGAAAGTTTTGGGATTGACACATCCAACTAGTTTTCATTGAAAAAATATTCAGGATTTCTGTTGGAAAATTCGGATCAATGCGAATATGATACGAAAGAGTCAAAATCCACCCGATGCATGACTGTACTTATCACTTGAATACTACATTGATTTAAACATGAGTATTCAGAAACTTATCACAGTTTGTACATTGTTGGAGTATCGTGTAAAAGTTTTCGAAACGCTGAACTCAAAAATTACATTTCTTTTAATTTTAAGCATTATATTTTCAGAGATATCGTCAGAAATGCAGCACAAAAAATACATACCACTCCCCCTCCCCCTCCCCATCTGTTTTTGAATCTTCTGAAACTAAAATTATGAAAAATTTAGAGGTTGTAGACGTTAATTTAAACCTTGCAGGAAAACTAGAGCGATTACCCTAGGTCACATAAGTTTGTGAAAAAAGTGCATTATTACGTTACACACAAAATTTGATTTTTGGACATTCACAAGGGTACTGAGGTACGCGGGATGTACATATTGTAGTAGACGTATAAAACCATTGTTGATAATGATTTCGATTTTTTTTTTTTTTTTTTTTTTTTTTAAATCGCCGATCGATATCAACTCTTAAAGACACGGGCTGTTTGGATATACATAATGACACAGGGAGAGAATACTCTATACACCATTGGGTTTTAAAGTCTACATAAGAGTTTTTCATGATTTATTTATGTAATATTGTGGCCAGTTGAAATATGAAAGCAATAAACGCCAAATTATTAAAAATAGACTAATTTAGAATTAATTACTTAAATACTATGGGATTCGCAATTAATTTGCATTAAGTGGATCTCTTATTACGCTTCACATGTTTTTAAAAAATAATTAAAATCCAATTTTGAAAAACGCGGTATGGATCAAAATGGCGTTGCATCTTTGCGACTTCTTTTTGAAGCGAGCTGAGTACAATGCCAAGTTTAAGCTTTAAGCAAGAGTTTTGTTTTACTGCCCTGTAAAAACAAAATATTATTACTATATGCTGAACTGGGATTTATGAAATGTCAAATGATGTTTAAATATGCACTATTTTAATTGTCTGTGCCGAAATAAGCTCATATAAAAACAAATTAGGATAAGGTTAAAGAAAGAGTCATACAGAATAGCAATATTTTATATTATTTAGGCTTCATATTTCTTTGAGCTTTTATGATTTACCCATTCACATTTTTCTAATACATAAATAACTACACCCAGCTCTACGTTGTATTATTTTTTGCAAAGTATTATAATTCTTTCAGAAATGATTTTTTTAATGATACATTTATTAGTTCATATATTTATTGTACGGAATCCTCTGAGTGGAAGTAATACTTTCACTTAACCGTTTATTTTTGTATTTGACCCTGTAGATAAATGATTCAAACTTTTCACTCCGTAATCTGCAGAAATCATGATTAATCATCTTAGAAATGTTTATCAATCACGTTACGCTTGACAAAATTTAATGTTATTAAAATATGCTGCAAATATTTTTTTTCTCACATAGGTCGTAACTAAACGGGAGGCTTTTGAGTGTCCTTATAAATGAATTGCTGATGCTACTCTTACTTAATTTTCAATGTCGACTATTTCCTTGCTAAAATTCACTAATATATAGGAATTATATACCAATCTGAGAATATTCGCGAAAATTAAAACATTGCAGACGGCACAAACAGAAAACCGAAGTCATAAAAACCAATGTTGAAATTGGGTAGTTTGCTGCAAATTTTGCAAAAAAGTGCAAGTTACAGGTCCAATAAGGTTTCTGTTAGAATATGAACTTCACGCCCTGCCCAAGTATAAGGACATAAAATATGCCTATATGTCAGGCCAGACTCAATCCATATTGAAGTGTGTTACTCCACGAATCAATTAGTTTATATTTCAAACACAGCGATTTTTGTAAGCAAACATATGTGTTTTACAGGAATTTCACTGTTTTGAAAACAATAACAAAATATCCATTTCATTTATGGAAAACTTCTGGCATTTTAACGGATTTGTTCTCAATAGGTCAATTATGAAAACTGTACTGTTTCCTAGAAAAACGCAATTATTACGTTAAATTTTACGGAGAATTTCTTGTATTTTTACAGATATTTTGTACAATGTATTTCTGTAAAAGTGACAAAAAGTTTCTCGGGGGCTTTTGTTTTTCGAGAGCACTCTTTAAGTTTTGTCTCCGTACAAAAAGCACAAATATCCCAAAATCTTGCTTTCACATGGATTTCGTTTAACTAGCACCGTTGTTGACAGTATTTCCGACGTGACATTTGACGCTATTGGTCGAACACAAACAAATTTTAATATATCTGTTTGGAAACAGTTACAAATTTCTTCAGTATGTTCTTAGTTTTATATAAGTTTTCAAAATGCGTCAAGGTTTTCTGAGACACTTTGTAAATTTCAAAGGCATTTTAAAGTAAAATTATATTATATTATATTTTTTTATACATCTTTAAAAGCCAATGCTATCAGAAGGAGGAAAAAAATACCGAGAAACTGATATGCTAAAATCCTTCTTACAAGGCTGTCACTAGCAGTCTGTCTTTATTGAAAGTGCCTCGGATTAGGAGCTAAAGAGGGTGTAACTTTGAGAGAGAAAAAAATTAAAGCTTTTAACACAGTATTAAAAGGTTTCTTGTAAAAAAGTACAAAAGAGTACGGAAAAATGAAGTTTTCAGATTAAGTCTAGCAGATTATAAATTCCATTTAATTGAATTTCAAGCCCCATTTTTTCTCTCTCTTTTAAATCACCTTTAAACTCCAGAACATTTGACTTTGAAATTTACCTAAAGAGTGGAGCGTATGGGAGGTCTGGTATGGAGGCCTGTGGAAGTATGAAGGATTTTCTTAAGGGGGGAGGGGGACAAGGAGAGCCACTGAACTTTACTAAAGTTTGAAATTTAGATTGAATTTTTTTAATTTTTGATTTTTTTAAAAATAATAAAATGTATTCTTCTAAAGAAAATTTGAAATCGTCAATTATTAAATGAAAGTTCAATTAAACATTTTTCTTCAAGAAGGTTTTTCTTTCGCACCCCCCCCTCCCCTCTCCGTGGAAGATTATTCTTTATTTTGCTTTTAATTTTACGTTTCTTTGCTTGAAATTTACCTTCACGAAGAAGGCAGAGGAATGCAGAACCCCGTTGACAAAAAAAAAAAAAAAAAAAAAAAAAAAAAAAAATTGCAACATTTTGATAGAATCTTTTTTTAAAAATATTTAATATTTCTCAATTGTTGCACTTTTTATTGTTTTTGTGTTGATATAGTTAAATAAATGTCTTGTATGTGAAGTTCTAGCTAGAAATTCCTAATTTGCATTATATGTGTTAAGCTTCAATGTGTTATAATTCATGTTTATATTCTTCATTAAAGAAAACAAGTAAGAAAAATCAAGCGTTAAGCATAGATTATGAAGCACTTTCCAACACTTAATGAAATCTTTAACAAAACTTTGTTATTTAGGGAAATAATAGTGTATAGCCAAATATACCCAAATATGTATTCCAGTACATTAGAACAGCCCTGTATTTCATATGTCAGTTCATATAATGTGAAAATTTAGCTTAGCAAGAAAATACCCAGTAGCTTGAAATTTTTTTTCAGCAATTCATAGAATTAGATGGAAACATACTTGGATACTTTTGTTCAGCCCTGTAGTTTACATTGTATCTTTATTACATGTCAGCATTAGGCTAAAATTTATTGTAAACTAAAACACTTTTAAAACAACTGAAATCCCATTCTCATAAATGATCATTTATAGGCGTCCATGTACCGAATTCTTTGCGTGGCCCTGTACATCCCTTTATCCATATTCTGCAAACGTTTCTCCGTAAATTGAATGCAGCTCAGCGTAAAAATACATAGCTTATTTAAGAACCACGTTTAGATAATTTACGCTCATATTCAGTAACGTTGGTGAGCTCTTTTGGGTAGCCCTGTATATCAACTATAACATTTATACACACCATATAATGTGCATATATTTAGCGAAATATAAACGCGACTATCATAATTAAAATGCATTTCATCCCTCCATCAGCCATCATCGGACACATATACGGTACTTCGGAAAGAATATACTATTTGAAATCTTTTGTATGGCCCTGTAAATGCTATGTACTTCATATTATGCAAGACAGTAGCGTATAATTTATATTAAGCTTCTGTGACATATATGAATTTTATTATACATGAAAAAGCTTAATATATTTAAAATATGTCACATAAAATTCCTCCTTTTACCATTATCTAACGGAATTCTTTTGTGTGGCTCTGTAAATGAATAATAGCTACATTTTCACCTTATATTTTATATAATGCTTATTTTAATATGTTTGACAGGGTATAACATCTTTAAAATTCCTTTGAAACGATTTTTCTCCATAGGCCGTAATGTAATAGGAAACTTTTGATTCGCCCTGTAGATAAACTAATCATAATAGAAACTTCATTTTCAATAGGGTTCGTGCTAAGGTAAACGTCAATAACGTCCTAAAATTTCATGGCAATCCGAGTATATTAACGATTTTTCCCCATAGGCCGTAATGTAATGGGAAACTTTTGATTCTCTCTGTAGATAAACTAATCATGGTAGATACTTCATTTTTAGTAGGGTTCGTGCTAGGGTAAACCTCAATAATGTCCTAAAATTCCATGGCAATCCGAGTATATTAACGATTTTTCCCCATAGGCCGTAATGGAATGGGAAACTTTTGATTCGCCCTGTAGATAAACTAATCATGGTAGATACTTCATTTTCAATAGGGTTCGTGCTAGGGTAAACCTCAATAACGTATAAAAATTTCATAGTAATCCGAGTGTATTTACGGGAGTTAGAGCGCGGACAGTCGGACAGACGGACAGACGGCCAGACAAACCGAATGCATAAGCACTTTTCAACTTTGTTGGAAAGTGCTAAAAAAGGAGCTAAGCCTGTAGATGACAGGATGTCTGTTTCAAAATTCCCCCCCCCCCCCCATAGATTTCTTTCCATAATGACTCTGAGAAGTTGAAGCAGCATCAAAAACTAGCGATAAATCGCATTTAAAATAACGATGTGGAACCCGCCGAAATTCGACGAAATAAAATCTTTAAAAAAGAACTGTTTAATTTATTTATAATAAACTTTCGAAATTAGTTACAGTAAAAAATACATCATACATTGGCAGCCTAACTTTCAAGTAAATATCTTTTAAGCTAAAATTAACAAAATACTATAAAACTCAATTATTCAAATTATTAAACGAAATAAAACCGAGATTCACTGGATTTTATAACAGACGCTTTTTTTTTCAATTTTGAGAGAAAATGGAATGATTTTGTTGCCACAATTACAAATTTGGTACTAAAAATTATTTAAAAAAAATAATATATCAAAAATAAGTTGAGATACAGCTTTCAAATTAATTGCATTTAAAAGTACATTTTTTTTCTCTATACGAGGTGTAAAAATTAAAATGTACGATGTTTAGAAGTATAAAATTTGCAGTATCGAAAATTGCAAAACCGAAATTGCAGGGGAAAGTGTTGCCATTCGCGAAATGACGTATGCGTTACGCACTACGTTTGGTCTTTATAATATAGATAAAACTGCATAAATCACTATAAAATCAAACAATTCATAGGAAGGGTTTCGAACTGGAAAATATAACAGCCCGTCGCCAGCTGTTCGACAAGGATTTGCGACCTTTGCCTTTCTTACAGGGCTGTGTTTTCAGTAGGTGATGATGACCGGCTGTTATATTTTTCAGCTTGAAACGCCTCCTGCGAATTACTTTCATTTCATGGCGATTTATATAAAGTTTTATTATTTTAATTATGTCTCATTGTATTTCAAGATATGTCTTACTATTTTCCAAAATTTAAGAGGAGGCATAACTCTTCTTTACCTTTCCTTCGTACGTTCATGGAAAGGCTGGTTTCGTTCAAAAACTTTGGGAACATTTATCAATGTTTTATCAAACATTCTTTATTTTAAAGGGGAAAAAATATAAATAAATAAAAAAAAAACATTAAACCTCTAATATTTCGAACACTTGTTATCAGATGTAAGGACATAAAAAATAGAGAAAGTAATATGTATTGAGAATAATGTACATATTCGTTCTTAAAATTGTAATTTACTAGAAATTCTTTTTTTAGCTACCATTAAAATTTGTGTTAATTTGAAATTTTAGAAGTCTATCTATGTATGATTTATGACAAGGCAAGTGATTTTATATATATTTAAAGCCATGTAAATATCGTATTTAAAAAAAAAAATTGTTTAAATACGTAAGCTTAAGGGGACTGGTGACGCAGCTTCCAGATTTCCCTCCGTAATGTAAAGTCTATGGACGTTTGAAGCATTTGTATATTTAAAATATCTTCTCAAGAAATTAATATTTTTAACTTCTATTTTTTGTATACACTTCTTAGCACGCTGAATGTAACGGTGACTGACACGGAATCTTCCATTTAAGCCGCGTCAGTTTTGTGGGGGATACATTAAATTAAAAGAAATGATGTTGTTTTAATCCTGTAATAAATAAAATTTAATCAAATTTCTAAATAAATTTACAGTATTTACTTAGACCAATATATTTCTTTTAGTTTTATATCACATTTCAGATTGTCAGTCACTGATCACAGAGTGACACTCAACATGTTAAAGGATGTCTGTTTTAATTAGCTTTAAAAAAATTTCTAAAGAATATACTTAAGGGTGTATTTCGATTCAAACTGCTTATTTTCCGATTTATTTTTAAATTCATTTTTGCTCTCATATGCATCAAACTGGCAAATTGTCTTATTTAGAAAGTACACAAGGTGCCGTGATTGTCAATTTTTTGATAAATGTAAAAAATGTTGCAAAAAAATACTGGCAAAACGGCGTTTTGGACCAAATTTTCCGAAGCGCGAGATCTGCGAACGAAAAAAAGGATCACGCTGAGAAAAAAATCGTTTATAAATCAAATTCTAATGGGTTGAGCGAAGAATGAAATCACACGGCACCTTATACGTCTCTTCAAAAATCACCCCAGCAAGTTTTATATCTTTATCTTTAAAAATGAGTCTGAAAATAAATAGGAAAATTTCGAGCTGTTGAAGGTGGAAATCTATTTTTTCGAATACACCCTTAATTTTGTGGCAAGTGTTAAAATCTTGCTTACTGTTTGTCAGCTTTTAACACATAAAATATTAAATGAAGCATAGATTATTAGAAATATGTTGAGAAATAAAAAAAGAGAGAGATCTTTTAGGAAGATTACAGAGAAAAAAGAAGCTCAAAATATTAATTTACCCAAGAAATATTTTAAATATACGAATGCATCAAACGTCTATATAGACTTAACATTACGAAGTAGAATTCCGAGGCTTAGTGACCAGTACCTTTAAGTTTTATTAAACAAGAGAGATTTTTAGAGACATTTTGGAATAAACTTTTAATTTAAAACAAACTTTTTCTTGTGATTTTTCCAGTTTCTCAGACTGTGTTCAGAATACATTAAAGTTTAGTCCTTAATTATGACATACTTCAAAAGTACGTATGTGAGCGTGTAGTTCTGGTGGAGGTATTACAAAGTCCGGTACACTGTGACAGAATTAATACTGGTATAACCCCATTACATCTAAAATATAAAAACAATTACCAACCCGATATTTCTAAATAACATAGTAAAGTTTATTTTTAAAAAATATTTTTACTCGGGTGGTAATACATAATTTTTTTCTCAAATGAATTGAAACAGCTTGAAGGGAAACTTACATAATCTTGATGAAAAGTAATAAATTATGCGTAACCGGTTTTTTTTTATGGGGGGGGGGGGGGGGGGGGCATAAAGTTATGTAGGAGAAGGTGCTGTAACTTTGATTACTTAGCAAAAAATTAATTTCTCTTAGCTTACTTGTTAAGATTAAATTCAATTTCTTAGTTTTATCGTAATCAGTATATTATCTGGTTTGTCATCTTTAATATTTTCAAGGTTCTAGTTTTACTTTTATTATGTTTAATTTCATTTTTTAAAAATAATAACACAGTGGTAAAAGATACAACACCGTGCTGTACCTTTGACATGGGTGTATGTATACCTCTGACCAGGCAATTAGTCTAGCAAAGAGCTGCGTTGAAAATAAAGTAAATTTTAAATTACAAGTTAAATTTGAAAGACATGTTTCCAATGTTTATCCATCTATGCCCTTTATTTATGAAAAGAATCAAGATATTGCTTATATCACTGGTAGAGGTATGCACGGAGCGGAATTTTGAGGCCCGGGTCTGGCCCGGGCCGGTGAAAAACTCGAAAGTTCGGCCGGAGGCCGGCCTGACCCGGCCCTCCCGTACAGAAATTAGTGAAAAGAGACCGATCTGACCCGAAACAAGTTTTACTATTTCGAAAAAATTCAGATTTATATCATATAATTAAGATTATTTTAAAGAAGGCATCTAATTTAATAATAACATTTTTTAAATCTGTTATTAATATTTCAGTGTTATTTAACAGCTTTCAAGAGAACCCGGTGCATCTTCATCTTCTCGAAGTTTCAAAATCATTCAATCATTTTAAATAAAAATTAAATACATTACTCTAGGTTAATTCAGTTAAACGAAGAAGACTAAACATACGATCGTGAATCATGAGAAGAGAGGTAAATAAATTTCTTATACTTACTTCCATCTTTAACTATTGAGCGAAAAATATTTTGGAGTACAATAAGATAAAGTCCTTCCGGCAGTATCGGGAGGAAGAGGTAGGTAGCTTTCATATATATCTTATTTATCTATTTATTTATTTTAAATTAAGTTATGTTATTCAAACGTACAAAGCTCAAATTGGTAGAACCCGATTATATAAAATTGAATACTAGTTTTTTCAATACTGAATATTAAAGGGAAATTTTAGAAATTTGTCATCCTATATTCAAGCTGGTTTTATTTTAAGCGATTTATAAGGTCGTCAAATTCCAGGATATCATGAAGTGTATGCCATTTTAAAACAACATGATTAATAAAACAAACCAATGACCTTGGCCGAAATCTTAATTCATATGCACATGCACAATGACGTCGAAATCGATTAATACATATGAGTGCTGTCGCGGGCAAATTGATTTTTTTTAAAAATGTCACCCACTTTAGAAATTCAAACTGCTATGTCTCAGGCGTTTTTTTAAGGTAAAGACAAAACAAAAAATACTCTGGAATTCATGTATTAAGATCAAACACTTCAGAAAGAACCCTTTTTAAATTTCTAATTTTTTGTTTGTACATCATTATACATTTAAATGATTTTTGACAAACTTAAATGGCCGCCATTTTGAAACAAAATGGCGGATGAAGTTGGTCAATGAACTCGGTCAAAACATTGGTATGCACTATGTACACACAAAGTTATATGCAAATCAGTTTATAAATATGCGTTTTATCGCGTGACAAATTTCAGACCTTTTCAAAATGTCAACCACATTGGAAATTGAAATTGCTATAACTCAGCCATTTTTCAAGATATAGATGAAACAAAAGATGCTCTGGAATCTTTGAATCAAGGTTAAACACACAAAAGCAAAAATTTAGCCTGATAAGGGTTAATTCAAGGGTTAATTCTGTTCGAAAAACAATTTAAGAGGGAAAACAGCCCCCCCCCATTTCCCCTTTTTATACTTAATCATTGAATCCCATAAACTAATCAGGGACATGCTTTATCATTTAAAAAATCTATATCCAAAATTCAGAGCAAATCGGAAAATTCTTAATAAAAATCCATTTATATAATTTAAGAGAAGTTATTCCCTTCTTTTATACTTAAGCATTAAACTTCCAAAACTATTCAGAGATTTGAACGAAATCTGATAATTCTGCATGAAAAACCCTTTTATATAAATTAAGGGGAGGGGCATGAGTCCCCGTTCCCCCTCTTATATGCATCGAATAAACCCCAAAAACTAATCAGGGAAACGCCTTATCAGAATATACTTATATGCAAAATTTCAAGTGCATCGGATATTTTTATCATGAGTTATCGCGTTACGCACATAAGCACGTACATACAGAACGGGCGGGCACATAAGCTCTATGCAGCAGCACTCACAGCATCACAAGCATTATGAGCTCACAGCACTATATAGCCTGTGAGCTAAAAACAAAGAAATTTTTAATGCGATAAAATATTTTTTGAAAGTTAGAAGATTTTTGTGTCGTAATTCTCTTAAAGGAAGATTCTGCTACATACAGGTTCTGTTTTACTGCATGGGGCGATTTACCAGAATTAAATAAGTAGAATTAAAAAGTTATTTAACATTTTTTCGAGACCTTTCTGTTCACAACTCTTGTAATTACCTAAACAAATAAATAAAGCTGGGAATAAATATAGTTAAAAATATTCTGAATTAAAAATAATAAGCCATCTCATAAGCTGAAAACTTCATGAAAAAAAAAGATATCGTTTCACAAGGAGAAAAAAAAAATCTCAGCATATCTTAAGAAAGAAAATTTTTTTTTAGAAGAAGTGGAAAAAAAAAGTTAATCCTTGCCTCAATACAAGACATATTTTGGTAAACGCTGCTCTGCGACCCATTAGCGACTCCGTGATTAGTTTAACAGCTTATCTCTTTCTCTGCAAAAGCACAGACCCAAATCTACGACTTAAGGAGCATGAGGCGACAGCGATAAGACAAGTTGGTAAATTTAAAAAAAATAATGAATTTCACGGGTGACAGTCCGGGTTGTTTTTCTTGCCGCTTAATTCGATGATGAAGTTGCCAGGAATCGGAGGGGGGCCATATATGTAGGAAAAAGTCTAAGTATTTAAAGATTGAAAAGATCCCACGAAATACAGATTCTGTTAAGGCTGTTTTCAAATCCAAAAGTGTAACTTTATAATATAAGTTTTTATTTATTTTTGTGCAATGCATGAAATTTGGATATGCATACGTATCTCTTGCCGCTTAATTCGACGATGAAGTTACCAGGAAATGTAGACGGGGACTATATAAGTGGAAAAAAAGGCTGAGTATTTAAAGATTAAACAGATAACATGAAATACAGATTCTGTTAAAGATGTTCGCAAATTCGAAAGGGTAACTTTATAATAAAGGTTTTAATTTATTTTTGTGCAATGCTGCATGAAATTTGGATGTGCTTACGCATTTCACAAATGCATGAAACTAGCAGGTGTTGTTGTTCAGAAACTGTTTAATCAAACTGTTTTTTCCATAAATTTGTTACGATAAACACAGGATTTCGTTATAGGCAGGTAGGATTTTTTTCATGGTATTTACTGTATTTTCATGTCCCGTTTTAGAAGTTTATATATGCTTCTCCCCAGCCCTCCCGATATTCTGTTTTTTTCAGACAACAATTAATGTGACGTCACTAAAAACAACTTTATATCTAACTATAACCTACTCGTAAATGAAGAATAGGCGTATCAGTGTAACGGTTAAATACTGGTAATCTACAGAAATTTTTTGAACTTCTAAATGTCGCATATTTTCAATTTTTACACCACCGACGTATAAGGAAATAATTGGGTAAGTGTGATTGCAGATCGCACAGAGAGTTTCGTTTAATATTTCTTTCAAAACAACTTATACTTTAAAAAATAAATCCAAATTCTTAATTTATAATTATTATACTCTTACACAGATGGTAGCATCAATAAATTTAATTTTAAAATAATTATAAAAGGAAGCCACTTATTTTAATCACTTAAAAAATTTCAAATGAAATTATTAGAATAAAATCCAAAATTCCAAGTTTTTTGAAAATCCGAAAAAAAAGGTAGCGATAATATAAATAAAATTTAAAATTTCTAAAAACGAAAAAAAAAATCAAAAAAATTTAAAATGTTGAATCATAAAATCGCAATAGTTTTCAAAATAGAAAGAAAATTGAATTCCAAAATATATTATGAACATTAGATGAACGAAATCCTAATAATATAAACTCTTAAACAGGCCAAAAATACGAAATATTTTTTATTAAATCCATTTTAATATGAAAATTTCAAATACCGGCATTGGGGTTCAAACTAAGATCCTCCTTCTTACTAGCGAGACTCTTTACCTCCAAACTATGATGTCCACACGAAAAGTGCTGAAAACAAGGCTCTCTTTTAAAATTTAAATCGCAAAAATAAACGAATGCCATTGAAAAAATTAATTTAATTAAAATTATAGATTTTTCAAAACTTTATGGTTTGTTGTGTGACACGAGTCATACAACAAATCATAAAGTCAGTACACAAAATTTATGTCATCAATACACAAAATTTGAAGTTCTGTGACGGACAGACAGACAGAGAACGGAGACGAATAGGGTTTCGTCAGATGAACGAAAACCTAAAAAGATATTTTTAAATGAAATTTGTTTGAAAACTATATCTCAATTATTTTGATATATCTAGACACACGGCAGTGTGTCAGCCAAGTTCGCAAAGTAAAAGGCGACACACCGGCCGTGGGTTATATTACCCGAACCATTTCGAGCCACTTTTGACCTCTCAATAACTTAAATTCTATTTGATCTACACACTTGCAATTTTTTGTGTCGTATAAGACCATCTTCTAATTTCCGAATCCTAAATGTTTTTTAAAAAATCTTTTACCGTTCACGAGAAATTGACGTCTGAAAACCACTGTTTTTACCACTGACTCACTGACTCCTGACTCACTGACTCCTGACTCACTGACTCACTCATAGAAATGTTTGACTACTTCCAGGTGACTTAGGAAGTTGAAATTTGGTGTGGAGGTAGGTTATTGGATCTATAAATAGGAAAAAATCAGAAATCACCATTAATTAAACATTAATGGTTGGTTAGAGGATAAATTATTGGATTACAATGGAAGTTCATGAGAATTTCACAAAATACCAGAAATAGTGCCAAGTTGGCGTCACTTTTGCCAAGTATCAGGGCTAATCTCAGAAACTATCGAACCGATTTCAAAAGTAATGGTACCAAAATGATGGTATTTGCCCCGGTTCAAACATAGACTATATCTTATGTCTGTGCCACTAACCAAAAGAGGGTTCAGAAGCGAAAAACATTCTAAAAATGTTATTTTTGTTTTACTGAAGGGCCTAGAAGCACAAAATTTGGCATGTTAATTATTTATAAGATATAAATGATCACTAATGACATTTGCTAAAAAATATCAAATTTAAATGGGTGAAAATCCGTGAAGAGCGTTCTAAAAATGTTCGAAATACCAATTTTAAAACAATCTCAGCAACCAACAAACCGATCTTAAAAGTAATGATATCAAAATGATAATGACAGTCTTTGCTCCAACATAGGATATATCTTATGTCGATTACACTAATCCAAAGGAGGTAAAAGAGCAAAAAACATTCTAAAAATGCGATGTCTGTATATTAAGGGACTGGACTGGAAATATAAAGTTTGGCATTTTAGAGTTTATGAGAATTTCGCGTAATATCAGAAATAGTGCTAAGTTGGCGACACTTTAAGCGAGTATCGGCGCTAATCTCTGAAACCACCGAACCGATTTCAAAATTAATGATACCAAAATGATGGTTTTCGACCCGGTTCAAACATAGGCTATATTTTATGCTTATAACATTAACCAAAAGAGGGTGAAGAAGCAAAAAACATTCTAAAAATGCAACTTTTGTGTTACTGAAGGACCTACAACTATAAGATTTGGCATGTTAATTATTTATAAGATATAAATGATAAGGGCATTTGATAAAGAATACGGAATTCAAAAGGGGTGAAAATGTGCGAAAAACGTTCTAAAAATGTTCTAAATTGGGATTTTTAAGCAATTTCAGCAAACAACAAACCGATCTTAAAAGTAATGATATCAAAATGATAGTGATAGTCCTTGCTCTAATATAGGCTATATCTTATGTCGATTCCACAAATCCAAAGGGGGTAAAAGAGCAAAAAGCGTTCTAAAAATGCGATGTCTGTATGTTAAGGGCTTAAAAACATAAAATTTGGCATGTTCATTAATTATAAGATATAAATGATCACTAAGAACATTTGTTAACAAATACAAAATTTAAAAGGAGTAAAAATGAGCGAAAAGCGTTCTAAAAACTTTCTAAATAGCAATATATAAGCAATCTTGGGTAGTTAGCGAACCGATTTAAAGAAAAAAAAGATGCCAAAATGATGGCGACAGTCCTTGCTCTAACAAAATTATTGGATAAATTACCAGATTACAATGGGAATCTATGGGAATTTGGCAAAATACCAGAAATAGTGCCATGTTAGCATAACGTTTGGTGCGTAATTTTTGTCGTCAATATAGCGATATTTCGCCAAGTTAGCTACAAACGTTTTTGGTCGACGAAATAATCAAGTAGTGCCCAATCACGTAAAAGAAACATCCTTATTAGTGGAATCAAAAGGAACATAAGCAGTCCTAATGTTAAATTTTTAAATTTGACTGGAAAAAACAGTGAATAAATGCAGGAAAAAGCTGAAAAATTAATTAATATTAAATAAAACAAATGTAACTAATTTAACCTATTTATTTCAAAACCTACTTATTTGACAAAAAATAATGATATCCTATCAAAAACATGAATGTGAAAAATTGTCAAGTTCGCTAAAGGTTTCGCTCATAAAAGAAGTGATTTGACAAAAAATAATGATATCCTATCAAAAACATGAATGTGAAAGAATGCCAAGTTCGTTAAATGTTTCGCTAATAAAAGAAGTGAGATATAACTGCAAACCAAGTTCTTTCGGAGCTCCTTAAATCATAACTCCTGTCATGCATAATATTATTCAATTGCTTAAAATGATTTGTTATGTTACTTGTTATTCAATAGAGCGACTTGGCAAGTTTTCAGCTACGAACTTTAATCTTTGAGTCGGAGTACAATTTAATCTAGAATCTGATTGGCAAAGATGTAGTCAATCGAGTGTTTGAATAAGTATATTGAAGTTAAGGTACTGATAAATTAAGGAAGGGATCAACTTTAATTTCTGATCAACTAAATAGAAAAAAATTGAATAAGAGAAAATTTGCTAAGTCGCTCTATTGAATAACAAGTAACATAACAAGTCATTTTAAGCAATTGAATAATATTATGCATGACAGGAGTTATGATTTAAGGAGCTCCGAAAGAACTTGGTTTGCAGTTATATCTCACTTCTTTTATTAGCGAAACATTTAACGAACTTGGCATTCTTTCACATTCATGTTTTTGATAGGATATCTTTTATTTATTTATTTTATTTTATTTTTACAGTTTTTAATGTCACGAGATGAAACCCATCGAAATTCGATGAAAGAAAATCTTTAAGAAAGAACTGTTTCATTGATTTATAATAAATCTACAAAATTAGTTACAGTAAAGAATACATCTTATATTGATCTGTCTAACTCTCAAACAAATATTATTTTAAGCTAAAATTAACAAATGGGTTACTACGAGAAATGTTACTACGTGTGGGTCTGGAATTTACAATTAGTCGCGACCATTTGAGAAAAAAAATAAAGTGTGTGTCCATGTGGCCTAAGTCAGTTCTATGGTTCTTTATCTCAGAACCTTGTTTGTACAAAACTTTATGTAAAAACACATACTAAAACTTTATTTCAAAACATACATAAAAACATATTAAAAAACACTAAAAGAATGTAAGCAGCAAGCAGGCTAGTGACGACCCCCGGAATCTTGAGGACCATCAGCCATCCGGATATGTTCAAAGTACACATCTTGAGAATAGCTAATTGTTTCTGATACTATGATCTTTCTCATTAACTTTGCATAATTGTCAGAGCATAGCCTCCGGATGACTCTATCATTCTTGGGGTCCCAAGATCCAAGGGGCCCGACCACGATCGCTTCTATACGAACTCTTTTATTGTTAGTAGCAAGTTCAGTAGCCAGACTCGCATATTTATCTTCCTTTCTTTTTCTGGCTATATCAAAAGCATTTTCACCATTTTCAAATGGGCATGTAACATCCAGTATTAATATATCATTGCCTTTCTGTAGTACTAGATCGGGCCGGCAATTTTGAGTACCAATCACTTGATCCTCACCAAGGATAGTCCACCTACCAGAAGCAGCCTTTTTAATTCGGTTGACCACAGCATTATGTCTCTTTTTATAAAGAGTGCTATGCACCATGCAGTGGTCCAATACGTGTGGTAAAGTTTCCGGTAGGGGACATTTGCGACATTTGAAATTCGTGTGACCACGGGCTTTTTTGATGGCATTGAGTTGGTAAAGCAATCCCAGCCGCGCTTTGTGGATAAAACGCCAGTCTTTAAAAGTCGTGTATTTTCCATCTCTAAAAAAGTGGCAGCTGGACTTGGCCGCGGCCACACATATGTTAGTTTTACCTTGATGAGGATGGGCCCTCAGCGACAGGGTACGCTCACTTCTAAGGTATTTCCGCATTTGTTTAAAAATGAGCTTTCTGTTTCTAAGAACTTCCTCACCAATAACTATTTCGAGGTTGCTAGCATCTTCAATACGCCATTTGGCCCCTAATCTCCTGGTGGCTTGACGTGCCCTAGACCAAGGCGACTTGTATTTATCGGAGGTCCGGGTAGAAGGTGCAGAATTCAGATAATCTTGTACATTCGAATGGCCGGTGGAGTCATATCGCCAATTAGCAGTTTCCACTAACTCATCCCAGGCCAGTTTCTGCACAGTAGTATCAGTTGAAGTTAATAATTTAAACCCCCCCGTCAATCAAGGCGATGTCACTGTCTTCAGCCGCCAACGGGATACCAAACAATCCATCATCTCTATTTCCATATAGGTATTCGTTGGCGGCATTTGACGGGAGGCCAAGGGTTTTCTTAATAAGAGGTCTTAAAGAGTCATCAATATATGACCAATCAGTTTTCGATAGTTGCTCTGTACGTTGTAGGAATTGCAAAGACGGCTAGAAAAAGGATTTTATGCAGTCGATCCTCTGCCAGGGGGTAAGCTGGGAGGTCAAAATTTTAATACCCCTCTGCCGGATATCCTCAACAGTGACCGAGTCACGAGGGAGAAAGACGCCGATGGGTTTACCCAAAAATCTAGTTGCGTCACCGTTCTCAAGATGAGGAATGTGTGACCCGGCCAAGTTGAATTTGGTATTTCTACATCCAGCAGGGGGTTTGCTGCTATAGTGGAGAGTAATACATTTTTTAGCATTAAACGTAAGTCCAATTTTGGTAGCCAGTAGGTTGATAAGGTTGAGACGGGCCTGTAGATCCCCCGCCGACCTAGCGATGAGAAGTATGTCGTCGGCGTAAGCAAAAATATAATGAAACATACTTCTAAGTTCAGGGTCCTTATCAGAGCCCTCACGCTGAATCTTCACTATGATAAAATTGATGGCCAGGATAAAGAGTACCCCGCTCAGAGGATCTCCTTGCCTGACCCCGGTGGTGGCCTCACGAGGGGTCGAGTAACCTCTAGTAGTTTTATAGGTCGTTTTCGCCCCCCCCATACACATCCCTAATAATAGCTAGAAAATCGTCCCCCGCCCCAGTAAATTTCAGAGCTTCAAATATCACCCAATGGGGCAGGGAACCAAAAGCATTCGATACATCTAGGGAGGCGAAAAACAAATCCTTTCTCTTGATCTTCGTCTTGCGTATTATCATGTCGAGTATATAATTATTCTCGAAAACCCCATCGTGAGGTAGAAAGCCCTTCTGGCATGGAGAGAGGATGTTATTATTCTCCAGCCAGAGGTAGAGACGCTTAGTGAGACAGCTGGCGTAAAGTTTGTAGATAGTATTCCCGAGAGCAATCGGGCGCCAGTTGCCAGGATCGGATTTGGGACCTTTTTTATAAATAAGAATAGTAGTAGTATTCTTCCAGGAGGATGGGACAGCTTGAAATTTAAGGCAACAGTTATACAGAGGTGTTAAGGCAATGGCTTTAGGATCAACTATTTTTAAGTGATTATAGGTCAGACCATCTGGGCCCGGGGAGGTGCTTTCACAAGCTCTGAGTTTTTTAGAAATTTCAAACTTAGTAAAAGGACTAGTATTCATTTTATCAGCAGCAGGAACATACTCATTCATGAATTCAGTATTATTAGGTTTTACATAAGTGTTACTATTATAATGATCAGCAACCTCCTCCGGGTCCAGATCGCAAAATTCGGAATCATCGTTATTGATCAATCTGAGGGCCTTTTTCCTATTCTTCCTATAAAGCTTCTGGATTTCGGTGTGGTTATTCGGATTTATTGTTTTAGGGGGGCGGGCTGCCCCATCCTCAGTTTTAGTTTTAAATTTTAGGTGTTTTTTAATTGCGAGAATAAAATCATCAGCGATACTCTGAAATTCATCGAAATTAGAGGTAGGATCGTTATATATTTCAAGAAATCTTTGGGAAAATCTGTCAATAAACGGAGGCTCTGACGGGATTGCCTCGGGAATAGCGTCACCAGCGCCACTACCACCGGGGTCGTCGTCGTCACCACCATCATCATCACTAGGATCCCCCCGTTATCATTAATACCCACATGGGGGTCAATATTTAAAGTGGTGTTGGAATCAGTAAAATTAGACGGTTCAGACACATTATCAGGTTGGCTAGAATTATCAGGTTGCGTAAGCATTTCCTTAGGAACAGTGTTACCATTTTCAGTAACTTCAGATAAACCAACATTACCATCACTATCAACAGCGGGGCACTCATTTGATGCACCTCGGGCAAATAATCCCCAAGAACGCCTAGGAATGTCATTATGAGGGTTAAACGAATTAAAAACAACAGATTCATTAAATATTTGATTATTGGGGGCCTGTATAGGGAGCTGAAAGTTAAAATCCTTTGTAGATGTTAAAACCTGATGGTTAAAAACATTAGAAGGAGCAATCACCGGGTACTTATTCATATCAGGGATAAAATCACTAATACCACTACAGTTAACATTACCATGACCCGAGGCTACATCATCCCGGCCATCGAAAGAACAAACCTGGGCAGAGTCCGACTGCTGCGGGACCTGGGATGAGCAGGGATCAAAATCAGGGTCATTAGGGTCACATAAGGTGGAGTTATTGGAAGCACAACTCTTATTACTACTGCACCTAGTGGATGATAAAATTGGATTATCAATTCCACTGCCAGTAACTAAGGTCAAAAATTCGTTGACGTCATCGTCCGTAATTTCAATAGAATTACTAGTTTCCGTATGAATTATAGAAGTTTGACTAGGAGGATCAGAGCTACTTTTCTCAACGAATCTCTTAGTTTCCTCAGTAAATTTATCGATATCATTAGTATCAACACTAGGTTTCTCTTTCCTAGCTCTCAAATCTCTATTAGTAGCAGGGACATTTCTTTCAATCTTTTTCCTAGTCTTGGTACTAGGAATGAAGGAACTATTAGACATTTTCGAAACAGATAATTTGCTCCCACCACCAGAAGAAGAGGCGACGACCCCACCAGCACCTTTCCCTCTACTGGTGATCGGCAGGGCATTCTTCAAATTATAATTATCCTGGATATTATTTTTAACATGTATCTTCTTATGATTACTCAGTCCCCTCCAGCTAGGAAAAGCAACATCACATTCGTTGCACCGGAAGGGACAACCATCATTCGTCTGTATTAACATATTCCTATTCTTTAAGCACGTGTGATTAGACGGGCACCTTCCGATCACCGTGTGACAGATACAGCACCAGTTAGTTCTACCCGTGACCTCGACCTTATGAATCTGCTTCATGTGGCGAACTAAATTGTGCACCACAGAATACTTATCATTCTTGCCAGTGTCGCTCTTGATCATTGTCTGGCACATACCAATCAAGCATTTTACTGGACATTTTATCGGCCAGGAGATCGTAAGGTGAGTTCCGTTCAATCTCGGAGGAACTAAAGTTATGTCTTCATCATCATCCTTAGCGTCATTACCATTTTCTGCACCACTGCCGCTGGGACCGGAGCCAGCCATGCTGCAGAAAATATACAGAAATAACTATTAATTAATTAAGTCAATAAAACCGTACTTGTCAATAGTACATGTAAAGGATAAAAATTTAAAAACGTGCTTGTAAAAGAGCACATGTAAAGGATAAAAAAACATGATAATGAAATATACACATATGAGATGAATATTTACATATGAAGTAATGGAGTATATACAATGATATATATTTGAATCCCATTCAATGGGCATAAACTAAAAAAGTAAGAAAGAAAATATAATTAAATAAAACGATAAAAAGCACAGTTGTATTTAATAACCTTCTGTGCGCAAGGTTAGTCAAAGAAATAAAAGCACAGTCGTATTTAATCACCTTCTGTGCACAAGGTAAGTCAATATCAAATTAGAGAAAAAACAGAGTCTCAACACTTATCGAAACAGTCAATACAGAGCTCAAGTCAAAAACACTCCAAAACCAGTAACTGATTCACTATACTAATGCTGAAAGGTAGTTCTCATTATCATCTAACGACGAATGAGACAGGTAACACTGAATACGAAGGTGTTAAAGTAAGATATTGAGGTGAAATATTAAAATAGATAATAAAAACAGACAGCAGTCTGAGAAAAGAACCATTTACAAAAAGAACTGTACAATTAAAACTATTATAAGGAATAAGAACTTATTAAAAACAGATGCAGGCCACATGGGACAAAAGCAAGCATATATATTAATTAAAATAAAATAAAAATAAACTTAAGCATATTCCAGACCCGCGTAGTACCCATCTGTTATCGAAAACATAAAATTTATTACAGCTATTAATGACATTTAAGATTTAGAAAGCACAAATTGTTTACAAAACTGACACGTACATAATATTCACTAAGAAAACAGAAAAAGTAATTAAAAGCAAATTAGAACTACTTATCATCGTAAAACAGATTAAATTGAAGGATAGTATCATAAAATCCAGTCTAAAAACAGCCATAAAAGTCCATTAAAGCATTTAAAAGTCCAAGAAAATCCAAGACATCACAAAAAGTTCAAAACGGCTGCTCAATCAGACGCGTGTCAAGGACACAGTAACCTTGAACACAAGATGGCGATGAAGAACAACGTACATAATTATAGAAAGATGGTTTTCACTTTCCGGATGTAAGACGCCCGAATTTTAAAAATATTTGTCTTTAAGCATTAAAGTTTGCGTGCTAAAAATAAACACTGTAAAATTAAAAATTTCTCATGCAATAATTTATCTTATTTTGCTTAAATCAAGAGATAAACATTATAGCAGCGTAAACCACGTAAGAGGACATAACCGAAGAATTCAAAAATTTGAAATATTCGAACTTTACCGATTCTTGAACTTTATGCCTTCATTTAGAAATTTCAGAAGTTTTAGAAATCAGGCACTGTATATATTTTTCACTTTAGAGCAATCATTCGATAGCAGTTGTAAGACAACACTTTTTGTAAACAGTGTCCCGTGCCTCTCTTCAGAAGTTTTTGTATTACAAAACTGACGCGTATATAAAATTCACTAAGAAAACAGAAAAAGTAATTAAAAGCAAATTAAAACTACTTATCATCGTAAAACAGATTAAATTGAAGGATAGTATCATAAAATCCAGTCTAAAAACAGCCATAAAAGTCCATTAAAGCATTTAAAAGTCCAAGAAAATCCAAGACATCATACATAGACCAAAATAGTCGATCTATTCAGAAAATATGTCAGAAAATATGTGCGCCATCAAAGTTTAGGATCCAAAATTTGAAATGTTTTCAACGAAAGCAACCAGCACCAGCGTTAAGTTGCGTTATTAATACCCAGCACCAGCGTTATTAATACTATAAAACTCAATTATCCAAATTATTAAATGAAATAAAACCAAAATTAACCGGACTTTATAACACGCGATATTTTTAAAATAGTAGTATAAGCAATTTCTTTTTTTTTTTTTTTTTTTTTCAATTTTAAGAGAAAATGTATTGATGCTGTTGTCACAATCACAAAATTGATACTAAACATTATAAAAAAAAATTAATATCTCAAAAATAAATTGAGACACAGCTTTCAAACAAATTGCATTTAAAAGTGCATTTTTTTCTCTAAATGACGGTGTTAAAATTTAAAATGTGCGATGTTTATAAGTGTAAAATGTGCTCTAGCGAAAATTGCAAAAGCGAAATTTCATCGGAAAGTGTTGCCATTCGCAAAATGACGTATGCGTTACGCACAGATACGTTTGGCCTTTATAATATAGATTTCTGAATTGATTAACAACAGAAGTATTCCATTTCTGTAGAAAGTAAAGGGAAAATACTATATTTACTATATGTGCCTTTTGATACTTTCTTATAACAACTAAGGGAACAAAAATGTAAATGAAATGTCTGCTTTGCCAAGAATATCGTCTGCTTTAAAAATGCATTTTACAGAATATTTGTATGACTCATTTTCTCCGCTTTTACTTGATTCCTTCACAGAGCTGAAAAAATGAAATTTTATCAATTCATGTGTTATACGATTTTCTGAATTTTGAAAAAATATAAATGAATGATTTCTGATAAATCATGGAGCTATTATATTTTTGTTGGATTTTTGTATTATTCCTAGATAGTGTCAGTAGTAGTAGGCAGTAAGCGCTCACACTGAGACCAGCTTTGGTCTTAAGGCTAGGATAAACTCTCTAAGCCCAGAGAGGATAAGTCGAGATAGTGACATCATACATATGTATACTTTTTTTAACGGTTTTAAATAAAATGTTTGAATAAAGAGTTTTGGGTCTAAGGAACAGACAGCAGATGATTTTTTGTTTTGTTTTGTCTAAAATTTTGAGGTTAAATTACGCTGACTCTTTGTTTGCGAAATTTCATATAAAAAAGTTCAAAAATAGTTTTTATTCTGTTATACTGGGTGCAGGGGAATTTGATCGACAAATTGCGATGGGTGAAAATAAGTTCTTTGGTAAGGCAATAAGAGGATGGAAAATTGAACATCAGGTCGTATCTCACTTATTTAGTCACAAGTACTAGTTAAAAAATAGTAGTGAAATTGGGTTGAAAGTAAAAATTGTAAAAATAATGAAAATATTGCAATGAAAATGTAGAAATATGCACTTCGTTTGGTGTGAAATTAGATAATATCAGAAAAATTTTAGAAAAGTAGAGTGCTCCCCTTATAGTAACCATCCGCAAATTCATCTTTGTCAATCCTACATACAGAGCCTTTTGCATTTGTTAATAATTTTGTCGCGCTTTAGGTTTTAGCAAAAAACCTGTAAGGAAAAAAAAAATGATGGATGGTTGCTCTAAAGAACAGCAAATAAACTGCTCATTTTGAGTCATTAAAATAGAAGTTCATACTTAAAATTGATACCTGTTTGCAGGCGCGGATCCACGGGGTGGGGGCGATCGCCCCCCCCCCCCAAATCAGTGTTGAATTCACATTTTTTTCGGAAGGGATTTCTCCGACTCGGTCGGAGACATTCTATTGTCCCGAAAAAAAAGCGAATTTCATTAAAATGTCCCTAAAACACGCTAATTTTGTCAAAGTGTCGCGGAAAAAGGGCGAATTTCGACAAAAGATCGCGGAAAAAGCACAAATTTTGTCAATGGTCACGCAAAAAAAGAATTTATCGACAAAGGACCGCTAAAAAACGTGAATTTTGACACAAGGTCGCTGAAAGTGCGAATTTTGTCAAAGTGTCGCGGAAAACGCTCGAATTTCGTCAAAAGATCAAGGAAAAAGTACGTATTTTGTCAAATGTCTACAAAAAAACGTTAATCTTGTCAAAGTATAGCGGAAAAAGAGCAAATTTCGTCAAAAGGTCGTGGAAAAAGCGCTTATTTTGTCAAAGGGTAGGAAAAAGGGAAGGCAAAGTATCGCGGAAAAAGTACTAATTTCGACATAGGATCGCTGAAAAAGCGCGAACTTCGACATAGGATTGCTGAAATGGCGCTAATTTTGTCAAAGTATCGCGAAAAAGCGCGAATTTCGTCAAATTGTTACGGAAAAAGCGCGAATTTCATCATAGGGTCGCGGAAAAAATGCGAATTTCGACAGAGGTTCGCGTAAAAAACGCAAACTTCGACATAGGATCGCTGAAAAAGCACTAATTTTGTCAAAGTATCGTGAAAAAGTGCGAATTTCGTCAAATGATCACTGAAGAAGTGCGAATTTCATCACAGTGTCGCGTAAAAAAACGAATTTGGACAGTGGATCGCGTAAAAAACGCGAACTTTGACAAATTATCACTGAAAAGGGGCGATTTTTGTCAAAGTGTTGCGCAAAAAGTTTGAATTTCTTCAAAGTTCCGAGGAAAGAGCACTAGTTTTTTTCAAAGGGTCGCGGAAAAAGCGCAAATTTTGACAGATGATAGCGTAAAAAACGCGAACTTCGACATAGGATAGCTGAAAAGGCGCGATTTTTGTCAAAGTGTCGTGTAAAAAGCTCGAATTTCGTCAAAAGTTCGCGGAAAGAGGGCTACTTTTTTCAAAAGGTTGCGAAAAGGGAAGGCAAAGGAACTCGGATAAAGTGCGAGTTTCGACATAGGATCGCTGGAAAAGCGCGAATTTTGTCAGAGCGGAAAAAACTTCAGTTTCGTCAAAAGCTCGAGGAAAATGAGCTACTTTTCTCAAAGGGTTGCAAAAAATTGCTAACTTTGTCAAAGTATCGCAGAAAAGAGCCAATTTCGTCAAAGGATCGCGGAAAAACCCCGAATTTTGACAAAGTATCGCGGAAAAAACGCGAAATTCGTCAAAAATGTCAAAAAATGCGAATTCCGTCAAAGAATCGCGAAAAAAGCGCGAATTTAGTTAAACGATAGCGGACAAAAACGTATTTCGTCTGAAGCTCGCGGAAAAGCATTTCATTTGATCATTCATTTAATAATAGCTGTACAAGGAATGATTTCATGAACAGAAATTATGACTATGTTGATTCTATGTTTCTTAGTATCGCCTCCCCCCAAAACGATCCTCTGGATCCGCCCCTGCCTGTTTGTAAATCCATTTTTAAATATTAATTTGTTTTGTATTTTTAGAAAGTTGATTTATCCAAGAGATTTATAATAAATAAATAAATAAATAAAAGTAAAATAAAATTACTTATTAATCCTTTGCACTTGAGAAGTGATTCTCACTGACCACTAGTGTTAAGAGCGGATCCAGCCCTCCTTTTAGAGGGGGAGGGGGTCATGGCTCCTTTTTTTGGGGGGGGGAGGGGGGATCCGTATCTTAATAAGCAATTTTTATATTGAAAATTTTCTCCATATCCAAATTAGCTTAAATTTCTGATACTTTTGGTAAGTATCATAACAAAAAAGCTGCATAAATATTCGTGAAAATATAAATATACAGGGTGTTTCGCTACCAGACCGACAAACTTTGAGGGATGATAGTAGACATGAAAACAAACATCATTAAATAGGAAACCATGGGGCGCAAACGTCTTCTGTAGGAGCTAGAGGCCATTAAAGTTTGAGGTCCAAAATTTCAAACGATGATAAAAAACAGAAAAAAGGGTCGATTCGTTTGCGGTTTTCACTAAAACATTCTTTATATCACGTTTTTCTTAGAAAAAAATTTCAAAGGTTATGCTCAAAAATTGTAATAGAGGGCGCTTTAGACTTTAGAATAACGAACAGTTACTTTTTACCGCTATTTTGTGTATGGGGTTGAAATTATTCTAAAATTTAGACTTTAACTTAAATTTTAAGCCCAAAATCAGAAACATTGGGATTAGGTAACTAGCGAAAATTTAACTGTGAACAGAGAGGGGAATTTTAAACGCTCATAAATATTGGACAAACAAATCGATTTTGTTGCAGTTTGCGTGTAAGTCATTCCCTTGGTAATTATTTTATTCAAAATGACGTACAGATTTGGTGCCCTCATTTTTTGATAGAGGGCGCTTCCGACACATCTCTGACATTTCAGTGGCATTGCTCCTGGGTGTTTTACTACCAGACCACCATACTTCTAGGAAGTGTTAGAGATACAAAGACGACTTGGAATCACATAGAAATGTAACGTTGGAAATGTATTTTTTGCAAGTTACGGTGAAAGGAAGCAGAGAAAAAAAAGTAACAGAAACAGCAGAGAAAGAGCGACACGTTAATGTGACAGAAAACAGCTTATTTATAGGTTTTACTAGAAAAGGTGTTCAAAATTACGACCAGAAGTAGTCCGGTATGCTTGACAGCAGCGTCACGTGGAATTCCTCACGCTTTGAAAGATTCCTGGCATCTCTGATAGTTTTCTGGCAGCTACAGAAATACCAGCTGCGAGGTCTTCAACTGATGGTACGGGAGTCTCATACACCCAATTTTTCATTTGACCCTAGCAAAAAAAGTCCATACATGATAGATCCGGCGATCTGGTAGGCCAATGAACCGGGCTACCACGACCTATCCATCACTGACCATATGTTACTTTGAAGTGTCGGCAAACATCATTTGTAAAATATGGAGGAGCCCTATCATGCTGTTCATTGTTCAAATACTTCATTTTGCTACCTTTGGAACCGGTTCGTAAATGATCACTTCAAAGTGATCTCTGCGCAGGCGCATTACCGTTTAGCGCCATCTACCGTCTCTGTCAAACTGGCCGGACTACTTCTGGTCGTAATTTCAAACACCTTTTCTAGTAAAACCTTTAAATAAACTGTTTTCTGTCACATGAACGTGTCGCTCTTTCTCTGCTGTTTCTGTTACTTTTTTTTCTCTGCTTCCTTTCACCGTAACTTGCAAAAAATACATTTCCAACGTTACATTTCTATGTGATTCCAAGTCGTCTTTGTATCTCTAACACTTCCTAGAAGTATTATGGCCTGGTAGTAAAACACCCAGGAGTAATGTCTTTAAAATGTCAGAGATGTGTCGGAAGCGCCCTCTATCAAAAAATGAGGGCACCAAAGCTGTACGTCATTTTGAATATATTAATTACCAAGTTAATGACTTACACGCAAATTGTAACAAAATCGATTTGTTTGTCCAACATTTATGAGCGTTTAAAATTTCCCCCTCTGTTCACAGTTTAATTTTCGCTAGTTACCCGATCCTAATGTTTCCGATTTTGGGCTTAAAATTTAAGTTAAAGTCTAAACTTTGGAATAATTTCAACCCCATGCACAAAATAACGGTAAAAAATAGTTGTTCGTTACTCTAAAGCCTAAAGCGCCCTCTATCGACAATTTTTGAACGTAACCTTTAAATTTTTTTTCTAAAAAAATCGTGATATAAAGAATGATTTTAGCAAAAACCGCAAACGAATCGATCCTTTTTTCCGTTTTTTATCATCGTTTGAAATTTCGGACCTTAATTTTTAATGGCCCCTAACTCCTACAAAAGACGTTTGCGCCCCATGGTTTCCTATTTAATAATGTTTGTCTTCGTATCTACTATCATCCCTCAAAGTTTGTCGGCCTGGTAGCGAAACACCCTGTATACATTTTATTCAGATGCAAGAAATTGAAGATTTTTCGTTTTCATATAAAATCAAACAGTCATTCAAGAAATTGAACATTTTATACAAATTTTTAGGACTTGACAGTTACAAAAAGTCATCAGGAGGAAGAAACTGACAGCCATGGCCTGAAATTCAGTTTGAAATTCTACAGTTTGCGGAGATTTTGCGAAAGATTCTTTGCCTTTATTTAAAAATGGAAAACGTTAATCAATCACATATGCTCTGAATAAATACATTTTCCATCTAAGATTAAAAAAATACTTTATGGATACGTAAGAAATTACCTACTGTGGATTTCAGTACAGCTTTAAAAGAGTCAGAAAGATTCTGATTGTTAAGCAAGGGATAAATTTGTAAAAATTCAATACATTTTTAACTTTTTAAATTTCTTTTAAAAACTTTCTTTGTTCAGAGGGGGGTCATGATCCCAATAACCTCCTCCTCGGATCCGACACTGACTAGTGTCCTGAATAAATGGGTGCTCCAAATGCTCTGGACGCTAGTATTTTAAACAAATTTTCTTCGCCTTATCTAATGGCTGAATAGTCTGTGATAAAAGAGGGCGAAATAAACTACGAGATATTAGTGGTATCTAAAGCATTTTGAGTCGCGATTTACGAGGGACTCCTGACAACACTATAGTGGTGAGTGAGAGTCACTTCTCGAGTGCAAACGGTTAAGTACAATATGAAAACTACATTAGAGCGCCAATTATCCGGACCGATCGGGATCGAGGCCGATCCAGTTAAAGTAAAATCCGGATGATTGGAAAACTTTAAAAAGCGGCCTTTTCACCTTTTTTAAGTAACTTCCCTTCACCCTTTTCCCAGGCATAGTACAGTGCGTGTCAAAAGTTTAAGCACAACAGAAAATTTCAAAATAAAATTTTATTAATGAGTGAAAGTTAATTTCCTTTTCACATAATTTACAAATTGTAGTTTTAAAAAGATAGTTAACAGATTTATGTTATAAAATTTATCATAAATAATAAAATTTATCAAAACAACAAAAATGAGTGTGTCAAAAGTTTAAGCACTGTAGTTCTTAGTCTTTAGCAGAACAAGAATAAAAAAAAAGGATTAATACTTGATTATTGCTCCTTTCTGCTGAATTCCTTTAAATATACGGTCTTCCATCGATAAAATGAGATTCTGTATTGTTTCTGGTTCAATTTTAAACCAAGCGTTCTCAATGGCATCTTTTAAATATTTAACTGAAGAATACTGCTTTCCATTTGGATAAACTGCATGAGTGAGAATATCCACATATTTTCTATAGGGTTTAAATCAGGACTAATTGTCGGCCATTTCAAAACAGACTCTTTTTTCGACCTAAGCCACGACGAAGTTGAGTTTGAGGTATGGATAGAAGCATTGTCATGTTGAAATAATCAATTTTCTCCCCTTAAAACCTCGGCAACAGGAAGCAAATGATTGACAAGTGTCTCTTGATAGTTTTCAGAGTTTTCACGACCACTGATGAATGCTAGAGATGTCTGACCATTGAAAGAAATAGCCCCTCATACCATTACATACCATTATGTTGTCGGCTAAATACACTCTTAGGTTCTTTGCGGAGATCATGCCAATATAGATGCATGCCCCATCAGGGCCATCGAGGTTCCATTTTTTTTCATCACTGAATATGACATTCAGCCACTTTTCAAAAAATGACATATGATCTTTGGCCCATTGTAATCTAGCTTCTTTATGGTGTCGTTTGAGACACGGTAATCGAGCCATTTTACGGTATTTGATGTATTTAAATTCCAAAACTCTTCTAAGAACAGTTTTTTTTTCGATATTTGTCCTTCAACTGCATGTTTTATTTGCGAAAGAGAGTAATTACCAATTGAAGACAAATTTCTGATGCGGCTATCTTCGCGCAAACTAGTCACTCACGGCCTTCCTGAACGAAATTTTCGTTTGAAATTATTACCACGAGCCAAAATTTGATAAATACCTCGTTTTGATCGTTTTAATGTACTTGCAATTTCAGAAACATACTTAGATTTTGCTCTCATACTCCATATTTTTATCACCTTCTCCTCTGAAAATTCTTTCGACTGAGGCATTTTGTACTAACTCGTAAACAACAACTAACTGCTTCTTGTACACCCAGAAATTGTTTGCGTGCGCAACAGCTTAAGTCAGATTGTAAAATTTGCATAAAAACAATTTTGTGCTTAAACTTTTGACACGGTTGTTTTTGTTCTATTCTTAAAGTCCATGGTTTGAAATAAAAATTTAAAAGTTAATTTCAATCAGTACGGTGTTAAAATAGATATTTTTAACATATATAAGACAGATATTGAAATAAAGTGAATTTTTAAAGTTTTATTTGAAAATTGCTATTGTGCTTAAACTTTGACACGCACTGTACTATCAATTGTAGTCGTGCACATTTTAGCGCATTTAGAATGGTTTATTTAGCCGTTGCTTAAAAGTTTTTTTTTTAACTTTAAAAAAAAAATTTCTAAAAAATTTGTACAAATTTGTGAAATTATTATATGCATACACTATATGAACAAACACGAACGAAGAGGAGGGGGGGGGGGATTCTTTCCGTGGGCACCAGGGGACAAGTAATTTTTCGATCACCTTCAGAGAATTTGAAGATAAAGAGGGATTTTTGCTGGAAAAACACATGCGTTAAACTCTGGATCGTTCAAAGTAAAACTTTTTATGTTTCAGCATTGGCGTAACTAGCGAATTTTTCTAGGGGGGGCCACGGCCCCATCTATTTGATAATTTTTAAACAATAATTGTAAAAACTATTATTGTTTGGAAAACAATAATAGTGTGACAATGTTGTTTTATAGTATTTGATAATTTCCAAACAATAATAGTATTAATAACTAGTCGGATGTGGCAATCTCAAAACTTTCTTTTTCTGATTTCACTTTTGCTCTCAAACGCACTAAACTGGGAAATTAACTTATTTTTAGAAACTATATTAGGTCCATGACTGCGATTTTTTGATAAATGCAGAAAATATTACAAAAAATGCAGTCAAAGTTCGTCTTTTGAACCGAATTTTCCAAAGCGGGAGATCTGGGAACGAAAAAAAGGGTCATGCTGAGATAATAATTGTCGATAAATCAAATTCTAATAAATTCAGAGAAAAATGAAGTCATACGGCATCTTATAACATATCTTTAAAAATTATCTCAGCAAGTTTCATGTTTTTACTTTTACAAATGAATCTGAAAATGTATAGGAAAATTTTGAGCTGCTGAGAGAAAAAAAACATTTCCTCGAATACATCCTTAATGCGTCAAAGTTTGCTACCTCAGTGCCAAAATTAAATGGCAATTTATAATCATTGTGAAAATTTTAAAGACATGAAATTTCTTGCATTAGCTCTTAAAATAAGACTATTGTGGAAATGTGAAAAAATGCAACATAAAAGCGCCACCTGTTGGGCGATTCATACCAAAACATAAACAGCAACAATATTTATCAAGCTATACCTGAATGTGAAATTTGGGAAAGTTCACTGATTAGTTCTTAAAATAGAGCTATGGCAGGAATTGAGAAAAATTCAGCATTGCAGCTCCACATATTGGGAGATTGACAACAAAACTAGTTCATTTCATGGATTTACTTATTCTAAAGTTTGATAAAAATTCGTGCACCTGAGAACCTGAGATAGAGCTATTGCGCAAATCGTGAAAAATGAAACATAGCTGTGGCACCTGTTGAGCAATTTACACCAAAATGCAAACAACATTGATGCATGTTGGGAACTAACTGAATCTGAAGTTTAAAGGAAATCCGTATATTAGTTATGGATATAAAGCTGTTGCGTAAATCGTAAAAAATGCACCATAGCATCGCACCTGTCGAGCGATTTGCACCAAAAACTAATCAGTATCAATCTATATCAAGAACTACCTGATTATAATTTTTAATTAAATTCCGTGCGATAGTTCTTGCTATCTCAAGAGCAAAAGTAAATCAAGTGTATGTCAATCTCCCAAAAATCGTGAAAAATTTAGCATACCAGCGCCTTCTATTGAGCGATTTTCACAGAAACGAATACAATATCAACTCATGTTAAGTACTGACTGAATCTGAAGTTTGGTTGATATCCGTGCCTTAGTTCTTTAGATATAGCTGTTGCGTTAATCTTAAAAAAAAGCAGCGTAGAAGGGCTATCTGTTGAGTGATTTGCAACAAAAACTAATCAGTATCAATTTGTATTAGGGACTACCTGAATATAAATTTTTATTACATTCCGTGCAATAGCTCTTGAAATAAAGCGTCCACAAAATTTATATCACATATAAACAGAGTCAGATTCATATATACACAAACAGACATTTTGTAAAAACTTGTTCTTACTAAAAACTAGAAATCTCTAATCCCTAAAACGGGTAAATCCGTCAAAAACCGGAATTTGAAAATTTTCACGAATCCAATATTTTCTTCCGTAAAGATAGAAAAAAGTAAAAATAGTTTTGTTAGAACTGATAATACTCAAAGGAAAGCTCACTTGTTAATACATTCCTGAAAACGTATAATTTATCAAAGAAACTAATTGGATGAAACTTTCTTCTGTCTTTAGCTGCTATCAGATTCACAAACTTTACGAGCAACAAACTTTTCAGCCGATTTTAACCCCAACTTTTTCCCGTTCAAAGAGAGAAAAAGGTTACAATTATTTGCAAAAAGTTGGAGGAATAGCAGGAAAACCAATACTACTAGTACCAGCCGTTAATATTTATCGCCTCTTCCTATCAATCGCTTTCTCTCATTCACTGAAATGCTCGATGTACGATGAAAAGTTTCGGCTAGCGGAGATTTTTTTGGAACTGCACAAAAAAGTTGGGGGACATTGCTGTTTGCTATCAGACTGGGTGTTGTGAGGATATTTCGCGAAAAGTTGGAGGAAATCAAGTGTTGACTCAAAAATCTTCCGAAATGTTGGTGAATCTAATAGTGGCTTTATACATCAAGTTTTCGATTCAAAACAGTGGCTTGGGGAGATAGAGTTGCTTATAAACAACACAGTCGCCATTTTTAAAAATAAATATATAAATTAGTTAATGAGTTATAAGCAATTTTGATCGCATGGCAACCATTTTTCCTCCTTTTTGTCGCTACCATGTCGCAAATTCGTTTCAAATCATCCACTGTGAGAATCGTCTTCTGAAAGATCTTATCAAAGAATGAAGTACATTTCTCACTTACATAGCTTTTCAATCCTGAATCTAGGAAAAAAAGTTAGCGGAAAAAATGACATAAACTAAAAAAGCGAAAAAAAAAGTGACACGGGAAAAATGTTACCGGAAAAAAAGAGTAACAAGGAATTGATTTGGGGGATTCATTGGTTAAGTATGAAAGGAGGGTGGGGGGAGGCTCTTAATTTAGGTAAATGGGTTTTTCATGCTAAATTAACTGTTTTGGTTCAACTTTTGGATATACGTTTATACTGAAAAGACGCTTGCTTCATTAGTTTTGGGAATAAACGATTACCCTACCCCCTCCGTTCTAAATAAGATGAATTGGTTTTTAAGCAGAATTATTCAACGTGTGTCAAATTTTGGATATAGGTTCTTTCTGACAAGGCTTATATATAGTATTGTGCTGTTGTGTCCTCAGTTTCTCTTTATTCACTTGGTTTATTTGTTAAGTTCATCAATAACACATTTTAGTTCCTCAAGTTCTTTATTAGAACTATAGATCAATTAATAAAAAAGTAAATAAAACGACATTACAACTACATAGGAGCCACACTCCAATATTAAATTCGCTTAGCACGTCTAAGCCACCTTACATCTATGTATTCTCTAGTACATTACCAGCACATGTCTCTTTTCCAACTACCTTCCTTCCCTCTCTACGCTCAACAATCCCACCACTCAGCTCATTGTCACTAGACCAGTGAAATCATTTTCTAGTTCCTTGAGATCAATTGCAGCTATTCTTCTCAGCTTTAGAATGAAGATACTTTCACCCCTGCATACCTTTTCACAATGGGATTTTGCTATCTATCTTCTGCCCAGATTAAAGTTGTAAATACGTTGTCGCAGTATATAATGCCTGAAGAATTTTGGGAATTTAATGTTAAAGTATAGAGGGGAGACGAGGGTTAACCTCTCTGAAATTAAATAAATGGCTTTTTACGCAGAATTATTCGATTTGCTTAAAAATTTGAATGTAGGTTCATTATGATAAGGGGTATCCCTGAATAGTTATGGGGTTCTTTTGCTAATTAAAAAGTGGGAGGAGGGGCGATTATTCCCCCCTTAAATTAGATAAATTGTTTTTATGAGCAATTATCCGATGTATTTCAAATTTTGGATATAGGTTCTTTCTCATAAAATAAAATCCCTGAATAGTTTTAAGGGTTTGTTTACATATCCTCAATAGCTATTTGCATTTAAAACTATGGTTTATGTTTCTGCATAGCATTTTTCAGTATTCTATAAATATTCTAACAAAGAAAAAGAATATCCTGTTTTTATTAAAATAATTTTTTTTATTTAAATTTGTTTTTTAATTTTTTAAGCGTTCAAACACTGAAGATCTATCAAGAACTACAGGTTTTTAAACAATTAACTTTCTAATTACTAACATAAGCTAGTAACAAAAAACTATTATTATTATTATTATTGTACTACAAATTAATGAATTCACTTGTTCATTCGTTCGTGACACATAACAGTTTGTATATTAAAATTTTCTAACATATATTTTTTAGATGTTTTATATTATATTTTGTTATGTGTAATATAGGACATTAATTATTAAAAATCCAGTTTTAAATGATGAATATTCGGCGTAAATTAAAATGACAATTACAACAAATGATTTAGCATATTACTTTTTTCACAAGTAAAAATAAATAAATAAATAAATAAATAAACCAGTTTTAAATGCAAAATGAATTGTAATAATTATAAGGAAAAAGGTAAAATGTGTTATGTTTTTTGGCATAATTGTTTTCAATTATTAAATAAATAAATTAAAAAAAATATTTGTTATTTGCGTTCAGTTGCATTCAACTCGCTTTTTTATTTTACTTGGGCATTTTTGCGGCAAACCTCTACCGAGAAATCCCCTGATCGTCAAATTCCCTAAGAGACTAGCCGCCCGCGACATGTACCGAACATCCAAAATTTGAAGCAAATCCGATAATTCTGCGTAGAAAGCCATTTTTTAAATTTAAGGTGGGTTATCCTCTGTTTCTCCCTCTATACTTAGCTATTAAATCCTTGAAACTATTCAGAGGTTCACCTTATCAGAAGAAACCTATATTTAAAATTTGAAATACATCGGATGATTCTGAATAAAAACCGATTTATCTAATTTGAGAGAAAGATAATTACCCGTCACCCCATTTAAATAAGCAAAAGAACCCCATAACTAATCAGAGATACGTCTTATCATAATGGACCTATGTCCAAAATTCCAAGCAAATCGGATAATTCTGTGTAAAAAACTATTAATTTAATTTTAAAGAGGTTTCCCCCGTCTCCTTTTTTCTTAACTATTAAACTCCCAAAACTCTTCAGGCATTATAGTATTATAGGCATTATAGTGTATAATCCTTATCAGAAAGAACCTATATCCAAAAAAAAAAAAAAAAGAAAAGAAAAAGAAAGAAATGCTGTATAATTCTGCATAAAAATCCGTTTATCTAATTTAGGCCGGATGGGATGGGGGGGGGGGTAGTAATCATCGTTGTGGTGGTTACTCCATAACCCCCCCATATATTTAATTTAATTCATTTTATTAGCCATTTTATTTCATATCACCTTCCTTTTTATTAATGTTCTCAATTTAAATTTAATTTCGGTTTCACTTATTTTCATTTCGTCGCCTGTAATGTTTTCTTTCTTACTTAGCTTTCGAATGTTCCAAGCCGGTAAAATTCTGTTTGAAATCATTCCTTCCGGTTTTAAATTTGTTCGAGAACTTTCTCGCTAGTTCTTTTGGGTGGAACTTCCGTTTATTCGGACACACCCCTAACCTATCAAATTAAATTTCACAGGTGACGTTTTTTCAAGCCGTTATGTACATGGCCACCAGCTTTGGCCTTCCTTCTTAAGATGGTTATCAATTTTATTCTTATTAGTTACATATCTTTTCATACTGTATATTGTAATTTGGCTTAGTTTTTCCTCACCCCCTCTGTTGCTAACTGCCAAATTGGCGTATTTTGCATTTACAATAACCCTTTCTCCTTTTCCCCTGGGCTCGCGGCCACCTGCGTCAGTTGCGCCGATAGACACCTGCTGTGATGGATGCAGTCGCATGAGTGAAAGTTCGGGGCAGAGGTGCTCCCCCGTTAACGAAGGATGGAACGGTTCTTTTTTTGTTATGTTGAGATTATTACGATGCTGATTTTTTTTTAAGTGCGGCAAAGAAAAAGTGCTGCCCTCAAAATTCATCTAGGAAAGTGATGTTGATTTCTGTTAAGCCAAGTCCCTCTGTGCTGCGAGGAGCAATGAAGTGGTTTAATGCATTCCTGAATGTATTCGTTTGTGCCTTCTCTTTTTGGAAATGATGTTGAGTTTTCAAGGCGGCTAGTAGCAAGGCACTTCTCACTGCAATAGCATCCCGAAAATTGTTTTGTTTGTGCATTCTCTTCTTGGATTACGGAAATTATATAAGGTCTCATTATACGTCTTCAGTTTATGCTCTCGTGTTATCTTCACAAGTGTTGTAAAAATGTCGTCACGTATTTTATAAATATTCATTCATTTTCTCATCATCTCTTCATCAACGAGTTTTCTTCTACAAATCTAATGTGCCCAATTCTTCGATAATCTTTTTATTCTCCATCCTCTGAGAAGTAGGCAGAGGTGAAGAACTGTTTTGTTTTCAAGAAATAATATTATAGTTTACATGACGTCTTGGTGAAGATTTTTCTTTCGTCAGGTGAAGAAATTTTATTTGTATAAGTCCTTTTTACTTCATTATCTGGCCCAATATATATATAATTTTTTCTTAATATTTACGGGGCGTTATAAAGAAAATATTGGCATGTATCTATACAATATGAAGTATGATGTATTTTGTTTTGAAAGTTCATATTATGAGAGGTGTTCTTTTTCAAAAAGAAATAATAATTTATTCTCCTTTTATGTCATGAAGAAAATTGTTTAATTACATGTTGTTGAGATATCTAGAATATGTTATGAAAAGAATTTTTATTGCTTGGAGATAGCAATAGTTGTGATTAACATATGTTATGAAATGGTTGTTTATCAAGTGAGAAATTAATATGTACGAGTCACCAAAAATATAAATTTGTGAAGAAATATTTATTCATGAAAAAAGCAACAAGTACTTCATGAAATAAAATATATTTTTTTTTTCTTCGAAAATTGTTCGTATATTAATTTCTTGTGCCTATTGTCTGGATTTATTTGTCATCAAAAGCCAAGGATTCAACAGGTAACTTTTTACCTTTTTAATTTTATATTTTTATAACTTTATACTTGATTTTTCTTCATCATTGGATAAAGAATATTTTTATTATTTTAAATGAAATAATGAAGAGAGTAATTAGGGTCGTTTGCAGGCCCCCATTCTCCGTGATGTGCTGTCATTATCACGATCACTTTGGCCTAATTGTGGGTAGAGGCAAATAAAAAGTGCTTTCTCCACTTTCAAATAAACATAACATTATATTTTCTTTGATACCCTGACCAAAGCGTCAGCTCAAACACAACACATTATTTCCTTTGGTGCAGTGACCAACGCTTGAACATTCTTCATTATTTTTTTTCAAGTTATTTTTCTTCATATAGTGATTAATGTTTTATATAATTATATTTTGTTGGGTAGGGTGCAGTAATCAAATACAATATTTATATTGATTCTATACTGAAATAATATTTTTTCTGGAGCAGTGCATGATATATATATAACATAATTTTTCCATATATTTTTTTTCTTGTCTTGTTATATTTTATTACAAGTAACATTTTAAAAATTACTTCCTTTCCAACGCCTAAAACCAAGAGGCAAACAAAGAGTTTTATCGGCTTGTGTTCATTTTATAGATCCATTATACCTAATTTTTCTAAATTGATTGCTCCTCTCATCGAAGTCACCAAACCTAAAAATAAGTTTTCTTGGAAATCTGAACAAGAAAACGCATTTAAAGAATTACAGGACATTTTCTTTCATAAACCTATGCTCAATCTTCCTAATTGGAATGAAACATTTTATGTTAATACAGATGCCTCAAAAACAGCAATATCGGCTGTCCTTATGCAGAAATTTGATGGTGAACTAAAACCTATCTCCTATTATTCTAAAACTCTATCTCAATCAGAAAGACACTACCCTGCCATCAAATTGGAACTTTATGCCATTTACAAAGGCATAACTGCTTTTAAATACTATATTTTTGGTCGACCCTTTATTCTACTATCTGATGCCAAACCACTTAATAATTATAAAAAAGCTACATCACCTGCTGATATTACTACTCGTTGGATGTTAGAACTGTCAGAATACTCGTACACATTCCAACATGTTCCAGGCAAAGAAAATGTCTTGGCAGATTTTCTGAGTAGAACTCCTCACATTCCTACTGAAGATCTCAATAATAATCCAGATCTTATTTCTTCACAAGAACCTCTACCTGTTGTTGATAATCAAACCGATTTACATAATGACATTCCTCACTTTCCATGTGGTTTAGTTGACAAAATCCACCATACATGTCATCTTCAAAGTGATTCTTCACTTCTAACTAAGGATAATAACCAAGATCCTTTATTAGAAATTCTTGATCACACCATCTTCTCTGAACAACAAAAGGACCCCAAAATCAAACAAATTTATGAAGATCTTAAAAATAACAAAAAATCTAAAAGTTTAAATGGCTACTATATTAATCCAAGTAATGAGTTACTTTGCTATAATGGTCATTTCTCTTCAGAAGATATCGAGCTACACAAAGCTGTTTTACCTCTATCACTTCGAGCAAAGGCCTTAAGAATTGCTCATATTACTCATACTGGAATTCATAAAACCATTGTTAATTTAAAGAAAAGATTTACCTGGAAAACCCTTGTTTCTGATACCATTAATTATGTCAACTCTTGTGAAATTTGTTTAGTAAATAAGAATCATAAAAAAAACACTGCTCCATACCTACCTGCACCACTCCCAACAGCTCCCAATCAAAAGGTCTCTATGGATTTACTCGGCCCATTGAGAAATCGTCAATATGTGTTAACAATGATAGACCATTTTTCTCGTCATTTAGAATTATATGCCTTGAATAATATCAGTGCTGAGTCAGTTACAAAGGCTTTATTGCATTATATTTCCACTCATGGAAAACCTGAATTAACTCTTACTGATCATGGTTCTCAATTTACGAGTGATATGTTTGCATATTTTAACAAAAAGCTTGGCATTAAGTTGGAACATAGTTCTGTAGCCCATCCCCAAGCTAACGGTTTAAGTGAACGTGTCAATTCTCAAATAAAATCGTCTGTGAACACAATGGCTTCACAAGGATGTGATATACCAACTGCTCTAAAAATTCACCAATCCATATATAATGCTACACCTCATCCAGCCACAAAATTCACTCCAAATCTTCTTCATTTTGGCAGAGAAATAAATGATATTTATTCCAATTATAAATCTCAAGTTTCATGGAAAATTCTCAACACTGCATATGAAATTCATAAATTGATGGATGTTATTGAAAAAATATACTATCAAGCTTACAAGAATAACGAATCATCCAGACAAAAGGTGTACCAAAAATCCAGAGAAAAATTAAAGTTTTCCAACATCAATGTTAATGACATTGTTTATGCAAAATTTCCTACTGTGTTTAACAAAAAGATACAAGGCCCATACGTGGTCAAGAAAATAATTTCTCCTGTGCTCATTCAAATTCAAGATCCCAATAATAGTCATGCTTCACCAATGTTGATTCACACTAATCGAATCTTGAAGCTTCAAAAGAGAAATGAAGCACTGCAACATCCTTCAGTTTCTTCAAAAGGTGCATCACATGATCAACCAGCTGTTGATAATGCATCCTCCACTCCTGTGAGACAGCACTCTTCTATTCAAGTTTCAAATCATGATGCAGCTTGTAATACTTCTCCTCAAATTCTTTCTTCTTCTAAATGCCAGCAAACATCTTCATGTTCCAGTAAATCGGTACTGTCACAAGCTCCTCCTGATGGCACTCATACTGGTGCTAAAAGCAAATCCACTCAATATAGAAGTTATGATCTTCGTCCTCGCAATCATAAACTACATAAAAAATAGACTAACTCTCTTTTTCCTTTTACAGGATGACTTTTGCTTTGTAATATATTCAGTCGAAGCTAGCCGTACTGATTGTCCAGCAAGAAGAATCGCTATGTAATTTTTTTTTTTTTTTTCTTTTCTCCAGGCTGCAGGCAGCTGTTATTTTTTTTTTTCATTTTATTTAAGTCTTCTTCTCCCTGGTACAACTCAACGGTCATCCTCGGGATGTATGTATGAATTTTAATAGTTTTATTAGTTACTGCATTTATCTATAAGTCATAATTTTTACAATATTTACACATAATCTCATGTATGCCATACTTTTAAATTTTATAAAGTCTTTAATTACAATAGTTGATGCAAAAAAAATTGAGAAAAAATTTGTCTTTTATATCCTTGTTATAATATTATGTCATTATTTAAAGTTATTTTTGACAAATGTGCATTCTAATAAGAAAGGTGAAATTGTAATTGATATAAGGTAAACATAAACATGAGTACTCATCAAATTATTTTCTCTATTGTGTCTGCTCTTTACAATGCATGCATGTTTTAACATTTAACCTCTTTTAAAAAAAAGAAAAAGAGAAAAGAAAATGCATGATAAACTTATTCATACTAATATTTCTTCTCTTCTTGGTGAAATATAGAAAGTGAATGACTCACAATAAGTAATATTTTTGTATACTTTTGAGTATTTATACTTTGGATCCAAAGATGTTGATTGAGGCATTCTATATATATATTTATCCAAAGATGTTTAATGAGTCATTATATATATTTATATAAAGCAAATTCTTGATTTATGACAAATGTAAAAGTGATCACTTACTTAATTTTTTTTAAAAAATGTTTGAAAATTATAAGTAAATATGTTCTAGATATCTTCTATATAGAAATTTTGACACAATTGATTTTTCTTTGTAAGTTGACATTATCAAGTCATATATAAGATTGACATATTCATATAAATTTCTTCCTTTTTCGGAATATTAAACATCTTATGTTTTATGTTTATTTTGAATGAAGTATAGTATTAAAGGTATTTATGCAATTATTGACAATTTATATTGAAAATGTTTAAGAATATTCCTTTATGAGAGTGTAAAAATTCTCTCTTTGAAAATTATTATATTCATTTTGAAGATATTTTTATTGGAAAATAATATCATGCTTTTGTTACCATTCTTTTTGCAACTTATTATTTTATTCTCTGCGAAAATGTGTTATTGAATAATACTAAAGTTATTCATTTAAGATCTATTGAAAGCGTAAAAGGCTATGTGGTGATATAAGTAAATATTTTTTTATGAGAGCATAACTAATCTCTCTGCACTAGTTATATATATATTTTTATGGTTGTTCAATTTTCAACTTACAAATCCATTTAATTTATTATGTGTTATTTGAAACCATATATGTTATATATAATTATAACATGATTCATATACAGTTATAGTATATTTCATTTTTGTGCACAACTGAGAATATAAATATACATATTATTGTGTAATCAAATATTGTGACATATGCTAAAGCATTCTACTATTGTGATACATTGTGCACAGCCTAACAAGAGACTCTTCAAAGTTATGGACTGTTTGTCTGCACATAGTCTTTAATTTTTTTTATATGATAGATACCTCTGAAGGAAACTTTATATACCTTTCATGTTAACATTTACTACAGTTGGTATATTTTCATAAGGATTACTATCATAACAGTAATTATTTTTTTTATTATTTAAATATCATGTACAACAATTATGTATATTTTTATAACTATTTCTGATATATTTATTTTGTGTAATTACTTAGTATATTTGTACATGTGTTAGAAAATATTGTCTCGATGAAAAATTGTTCATTTTGTCATCTCACCAATATTTTCTTTTGGGGGACCCTGGGTAATATGTGGTGGTTACTCCATAACCCCCCCATATATTTAATTTAATTCATTTTATTAGCCATTTTATTTCATATCACCTTCCTTTTTATTAATGTTCTCAATTTAAATTTAATTTCGGTTTCACTTATTTTCATTTCGTCGCCTGTAATGTTTTCTTTCTTACTTAGCTTTCGAATGTTCCAAGCCGGTAAAATTCTGTTTGAAATCATTCCTTCCGGTTTTAAATTTGTTCGAGAACTTTCTCGCTAGTTCTTTTGGGTGGAACTTCCGTTTATTCGGACACACCCCTAACCTATCAAATTAAATTTCACAGGTGACGTTTTTTCAAGCCGTTATGTACATGGCCACCAGCTTTGGCCTTCCTTCTTAAGATGGTTATCAATTTTATTCTTATTAGTTACATATCTTTTCATACTGTATATTGTAATTTGGCTTAGTTTTTCCTCACCCCCTCTGTTGCTAACTGCCAAATTGGCGTATTTTGCATTTACAATAACCCTTTCTCCTTTCTCCTTTTCCCCTGGGCTCGCGGCCACCTGCGTCAGTTGCGCCGATAGACACCTGCTGTGATGGATGCAGTCGCATGAGTGAAAGTTCGGGGCAGAGGTGCTCCCCCGTTAACGAAGGATGGAACGGTTCTTTTTTTGTTATGTTGAGATTATTACGATGCTGATTTTTTTTTAAGTGCGGCAAAGAAAAAGTGCTGCCCTCAAAATTCATCTAGGAAAGTGATGTTGATTTCTGTTAAGCCAAGTCCCTCTGTGCTGCGAGGAGCAATGAAGTGGTTTAATGCATTCCTGAATGTATTCGTTTGTGCCTTCTCTTTTTGGAAATGATGTTGAGTTTTCAAGGCGGCTAGTAGCAAGGCACTTCTCACTGCAATAGCATCCCGAAAATTGTTTTGTTTGTGCATTCTCTTCTTGGATTACGGAAATTATATAAGGTCTCATTATACGTCTTCAGTTTATGCTCTCGTGTTATCTTCACAAGTGTTGTAAAAATGTCGTCACGTATTTTATAAATATTCATTCATTTTCTCATCATCTCTTCATCAACGAGTTTTCTTCTACAAATCTAATGTGCCCAATTCTTCGATAATCTTTTTATTCTCCATCCTCTGAGAAGTAGGCAGAGGTGAAGAACTGTTTTGTTTTCAAGAAATAATATTATAGTTTACATGACGTCTTGGTGAAGATTTTTCTTTCGTCAGGTGAAGAAATTTTATTTGTATAAGTCCTTTTTACTTCATTATCTGGCCCAATATATATATAATTTTTTCTTAATATTTACGGGGCGTTATAAAGAAAATATTGGCATGTATCTATACAATATGAAGTATGATGTATTTTGTTTTGAAAGTTCATATTATGAGAGGTGTTCTTTTTCAAAAAGAAATAATAATTTATTCTCCTTTTATGTCATGAAGAAAATTGTTTAATTACATGTTGTTGAGATATCTAGAATATGTTATGAAAAGAATTTTTATTGCTTGGAGATAGCAATAGTTGTGATTAACATATGTTATGAAATGGTTGTTTATCAAGTGAGAAATTAATATGTACGAGTCACCAAAAATATAAATTTGTGAAGAAATATTTATTCATGAAAAAAGCAACAAGTACTTCATGAAATAAAATATATTTTTTTTTTCTTCGAAAATTGTTCGTATATTAATTTCTTGTGCCTATTGTCTGGATTTATTTGTCATCAAAAGCCAAGGATTCAACAGGTAACTTTTTACCTTTTTAATTTTATATTTTTATAACTTTATACTTGATTTTTCTTCATCATTGGATAAAGAATATTTTTATTATTTTAAATGAAATAATGAAGAGAGTAATTAGGGTCGTTTGCAGGCCCCCATTCTCCGTGATGTGCTGTCATTATCACGATCACTTTGGCCTAATTGTGGGTAGAGGCAAATAAAAAGTGCTTTCTCCACTTTCAAATAAACATAACATTATATTTTCTTTGATACCCTGACCAAAGCGTCAGCTCAAACACAACAATCGTCCAAAAATTGAACCAAAGCAGTTAATTCAGCATGAAAAACACATTTACCTAAATTAAGAGCCTCCCCCCGATCCCTTCTATATACTTAACCAATGAATCCCCAAAATCAATTCCTTGTCCCTTTTTTTCCGGTAACTTTTTTTTCAGTCATTTTTCTGCTTTTGTAGTTTATGTCACTTTTTTCCAATAACTTTTTTCCGGTCCCTTTTTTTTTTCTTTTACCCACAGCCTATTTCGTGCGTTTTTTTAAAGAGAATTAATAAAACAAGTTGGAAATTGCACATGAAGCCTAGCAAATGAGGTGCGTTCCTACGATAACGAAGTTTTAAAAATATTCAGATCTTGCTGTTATAGTAGACAGTACTTCAAATATAGTATAGTGGTAGAAATCTTTTTTTTTTTTTTTTCCTGTGTGTGCGTGCTTTTGTAAATATACATGGACATACAACTTTTGTTACACCTCAGCAACGTATACCATATTCATAAAAGTGAAATAGTTGAATATAATTAAAATACGCTCCAAACAATAAATCCTCGTATATCATTATGTGGGGGAATATTTTTGAGTGGCCGTGTAAATTAATTATAAATATTTTTTGTAGCATAGATTGTAAAGACGCATGAACTGACAGATTGAACGACGAATATAAGTGCTAGTTATTTATGTAATTACGGACGCACTTAATATTATTCAGATCTTTATGTAAAAGTACACAGTATTTCGGATACAGTATAGTAGCCAAAATCTTTTGTGTGCCCCTGTAAATACAATATGCTTTCTTTTATACAGAAAATAACTTGTAACACTCTTCAGCAACATATATCAATCTCATAAAATTTTAAATAGTTAATTACAATTAAAATGCGCACAAACAATGTTCTCCCTATACTATTATGTAATAGAATACTTTTGTCTGGCCTTGTAAATCAATATCAAATGTTCTTTGTACCACAGATTATGCAAAATGCATATTATAATATGTACTTCATAGATGCATATCAATTTTATTATGTTCGAATGAGTGTAACATCATCATTAAAATGCATTCGAAACTTTTCCCCATTGACCGTAATGTAACGGAATACCTTTGATTGTACCTGTAATTAATCTATCCATCCGATTTTCATAAAAATTGAAATGACTCGACAAAATTATGTAATAATTATATATTTTAAATTTCAAACGATTAAAATGCATTTGAAACTTCTTTCCCCTAGGACAGTAATGTAACGGAATACTTTTGATTATCTCTGTAATTGATCTATGCATCGGATTTTAATAATTATACATTTTAAATTTCAAACGATTCGGTTGCGTAGTTTTTGCGTTGTTATATGCGGACGGACGGACAAACAGACTGAACGACAACTATAGGTGCTACGTATTTACATAATTACGAACGCACCTAAAAATTGTTTGAAAGTAGTCCCTGATGATTTGAGAACAAACTTAACAAAAGGATAATATACGAAAACTGTAACGTTTAAGTTAATATCTTTCCAGAAACCTAAATATAAATGAATTATATACTTTTCAAACATACCTGGATTTAATGAATGCTTGGAAGAATTCGAAGATTTAAAAAAATGATCTCATATATCCATCTTTTTCATAATTTTCTTCTCTGAAGAGGATTTAATATCAGTCATAGCGAAACGCACAATAAAATAAAAAACACCTTAGCACTGCAGCAATTATTAACAACAGAAGCATGCGAGCATGTGTTTTTGTGTTTTTCCTGGAATTTGAGAGTTCAGCCCCGTTTCCAAAAAAAGAGGAAGAAACAATTGTAACTAATTAAGACCCCTCAATGGTGCAGTATTGAAAACCCGAGACTGTGACAGGAAATGACCATTTCTTTTAGCCTTCGGCTGATTTCCAATCGTACAAATGAATGCAGTCCTCTTTCAAAAGGAGTGACCGGTTGTCGGTTGACCGGTTTTCAACTGATACTTTTACCATGTGCTGTTGGGGATGATCGGTAAGTAAGAAATAATTGTAAAAAAGCGAGAAAAAAGACTAAATCAGAAAAATATAGACTTAAGACAAATGCAAAAAATAGCCAGTTTAGCGTCCCACTCTGAGACATGTATAATCTGTCGAAAAAATAAAATTTTTACATTCTAACATTACCACAAGTGTTTAAAATTCTAGGGGGGGCCCTGGGTTGTCTGGGGTGGGCCCGGCCCACCCGGCCCCCCCGCTAGTTACGCCTATGTGTTTCAGAAACAATTTATTTTATGACTACTCTCTTTTCATTTGTTGGCGAGTTTATTATTTCAGGATTAGGAAATGATTATATAACAGTTAATTTCTGTGGCATCCGGCCTAATTTACTCTACCGCACCTAAATAAATTTCATTTAAAAAACTTTGAAGAAGACGGGGGGGGGGTATGATTGATCCAGTTAATTTGAACAATCCGGATAATCGGCTCTCAACTGTATGAAAAATAAACTTATTTAAATAATAATTGCAAGAATAATGAAAATACTGTAATGAGAATACAACCTTATGTGCCTCATTTGGTATAAAATGTGAAAACTCTACAAAAAGTTCTGGAAAAAAATAATAAAAAGGATGCTTACGGAATTAATGATATTGTATGAACTGTGAATTGCAGTTCAAAATGTAGAGCATCAAGTGCATTACAGTTGGAACGTATAATGGAAACTTTTACCACTGTTTTATGCTATCATACTTACAAGAAAAATGAGCATGTCTGTTAAAAGTTTCACTAGAATATATTCCAGTTTTCGGAAAGTTATTCTCAGCAATCCAAGTTGAATTAGAATAGAAAACCCTGAATTGTTAATTAAAGAGGGGGGGGGGTTGACATACCATGTTTTTTCGTAACTTTTCTTTCTTCTCTTCTATATACTGTAACGTTCTGAATTTCCTCATTAGCACACTGTCAATAAAGGCAGATGTTAGCACGTGTAAATACCCTCTGACAAGTACGATACATTTGTGTATAATAAAACTTCAACTTTCCAATTATCTAAGCAATAAATTCCACTTGAAACCTCTCCAACTGACGTTATAAAAATCGTATTTCAGACCAAGAATTTAACGTTAGACAGTTTGAATATAATAAATCTACACTACTTGAGCTGTCTGATTTACCCTCTTAATGATCGGCGATTATCAAAGAAAACTGCTTTATATATATGCAGTTTCCAAGAGGCTCAAGAGAGGATTTTTGGTTTTGACTCTGAAGTGAGTCGACCTAGCTCGCCAGCCGGGGCGCATTTTTGCCCAGTAAAAAAGTGAAGTCCGTCACGGCCATCGTCTGATTGTTATAACTGTGAAAAGGCCAAAAACCCACGCACAACTGTGGAAACAGATGCGGACAGAGTACATAGTGTGCTCTTATTTGAATCTTACTTCTATATATTTTTTCCAATTCCAATTTTCTTCTGTTTTGCTGTGCTGTGTGTTGCTGTAAATAAAGCTTTGCCAAAAGTCATCCTGGATTTATTTCAATACGTCACAGCAAGTTGAATTGGTGTCAGCAGTTGGATAAAATTTTAATCAGAAGAAATAGTGATTGAATTTTCTTAGCGGAAGAAGATAAGCAGAGTTTCATTTCATCTTTCCGAAAAAACGGAGGACTCCCTGATCCTTTGTAGAGAAACGGACGACTGAAATTTCCCTGGATTACGTCGTTCTTCGCAGGTGGGATGAAACGGTTTTCTGACCCTCGACCCTTGTCAGCTGATAAAAAGAAGAAGAAGAGCTATTTTGTTGTGACCTACTTTCGGGAAAGAAAATAGTGAAATAGTGTGTTTCAGTGTCATGTTTTGTGTTTGTGCACTATTCTCCTTTAGTGCTTAGTGAGACTTCTTGAGTGATATTGTGATTTTTCCGTTCGTTTGTGGATTAAACAATTGCAGAGCTTCAAATGGGGTAAGTCATTCCATTTCAAAAGGTTCTTGAGTAAAAAATTTTATATATATGTAAAGGGGAAAAATATTTATAGAAGAAATTTTTTTTGCTGTAAATGTTAAACTCAAAAATTGTACAAGTACACATAAGGGAAGCATTTTTTTTATATATGTATGTGTGTAAAAGATGGTTTTTTTCCCTCTAATTTTTATGTATGTAAAATTTAAAATTTGTTTTTAGTTATTTTAATAGTTAAAATTTGTCTATATGTAAAAGAAAAATTTCTATAGATATAAATATTCAAAAAAACATAGTAAGATATAGAAAAAAAATTTTTTTTGATATCTTTTGGAAGTCTTGATAAAAGAATCAGCATTAAATGTGTACATTTTGATTTTTATATGTAAATTTCTGTTAAAAATTATAAGTAGAATAAGGTAAAAGTTTTATTAAAATGGCGTACTTAGGCAAAGGTAAGAAAGATGATGTAATTAAATTAATCGACGAACTGGAAATACCTAGACTGGGCACCGAAACTAGGACTCAATTAAAGAATTTAATTGTGAATTCAGATGATTACGATGAAGATTTTGTATCCGAGATATATGACAATATTTTAAGAGAAAGTCAGGAAGCGGCTGAGAGAAAAGAACATGAAATAGCTAGACAAAGAAATTTAGAGCGCGAAGAATTATTAAGAAAAGAAAATGCCGAACGTGAATGTAAAAAAATGGAACAAGAACGAGAGTTGAGACAGAAAGAGTTAGAATTAAATTTTGAATTAGAAAAATTAAAATTAGAGAAAGGAATCCCCGCATCGGGATCAAATTCAAATGACATTAATTCGCGTCCTTCAGAATTAAATTTGAAAAAACTAATACCCGAATTCGACCCCGAAAAAACAGATATCAGTTTGTATTTGGTTCTGTTTGAACGACAAGTTAAAAGAGCTAAAATTAATAAAGAAAACTGGGTGTACCACTTAATTAGTTTATTGCCAATTGATATTGTAATGATTATAGCAAGAGAAGCCGAAGATTTAGCGGAGAATTATGATCACATTAAATCAGTTCTTTTAAAACGTTATAAATTAAATGCAGAATCATTTAAAGTTAAGTTCTTACAGCACGTCAAACGTCCGAGCGATACATGGAAGGATTTCGGTTTCGAGTTACGAAACTATTTGCAGGAATGGCTTGCAGGTTTGGAAATAAATTCGTTTGAGCAACTCACCGATCTTTTAATCGCAGACCAAATCAAAAAACGCGCTAAGCCAGAGATGAGAGAACACTTCTTAGATAAGTGGCCGTTAATTAAAAGTGAGGCCGAAATTACCGAACTACTTGATGGTTTTGATAGCATTCGAGCGTCGACGCCGAAGAATAGAGATAATAAGCATGAAAAAGCTCGTATGCAAATTGATGATAAATTTAGAGGAAGTAAACCCCGATATACTCCCTCCTTTGGCGTTACTAACACACAGGCGGATATAAATAGAGACAGGGCATTCGAAAGGAGAGTTAAATTAAAATGTTTTATTTGCAATTCGGAAAACCATCTAAAAAGTTCGTGTCCAAAATTGCAGAAAAAACCACCTTCAGGGTCAGTAAACAACCTCCAGGAAAAAAAAGGAGAAGATTTGTTAGAAACATATACTTTTCAGGGAATGGACATAAAATAGAAATCTTAAGAGATTCCGGAGCCACGTTGGATTTAGTTTGCCGGAAATACATAAATCCAAATGATTTTTGCGGTGAGCAAATATGGATTAAGCAACCCTTAAGCTTGGAGTTAGTTTGTCTACCGTTAGCAGTTGTAGAAATATCGGGAGATTTTGGTAAATTACGGACAAAGGCGGCCGTGTGTGGAAACCACTTGAACCAAAATCGATATTTGCTAGGGAACAAAACGGCAGAATTGATTAAAAAAAAACGGGGTATGAGTTTTTTTCGGTGGGTCAGATGAATGCCGTACAAACGAGAGCGCGTGCAAAGCGCATGGAGAAAGTTGTCGAAAGGGATCGGCAGGAAAAACTTGAAACGAAAGTTTCAGAAGGGTTGAATCGAGAGTCGAAGGATGAAGCAGGGATTTTAGTTCCGACGGTAGAAGAGGAACCGATAGAAATTCCCGCTTTAGAGGCCGGAGCGCCAGAGTTAGAGTTATTGAAGATAGATAAACAAGGTTTTATCGATGCACAACGAAAGTGCGCGGAAGTAAGAGAATTGCGGAGCCGTTTGGATAAACCAAACGCGGAAAATGCAAATCGTGTATATTCGATTAAAGATGATTTGCTAGTGAAAAATCGCGAGGATCGATTTGGAAATGTGACGAGATTGCTGGTAATTCCAAAGCCGTTAAGGGAGGCGGTAAAATCGTTGTGTCACGAAGGGACGTCGGCACATTTGGGTTGTACTAAGTCCAAGGATAAGTTAAATAGATATTTCTTCTGGCCAAATTGCAATAAGGAGATGGAAGATTTTGTACGTTCTTGCGATTTCTGTCAGAAAGCAGGGCGGCCAAATAAAAAAAAGAAAGCCCCCTTAAAATTAGTACCAGTGATTCAGGAGGTGTTTTCCAAGTTAAACATTGACGCTTGCGGTCCGTTACCTCTGACCACAAATGGGAACCGTTACATTTTAACAGCGATGTGTATGGCATCGAAATATCCTGAGGCAATACCCTTAACAGATTTAAGTTCTGTGAAAGTAACTGAGGCATTATTAGACATTTTTTGTCGCATAGGTTTTCCTTCTGAGTTACAGTGTGATCAGGGAAAATCGTTTACCTCAGCATTAACTACAGAATTTCTAGAGAAATTCGGCATAAAGGTAAGCCATAGTTCTGTTCACCATCCACAAAGTAATCCTGTCGAACGATTCCATAGAACTCTGAAACGGCTTATGAGAGCGTTATGTTTAGAGTCCGGAGCGGACTGGGATAAGCATTTGCCAGCGATACTGTTAGCACTCAGAACTGTAACACATGAGAGTATGGGATACACTCCATCAGAATTAATGTACGGAAAAAATTTACGCACACCAGAAACATTAATTGCGGAAAAATGGCTGGAGCCACCTCTAGAAAACGATTTAGTTACGGAACATGTGTTCAATTTAATTAACAGGTTAAAGCGATGTCGTGAGATAGCAGTTACGCGAATGGAAGATTTACAAGTCAAACGAAAGAATTGGTACGACAAAAATGCTATCAAACGAGAATTTAAAGAGGGTGATTTAGTTTTAGTCTTGGCGACATCGAGACCAAATAAATTATCAGTTCAATGGATTGGTCCTGGGACAGTAAAAAGTAAAATTTCGGAAACAAACTATATTGTCGAAATACCGGGAAAAAAAGAAAAGACCCAAATATATCACGTAAATATGTTAAAACTATATTATACGCGACCGGAGCATGTGAATCTACTAGACTTCGAGATTTATCCTAAATCATTGGAAGACCAAGACTTAGATATTCCGTATCTAGAGAATGGTCCTATGGTATATGATTTTGAGGAAATAATTCGTACCAGTGATTTAGAAAATCTATTGAGCAAAAGTCAGATAAATCAATTGCATGAGGTGTTAAATAGATTTTCAAACTGCTTTTCTAACAACCCTGGTCTTACAGACTTAGTTGAGCACGATATCATTCTTGATAGCGATACTCCGATTAGGTCAAAACCGTATAGATTCTCTCAAAGACAGACTGATATTTTAAAAGATGAAATCCAGAAAATGTTAAAGTTAGGTATTATAGAGGTAGGAGAGTCAGACTACACTTCTCCGATGATATTGGTAGAAACTCCCGGAAAAGATCCCGGCCATGCGTTGATTATCGTCGCTTAAATAGGATCATTAGAACCGAATATTTTCCTCTTCCGAATATCGAAGAAAGAGTTGAGAAAGTATCATCTGCTAAATTTATAACGGTCTTAGATCTAGCTAAGGGGTACTGGCAAATCCCTTTAAGTCCAAGAGCCCAACGGTATGCTGCTTTCTGTACAACCTTTGGTACTTTTAAATGTTTAAGAATGAGTTTCGGTTTAAAAAATGCTCCCTATTTCTTTAGCAAACTCATGTCCGAGTTACTGAGAGAATTCAAGGAATTTGCTGTTCCATACTTAGACGATGTTGCTATATTTTCAAATACTTGGGTAGACCATTTACAACATATAAGTTTGGTTTTGGAGAGAATTGAAAAGGCAAATTTGAAAATAAAACTTTCAAAGTGCAAGTTTGCGCAAAACCATGTCAAGTATTTGGGGCATATTGTAGGAACCGGTACAAGATCACCCGCGGAAGCAAAAGTAGAAAGTGTTAAAAACTTTCCGACCCCTAAAACGAAAACGCAGATACGCGCTTTCTTAGGTTTAGCCGGATATTATAGCAGGTATATCCAAAACTATTCGGTAATAGCTGCGCCTTTAACGGACGCGCTAAAAGGGAAAACAAAAAAGGGCGAAATCACTTGGACAGCTGAATGCGAAGAAGCATTCCGCAGGTTAAAAAAGAGTTTAACAGATACGCCGGTTTTGCATGCACCGAACTTTAAAAAAGAATTTTTTGTTCAAACGGACGCTTCAAACCGAGGCATGGGAGTTGTATTAAGTCAAGAGGATGATAGAACAGGTAAAGAACATCCAGTTCTTTATTTAAGCAAAAAGTTCTCAGAAGCGGAAAAACGGTACAGTACTACCGAACGCGAATGTCTGAGTATAATCTTTGCAATAAAGAAATTGCATTACTATTTGGACGGTAGGAAGTTCAAAGTATTTACAGATCACAATCCCTTACGCTGGTTGAGATCAAATGCTAGTTCTAATCCTAGGCTTATGAGATGGGCTTTAGCCTTACAACCCTACGAGTTTGAAATAATTCATAGAGCTGGCAAAAACAACAAAAATGCGGATGGTTTGAGTAGAGCAGAAATGCTAGAGAAAAAAAGAGTAAAAATCTTTTTATATCGAACATTTTTATATTGATATTCTATTATTTTGTACAGTATTGTTTAAGAAATTATGCAACTATAATATGTGTTTGTGTTTTTATTTTTGAAGTAGCAAAATTAGAAATGTTTGCAATTGCATAAAATCTTTCCATAAGAAAGTTCAGGTTGTTTATATTGAAATATAAATGTAAAACATGTGTATATTGTACTTAAATTGTGAACTTTCCTTATGGGTACTTGTGTTCATTATATTTAAAGGTTTTCTTTCAAAATTTAAAGTTAAATTTTAAATTGGGTTAAGGCTGTTTGCCAGCAAATGCAGATTAACTCAAGATCTTTTTGTTTGTTGACTAACCCTTTATATATGAATTTTTCCCTTAAGAAAAATTCTTGCTAAGAGGGGAGGACTGTAACGTTCTGAATTTCCTCATTAGCACACTGTCAATAAAGGCAGATGTTAGCACGTGTAAATACCCTCTGACAAGTACGATACATTTGTGTATAATAAAACTTCAACTTTCCAATTATCTAAGCAATAAATTCCACTTGAAACCTCTCCAACTGACGTTATAAAAATTGTATTTCAGACCAAGAATTTAACGTTAGACAGTTTGAATATAATAAATCTACACTACTTGAGCTGTCTGATTTACCCTCTTAATGATCGGCGATTATCAAAGAAAACTGCTTTATATATATGCAGTTTCCAAGAGGCTCAAGAGAGGATTTTTGGTTTTGACTCTGAAGTGAGTCGACCTAGCTCGCCAGCCGGGGCGCATTTTTGCCCAGTAAAAAAGTGAAGTCCGTCACGGCCATCGTCTGATTGTTATAACTGTGAAAAGGCCAAAAACCCACGCGCAACTGTGGAAACAGCTGCAGACAGAGTACATAGTGTGCTCTTATTTGAATCTTACTTCTATATATTTTTTCCAATTCCAATTTTCTTCTGTTTTGCTGTGCTGTGTGTTGCTGTAAATAAAGCTTTGCCAAAAGTCATCCTGGATTTATTTCAATACGTCACAATACCTATTTCAACTAAGCATAGACCAAAACGGGTATTTAAGGTTGAAACTGAAACAGAATTTGAGTGACCTTCCTATTTTCGGAAGAAAACGAAAACTAAAGTGTCCAAAAATTTTAAAGCAATTAAATTTATTAAAATAATTATTACGTATATAAATATGGATAATAATCAATTAATTATATGTATTTATTAAGCGTGCATAATTATTAATTAATTAAACTTATTTATTAATTATACATAATTATTATTAATTATATGTGTAATCCAAGTTGGCTCTCTGTGCCTTAGACGATTTTTTTTTCATATAAAATAAAACATAACTAATTCATCAACGACACAGAAAATTTTTCTAACAATACTAATTTTGTTTGATTAAAAAATATTTTAGTTTTTAGGTATTTACAACTCGTCTATGTTTTATAATGATTTTTGTAAATGATCATTTCTTACATAGAAATTTCTCAAAGAGTATTCGAAAAACTTCTGTGGTTTCAAATTGAAATTTTTTTATTATTCTTATATCTGCAGATTTTAATGAGCACATGAAAAAGTTTAATTATACATGCATTGCTTGCTTTATAACTTGTATTCACGTTTATAGTCAGTCATGACTGATAATTATTAACAACGAATTTCGTTTCGCCGAAAATTCATTTTCTACAAAACTCAGATTTTGGGTCGAAAACGAATACGAAACCGAATTTCCGGTCACCTTTAATTATAACACTTCTTAATTTGTCGGCCGAGTCAGGCTTCATCCTGTGTAACAAGGAAAAATATACTTCACATCGTAGAAAATCTCCCATAATTTTATAAATCATATATATTATAAAGCAGAAATTCTGAAACTTCCAAACGAGTGTTTTCAAAAACTACCCGATGGATTTTTTTGCAGATTATATCATTCGATAGGAAATATTTTTGCGGAGGTTTATGATACAAATATACAGGGATAACTCTGATTTTTCGTACTAAATTTCGTATTTTTCGGTTATTTTTGACGGAAGGGTTGCAACAACTAATTTTTTGGCGATAATTATATTTCAAAAAAGAAATGAAATGGAAAATAATATAAACATTTCGATAAAAAACCTGTTAGTTCATTGATTTAAAATAAAAAATGATAAAAAGAAAAAATCCGTTTAATGCAAAATAACATTATGAAAGGAAAATATTTATCTTTAACGAAAAAAAAGAATATTTATAATATTTAAAAAGTAACTAAATGTGAAAGAAAGTTTTGAAGTGACACAATATTTGGCTATTTATTTCTTTCGAGCCAGATTAAAAGAAAACATCTCAAAAATTTCATTAGGTAAAACATAAGTATTTTTTTTCTTTCTTTTTTTAAAAATATTTTTAAATCTAATTTTCCCGTTATGTGTTTTACAGAAGAAACGCGCAGACTTAATATTTTTTTAAAGGCTCCAATTGTTATTTGTATGTTGTTTGTTCATTTGGGTGTTTCAATCTACTTTTGTCGCCAATCAATGCGATTCTAAACCAAAAAAAAAAAAAAAAAAAAAAAAAAGCGTTGTTCGCAAGAACTATTTTTTTTCTCTCTCTCTCTTTTAATGAGTGAGAGCATTTTTAGGAAAAAATTTTACATTTAACTTAAATACATATATAGCAATTAATACCACAAAAATGAATAATATTTAAATTTTAGGGCAAATTTCTTTCCACATACATAGATATTGTAAAATAATTTAACTGCAACTTTTAAAAAATTTTTTGGCACAGATATTTCATACGCACTACATTGGTGCGATTTGCCTCTTACGCCAATACCATATATACATCTGGGTAATTAACTGACGCCAAAGAGTCATTATTTTGCTTCATATGGCAACCCGGATGTTACTGTCTATTTATTAATAAATTGTCCATTTACAATTTTTTTCTTTTTTTTTTTCCAATTATATAAACTATTTTAATCTAGGCACATTTGTCATATATGCGCCACATTTGCGCGACTGCAATAAAATGGCGATTTTATGCCTCACTTGGTAACCTGGCTGTTGTTTATTTATTAATAAATTTTTATTTTATTTTATTTTATTTTTTAAAGGATATAAATAGTTTTGTTTTAGAATTATTAACTAAACTTTTTAAAATTTATTGTTATTTTCTATTTAAAATAACGGAAAATAATTGTTAACTATATATGTAAGTGGTATTTGAAAACAAAATTTTCTCCGAATCGGCATCAGAAGTAAAAAAAAAAAAACGCGCCAATGTGGTGCGTATATGTCATGTATACATTTTTTTCACTTACTACAGTATTTAAACTTGCTGTATAAATAACGATTATTGTTTTTTCCAAACATGTTTGGCACATATATTATATACACACTGAGGTATCTGACTATCGCCAAAACGGTGTTATTTTGCCTGATATGGTAACCCAGCAATAGTTGTTTCTGTATTAATAAATTGTTTATTTACTTTCAATTTCTTTTTAGAAATTCTATAAATTGTTTTGTGCTATAGTAACTTTTTTTTTATTTATTAATATTTTCGTTTTAAAATAACGAAAATAATTTTTAAAAATGCACAATTCTTCGCTATTCTAAAACGAGGATTTTGCTGCATTGGTATTGGAAGGAAATCTTGCAAATCCGGGTTTGTGATGGAGTTTTTTGTGAAATATGGTATTTTCAAATGTAAATAGAGTGATTAACACGTCGGCCAGTTTCGCCAAACTATTCAAATTTACATAAATTAATTTTAAATAACGAAAGAACAATAAACATAAATAAAAAATACAAATTAAAAGTCGAATTAAAAAGTACTTATGACGTAAAAAAATACGTGCATCACGTGTAATATCAATTACTATCATACTTACGATCATCGATTATTGACATTTGTTTCTATAATCTGCTATTAATTTTTTTCTCGACAGTATAATCAAGTAGTACCGTACATTGTACAAACTCCAGTTATTACAAAAATAGAGTTAAATAACTAAATTTAGGTGCAAATGCACACACCTATGTTGTAAGAAAGAGGCACAAATGTCATATATGCACCACGTTGGGGTGATACATTTCTGGCTCCACTTTAACGGAAACTTCGTTTTCAAATGACAGATACATTTCTATTTTCTGTTTTACTTTTCTATGTATAGAGCATAACATTTTGTATCATTTTAAAATGCAAATGAAAGTTAATAAATAGTTCATTAATAAATTAAAAACAGAGCTGGATATGCCATAAGAGGCATAAAATGTTCATTTTGTTTGAATCACGCCAACGTGATGCGTATATGACATCTGTATCAAAAAATGAATATCACACATTCAAAAAACATTCACTTTATTTTTCTAAGGAAAACTTTATTTAACTTTATTTATTCTACAGCATTCCAAAAACGGAACACTGTAATAGATTTGTCAAGAGCAGATGTACGTTGCGAAATATAATATAATATTGATAGAGGATGTATTAGGGTTTCCACAGATACCCATAACCTCAAGTTGAGAGGTTTAGAGTTCAAAAACAATCAAATGAAAATGAATCACTTGAAAATTGTTTAAACTCAATGGTCAATCTCTGCGATCATAATGCTCGCTATTTTAGAAGTATGGTGAATAAACAATATTTAAATTGCTCTTTTCATAATTGCCTCATTTATCGATCAAACTCTACAATAAATGGTCAACTGAAATATTTTTTTCTTAAAAGCCCGAATTTTATCGAATGCATAAGTTGATACAACAACATAATATTTTATTATTATTTTAATATATTTTGGCATCAACGGGCATTGATTCCATTGTTGTTGTTTTTATTTTTGGCTCAGTTTGGTTTTTTCTAGCTTACTGAGTTTTGCACTGATGAAGAATCTTGACAGTTGATTTGAACCAGCTGTTTGCTAACTTTTAATGCATTTTTGGTGCATTTATAATCGTTGATTTTCTATCTTTAAATACAATGGCGTTTTGTATGATTTTCAGAAATGTGAAAGAGCATTCTAGGGGAAGTTGCTTTAAAAAACACAATCATATTCAATATTTTGTTTGATTCATGTTTTGTTTGAAAAATAGACCAGCGCAGCGGGCTTAGCCTGCTAGTTAATAAATAATTTCTTAAATATTTTTCTTGATGAATAAACTCTTTGTCTATGTTCACTCTCCCTTTTATTAATGAGAATATTTTTAAGCTAATTATTCATGAATGCTGTTTCTGGTAAAAAGAAAAAAAAAGTAGTAAAATTTTGCTTTTAAGAATACTAAAAGCGGTCGGATCAGTGTAGTGGGAAATTAAACAATTCCGCTTAGGGTGGTTCTTTTGTTTTAAGGTCGTAATCAGCATCTTCTTTTTTGTTTCAGAGGGTACTAATTACGAAGATGCAGAACTTCACAAACTAGCAACTTGAACTTTTGAAAAATTGTTTAATGAATATAACGGGGGTAGTGGAACACTTTTATGCAGATTTTTTCTTTTCTTTCTTTCTTTCTTTTTTTTATATACAGCAGCATGCTACTTCATTTTACGCCCCCCCCCACCTCTAACATTTTCCACATATTTAAGGAAATGGATAATGCAGACAGAAAATGTCTGCAGTGAAAATATTAAGGCTCAAGAGGCATAAATGATGGCAAATAAAAAAAACAAAAATAGATTTTTTAAACTGTACTAGACATTGATTCATACTAAGAAAAAACAGAAAAATCATGCACTTCATGTCCGCTTGCATTTCACAAATATTCGCATGGATTCGTAGTTGTTCTATAAACTCTCAGAATTTTAAATTATTTTCAGCTACATTAAATTATTTGGTACTTTCAGAAAATTTCCTCCAAAGATGGCAAGTAATTTGCTCCAATTTTGTAAAAAAAATCCTTCCGGCAGTACCGGGAGGAAGAGGTAGCTTTCACATGTACCTTACTTATTTATTTTAAATTAAGTTATATTATTCAAACATACGAAGCTCAAATTAGTGGAACCCGATTATATAAGAATAAATACTAGTTTTTGTAAATACTGAATGTTAATGGGATTTTTTTAGATTTTTAGATTTTTAGTCATCTTTTATTCAACCTGGTTTTATTTTAAGCGATTTTTAGGGTCGCCAAATTTTACGATATCATGAAGTGTATGTCATTTTAAAACAACATAATGGATAAAACAAACTAGTGAGCTTGGTCGAAATCTTAATTCATGTGCGCATGCACACTCACATCGAAGTTAAATAATATATACGAGTACTGTCGCATGAAAATTGATTTTAAAAAAATTTTAGCCAAATTAGAAATTCAAACTGCTATATCTCAGGCGCTTTTTAAGGTAAAGAGAAGGCAAAAAATACTCCAGAATTCATTATTAAGACCAAACACTTTCGAAAGAACCTTTTTTCAATTTCTAATTTTTCATTTGTACACCATTATACATTTAAAAAATAGACTAATTTGACGAACTTGAATGGTCGTCATTTTGAAACAAGATGGCAGATGAAGTTGGCTTTTGAACTCGGTCAAGACATTGGCATGCACTATGTACACACGGAGTTACATCCAAATCAGTTTATAAAGATGCGTATTATCGCGTGACAAATTTCGGACCGTTTCAAAATATCAACCACACTGGAAATTAAAAGTGCTTATAACTCAGCCATTTTTCAAGATATAGATGAAACAAAAAATGCTCTGGAATTTTTGTATCAAGGTCTTTCACACAAAAGAATTTTTTGTAAAAAAATTTCTTACTTTTTTGCATTTAATCTTAAAATTTAAATTTAAAAAAAATTAATATTCCGCCATTTTGAAACAAAATAGCGGATGGAACGGGTCAATGAACACGATCCAGACATCGGTATGTACTATGTACGCACCAAGTAACATCCCAATCGGTTTATAAATATGCGTGTTATCACGTGACGAAAATCAGATCATTTCAAAATGTGAGAAACATTAGAAATTAAAAGTGCTATAACTCAGCCATTTTTTAAGATACAGAAGAAACAAAAAATGCTCTAGAATCTTTGTATCGAGGTCAAATGCATAAAAAAAATCTTTTTCAATTTCTCAATTTTTTTACCTAATTTAAAATTTAAATTCTTTTTTAAAAATTTAAATGGCCGCCATTTTGAAACAAAATGGCGGATGGAACTGGCTAACGAACTCAGCCCAGGCCTCATTATGTACTATGTACACACCAAGTTACATCCAAATCGATTCATAAATACGCGTGTTATCACGTGACAAAAATCAGATAGTTTCAAAATGTCAGCCATACTATAAATTTAAAGTGCTATAACTCAGTCATTTTTTAAGATATAGACAAAATAAAAAGTGTTCTGGAATCGATATTTTAAGTTCCAACACATAAAAAAAAATTCAACTTTCAATTGTTTCCCATTTAATTTTAAATTTTAAATTAAAAAAAATTAAATGGCCGCCATTTTGAAACAAGATGGCGGATAATGCTGGCCAACGAACTCGGTCGAGACATTTGTATGTACTATGTACATACCATGTTTCATTCAAATCGGTTCATAAATACGATAGTTACAGCATCACAAAAATCAGATATATATATATATATATACAGTGTGTTTCGCTACCAGACCGACAAACTTTGAGGGGTGATAATAGACATGAAGACAAACATTATTTAGTAGGAAACCATGAGGCGCAAACGTCTTCTATAGGAGCTAGGGGCCATTAAAGTTTAAGGTCCAAAAATTCAAACGATGATAAAAAACGGAAAAAAGGGTCGATTCGTTTTCGATTTTCACTAAAATCATTCTTTATAACACGATTTAAAAAAAAATAAATTATAAAGGTTACATTCAAAAATTGTCGATAGAGGGCGCTTTAGACTTTAGAGTAACGAACAACTACTTTTTACCGTTATTTTGTGCATGGGATTGAAATTATTTTAAAGTTTAGACTTTAACTTAAATTTTAATCCCAAAATCGGAAACATTGGGATCGGGTAACTGGCGAAAATTTAACTGTGAACAGAGGAGCGGATTTTAAACATTCATAAACATTATAGAAACTGATCGATTTTGTTGCGGTTTGCGTGTAGGTCATTCCCTTGGTAATTGTTTTATTCCAAATGACTTACAGCTCTTGTGTATCCATTTTTTGATAGAGGGCGCTTCCGACACATCTCCGACATTTCAATGGCATTACTCCTGTGTGTTTTACTACCAGACCAACATACTTCCAGGAAGTTTTAGGGATGCAAAGCGACTCGGAATCACATAGGAATGTAACATTGAAAATGCCTTTTTAGAGAGCTGTGGTTAAAAGAAGCAGAGAAAAAAACAACAGAAACAGGTAGTGAAACAGCAACATGTTAATGTGGCAGAAAGCAATTTAGTTAAAGGTTTTACTACAAAAGGTATCCGAAATTACGACCAGAAGTAGTCGGGCAAGATTGACAGCAGCGTCGCATGCAATTCCTTACGCTTTGGAAGATTCCTAGCATCTCGGATAGCTCTCTGGCAGCTACAGAAATTGAAGCTGACAGGTCTTCCACTGACGGTACAGGATTCTCATACGTTCAACTTTTCATTTGATCCCAGCAGAAGAAGTCCATACAGATTCATATTCAGATTGAGCCAAGTGGTAGGAAGTGGGTACCAATTGGTTTCAGCTCAACTAGCCCCACCCAACAATGTTCATTTAAAAAAATACAGAACAATTATACAGTAATAAAATAAAGGTAGGTAACAAAAAGTAATTGATATAATGGAGTAGGTGCGACGATCTGGCATGCCAACGAAACGGGCCACCACTACCTATCAACCGCTGTCCACATGTTACGTTGAGGTGTCTGCGAACATCATTGGTAAAATGTGGAGGAGCCCCATTGTGTTATAGAGTGGCGCAACGAAAGAGGAGCATGTGCTTTTACCAGAAGTTCCGACAGAACGTATTGTAGAAATATCAAGTGGCTTTTTTCTCTGCTTCTTTTAACCCTAACTCGTAAAAAAGATATTTTTGACATTACATTATATTATGATTCCGAGTCGTCTTTGCATCCCTAACACTTCCTGGAAGTATGTTGGTCTGGTAGTAAAACACCCAGAAGTAATGCCATTGAAATTTCGGAAATGTGCCAGAAGCGCCCTCTAACAAAAAATGGGGACACCAATGCTGTATGTCATTTTGAATAAAATAATTACCATGGGAACGACCTACACGCAAACCGCAATAAAATAGATTAGTTTGTCAAATGTTTATGAGCGTTCAAAATCCCCTCCTCTGTTTACAGTTCAATTTTCGCTAGTTACCCGATAACAATGTTTCTGATTATGGGCTTAAAATTTAAATTAATGTCTAAACTTTAGAATAATTTCAACCCCGTGCACAAAATAAGGGTAAAAAGTAGTTGTTTGTTACTCTAAAGTCTAAAGCGCCCTCTATCGACAATTTTTGAACGTAACCTTTAAAAATTTTTTACGAACAAAACGTGATATAAAGAATTATTTTAGCGAAAACCGCAAACGAATCCATCATTTTCCCTTTTTTATAATCGTTTGAAGTTTTGGACCTCAAACTTTAATGGCCCCTGGCTCATACGGAAGACGTTTGCGCCCCATGGTTTCCTATTTAATAATGTTTGTCTTCATGTCTACTATCACCCCTCAAAGTTTGTCGGTCTGGTAGCGAAACACCCGGTATATATATATATATATATATATATACTAGCAAAATCCGCGGCTTTGCTCGCGTAATAGTTGAAATATGCCAAGTGATACTTATATATCTAAGACTTTCATTAGAAGTAATAGTGTATTAAGGAATAATTCAAAAACTTCCATTTAAACCACAGTTTGACTCAATTTCATTTTTACATGAATTATTCCGAAAAAGACATAAAATAATAAGAAGAAATCAAGATAATTTTAAATAAACGATAATTTAGAAAATATTTTGAAACTTTTATGCTCAATTCATACATTCCTTTCGGTATTCATCTGAAGTATTTATTCTTTTTTAGAAACAACTTCGTATGTATTTACATTTTTTAATTAACCATCATGTCAAAATCCAAGTTTCTTTTCTAAGGGTTTACCACCTCTCGAGTGGTTGGTATTAGCATAAAATGCCTATGTTAGAAAAGGGACGGTCACTATTATTTTGCATATGTTAATTTTGAAATCGGGTTGATATTTTCTAATATACCAAAGGAATATAATTTAGAAAGGTTTTAAAGGCTTTTATAGAATATTAATTGTTCCTGCTTACCGCAAGCGGTAGCGGTACTGCCATAGAACATAGAGGATCATGAGAATGTAAGATAATGAGAATGATCTATGTAGGATGCAGAGAGTGCACTGTTGATCCGAAGCCATCACTTTTATAATCGGTTTATTACTTTCTGAGCTTGCACAGAAACCGTAATTTACAAATTTTTAGAATGCTTTTCGCACCGCCTCTTCTCTTCGCAACTTTTAATTTCAAATTTACTCTTGACAGCTCTTAAAAGACCTTTATCTTTTGTAAGTATCTACCATACGAAATTTAAAATTTCTAGACGCACCTTAGTACAATAAAAATCCCCATTTTGAATATTTTTGGATCCTGAAACCTCTGTTGATAATGTCACCGAAGTAAAATATAGTTTAGGTTTGTTATGTTTTAAGAGCTTCTATCAACCCCAATTTACATTTGAAATCGGTTTGATACCTGCTCAGATTGCTTACAGATTGCCATTTAGAAAATTTCTGCTTTATTTAAAATCTGCAACATTTACTGCATCGAAACTCTACCTCTTTTACAGACTATCTTTATTCTAACCAAATAGAATGCTTTACTATTTAGCCAAGTAATAGATTTTTGTCAAAGCGGTGGAGTGATGATGAAGCAAATCCTACAGATTTTTAACAGTGTAGGACGCTTTTTCGCGCACCCTGCTCCGTTTAAAATTCGAATTTTTAAGGAAATGCTAGAGATCATTTATATTTTACTAGCTGTTACCCGTGACATCGTTCACGTAGCATTAAAAAAAAAGATAAACGCTTTAATTAAACAAAACATTTCATTAACAATAATTTAAAAAATATATAACACATATCTTATAGCAGGTTATGCAGTAGTTTTTATTTATTGGGGACTTAAAGAACTCAGTCAAATAAATGAAAAATGTGTTAGATAATATGAACAATCGCGAAAATGAAATTGCAACCATTTATACTCTAGAACAACTGTAACGCACCCCAATTGTACAGAAATCTTGTTGTAGTGCATTTCAGAATTTCTTATCAAAGAAAGAAAAATCATGTGTTAAACCTAGGTAATTAAAAAAAAAAAAATCCAACATTTCCATAATGCATAACTTCGCCCGCCCATTCTTTTCTGAAGCTGTGTATATGATCTATGTATTTGTAAATATTCTAAATACAATGTTAAAATTTTGCTTAGTTAGAAAAAGTATAACGAAGATTAAAATTCACCTTTAGCAATTTCTAATAATAGACAGAAACGTACTTTAATTCTTTTGTACAGTCCTGTGTATTACGTGAAAATATTTATACGACCGCATATTTAGCTTAAATTATTCAAGCAAAAAACCCAATTCAAATTATTGAATTTGTCATATCTTCACATTTCCTGCTGCAGGTGTGCCTTTTGTCCTCAAGGATCGGAATGTGGTCGCAATTATTGAACTTTATGTGGACAGTGAGGGGATGGGCAAGTTGTCTCCAGCTGAGTGGTGTACGAGGATTTAGTGCCAGGCCTGAACAATACTGCCCCCCGCGCTTTATGTGGAGGTCACCTTACACAGGTGTTTTGCTTGCATTTCTATTGCTAAGTACAGATTTCCTTGGGCTGTGAAATCAGTCAAGGGGAGGCACTCTGTGATATCGAATGGGAGAAGGACGCCTTGACCCCTAGATCCAGATTGGAAGAAGTCTGAGAAAGAGGTCTTTCCTCCCCCCCCCCCTTGTGAATGTTGACCCGGGGAAGGACGTTTTTTCTTTTTTGGCTGCTGGTCGGACAGTTGAGAGATAGATCTCTCGAGTTTACGTTGGAGGGAGCTCTGCTCTCTCAGACCCCTGCTATACCCAATATCGGGGTTTGAAGTCCGGGTGTCCGGCGAACCAACCGTTCTGAAAAGTCAGAGCATTTGTAACTGTCATTTCTCATTAAAATTTTATAGTTGTTGAGTTTATAAAATTTAGTCTTGAATATTTAATTAAATTTCTACAATTTATTGCAAGCCCATCTGCCACTACGCCACAGCTAAATTAAATAAATTATATTGGTGGCAGCGGTGGGATCTGAGAGTTAAGTTAAAAACTCTGGACCCGTTTCTTCAGTTGATTTTTGGGACTTTCATCGCTTGTGAAATTGGACTTTCGCCAGAGTCGTGTGCATGTTCGACAATTTTTTGGACTTTCATCGCTTGTGAAATTGGACTTTCGCCAGAGTCGTGTGCATGTTCGACAATTTTTTGGATTTTCATCGCTTGTGAAATTGGACTTTCGCCAGAATGGTATGCCTGTTCAACGTTTCCTAGTGTGAATTCGTCTGGTGGGGCACCCGTCCGGAGTTTCATCTGACTGATTGCCTGGTATTGTCTGGTGGAGCACACGTTCCGTCGCCTAAAAGAGGGGTGAGTTCCTTTTAAATGCTTTTTGTGTTGCAAGGTACTGGTCAATGAGAAAGTTAGAAAAATTAATTTTTTAAAATTTAATTTGAACTGGGAATGTTCGATTATGTGGGTGTGGTAGAGATAGGTTAGTGTATTGTGTGTAGAAATTTGTTTAAGGGTTTCATTTTGTTGTATATGCATTTCTCTAGTGTGTTATTTATATGTGTTATTATATCTATTTTTGTCTCATTTGGAAACATTTGATCATTCATATATATATATATTTTTTAAGTTAAGGTAGGGAGTAATGATATTTGTTTTGTATGTTATGTTGGGGCAAAGTGAAAAGAGTAGCATATGTAAGAGTTATGGAATGTAATAATTTTGAAATTATAATTAATTTTGAAACTATATTTAAATTGAAATCTCATTGAAATTTTGGAAATCTTATTTAATGTTGAAATAACTCAAAGATTAGGTTCTTTGTTTTTGAAAGGCTAGAATTGTGTATAGGAGTGTTAGTTAATTGTTATCATGGCTTTTCTAAATAAGTTAAAAAGGCAGAAGAAACAAACTTTAATTTTGTTAGCCAGAGAATTTGAGGTTGATGTGTCGGATTCAGACCTGATTAAAGATATTATAAAAGGCATAACGGAATCGACGGAATATGATGAGGAAACTAAGGAAGCTTTCTTAGATCGTATTTTAGAGGAATTAAAGGAAGCGGAAAAGGAAAGATTAGCTAGGGAAGCCAAAGAGGAGAGGGAAAAAGAAAGGTTAGACAAAATAGCTAAAGAAGAGCGCGAATATGAATTGGAAAGGTTAAGGCTTTCTAATGCTGTAGAAACAGCGAGTGTAGGATCGACGGTTTTCATAAATACTGAAGGGACCAGAAAAGTTAAGTTAAAGGACTTAGTCCCAAAATTTGATCCGAAAATCTTAGATATTACTTTATTTTTTATGATTTTTGAACGTCAGGCTACAAAAGAGAAAGTTAAGGAGGAAGAATGGGTGTCGCAATTAATTCCGTTGTTACCTGCAGAGATAGCTGAGTTAGTTGTCAAGGAACCTGCAGATAAGGGAGATGATTATTATCACATGAAGAGTATGTTATTGACTAGGTTTAGACTAAGCACGGTTGCTTTAAGGTTAAGATTTGAGGAGCATAAAAAAAAACCGGGTGCGTTTTGGTCTGATCTGGTTTATGAGTTGCGTGGCTATCTAGATAATTGGTTAGAGTCCGCAAAGGTGACTGATTTTCAATCTTTGAAGGAATTAATGCTTACGGAGCAATTGAAAAAACGGGTTCCCCCTGAAATTAAGGAAAAGTATCTAGAGAGTTGGGAGGAATTTCGCGAAGCTTCTGAATTAGCGACCAAACTAGATTATTATGAGAGCGTCAAGAAAACGTTAAAAAAAACGGATAGTAAACCTTGGGAAAGGAGGTCTTTTGGAAAGGGTAAAACAGGGAATAATTTTAAGGAAAGGACGGAAGATCGGAGGAAACCGGAGCCTCAGAATAATAGGGAACTACCTAAGGTAGAAAAAAATAAACGCTTTGAGAAAACTAGGGAAGTCGTTTGCTTCCAGTGCAATGTTAAAGGGCATATACGCCCGGACTGCCCCAGTTTAAGAAAAAGAGAGGAAAAAATAGTGTGCCGATTAGTCGGAAATGTAGAAGTAAATGAGAGTTTTGATCCATATATCAGTAAAGTGAGAATTAATGGCGTTGAAAGGGATTGTTTAAGAGACAGTGGTAGTGGAATCGATTTGCTAGCAAAAAGTTGGGTAAATAAGGAAGATTTATTAGGTGAAGTAACTTGGGTACGTCAACCTTTAGATAAAACCTGCTTTTGTTTACCTTTGGCTAAAGTCACAATTCAAGGTGAATTTGGAACTATTGTCACTAAGGCAGCTGTTAAACCGGATGATTTAGATCAGGGATTCTATTTAATGGGTAATGAAACCGCAGAATTAATTGAGAAGCATAAGGAATCTCCTATACCTGTTTGTGCTGTAATTACGCGTAGTCAAAGTCGAAAGAGTAAACAAATGGAAGTCGAAATTCCGGGTGAATCCGAAACCGAAACTGAACCTCTCACTTTAAATGAAGAGGATGGGGAATTTCTACCGAAGGCTGATGGGGAAAATATATTAGCTAAGATTTCGGGGGATGAATTCAAAAGGGAACAGCTGAAATGTCCTTCGTTAATTCCTTTGTGGGAAAGAGCAAAAACTGCCGAGGAAAAAGAATTTAAAATTGTAAAGGACCGTCTTGTGCGCATAGTTGTGAGTAAGTCGGGGGAAGAGAGGATGCAATTGTGCGTTCCGGAGAAGTTTAGGGAGGATTTAAAGGCCCTTTGTCATAATGAAGTGTCAGGACACCTGGGAACCACAAAGACTAAAGACAGAATTTTGAGGCATTATTTTTGGCCGAACTGTTATCAAGAGATTGAACAATATGTTAAAACCTGTCACGAATGTCAGATTGTTGGTCATAATAGGGATAAAGTGAAAGCACCTTTGAAAATTGTGCCTGTAATTTCGGAAGTGTTTTCAAAAATAAATATAGACGCCGTAGGTCCATTACCCAGGAGTCATAAGAATAATAGATATTTACTTACTGCTATTTGTGTAGCGTCGAGGTATCCGGATGCTATACCGGTGGAAGATATCACGTCGATCAGTGTGATTGATGCCTTGTTGTTGGTATTTTCTAGGACGGGTTTCCCTAAAGAAATCCAGAGTGATTTGGGAAAATCCTTCACCAGTGAGTTAACTTCTGAGTTTTTTGAACGCTTTGGAATCAAAGTGACTCATAGTTCGGTTTGTCACCCGCAGAGTCATGTGGTGGAGAGATGGCATTCTTCATTAAAAAGAGTCCTTAAAGTGCTTTGTTTAGAATCAGGAGAAGATTGGGAGAAGAATCTATCAGCGGCACTGTTTGCGTTACGCACAGTGACCCACGAAAGTTTAGGGTTTAGCCCTTCTGAATTGGTTTTAGGGAAGAATCTGAGGACCCCTCAGACTATTGTTTTTGAGAATTGGATGGATTCTGGGGATACCGATCCAACGGTTGTTGAATACATCTTGGATTTAGTCAACAGACTTAAAAAATGTCAGGATTTGGCTTCCGAGAAACTGCGCGAATGCCAGGAGAAAAGGAAAGTCTGGTATGACAGAAATGCAGTGTCTAGAAATTTTAATGTGGGAGATAAAGTGTTGGTTTTAGCTACTTCTAAGCCCAATAGAATGGCTGTAAATTGGCTGGGGCCGGGAACTGTAACAGGGAAAATTTCGGATACAAATTATTTGATTGATTTACCTGAAAAGAGGGACAAAAGTACCATTTATCATGTAAATCTGATGAAACCATATTACCGCAGGCCGGAACGAGTTAATTTGATTATTCCGGAGGAACCACAGGAGTCTGAAAAGGACGCTGAGATACCTTATCCGGCACCGGATTCGACTCAGTTCGATTTGCGGGAAATTGTGCGGGAAAGTGGATTAGCGGAGCGCGCTACGGAAAGTCAAATTGATAGTTTCTGTAGAATGTTAGACACAATGGGAAGGTATTTTCTACAGATCCGGGTAATACTAAATTAGTGGAGATGGACATAGAGCTCACGAGCGATGCCCAGGTGCGGGCAAGGCCTTACAGGATGTCCCCTAGACAAATTACAATTTTGCAAGATGAAATTCAGAGATTATTAGATTTGGGGGTGATAGAAATCGGTCAGTCAGACTATACAAGTCCGATGATTCTAGTTGAGAGTCCTGGCAAGGATCCTAGGCCTTGTGTGGACTACAGAAAATTGAACGCGATTACGCGCCATATGTATTTCCCCTTGCCGAATATCGAGGAAGTTTTGCAAAAGGTGAGCGCCGCTCCCTTTATAACTGTTATGGATCTGACGAAGGGGTATTTTCAAATTCCTCTCTCGAAGCAAGCCCAAAGGTACGCGGCATTTGTGACCCCCTTTGGCACGTACATACCTAAGAAAATGATGTTTGGATTAGCCAATGCGCCGTTCTATTTTTGTAAGTTCGCAGAGGTCTTACAGGGGATGGAGATTTTTGCGTCGCCATACATCGACGACATTGCGGTGTATTCTCCTGATTTTGAAAGTCACGTGAAAGACGTGGGGAGAGTATTAGAGAAATTACGGGAAGAAAACCTTACCATCAAACCTTCTAAGTGTCAATTTGCCCAAGACCACGTTAAATTCTTAGGTCACGAGATTGGGTCGGGTAAAAGATCCCCGGGGGAGGCTAAAATACAAACAATTAAAGATTTTCCTACCCCTTGCACAAAGACTCAAATTAGAGCATTTTTAGGAATTGTGGGGTACTATGGGAGGTACATCCCGAATTATTCTGTTATCGCGGCTCCTCTCACCGACGCGTTAAAGGGGAGGGTTAAAAAAGAGAAAATAGAATGGACGCAAAATTGTCAATCCGCGTTTGAAAATTTAAAGGGAAAGTTAGTAAGTAAACCTGTACTCTATGCTCCAGATTATTCAAAGGAATTTATTGTCCAATCAGATGCGAGCGAAATTGGGGCCGGTATTGTGTTATCCCAAATGAGTAACGGGGAAGAACATCCCATAGTTTATTTGTCCAAGAAATTTAGTCAGGCTGAGAAAAATTATTGTACGGTAGAGAAAGAGTTAGCGGCTATCATTTTTGGAGTAAAAAAGTTAACTTATTATCTGGATGGCCAGGAATTCCTGATTCAGACAGACCACGATCCTCTCACGTATCTAAAAAAAATGATGGGAACTAATGCGAGGCTATTGCGCTGGGCTTTATGCCTACAACAGTTCAAATTTAGAATAGAGCATAAGCCAGGAAAAGAAAATGGGAACGCCGATGGTCTGAGCCGACTCATCCCTTAGCCTCTTTAAATAAACTATGAAGTTGTAAATATTAATTATCCAGCATATTTTTAATTTCAGTGTTTAACATTGTGTTTATGTATTGTTATTTATTATTGTGTTTCCAAGTGAGACAAGGTGGGTGTTATGTGAAAATTGTTCTCGGAAAAGGGTAGTTAAAATTAAGTGATAGGATATTTAAATGTGCCTTGCCTTGCCTTGCCTCACAAAGGGTGTTTGAAGGGAACGAGCTATCCTTGTGGAGCTTTCCTAGTCAAGCCCAGGAAAACTCTTTAGGGGGAAGGAGTTGTCATATCTTCACATTTCCTGCTGCAGGTGTGCCTTTTGTCCTCAAGGATCGGAATGTGGTCGCAATTATTGAACTTTATGTGGACAGTGAGGGGATGGGCAAGTTGTCTCCAGCTGAGTGGTGTACGAGGATTTAGTGCCAGGCCTGAACAATACTGCCCCCCGCGCTTTATGTGGAGGTCACCTTACACAGGTGTTTTGCTTGCATTTCTATTGCTAAGTACAGATTTCCTTGGGCTGTGAAATCAGTCAAGGGGAGGCACTCTGTGATATCGAATGGGAGAAGGACGCCTTGACCCCTGGATCCAGATTGGAAGAAGTCTGAGAAAGAGGTCTTTCCTCCCCCCCCCCCCTTGTGAATGTTGACCCGGGGAAGGACGTTTTTTCTTTTTGGCTGCTGGTCGGACAGTTGAGAGATAGATCTCTCGAGTTTACGTTGGAGGGAGCTCTGCTCTCTCAGACCCCTGCTATACCCAATATCGGGGTTTGAAGTCCGGGTGTCCGGCGAACCAACCGTTCTGAAAAGTCAGAGCATTTGTAACTGTCATTTCTCATTAAAATTTTATAGTTGTTGAGTTTATAAAATTTAGTCTTGAATATTTAATTAAATTTCTACAATTTATTGCAAGCCCATCTGCCACTACGCCACAAATTCATATTTCCGGGAATCGCTATTGCACAGATGACCATATATCCAGTTTAATGTATAGTCCGATACATGATTTATTTAAATTCTACAAACATCTCTTATTATACCAAATGTAGCTGAACTTCAGGACGCATTAGTTTTCCTTAAAATACATACGATAATTGAAAAAGCTCTTCAGCAATCTTTTCTAATAGACCATACTTTGGATACAATATCTGAGATCTGGACACAGGTCCAAAATCTTTTATGCGTCTCTGTAAATGAACAACATATGTGATGCAAATCATACTTAACTGCAAGCATATTGTAGTAAATTTCAGTATTTATCATTGTATTGATTATCTCAGTATATTAATTTCATCATGTTTGAAATAGTGCAACGCAATTAAAATACGCTGGGAATATTTTTTCCCCGTATTACCGATCATTTTCCTGTGATCTTGTAAATGAATGTTAAACCTTTTCTCCCCATTTTCTACAGAAATCCTGTTTTAGTGTACTTCAGAAACTGGTATCAATTTCAATATTATTAAAATAACCTTAATAAAATAACATTATTAAAATACGCTGCAAATGGCTTTTCTTCACAGACCATGATATATTGAAATACTTTTGAGCTCCATGTACGCACACTATAAGTACTATACTTAACATATTCGATAGTAACCATGTTCTTGTGAACCTTAAAAATGCATGTAAATTTCATTGCATTTAAAATTATGTAACATTATCAAAATACACCACAAATGATTTTTTTCGCCGTAGACCATAATGTAAAGTCTCCATTGAGTGCTCCTGTGATTCAGCTATAATTGCTACCTGGTTCATTTTCAATGCCGCACATGCTATGGCAAATCTCAATAACGTATGTTATTTTCGTATGAATCCTACTATATTTACTCAAGTTGAAACACGGACAAACAGACGGCAGACCCCAGGCACTCGGTATCCGGTATACAGACAGGTTGAAGTCGTAAACACTTTTAGACCATGTTAAAGTGTCAAAAAGGGGGCAGTTTCCGCAAAACGAAAAAAAACCCAGAATTTTTGAAAATTTGAAAACTTATACTTTGATTCAGATATGACGTTACATTGATATTTTTAAAATTCTTAATGGAAAGTATTCCTGTGACGTCACAATTGGTAAAAAGTTGAATTTTATAGCCTCGAACCGAAAGAAAGAAAAAGGTTCATTTTTATTACGGATAAATATCTTGAAAAACTATTAAAATATTTATATTCTTGTAAAGTGTGAAGTTATATTCTTGTGAAGTCTTCTAATTGTAAAAGAAATTTTATATAATCGTCTGCGTGATATAAGAAGAAAAACAGTATTCCTCTGACGTCACAGTTGGTAAAATCGCGGTTTTTAACCTCGAACCGAAAAACAGAATAGGGTCCATCTATTTATTTCATTTTGTTTTATCACGTGAAAATCTTTCAGTTGAAAATTAATTACAGAAGAGAAATAATTATTCCGGTTTTTTATTTTTTGGCAACGAAAAAAGAAAGATGATTAAATATTATAGAAAAATTTTCAATTTATTCGGTATGAAAAATAGTGAAATGTTGAATTATTAAGAAAAATATTTGAATAAAATAAATAAAAATTAGCCTATGTTCATTTCAGACAAATAATCTATCTATATACAAAAATTCAAAGACATTAATCCATCCGTTTGAAGCCAATTTCATTCCAATTTTTCGGACACACTTTCACATTTATAATATACTAGCAGCCTCCGCCCGCTACGCTGGTCAGTATCTCTAAAATAATCTTGAATCAAACGAAATATATTTACATAAACAATCAAATACCCACAATTTTTGTCTGATTTATGTAATCTTACATTGGTCAGTTCAAAGTTCATTTTGACGACAAAATACCTCTAAAATGACTAAATAACTGACAAATTACAAAAGTACTAAAGTAATTAAGATTTTTATAGTAGGTTTTTTTTTATCTTGAATTCCACTTGAATTGCTTCTACCTGAATTTGCTTCTGAGGTATGGTGAAACATGTTATTATTTTAGACCATCCGATGAACTTCCTAAAGGAAAGATTTATATATATATATAGATAGATAAAGATTCAAAATTTCAGGTTTTTGCGCCGAAGACATCGCCAAATTAGGAAAATGTGAAGTATCTCACCAAGTACTGGATTTAAAAAAATTTGCTTAGTACCATTCAATAATTCATGAAAAAATGCACTAAAATATGCACAAAAAAACAAAACAAATAATTAGTAAAATATTAATAAAAAGTCAAAATAAAAGTCGTTTAATGATATTTTAAACACGTGAATCGTATTTAATGTCATTGAATGCGACATTCACGATCATCCATTATTAGCATCTAATCTGATAGTTTGGCGATTATTTTTTGGTCGACGGGATAACCTAGTAGTACCGTTTTTTTATTAGAATGAATGATAAATTAATTGCAAATATTTTTTCATGATAATGATTTTTCTTTCACATTCAAAATATATCTTTTTTAGGTACTTCTAGGTTATCCCGTCGACCAGAAATTATTGCCAAACTATAAGATTAAATGCCAATAATGGATGATCGTGAATGTCACATTCAATGACATTAAATGCGATTCACGTGTTTAAAATGTCATTAAGGGATTTTTATTTCGACTTTTTATTAATATTTTTATTAATATTCTACTAATTATTTGTTTTTTCGTTATTTAAAATAAAAATTATGTCAACATGTATAATTTGGCTATTAGTTTGGCAATTTGTATAATTTGGCGAAATTGATCGACGGGATAACCTAGAAGTATCCCTTTTTAGTGATGGTAAAATAATTGCAGATGAAAAAGATATAATAGTAAGGCTAAAACACGATTTAATGACTGCTTGGCACATGACTTGGCGGAGACTCGATAAGTACGCTAATTCTATCAACCTAAATATCCATATAGAGTGTAAACAAACAATTGGTACCATTTGATTATTCCGTCGATCAATTTCGCTAAATTATACAAATGGATATAATTTTTATTTTAAATAACCAAAGAATTAATAAATTACTAAAATATTAATAGGAAAAGAGATAAAATATCGAATTAAAATTAGTTGACGAAGTAACAATTTGCAAAACATATTTAATGTCAAAAGAATGGGACATTTACGATCATCCATTATTGATATTTAACCTTATACTTTGGCGACTGTTTTTTGGTCGATGGGAGATCAAGTATTGCCAAATAATGTAATATTGTCAAAAAATGTAAACAAATTATATAAACAATAATATTGCCAATAATATTTAGATGCAGATATCATCTACGGATCACGTTGGCACGATTACAACAAAATTGCAATTTTATGCCTCACGTGGTAATCCAATAATAGTCGTTTATTTATCAGTAAACTATTTCATTATTTTTCTTTTCTATTTTAAAATCATACAAATTGTTTTGTTCCATAATTACTAATTGAATTAATTAATTTATTATTAATATTATACCAGATTACATTTTCTTGGCAACGGGAAAGAAAAATGGTTATTTTTTATCGGAAAAATTTTAATTGATTCTGTATGAAAAATAATGAAATTTTGAATTATTAAGAAAAATATTTTATTAAATCAATTAAAAATTAGCCTATGTTCACCAGAAATAGTGTAGCTTTCCAACGGTGAAAGAATTTCTCAAATCCGTCAAGTAGTTTCGGAGCCTATTCAATTCAAACAAACAAACAATCAAATCTTTCCTCTTTATAATATTAGTATAGACTAGCAGTTACCCGTGACTTCGTTCACATAACATTTAAAGAAGAAATAATTGATCAATCAAGCAAAAAATTTCGATAATGAAAAGCATGTGTAATTAACTTTTTATCGCGAATTTATGGTAAAAAACTTCTGATAATCCCTATTTGCTAATTTGTTTGCTGGTTAAAATTTTCCTTTCAGCGATTAATACTAATAGATAGAAACATTCTTGAATTCTTTTGTTCAGCCCTGTAGTTTTCCAAGTGCCTTTAATACACGAAAGTGTCTTTCTAAAATTTAGTTCAAACAAAAATATTTCTTATTACTACCTAAATTACATTTTCAGAAATTATCATCCGAAGACAACTTTGTATCCATTTCTTTGCGGGACCCTGTATATCATTTTATATATATATACTACAAACATTTCTTAGTTTACTAAATGCAGTTCAAAATAAAAATCCATATTTTATTTAAAATCCACCTTTAAGTAAATTACGCTCATATTCAGTAATCTTTCCGAGATCTTTTGTGTAACTCTGTATATCTAAATTTAACTATTTATACTATTACCATTTATACTCTCCATTTAATATGCATACATTTAGCGAAACTTAAAAGCACATATAATTCAAAATGCATTTCATCCATGGAACAGTCTCCATCCATCATATACAGTACTTCGGATAGAATATATAATATTTGAAATATTTTGTGTGTCCCTGTAAATGCTATGCACTTCGTATTATACATAAAATAACTCACATAAAGCCTCAGCAACGTATATCAATTTGATTATACATGAAATCGTTTACCATAATTAAAATATGTCGGAAACTGTTCCTCTTTTTATTCTTATGCAATGGAATTCTTCTGTGTAACCCTGTAAATGAATAATAAGTCTCCTTTTCACTACATACTTTACAAAATGCATATTTTAGTGCATTTTGTAAATGCATATAAATTTGAATATGTTTCACAGGGTGTAACATCGTTAAATTTAATTAAAACGATTTTCCCCATAATGCTGTAAAATAAGGAAATTTTTTGACAATCCTTGTAAATAAACTAATCATGGTAGAAACTTTATTTTCAATAGGTATTCGTGCTAGGTAAACGTTAAGAACGTCCAAAAATTTCATGGAAATCGGAGTATATTTACGAAAGTTAGAAAGCGACCAGACAGACAGACAACCAGAAAGCATAATGATTTTTCAACTTTGTCCGAAAGTGTTAAAAAATCGAGCCAAAAATATATTAATCAGTAGTTTTATTTTCCGCCTTTTCCCCCACAAAAAATTTCTTCCATTGATAATTATGAGTTTTGAATAAAAATATTCATTTGTATGTAACTTATAACTTATTAATTAATATAAGTAAAAAATATTTCTGATTCATTTTAAACATGACGTCATTATTTGTCTCGCTCCATTAGCTACTGATATTCATATCCCTTGTATTTTTAACGACTGCTATAAAGTACCTGTTTTATTTCAGCTATGACGTCACATTTTCATAGGTGAACCATTTTATTAAAAATATAATTCTTTTTCATTCTTTTTACTTTTAATTTATGTCGCCATATTTTACACAAAAATTCCCATTAACTAAACAAATATCCTTGTTAAATATATTATAAAAAATACACCTTTTATTTTTATTTCAAACATGACGTCATATTTATTTTCTTTTAAATTATTTTATTATAGTTTTTCGCGTGGAAGTTTTTTATTAAAAATTCATTGCCGCTGAAAAATTATTATTCCAATTTTTTATTTTCTTGGCAACAGGAAAGGAAAATGGTTAAATTTTATCTGAAAAATGCCTATTGTTTTTGTATGAAAAATAATTAAATTTTGAATTATTAAGGAAAATATTTGAATAAAATAAATAAAAAATAGCCTTTGTTCATTCCACTTCTATAATCTATACATATTCAAAGATTCAAAGACATTAATCCATCCGTTTTGAAGCCAAGTTCATTCCAATTTTTCGGACACACTTTCACGTTTATAATATATATAAGGATATAAGGATAAGTAATTACCATGCTAAATTTCATGCTTGTAGTGCACTTCAGTATCACAAAAACGCATTTTTAGAACGGTTTTTTTTTTTTGTTCCTGCACCCCCGGTAGATTTATGGCATCGACATAAGATACATCCCGTGTTTCATTTCGGGCGAACACCATCATTTAGGTATTATTGTTTTTGTAATCGATTCGGTAGTTCCAGAGATTAGCCCTTGCAAACAAACAAACAGACAAACTTCTCCTTATTATAATATAAGTATAGACGGCATAAGATATAGCCTATGCTGGATTCTGGGTGAATGACATCATTTTGATACCATTACTTTTGAAATCGGTTCCGTAGTTCAAGAGATTAGTCTACACAAACAAAGAAAGAAAGAAACAAACTTTTCCTTTTTATAATATAGGTATAGACGACATAAGATACAGCCTATGTTTGATTCCCGGCCAACATCATCTATTTGATAAAATTATTTTTGAAATCGGTTCGGTAGTTCCGGAAATTAGCCCCCAAAAAACAAACGTTTCCTGTTTATAATATATCTATATTATAAACAGACCATCATACTTTACCATAGACGTCATAAGATATACTTATGTTTGATTCCGGTTGAACACATCCATTTGGAAAATCACTTTTAAAATCGGTTCAGTAGTTCCGGAGATTAGCCCCTACAAATAAACAAACTTTTCCTCTTCTTAATATAAAAAAAAGACATAAGATATAGTCTATGTTTGATTCCGGGCGAACACCATCTATTTGGTAAAACTACTTTTGAAATCGGTTTGGTAGTTCCGGAGATTAGCCCCAACAAACAAACGTTTCCTCTTTATAATATGGGTATAGACGACAAAAGATATAGCCTATCTTTGATTCTGGACGAACAGCATCATTTTGGCACCATTATTTTTTAAATTGATTCAGTAGCTCCGGAGATTAGCCCCTACAAACAAACAAACTTAATTTTCCTCTTTGTAATATAGGTATAGACGACATAAGATATAGTCTATGTTTGATTCCGGGTGAACACCATCATTTTGGTACCATTACTTTTGAAATCGGTTCGGTAGTTCCGGAGATTAGACCAAACAAACAAACTTTTCCTCTTTATAATTATAGGTATAGACGACATAAGATATAGTCTATGTTTGATTTTGGGCGAACACCATCATTTTAGTACTTTTGAAATCGGTCTGGTAGTTCCGAAGTGGTGGTTTACACATAAGGCCTATGTTTGATTACGGGCGAGCACCATAATTTTTGTATCATTACTTTTGCAATCGGTTCAGTAGTTCCGGAGATTAGCCCCTACAAACAAACTTTTCCTCTTTACAATTTAAGTATAGACGACATAAAATATAGTCTATGTTTGATTCCGGGGAAACACCATCATTTTTGTACCATTATTTTTGAAATCGGTCTGGTAGTTCCGAAGTGGTGGTTTACACATAAGGCCTATGTTTGATTACGGGCGAGCACCATAATTTTTGTACCATTACTTTTGAAATCGGTTCGGTAGTTCCGGAGATTAGACCCTACAAACAAACAAATAAACTTTTCCTCTTTATAATTATAGGTGTAGACGACATAAGATATAGTCTATGTTTGATTTTGGGCGAACACCATCATTTTAGTACTTTTGAAATCGGTCTGGTAGTTCCGAAGTGATGGTTTACACATAAGGCCTATGTTTGATTACGGGCGAGCACCATAATTTTTGTATCATTACTTTTGCAATCGGTTCAGTAGTTCCGGAGATTAGCCCCTACAAACAAACTTTTCCTCTTTACAATTTAAGTATAGACGACATAAAATATGGTCTATGTTTGATTCCGGGGAAACACCATCATTTTTGTACCATTACTTTTGAAATCGGTCTGGTAGTTCCGAAGTGGTGGTTTACACATAAGGCCTATGTTTGATTACGGGCGAGCACCATAATTTTTGTACCATTACTTTTGAAATCGGTTCGGTAGTTCCGGAGATTAGACCCTACAAACAAACAAATAAACTTTTCCTCTTTATAATTATAGGTATAGACGACATAAGATATAGTCTATGTTTGATTTTGGGCGAACACCATCATTTTAGTACTTTTGAAATCGGTGTGGTAGTTCCGAAGTGGTGGTTTACACATAAGGCCTATGTTTGATTACGGGCGAGCACCATAATTTTTGTACCATTACTTTTGAAATCGGTTCGGTAGTTCCGGAGATTAGACCCTACAAACAAACAAACAAACTTTTCCTCTTTATAATTATAGGTATAGACGACATAAGATATAGTCTATGTTTGATTTTGGGCGAACACCATCATTTTAGTACTTTTGAAATCGGTCTGGTAGTTCCGAAGTGATGGTTTACACATAAGGCCTATGTTTGATTACGGGCGAGCACCATAATTTTTGTATCATTACTTTTGCAATCGGTTCAGTAGTTCCGGAGATTAGCCCCTACAAACAAACTTTTCCTCTTTACAATTTAAGTATAGACGACATAAAATATAGTCTATGTTTGATTCCTTGGAAACACCATCATTTTTGTACCATTACTTTTGAAATCGGTCTGGTAGTTCCGAAGTGGTGGTTTACACATAAGGCCTATGTTTGATTACGGGCGAGCACCATAATTTTTGTACCATTACTTTTGAAATCGGTTCGGTAGTTCCGGAGATTAGACCCTACAAACAAACAAATAAACTTTTCCTCTTTATAATTATAGGTATAGACGACATAAGATATAGTCTATGTTTGATTTTGGGCGAACACCATCATTTTAGTACTTTTGAAATCGGTCTGGTAGTTCCGAAGTGATGGTTTACACATAAGGCCTATGTTTGATTACGGGCGAGCACCATAATTTTTGTATCATTACTTTTGCAATCGGTTCAGTAGTTCCGGAGATTAGCCCCTACAAACAAACTTTTCCTCTTTACAATTTAAGTATAGACGACATAAAATATAGTCTATGTTTGATTCCGGGGAAACACCATCATTTTTGTACCATTACTTTTGAAATCGGTCTGGTAGTTCCGAAGTGGTGGTTTACACATAAGGCCTATGTTTGATTACGGGCGAGCACCATAATTTTTGTACCATTACTTTTGAAATCGGTTCGGTTATGTTTGATTCCGGGGAAACACCATGATTTTGGTACCATTACTTTTGAAATCGGTCCGGTAGTTCCGAATTGGTGGTATATACATGAGATATAGCCTACGTTTGATTCCAAGCGTGAACCATCATTTTGGTGCCATTGCTTTTGCAATCGGTTCGCTAGTTCTGGAGATTAGCCCCTACAAACAAACAAACAAACTTTACCTGTTTATATAATATAGGTGGATGCAATAAGTAGCTTTTTATTTTTTGTACTGAAAGCTACCTAAAAAAAGGAAAGTAAAAGGTAAATAATGGTATATCGTTTGCTCTCTGAAATTGTAAAAAATATCTTAGGTTTTTTTTTTTTTTTTTTTTTTTTTTTTTTTATAAAGCGGATTTTTATTTTAATTTACATTGCCTTAAAAGAAATGTAATGTAAAGATAATTCACGTGTCTTAATATCTCATTTACTATCTATTACATACCTCATTTACATTTGTATCAGAAAACGAAAAGATTTTAATATTATTGATCAGTACGAAATAATATTTTCTGAATTTGTTTAAAATGTAAACAAACAGACAGTGATAGAACATGGAATTTCCAGCATAAAATTGGAATATACTACAGATCATATGATTATAACTGGACTGGTCGAATTTTCTTAGACAAGTTAGACAAGCAAACAAGCATCGGGCTTGGTATATAAAGGCCAGATCTTGATATTTTTATATAAAATCATCTAGGTCATTTTCTTGCCCAGATATAGGCATTTCTTATAAAGGCATTTAACTTATAATTGCAACTAAATCACGGAACTTGCATAATGCAATTTTTAAAATTTTTTAATTCGTGTATATTATAAATATGATTTATTGCTTATAATGAAATAGCTGGTCAAAAGCGAGTATTAATTGCGCATGGAGGGATTCGTACAATAAATATATGAATTGGTAACTGGTAATTGCATTACACAAATATATAATTGAAAGTTGTTAATCTAGGATTTAAGTGTGTATTTCGATTCAAATTGCTTATTTTCCGATTTATTTTTTAATTTATTTTTGCTCTCCAATGCATCAAACTGGCATCATACTTATTCAGAAAGTACTCAAAAGGTGCCGTGATTAGCAATTTTTTGATATATGCAGAAAATAATGCAAAAAATGCAATCAAATCTGGCTTTTTGAAATTGTATTTCCGAAGCAAGAGATCTGGGAACGAAAAAAAGGGTCATACTGAGAAAGTAATTGTTTATAAATAAAATTTTAATGAATTTAGCGCAAAATGACATCACACGGCACCTTATACATCTCTTCAAAAATCCCCTCAGCAAGTTTCATGTTTCTACTTTTAAAAATAAGTCAGAAATTGTATCAGAAAATTTCGAGCTGTTGAAGGTGGAAAAGCATATTTTCGAAAACACCCTTAAAGCCGATGACTTATCGAGTAAAAGCTGTCCATTTTTATTTATATCCAAACCTTTCATGTCTTTAAGTGTGTAACTCAATAAAATATTTTTCCACCCTCAACAGCTCGAAATTTTCTGATACATTTTCAGACTCATTTTTAAAAGTGAAAACATAAAATTTGCTGACGTAATTTTTGAAGAGTTGTATAAAATGCCGCTTCTGTTTGTTTTCATTTTTGACTCAGTTGTGTTTTAAAATTAAAAAGGACAATTTTGATAACATAAGTTATAATATATTTTGTTTGTAATGCAGTAAACGAGCAGTTGTTGTTATTCAGAAACTATCTAATCGCATGCATTTTTTTTTTTTTTTTTTTTTTTTTTTTTTTTTTTTTTTAAACACAACAGATATTTCAGAATAATCCGTCAAAGTTGACATTTTAAACGTATTTTCTGATGAAAGCAGAAAAACCAGTCAACAAAAGGGAGAAAATTGCGTCATCACATCTTCAATATAGCTCGTAACGCATGGTAGGTAAATTAATTATAAACTTAAAATATTTATTATAAATTAATTAACTTAAAATATTTATTATAAATTATAAATTAATTATAATCATAAAATTAAAACTCAATTCGTTTCGAAAGTGCTTCCGTGGTCAGGCCTTTCAATTTTATACCTTTCAGTTAAAAAAAATTAATTTTTAAATGTATCAAAACGTTTTGCGCTTATTGAGCAGAGCAGTTAAGCACAGTCTTAAGTAAAACTTGATTTATAAACAATTTTCTCAGTATGACCATTTTTTTTCGTTCCCAGCTCTCTCGCTTCAAATAATTTGAATCAAAACACCAACTTTGGCAACATTTTTACTTTCTTAGTTATTGTAATCGAAATTTTTTTCGACTTCCGGTTTTCGACGGATTTACACGTTTTAGGGGTCAGAGATTCCAAAAAACATGTTTTTACAAAATGTCTGTCTGTCCGTGTGTCTGTCTGTGTGTCTGTATGTCGCCATTCTACCATCAAGAAGTGTATGAAGTTATGCATAGCATTGAACCAAATTTTTTGTTAATGTTTTTGGCTGTGGTAAGCAGGTCCTCCTTCAGTTTTGAAGTATTCCGCCGGAAGAGGGCGCTGCAATCGCGATTTTTGTGCCATTTTCAATATTGTACCGACCAAAAGTATATGAAGTTATGCATCGAATTGAACCAAATTTTTTGTGTATGTGTATGACTATGGCTAGTTGGTCCTCCCTGAATTTGAAAAAAATCCGCCGGAAGGGGGCGCTGCAATCGCCATTTTTGTGCCATTTTCAATATTGTACCGACCAAAAGTATATGAAGTTATGCATCGAATTGAAGCAAATTTTTTGTGTATGTGTATGACTATGGCTAGTTGGTCCTCCCTGAATTTGAAAAAAATCCGTCGGAAGGGGGCGCTGCAATCGCGATTTTTGTGCCATTTTCAATATTGTACCGACCAAAAGTACATGAAGTTATGCATCGAATTGAACGAAATTTTTTGTGTAAGTGTATGGCTATGGCTACTTGGATCGCCCTGAATCTGAAAAAAATCCGCCGGAAGGGGGCGCTGCAATACCGAATTTTACGCTATTTTCAATATTGCACCACATAAAAGTGTATGAAGTTAGTTCTAGAACTGAACTAAACATTTTGTATATGATTATTTTTTGGTAAGGCAGGTAGGTCCTCCCTGAATTTGAAAAAAAAAATCTGCTTATCATTCTATTGTCCATCGGCTCGTGCAGAGACGGAAATTCGTTTTTACTCCGATTAACTGATTGAAGCAGAAATTTAAGATGAAATCAAAGTTGGTAAGGTATTGAATTAAAATTATTAAAGCATTAAAATGAGTAACTATTTTTTTTTAAATATTAAAATGTATGTATGAGATAGAAGAAAGTTTTGGGATTGGCACATGCAACTAGTTTGCAATATTTTCTGTTTTTATGAAAAAAAATCGACAAACACGGCACATTATATTGTTTCTGAATAATAGAATCTGCAATCTGATGCGTTTGAGAGCAAAAATGAATTTCAAAAAGGAATCAGAAAGTACACTGTAAAAAAAAATTCAAGAGGTTACTAAAAATTCTTTAGTAAATTTGTATTCCACAGAATTTTTTAGTAACCATTACAAACTTTTTTTTTGCAAGTGAAACAAGTATTTCTTTTGTAATCTGAACAAAAGAATTTTTTGTATAACTAACTTAAAAATTTTTTGTATGAGCCACCAAGCAAATTTTAGTAATAGCTCCAAAATTATTTTTAATAACCTTTACGTGCGTCCGAAGGACAGGAGCTTCATCCTTCGAGCTGCATCCAAATTTCTGAAGCGATAGATTTTCGGCAAAACCGCAATAGATGGCAGCACCAAAAATTGCTACTAGCTCTGATAGGATTTTCATAATCCCTTTATTAACGAGTACTTACACTACATACATTCGGGACGTATTTGGCAGCGTCCGGTATCGAACCCGGGCCCTTTCACCCTGGAGTCCGTTACTATAACCACTATACTGTCAAGGCCACATCAAGCGAGTTTTAGTAATAGCTATTAAAAATGTAAAACTATTAATTCTATCCATTACTAACTTTTTTCTAGTAATTCTTACAGATTTTCTAGTAACCGACTACGATTACTAAAAATTTTTTAGTAATTACAAGGATCACTAAAGTTTTTTTAGTAGATCGACCTTTTTTTTTTTACAGTGTAAGCAGTTTGGATTTGAATACACCCTTACGAGTTAATGTTTCTATTTATCTTCAAATTACTAAAATTTTTTTAAAAAAATTATTATTAACAATCGCTTTATACTCCTGTGACTATAGGCACCTCCAGAGCTCCTCAACTCCTTTATTGAATGCCCGGAAATCGAAATTTGTGCGTAACGAAAAAATACGATTTTCTCAAAAACTATGTGCCCTAAGAGTAATCACTAAAGTTTTCTTGCAAGGTTTAAATTAACTTCTACCACCCCTATTTTTTTTCCATAATTTAGTTTCAGTAGATTCGAAACATTAAGGGGGAAATATTTTTGCAATAAATTTTCGACAATAGCTCTCAAAATGTAAAATGTAAAATTAAAAGCAATGTACTTTTGTGTTCGGCCTTATGAAAGCTTTAACACAGTGTAAAGATAATTTTTATTTCAAGTAATTTAATTACACCTCAACATTTTCTCTAAATTATATTTGTAAATGCTTAAGAATCTATAAATGCGGAGGTCAATACCAATAGTCTTTATTACATCAGGCAATTTGAATTTTCCGCGTTCCATGTACATATATAATATAATTAATTCTCTCCATCTTAATTTATAGTCATTAAACTGATCTAAATTTGACCCGAATGCCCTATAATGTATAATGAATTTAGTAGGCATTTTAATGTGAAATATCGACTTAAAATTTTTGTGCTTACTAAAAAAAAATCGTTTTTTTTATAATCCGAGATTCAAAATATGTATGATTTTTCCCTCATTTAAAAAAATAATTAATGGAATAATAATGAAATAGATAGATAATTTCGAAAAGAAAACTTACCAACAAATTATAACGTACCGTTCGAACTTCCTCGGAAAAATATTTGAGGTTCGTAATAACGCGATTCAAATGTATTAATTTTTTTACCGTCTTTATATGATAGGTTATAGCAATTAAACTGAACTAACAGTGTTCCCAAAAAAGTAAAGTGAACCCAGTTGCCATTTCAATATCAAAAATAAACTTTGATATTTGACATTCAAATGCCGCGTTGTCCGAGGAAAGTTCGTGCCGACATTTAAGAAAGCGAAAATCGGAGAATCAGCACGAAATGTCCGGAATCCCAATGCTTTTCGCTGCTCAATTATCTCTCGCTACTCCCGTTTTTAAGGAACCACTGAAGAGAGAATCGTCACGAACTTTCCGGGAATCCCAATAATAGTTTTTGTGCCTCTAAGATCCGGTTGCGATAGGATTGGTTCTCAAGAAGAATTGGGCTTGATAAACGACCACGGCTGAAAGAAACTGGTCATCGGGATAGTACGTTTTGCATAGTAAGTAGAGTGAAATTTCAAAATTTTCAAATCAGCTTTTGACATTTAACCACATCCTTTGCGCATGAATGAAATTTTCTGTCTGGCACTTCGTATTTGAATGACTGGGGAATTAAGGTATTTCTTGGGAACTAATGAGAATTATAATAGTTTAGCAGAAAAAGAATAATTATACTGCTGACACCTAACTAGTAATTAAATGCAAGACTTCTGAAGGTTTGCCGATTGCACACAAATTTGTATTTTATTTTGAATCTCACAATATGAACAAATCTTTTCATTATTAAGAACAAAAAAATGTGCACATTATTCTAGTACAATAACTTTCTAAAGATATGTAGAGATCTTTTTTTAACGGGTTGTTGATTAGTTTATATTTAAAACTTTCCTCAAATAAGATATGATTCTCAATTACATATTCAGAGAGAATTATTTATCTGAATTTCCATTGAGCAACTATCCACCAATATCACCTTGTCAAACCTACTAGTGACTTACACACAGAGTTACAGAGTTTTGCATTTGACGCCACATTCTTCCTGTCCAAAGTTTTGACAGAAGTCACCGGAGTAAAATATTTTGTTCGTAAAGAAACGCAGATAAATTATTTATTTTGAACAGTGTTGATTTCAGGGAGCAGCCCGGGGGGGGGGGGGGGGGTTACTTTCCCCGGAAAATGAGATGTCTTCTTCGGCAGATTTGAAATTTTGTTTTTTCAATGGTAAAATTCAATTTACCCATCGGAACTCTACAATGTAGCTCCCGGAGCCACAGAAATTCCTCCTGGAGAAAATGTCTGATTTCAACAGTTGTTTTGAGACATTAAAATAAAGTTTAAATTTGAAATTCATAACTTTTTTGGAGATAATTAAATATTTCTTTGTTGGGTATTTGTAAAAAGTTGATTTATCCTAGAGATTTCTAATAAATAGATAAATAAAAATAAAATATATTGGACATTAAATGTATAATTAGAACTATATATGGAAAAAAATAATGGATATATTTTTATAATAAATGAGTTCATTTTTACTTATATTCAGTGGCTGATCCAAGGGGGAGGTCACGGGAGCCATGACGCCCCTCCTAAAGGGGAACGAAGAAAATTTTAAAAAGGTATTTTAGAAATGACGTATATATTAAATTCTTTTAAATTTACCTTTTGCTCAACAATGAAAATCTTACTCACTTTTTAAAGCTCTTCTTAAATCAAAAGTAAGTGATTTCTGACACATCTACGAAGTCATTTTTAATTTTGGATACAAAATGTTTGAAAGCGAACTTATTCAGGACAAATTTTGATTGATTAATTCTTTCCATTTTTCGATAAAAACTAAAACTGTTTCAGAAAATTTGATGTTTTAAGTTGAAGTTCAAATCGCTACAACCAATTTTTCTTTCGTGCTGGCCTTTTTTGTAACTGCCAACCAATAAAAAGTGGTGTAAAATGCTCCAGTTCTGAATCATTCTTCACTTTAAAAGAAAATAGGTTATTCTTCAGTTACTTGGTATCTGAATAAAATGTGTAAGTTTTATATTTTTACGAATATTAATGCAAATTTTTTGTATTTACAAATGAAAACGACTTCCTGAAAGTATCAGAAAAGCAGACATTTTGTATACGGGAACTGCATTCCACATAAAAATTGCTTTTTAAGAGATATGACCCCTACCCCACTAGGAAAAATGAGTCATGATCCCCCCCCCCCCCTTCTAAAATAGGGTCTGGATCCGCCCTTGCTTATATTTTTGTGCTTCTAAGATCCAATTGCAATAGGATTGGTTCTCAAGAAAAATTTGAACTAGTTAAAGAACTATAGCTGAAAGAAACTGGTCACCGGGATAATACGTTTTACATAGTTGTAGAATGAAATTTACAAAAATTTAAAATCAGCTTTCGACATTTAACTACATCTTTAACGCAAGAATGAAATTTTCTGTCAGGTATTTCGTATTTGAATGACTGGTGTATTAAGATTTTTTTTTTTTTTTTTTTTGAGAAATAATGATAATTATAATAGTTTAAAATAATAATAATTATACAGCTGACACCTAAGAAATAACTAATTAAATGCAAAACTTATGTGGACATTTGCCGATTACGTATAAATTTTTATTTAATTCTAAATCTCCCATTACCAATATATTTCTTAATTTTTAAGTACAAAAAATATGCACCCTAATTCACTTTTTTAAAGATATTTAGCCTCTTTTCTTCCAACCTTTCTGCTTTTATTTATTTATTTATTTATTCATTTTTTGAGGGATTATTGGTTAATTTTAAATATTTTATATTTCAAATTTTTCTGCTGGAAGATATAAACTTTAATTTCAATGGCCCATGGTGAATTAATTAATTAATTTCCTTTTTGCAAACATACACTAAATCATCTTCGTCAAATCCACCATGTGTTTTGCATTTATGACTCTCCTTCCCCTCATTAAAATATAAAAAAATTTCTCCGATAAGATATAAACTTTAACTTTAATGACTCAATAGAAACTATTTAATCTTATGGGCAACCTATAGAAATATTTAGAAGAGAGGAACTTACATATCCTTAAAATAATGTAACTTCAACTTCTTTCGCAGAGGTTCATTATCATTACCACCGCGAAATACTTCCATCCTTAAATTTATGTAGAAAATTTGTCTTTAAAACGCCTCATTAATGGAAACTTTCATTCACTGTCAGAAAAATTCGTCAATATGCACTAAATTATTTTTATTTTTTCTCAAATGATTTCCATACTCCCCGACAACATACCTGATCCGTGGATTCATTCCGAACGTCGAAAAAAGAGGAAGAGATTCCGTTTATTCCTAGCACGCATGCGCATGGGGTCTATTAGTAATTAATTCAAATTTATTTTTAAAATGAAAAACAAAAAATTCTATAGATTAAGATGTCTAATTTAGTTTAAAAAAGACAAAAATGTTTTCGAATTTAAAAATAAATAACAATAAATTTCTTCATTCATTCAAAAATACTCACAATTTATTATTTTAAGTTGGATAAGCTGAGTAAAGTTGAATATATATATATATATATATATATACATATTAGCATTTAAAATATACTTTAAATGAACACATTTAAAAGATATTTTAATTAAAAAATTAAATGCAAAAAATCGATATTACTCCAAATTAATTTTATCAAATAAAAATAGAACATCCATATTTTACTTGTAGCAATCTACGTAAATATATTTAAAATTTACATTTTTATGTTACATTTGAACTATCGTATAAAAACTCCAGCCACAATCTCATTAAAAAAGAAATCTTCCCGAAATTAACTTCAAAATTTAAAGTTTTTTAACGAAATAGACCAAACCACACCCATATGAAACGAACAAATTTACTTCAAAGCGCGTTCCTACTGTGCAACTTAGCTCCGTGCGAGCGCGTTTGCCTTCCCTAGCTGGGGGTCTGTGGTTCGATCCACACGTCCGCCTCTTTTGTCTTTTCCAAACTTTTTTGAATTGACAGATATTTTACCTCTTTTAAGGAGAAAAAATAAAGGGATATCCGTCAATTTACAGAAAATTACTAACAACAGTGCTGCCAGTAAATTTTCTGTGAAAAGAAGGAAGTTTTTTTCTTAGAGTGTTGAAATATAATGACAGAAACGCGTAATTTTTTTTTCCGAGCACCTTCGTCTTTCCAAGCTCAAGCTCGCACTCTGATTGGTTGTTGCTCTCGGCACTGTTTTCATGTAACTTGGCGATAATCATACTTGGCGTAGCGACAGATGCTTCCGTCGAGGAGTTTGATTTCCTTCCGAACCGAGTATAAAGTAACTTTTCCCGTTTATTAATAAGTAAAGCATTAGCCATTTTATAAAATAACACAAGATAATAATACACAAGAGCACAAGACCACGAGGATAAGAATGAAGGAAGAACAAGAATGAGTAGGTTAGGTTTTAGGTTTACTCGTTCACTTACGAGCAAAGTATTGTTCGCCAAGTTACTTGAAAACAGTGCCGAGAGCAACAACCAATCAGAGTGCGAGCTTGGGCTTGGAACGACGAAGGTGCTCGGAAAAAAAAATTTCGCGACAGAAACTGATATTCATTTTTACCGGTTGAAGTTTAGTTTGTCGGTAATATAGATCCGCCACATTGGGACAACCAAGACAACCCACTGTCTGTGTCAATGAAATTAATTATAATACTTGGACAAATTGATTATAATGCTTGGCTAAAATAACATCAGTAAAAAGAAATCGAAATTTTTTTACCATTCTTGTGTGAGAAATTTCCCACCAATAAGGCACTTAAATTAGACGAAATTTTTATTTATGTTTTCTGGTTGAAATTTTCTTTGGCAGTAACCAGAAGCTGCTGATTCGATTAAAAGAAACATCTTGTGACAATCACCTCAGTTACTTCACTTGCAACTTCTAGGCAATAACACTACAGTCCTTTTGTTTCTCCTCTATAGTCTCCTTCTCTTAATCACAACTCCACTGACCATCCACCAATTCATCCTTGTCAAATCTATGTATTCAGCATGTCGCATCTGACATTGGAGTTTTTTTTTTTTTTTTTTTTTTTTTTTTCCCTCAAAGTTTCAGCAAACTTTCATTGTGCGAACATTTCGTAGCGAAATATTTCCTTTATTATTATTTTTTTTATATATAAAGAAAAATGAATAAAAATTCAATATAGAAAACAACAAACATTTTAAATTTAACTGCATTAGCATTTTAATTTTAATTTACCACATTTTAATAGAGATGAAATTAAAGTATGTTGATCCAGCTTTTACATATTTAACTTTCTTTCTATATCATATATTAATATTTATTACATACAAACATACATATAAATCTGCGTTTTTTTAGAAGAGAAAAAATACTTGATTTTAAATTGAAATTCAAATGCTATACATTCCAAATACAGCATTTTTTCTTTCAATTTTTAATGATGTAATTTACATACGAATTTTTTAAAATATAGCATTATACTTCTATTAAAATTTAAACGTTATAATATACTATAGGTTTTTTTATTATTATTATTACAACTGTTTCTTTATAAAACACATATTGAAACACACACAGTTTAAAAAAAACATTGCATATGAAAGGAATTATCTCAAACTTACATTCTAAAAGAAATAAATATTTGTGATCAAAATAAAATTTCAATTCAAATACACAAAAACAGTTTTACATATGAAAAGAAAAAAAAAACTAATCTTTCTTGTCCTGTTTTTTTTCTCAGCTTCCTCCTTCGTGATCTGGGATGAAGACTGTTTAAATCTGAGCAAACACAAACTTTTAACATAACTATGCACCCGTTAACTTATTAATGCTAATTAAACAATCACAAAACCGTGCACAAATATAATCTCCTTCACTGAATATGTCATTCTAGAATATTTCCTATGTTTGCATTTCATTATGTTTGTCGAGAGGTGTGGATAAATTGCAAACTGACTTTCGATAGTCAGTTTACGAAAAAAAAAGCTTAAGAATTTTTTTTCCAGATTTTTTTCGAACACCTTGCGTTATCCCTTGAGATTAATTGCTTTATGAAGGGGAAAAAATAATCTTCCTTCTCAGTTTCTTTGTTTGTTCAGCAGTCAAAGGATGCTGACATAGATGGAAAAAAAAAAAAGAAGGAAAAGAGGTGATAGTTTTCTTGAAGGGGAAAAAAATGTCTTGTTAAGAAATTTTTTTCTTTTCAATTCGAAAATTTTCTGTGTAAAAGGTTTGATTATTAAAATGAGTGAGTTATTGAATTTTTTTTTTCATGTGAAACAAAGGTTAACATGAAATTTGAAAGAATTGCCTTCAAAGGTTACAATTCTTACTCGAAAAATGCATCGATGCTTATAAAAAACAGAGTTTGATTTAATGTGAAAAATAACAGAAATAAGTCTTGATTACGTCCATTAATTAGTATATTGTAACATTAATAATATATATTCCACAACTAAAAAGTAAGGATCTATATTATAAATAAATATTTTGCTTATAAGACGTTGCTGTATTAATAAAAACATTGAAAATACATTGAAAAATTTTATTTACATGCATCAACTCTGTTTAATCGAATCATCTTCAGAATGACTCTTTTTAATGACAAAAATTTCAAAATGACTCTTTTTAATCGAGTCATTCTGAAGATGATTCGATTAAAAAGAGTTGAAACATGTAAATAAAAAAGTTTAATGCATTTTAAATGTTTTTATTCATACAGTTAACGTCTTATAAGCAAAGTATTTACTTATAATATAAATTCTTACTTTTTCGTTGTGGAATATATATTATTAATACTATGGTAGAGTTTGATTCATTCTCTAAATGGCTTTTGGAGACATTAGAATGCTTCTGAATTCAGAAATGTTACGGTAACTCTAGGAGAAATGTCCATAGATTTTAAAGATTACAATAAAAATTCTCGGAATGCAAATACGAGAAACATTTATGTGTATTTCAAATTCCTATACATATGGGTGATTCTCTCCAAATAGGCCAAAATAAGGGTTATGAGGGAGTGATGAATTTTAACAAAATGCCTATTTACTTTTTTACCATTATTTGAATTGAGATTAGGCTTAGTGGGTTTTAACTATATTCTAACTAGCAGCCTTCGCCCGCTAAGCTGGTCAGTTTTTCTAAAGAAACTTTAAATCAGACGAAATTTTTAAATCATATTAATTTTCAGTTTTATATCATATTTTAGACTGTCTGTAATCGGTGAAAAATCAGTCATCTAAAGACATCGCCAAATTAGGAAAATGTGAAATATCTCACGAACTACTGGATTTAAAAGAAATTGCTTAGTACCATTCGATTCAGCATGAAAAAATACACTTAAATATGTTATCAGTTGAAATATAAGTATACAAGCCGATTTTTAAGGAATTTTTTAAAAGTTCGTTCCTTTTTTTACCCCCTTTAGGAGTGGAATTTTCGAAAATACCTTCTTAGCGGCACTCGATGCTATTAGAAGTATTTTTACCCCAATTTTCAAGATTTTTGATTCGGTAGATTTTTTTGTGCCGTGATTAATACGAAATCCAGACTTTCTTTTATATATATAGATTAATGACACCTGGCGAGAGCGGAAAATGTCGCTATTGGGAAAACCTCATAGATTAAAAAGTTTCTTAAAATTCTTAATGTTTCATTAATTGACTTTTATATGTTCTAAAACATCTATTATATGATTAATCACAAATTAATTTCTTAAGCAATAAAACTGAAATAAAATTGTGCATATTTTTATACACTTTTATTACATTCTTATGGGAAAAAAATCGAAGCTCTCATACTCGCATTTTAAACTCAAGAGAAAATGATATGTGTATTATGGAATTCTGCGGATCAAGAAATTTGTAGTGATTAATCAGCAAAAAATCCTAAATATTTCAAAAAGAAACTTTTTTTTTTCCTCGGACCTGTGCAGTTTTAAATTCAGGCATTTTTTTTCTGGTAGGAATATCTGTGCCTCCTGGGGGGGGGGGGAAGTCACTTTTTAACCATTAGAAGCATAAAATCTCAAATCCTCCAGGGGAATTTCAATGCTTTGAAAAATGTTCCTCCCGGGCCACCCCCGGAATTCAACCCTGGGCATAGAGGGGGGAATTTCCCCAGCCCACAATCTACATTTGTCTGTGATAACAAAATTTTGACAGATTGCCCTAATAAATTTAAAGGCTTTATTTAAAAAAAAAAAAATTCTCGTTAAAAAATTATTTTTCATTCTTTGTTGCCAAAATTACTGTCCGCTATTCAGAATATCCGTTATTCAGAGGCATCCAAAAGTTTAGATTTTGGGAGTGGGGATTGGAAAAAATCTGTCCGTTAAATAGAAATGTCCGCTATTAGTCCAGTCAAAATAGACATTTAACCTAGGAAAAATTAGAGAAGAGCTGAAAATTTGCAAAAACGTTTAGAATATCATTCCAAATGAAATCCCAAAAATCTTAATCAATCTGGCTGGAGCAAAAAATTGTATTCAAGGTCAAAGGTCAAATATACAAAAAAATCGTTTTTTCAGATATCTGTTAAACAATAAGTTTTATCGTAAACATAGTTATTACGTAAATTTAAGGTTATTATAAAAAATGAAATTTTCTACAAAACAGTCGTTACACTTTTAAGAGGCTACTTCATTCAAACGAAAAGACCCGTTCATTAATACTAATCCTATGAAGAAAAATGTATAAAGATGTCTCGGTTGTATTTTAATATTTTTAAAGGATTTTTTTTTTTTTTTTTTTTTTCAATGGGTAGCTGAAATCAATTTGTATGAAAGCCGTTTTATACTTTTTTTGATTTTGTTTACTGGTATTTTTTACGAATACGCTTTCATTTTTGGAACCGGTTTGGAAAGCGAAAGCACTCTCCTAAAAAATATCTACAACCAAAATCGGAAAAGTAAAAAACGGCCTGCATTCAGATCCATCTCAGGAATTCAATGAAAAAAAATCATTTAAAAACACTGAAATGCAACCCAGATATCTTTATAAATTTCTTCCATAGGATTAGCATTAGCGAACAGATCTTTTAATTTGACTGAAGTAGCCTCTTAATAAATTTATCTTACTTGTTAATTATTCATCTGCACTGTAAAAAAAAATTCAAGAGGTTACTAAAAATTTCTTAGTAAATTTGTATTCCACAGAATTTTTTAGTAACCATTACAAAGTTTTTTTTTGCAAGTGAAACAAGCATTTCTTTTGTAAACTCAACAAAAGAATTTTTTGTATAACTAACTTAAAAATTTTTAGTATGAGCCACCAAGCAAATTTTAGTAATAGCTCTAAAATTATTTTTAATAACCATTACGTGCGACCGAAGAGCAGGAGCTTTCTTCGAGCTGCATCAAGACTTCTGAAGCGGAAGATTTTCGGCAAAACTGCAATAGATGGCAGCACCAAACATTCCTACTGGCTCCGACAGGATTTTCATAATCCCTTTATTAACGAGACACTACATACAATCGGGGCGTATTTGGCGGTGGCAAGTTTCGAACCCGGGACCTTTTAGCCTGGAATCCGTTACTATAACCACTATGCTATCAATGCCACACCAACTGCGTTTTAGTAAGAGCTATTAAAAATATAAAACTATTAACTCTATTCGTTGCTAACTTTTTTCTAGTAATTGTTACAGATTTTCTAGTAACTGACTAAGATTACTAAAAATTTTTTAGTAATTACAAGGATCACTAAAGTTTTTTTAGTAGATCGACCCTTTTTTTTTTACAGTGTGCGAATTATTTTTCTTGTTTTATTTCCATCTTCTTTTTCCCCTGGTTGCTAAGTTCCTGTCCATTTCTTTGAGAAATCCGATGGATCTGGTATTTCTTCACTGATGTCAGAAGCATCATCATCTGTTGTATTTGTGGCAACATTTGAACAAAACTGACCGTGACAATTGTTATAAATTGGTGAACAAACCAAACCACCAAGTTTTTTCCACCCATAATTTAAATTTCAACCCTTTGAATAGTTACAAAAAATTGTAAGGAACGATATTTATGGTGCAAGCGAGAGTAGAGTTTTAATTGGCTCCAAATCGTTATTGTTCAATACCTATCCCCAGTTTTCAGGGTCAAGTTTATTACCTAACCATATTTGGACTTGAAAATAAACTCGGTATAAATTTTGGAGAGCAGCACTAGATGTTAGTGGAAGAAATGATACCTGAAAAACTTTATTATGGAGTCTCTTCGCAAAACTTAGATATCTATAGCTATCTTTAGAATCAATGTTTTTAGGAGCTCTGTACAAATAAGTAAACAAATTTCATTGGCAATAATGATATCCGGAGAAGAGTCAATTTTCTTAAATGTTTCAGCATAGCAAATTAAGTCATTACTTTTTTCAAATAACTTAAATATTTGAATTTTACCTTTTCTGAAGAGAGCTGACGATGTGTCACAGCCAGTTATGGCACCTAAAAATAATCTATTATCTCTACACTTTGGATATAATTCCAAACTTTGCGATGAATACATTTTCGTTTCTATCTGAACTTTTCCCGGTTTTAAGAAATAAACTATTTTATCAGTAGGCGTTCGTACAGTTTATATGATTAACAAATAACATCTTCCACAACAACAATAGTTGTACCTGTACTTGACTGTTCTATAGTTGTTTTAACTATAAGGAAGTTACCCTCATTATCAGCCTGTTTAACAGAAATACCAGCAGCATTTAATTTTTTGCATAATATTGAAATAAACCGAATCTTTTTATGAGTATTAGAAAGGAATTGTTTTTGGTTTGTAGAAAGAACCATAAGTCGAGCAAAAAGTACATTAGCAGAAGAAGATATTTAGTAGCGATGTTGTTCTGCCGACTTTTATACATTTTTTATAATCAGCATAACCAGCAAATACTATAATAACGTTGTGACCATAATGATTATGTACATATCAAATGTACATAATATCAAATCAATATTTTCTGAACCTGAGGAGATGGATTATATAAGAAAACTGGACATCCACTTTTATCACCAGTTGCAGGCTTCAAGAAAGAACGAAAGCAATCAAGATTATACTTAGCTTCAACAGCAACAAATCGTATTAACATCTTATATATACAAGAAAAGTCTTTTCAAAATTATTCGAATGTTTTTTGCTACCTCGACGATAGTATCTTTAAATGAAATTGTTACAACCCGATATATTACGCGTCGACGATCCTTCGTTTTTTTTCTTTTCATTTTCTTCATTCGCTTTATTTCCACAAAATAAACAAAAATTTCCTAAAGCAAAAAGTTGGCTCACCTAATCGTGCCCTAGTCCAAGGTGGGATCAGTGGCGCAGCTAACGGGGTGGTTTTGGGGTTAAAACCCTCCCAGCGCTAAGAAAAATCGATATAATTGCCTCTTATATGAATCAAAGCCAAACTTCTGCACATTTCTTTGGCACATATAGGAATTCGTCGCTTTATTGAATCAGATTTTATTATTATTTTTTATTTTATTTTTAATTTCATTTAATAAAGTGATTCAATTAAATGGCGAAAATTCTACTTAAAATTGTGAAAGTGCATATTACATGGATTAGTTAAGTAAAAATTGGTTATTTGAACTAAATCATTGTTCTGAGATTCATCATGCTAAAAAATAATGATTTCCTGCCACACAGATGCTCTTTGAATTTAAGCATTATGCAGTGAATATTTTAATTAGTACTGATTCCATTAACCGGCGATTCTAGTAACTGCCAATCATCTTTATCAGAAACTCCCCCACCCCCCCCTAGAACCGAATTCTGGCTGCGCCACTGGGTGGGATGCTAGTAGTTAATTACAAATGGAGCAAATTTCCGACATTTTAATGAGCTTATACAAATTAATGTTTCGATATTTTTATTTAAACAAAACAGAATAATCTCCGCACAAACGAACTGGAAGGTAAAAGTATGAAATTAATCCCTAAAGAAAATTACATTTCCAAAAAGGAACCATTTGACGGCGGGACGGCGCGCGCTTCTGTTGCTCAGTGGGAGGAGAGGGGGGGGGGGGATTGATCACAGCTTACCTCGAGTGTATTGGATAAAGTAAGCCCGTACCTCATTCTATTCTACTTAATTTTAGTATATCTACTTATATCAATCCCATTCAACAGTTAACAACATGAATTACTTTCAAGAAAATGTAGTTATGCGAAATATGATAATTTTTGAAATTTTTAATTTTTACAATTTTTGAAATTGCAATATCTTATGAAGGAGGTGACGAAGGTGTGTGTAAAGACCATTTTTGTAGAAAATCCTGAAATATTCAATTTTTATGACAATTATTTTTACGATAAAACTCACCGTTTACCAGTTAACTGAAAAAAGCTAATTATTTTACCTTTGACCTTGAATAAAATTTTTTGCTCCAGTCAGATTGACTAAGATTTTCGGCATTTCATTTAAAATGATGTTCTAAACGTCTACACAAATTTCCAGCTCTTCGCTAATTTTTCCGAAGTTTCCATTATATTTTGTCTATTTTGACTGGATTATATTCCGGAGTGTCCATTATGGAGGTTTTACTGTACTTATAAATCAGTAATAATTAATATTTTATAATATTTAATGGTATTCAGAAGAGAGACTGATGAGGGAGTGATGAGGAAGGCTTTTCGAAGTTTGCCCAACAGAATAAAAAAGAAAAAGGTTAGCTTATTTTCTGTCTACTGAATAAAGATGACGATTATCAGCAAGAGAAAAGGAAAATAAAGGAGTAAATCTTTCGAGTCAAGTGTTCGAAATAGTACAACTGACATTCCATTTCAAAGTTTGCTCTGAACTCAGAATATGTGATGCATTCTTTCTCTTTAGATGCTGAATTCTATGATGTCTCTGAGACTACTCTCAAATCCATGCAGTGTACTCTCAGATGCATAACTGAATAAACTTTTATTCTTAACCCCTTCGCGATGGGAGCCTTTTACGAAATTTTTAATGTTTTGTCACTGGTTTTAAAAAACAGAAATTTGTGTTTTTTTAAATCGAGATATTTCTCCGATTAAATAAGGCAAATTTTTCAGTAAAATTTTACTGGTGGGGATAAACAAGGATTCTTAAGCCTATATGCGGCACGTATACGTGTCGCTCTTCCCCAAGGGGTTAAGGGTGTATTTCGATTCAAACTGCTTATTTTCAGATTTATTTTTAAATTCATTTGTGCTCTCACAGACATAAAACTTTCAAATTATCTTATTTAGAAATTACACAAGGTGCCTTGATGGTCAATTTTTTGATAAATAGAGAAAATGTTGCAAAAATAATGCTATCAAAAACGGCGTTTCGGACCAAATTTTCTGTAGCGGGAGATCTGCGAGCGGAAAAAAGGGTCACGCTGAGAAGGTAATTGTTTATAAATCAAATTCTAATGAATTGAGCATAAAAAAAAAACATCACACGGCACCTTATACATCTCTTCAAAAATCTCCTTAGCAAGTTTCATGTTTCTACTTTTAAAAGTGTGTCTGAAATTGTATCGGAAAATTTCGAGCTGTTGAATGTGGAAAAACGTTTTTTCGAATACACCCTTAAACACATAAAGTTGGCAAGCATTCTTATTCAGAAATCCTGAAATTGAACTGCGTTTTCCATTTTTAAAGAAAGGCAAGGGATCATGAAGAATATTCCTTTGAATGTTATCATCTTGAACCGAAATTTTAAAGGGATAAAGGCCATAGTGAGACAACAATTGCTTATAATTCAAGATATAACAAACTTATCAAAAAATGAAAAACGCTATTAGTTTTCAATTTCTTCCACAGTCAAGTCTGCAATTATATGCTTTTGTGTTCGAAAATGAATTCGTGATGTTTTAGAAAATTCTGTACTGTTAATTGAAGGAAAATGTTTCTGGGGGAAGGTCTTCAATGCATTTGTATGCTTTTTAGGTTTATTTATATTCACAATTTTAAGTTCATGCTTTTGAGTAAAATTTATATAATCTAAAATTTATAGAGTTTATTTTATTTATCTATTTGTACGAGTGTCTCAAATCAAAGGAAGTATTGGGTAGATGTCGGCATTTATTTTCGCATCTTATCATATTTAAAAATAATGTTTGTCAAGTGACTGACGCGAATGTGCGGTTAGCTAATTAGGATTACTGTCATTTGATATTAATTTTTACTTATATATATTGTATTCATATCACCTTCTGTGTACATGTGGTTTTAAAGTAACATTTTTTTAAAAATCTTGAAGTTAATTTGTGATATTGTAGTTAGATAGCATGATATGAACAGTCCATTGTACCAATGAATGACAGTCTCTTGCTTTTCAAAAACACGTACCTCAGATAAGGCAAACAATGAAGTTCAGGCTAACGGCTGGAGGAGAAAATTATGATAGCAACCCCTTCGATCAGAGGCGTAGCCCTATCTTGGGGGGTTCTGGCGAGATGATAGCTGAGAGAGATTCAGTTTAATGTGTGGACGCTAACGTGTGTGGTTTATAATCCCTTCGTAGAGTTTTGGAGAAAAAGCGAAGGCTCCTGTATGATTAGCGTATCGGGAAGATCTAGAATGATCTCCGATAATTCTGTTTTAACGAACGTAGTGTGAGAGGGATATAGATATTTTAATAAGTGAACCCAGTACTCAGAAGGTGTTTGCTGTAGCTAATTTAATGTCGGACAGGATCATCTATATCCCAGTCCTTAACTGTAAATATTGTTTTGTTATGTATAAATAATGTGTAAATAAAATGTTCGTTAATTTTAATTGATTAAGTTTATCCTTCTTTTGACAAACCTTCTCATCATATCACTTAAGGGTGTATTCGAAAAAATGATTATCCGCCTTCAACAGCTCAAAATTTTCCGATACATTTCCAGACTCATTTTTAAAAATAGAAACATGAAACTTGCTGGGATGATTTTTGAAGTGATGTATAAGATGCTGTGTGATGTAATTTCTCGCTGCATTAATTAGAATTTGATTTATCAATAATTATTTTTTCAGCTTGACCCTTTTTTTCGATCTCAGATCTCCCGCCTCGGAAAATTCTGTTCGAAAGACCAACTTTGACAGCATTTTTTGTAATATTTTCTGCATTTATCAAAAAATCAACAGACACGGCACCTTATATAGTTTCTAAATAAGAGATTTTCAAAGTTTGGTGCATTTGAGAGCAAAAGTGGATTTAAAAGTAAATCGGAAAATAAGCGGTTTTGATCGGAATACACCCTTAAGTTATATCGGTGGTGGCAGTATACTAACATAAAGGGACATTCTTCGAAGTTGTCTGGTCTAAGAAAGAGTGCAACAATGTTGTTATGAATAAAATCAACGGGATTTTTAAAACAAGATCTCCTTGGATCATAAGCAGCTGAAAATTCAAAACTAAAATTATTTCAATAATTTTCAAAACTTATTCATTACTTGCTTAGTGACCCTACTCTTCTTGCAGTTTAATCTATGTATTATAATTCCAAAAATTTAATACATTCCGTTATGCATTGCACTTTCCATCTCATAATTCATTCTTTTATTTCATTTCCCCCCTTCTGCTTGTGAGTCTTTTTAATGAAAGAACGTTACAGTTGAGAACTGCACGATCCTACGACTACCTTGTGGAGCACTGCTGCCCAACGAACCGTTTAATTACCGCGTTGAAACAAAAAGCCCCATTCTTCTCCGCTCTTAATTTGTGGAATGCCGAATTAACCTGACTATTGCATAATTACCCGTAGAATGTTATTCCTATCCCTTTGGAGCATATTAAAACAGAACATTCCCCAGCGGTGAAGAAGTATTGTTTCGAATATCTGAAATGGGGGGAAACAGAAGCTAGATTCTGTTTTGTGGGGTTTTCCTGGTGGAATAGCTGCTGGTGGTCTGTTGTGACATTTACCTTTGTTCGGAATTAACAGGAAAGGCCACATTGTCCTTTGTTCGAGTGGAATGTTCTCCGAAAGATTTGATTGTTTAACAAATTCTTTGAAGATCAGAAAGATTAATAATATGAGATAGAAATGAAAGATTTTGAAAAAATAAAATAAAAATATACATGTTCAACAACTCGAATCTTTCTGCTACATTTTCTAAGTCCTTTTTGCACATAAAATCACGAATATCGATCAAATATTTAAGTACTTTGTAAATGAATATCATTTCATTTTGTGTTTTCTTATAAGTTTATATTTCGTTTTTTTTCTTTATATGTCTATCTTCTGCAAACTGGACTCCTCTATAACATGGAAGCTGGGAGATTTCTATGGAATGTTCCAAATTATTAACATTATTTCTAACCCCTATAAATTGAACCCTTTCTTAAGTTTGAAGCTGGGAAATTTTTGGGAAGGTTATTTATCCATAGGAGTAAAATTATGTCTAATTTCTATAAATTGGACCCCTCCTTAACTTCGAAGGTGAGAAGTTTCTTGGAAGGTGATTTGGGATTAAAATTATGTCTAACCTCTATAAATTGGACTCCTCTTTGATTTCGAAGGTGAGAATTCTGAGAACGGGATGTATTTTTAGAGTTAGAGTAATGCCTAACTTCTATAAATTGACCTTCTTATGACCTGGAAACTGAGAAATTTTTGGGAACAGAATGTAATATCCATGGGATTAGCATTATGCCTAACTCCTATAAATTGGATCCCTCCATAATTTAGAAGTTGGGAAGTTTCCAAAAATGGGATGTATCTATAGAATTAAGGGTATATTTGAAAAAATATTTTTCCGCCCCCAAGAGCTCGAAATTTTCTGACACATTTTCAGACTTATTTTTGAAAGTAGAAACATGAAACTTGCTGAGCTGATTTTGGAAGAGATGTGTAAGATGCCTTGTGATTTAATTTTTCGCTCAATGCATTAGAGTTTGATTTACAAATAATTACTTTCTCAGTATGATAATTTTTTTTTCGTTCACAGATCTCCCGCTTTGGAAAATTCGGTTCCAAACGCCATCTTTGACAGCATTTTTTTTTTTTTTGCAATATTTTCTACATTTATGACAAAATCGACAAGCGCGGCACAGTATGTAACTTTATAAATAAGAGAATTTGCCAGTTTGAAGCGTTTGAGAGCAAAAATGAATTTAAAAATAAATCAGAAAATAAGCAGTTTGGATTGGAATACACCTTAACATTATGTTTTTTCTCTGTGGTTTGGATCCCTCCACAACTATAGGAAGTTTAAAGTGCGAAAATTTTAAGCTTGTTATAATTTCTCAATGCATAATCGTATTAATTAATATAGATGTTAATTAGGTTTGGGAAGGTTATTTATCCATAGGAGTAAAATTATGTCTAATTTCTATAAATTGGACCCCTCCTTAACTTCGAAGGTGAGAAGTTTCTTGGAAGGTGATTTGGGATTAAAATTATGTCTAACCTCTATAAATTGGACTCCTCTTTGATTTCGAAGGTGAGAATTCTGAGAACGGGATGTATTTTTAGAGTTAGAGTAATGCCTAACTTCTATAAATTGACCTTCTTATGACCTGGAAACTGAGAAATTTTTGGGAACAGAATGTAATATCCATGGGATTAGCATTATGCCTAACTCCTATAAATTGGATCCCTCCATAATTTAGAAGTTGGGAAGTTTCCAAAAATGGGATGTATCTATAGAATTAAGGGTATATTTGAAAAAATATTTTTCCGCCCCCAAGAGCTCGAAATTTTCTGACACATTTTCAGACTTATTTTTGAAAGTAGAAACATGAAACTTGCTGAGCTGATTTTGGAAGAGATGTGTAAGATGCCTTGTGATTTAATTTTTCGCTCAATGCATTAGAGTTTGATTTACAAATAATTACTTTCTCAGTATGATAATTTTTTTTTCGTTCACAGATCTCCCGCTTTGGAAAATTCGGTTCCAAACGCCATCTTTGACAGCATTTTTTTTTTTTTTTGCAATATTTTCTACATTTATGACAAAATCGACAAGCGCGGCACAGTATGTAACTTTATAAATAAGAGAATTTGCCAGTTTGAAGCGTTTGAGAGCAAAAATGAATTTAAAAATAAATCAGAAAATAAGCAGTTTGGATTGGAATACACCTTAACATTATGTTTTTTCTCTGTGGTTTGGATCCCTCCACAACTATAGGAAGTTTAAAGTGCGAAAATTTTAAGCTTGTTATAATTTCTCAATGCATAATCGTATTAATTAATATAGATGTTATTATTAATCGGTTGACACCAGCCTCATTTTTATATGAAGATTTGAAGCAGAATTAGTAAGAGTTGATCCCTTTTTACTTTTAATGCGATAACTCTCGATAGAACTATCTGATTTGCTTCAAAATTTGTTAATAGGTTCATTCTGATAAAGAGCTTCTCTGATTAATTTTAGCGGGAAGGGGGGGGGGCTCATTGGTTAAGTATAAATTGAAGAAACGGGGATGGGGCTAATACCCCTTAATTTAGATAAATGGGTTTATCATGCAGAATTATTCGATTTGTTTCAAATTTCGTATACCTGTTATTTTGATAAGGCGCTTTCTTGATTAGCTTTCGAGATTCATTTGTTAATATAAAGATTGAACGGGGGATAATCTCACTTAAATTCGATAAATGGGTTTTCATGTAGAATTATCCGATTTGCTTCAATTACCGGTATACCGATTTATTCTGTTAAGGTGCTTACCTGATTATATTTAAAGATTCATTAGTTAAGTATAAGGAAGGTGGTGGTGCGGAATGTTAATCTTCCCCTAATTTATTTATCGTTTTTCTCAAAAAGAGTTGTTCTATTTTATAAATAATAGACATAAATAAGAGTATAATATACAGTTAGTGTGAATTGCCAGTGAGCCCAATGCTATCAATTTAACTGGTCACTTTTCTTTTTCCCTTTTCTCCCATGACACGTATAACTTTATTCTTTGTAAACCGGTTAAAAAACACTGAACTATGCAGGAAATAATGTTATTTAAAAAAAGAATACAATAAAAAAAAAAAAAAAAAATAATTATTAAAAAATACTATATCTGTTTTAAAGTTAATTAACAAATGCAGCCTTAAAAGGCATTTTATAACTAATGTAATGTGTGATAATATTGAGAATGCTTCCTTATTTGTTTTAATTACTAAATTCTTATAACTAACTTATCAGGGTTGGGTTTCTTCCGGAAGAAACCTATTTCTTCCAGGACAGTGGAAGAAACTGGAAGAAATGAAAGAAACCAAAACAAATGCTCAAAGTTAAAGTATATTAACTATGTAAAGAATTAAAGTATAATTACATGAAATCTAAATTTGAAAATTTAATTATTATTAAAAATATTACTTTTGCAAAGGTAAGTTATTTTTTTAATAACAAACTTCACGCTCCGCAGACATTTTCAGTTGATGGATTTTTACTACTGTAGAAGTTGGGATTTTTTATTATGAAATGGATTTTTTTAATAATTGCTCCATTTATAAAAAAAATAAAAAGAAATTACCTACAAATTGTTTTTTTCATATAAATGTGCATTATTTTAAACTGTGCAACACAGTAAATAAATAAATTTGTATTTTTTAATATTCTAGCATGAATATTTCAATGCTGATTTTAAAAGATTAGTATTCTAAAAAATCATATTTGTATGTCAAAATGCTTTTAAACTATCCTGAAGTGTAGGACTTGAAAAAAAAATCTTCATTTTTTTGCTGTCATCCAATTTAAGTTGAAAAATTGATTGCAGCATCCTACTGCTAAAAAACTTTTTTGCTATACTATGCTGCATTATACTAAGAAAAATAAAGATTTTAATAACTTTTTTAAATACTGAGAACGAACAGGAAACAGGTCGAAACAGGTTTTTAAAGCCAAAACCGGATTTAGGTGACCTTCCTACTTTTTGGCCGGAAATGATAACATAAAAAAATTAAGTAATTAAATTGTATGTTTTAAACTAATTATTACATGCATAAATATACATAATTGAAATTTATTATATATATTGTATTTATTAATTACGTAAAACTGTTAATAATCCAAAAACTTTATTTTCTTATACAATAATACGTAATTAATTTATCTATGACACAGAAAGATTTTGTAACTATACAAATTTCATTTAATTAAAAAATATTTTAGTTTTAGGTATATACATCTTGATTTTTATTCTATGATGATTTTTGTAAATGATCATTTGTTATTCTAGAACTTTCTCAAAGAATATTTGAAATCTAATGCAGTTTAAACTAAAAATTTTCTATGAGATGATTGATAAATCATGACTGATAATTATTCTTATCAATTAACTTGAACTTAATTAGCTTCCCTTCAAAAAATAACAGTCAACAATAAAATAATAAAGTCTGTCCTACCTTGGTTGATTCATAACCGAACGGCGTGATTTATCCAATATAATAAATACCAGGCAGAAAAAATAAATCCACTGAAGCTGAGCACAGTCTTTTTGAAAATTCTATAATTTTTTTCTTTACACTCTACATTAAAAGGATATTAAACAAAAGTTAGAAAAATACAGTTAAAATTTACAGAGAACAATTTTTCTACATGTTTACTTTTACAAATAAAATAGAAGACTGACAAAGAATTGAACTTTAGAACTGACGACACATCGATTGCATCACAACCTTGAAATACATAATTATAGGAAAAACAGTCATTATTATTGCGAAATATCTCGATTACAAATTGAAAATGAAAGTACTTGATTAAATGAAATAAAATAAATGTTTATAGTTTCAGGAAATCATCATAAATCTATCACCCCTGCTTGATTTCTGAAGCTAATATAGTCATTAAGTTTAATTGGCTTCGATGTTTAAGGAAATCAGCCTTAGGTAAGGGCTTAGTAAAGATGTCAGCAGTCATGTCCTTGCTTGGGCAATATTCCATGTCTATAATTCCTTTATTTCGAAGATCCCTTATACTGTGAAATTTTATATCCACGTGTTTGGTTTTCGAATGATATCTTTCATTTTGTGTCATCTTAATGCAGGATTGATTGTCTTCGAAAATTGTTATTGGCAAAGTTTGATTTAACTCTAGATCCTTTAAAAGATTAATTATCCACGTTGTTTCTTGGGCAGCACTGGAACTGATACATACTCAGCTTCAGCTGAGGATAGAGCAACTGAATTTTTTTTCTTTGTTTTCCAAGAAATAGCTGTATTTCCTAGCTTACATAAATTTCCGCTAGTTGATTTTCTATCATATTTATCTCCTGCCCAGTCTGAATCCGCATATGTTGTTAGGATTGGTTTATTTTTATTGCAAATAATTAATTTTATGTCTTTTGTAGTTTTTAAATATTTTATAACCTTTTTTACTGCATTCCAATCTTTTTCTCTCGGTTTTTCATTTCTTCGACTAAGAATACTAACGGCCGCTGAAATATCTGGCCTACTGATAGTAGCTATATATAACAATGCCCCAATTGCCTGCCTATATTTGCTGTTGTTTGGAAGTAATTTTTCTTCATCAATTGTGTTTAAATAACCTGGTTCCATCGGAGTATCACAGGGTTTTGCCTCACTTAGATCGAATTTTTCAACTAGTTCTTTGATTTTGTTTCTTTGATCGAGAAAAAAAAAATTCCTTCTTTATTTCTGCTTATATTTATACCCAAATAATAATTTACAGTTCCTAAATTCTTTACTTCAAATTCTTTTCTAAGTTGAGTTATGGTCTTGTCTATTTCTGTAGTATCCCCTGAAATTAACATGTCATCCACATAAATGATGATATAAGTAGTACCGTTTTGTGTTTTTCGCATGAAAAGACATGGATCGGCAGTGCTTTGCACAAAACCTATTTTTTCCAAACTTTCACTTATTTTAATATTCCATGCCCTTGCGGCTTGTTTTAAGCCATAAATTGCTTTTCTTAGTTTACAAACTTTATTTTCTTGTCCCGGTACAACGTACCCTTCTGGCTGAGACATGTAGACGTCTTCTTCTAAATTTCCGTGAAGAAATGCTGTTTTTATATCAAGATGGTTTACAACTAAATTTTTGTATGCCGCACAGGCTAAAAATGCCCTCAATGTTGTATATGATACTACTGGTGCAAAAGTTTCGTAGTAATCGGTTCCAAATTTTTGAGAAAAGCCCTTAGCGACTAAACGTGCTTTGTATTTATCAATTTCACCATTTGAATTATATTTTAATGAAAATACCCATTTGCAATTTATCACTTTTACGCCAGGTGAAGGATTAACTAAGTCCCATGTTTTGTTTTTTCTTAAAGAAGCAATTTCTTCCTTAGTTGCTTCATACCAATTGTTTTTATCATAGGGATTATCAATTAATTCAATATCCTTCTATTCTGATGGTTCTAATATTTTATTTTCTGTTGAAAAATATGCAAATCGATCAGGTGGAACACCCCTATTTGATCTTTGTGATCTTCTAGGTTGATTTATTTCAATATCTTCATTACTTGTTTCATTGTTTTCCTGCATATTTATAACAATTTCAGAAGATTTCCCTCCTGCTATTTCGGGTTGTTTCTGAACGTTGATGTCGCTTGTTATCTCAAAGCTTTGTACCCTTTGGTTTGAATTAGAGTTTTCAATAAATTTTACTGTTCGTGCGCGTATTACTTTATTATTTCCAATATAAATTCTATAACCTTTTAATCTATTGTCGTAACCGACAAAGTTTCCTTCAATTGCTTTGTTATCGAGCTTGTTTCTTTGGGATTTATCAAGATAAGCGTAAGCTTTGCAGCCAAATGTTTTTATATTTCTCAAATCCGGGATTTTATTTGTCCACAACTGGTATGGTGTTAAGTTGTGTGATTTTGTTGGTAGTCTATTTAGCAAATACACAGCTGTATTTAAAGCTTCGCCCCAAAATTTCTGAGGTAGATTAGCTTCCGATAATAGGCAACGTGTCATTTCAACTAATGTCCTGTTCTTCCTCTCAGAAACACCGTTTTGAGATGGAGAATATGGTACTGTTATTGATGATGAATACCTGTTTCGGATAGAAAATTTTCTACTTCATCGCTAATGTATTCTCCGCCGTTATCTGTGCGGAATTCTTTGATCGTGTACCCGAATTTGTTTTTAGTAAAGGCTACATATTCCTTTAATTTCTCAATTACTTCGCTTTTCTTTGATAAAAAATATATCATCGTAAATCTACTGAAGTCATCGGTAAATGTGAGAAAAAATTTCTTTCCTCCTATGCTTTCTGTTGGCATCGGCCCACAGATATCTGAATGTACCAGGTCTAGGACCTTCTGAGCTCTGTTTGTTGCTTGTTTTGGATACGGTGCATCTGTTAATTTACATTTTATGCAACTTTCGCAAATTATATCGTGTTTACACTCTTTTATTTCTATTCCTGTTGCTAAATTTTTAGATATTAGTTGCTTAATGGAATTTATGTTCCTGTATCCAAGTCTTTTATGCCAAAGCTCAATGCAGTTTTTATTCTTGCATTGATGAGCTAGATTTGCATAGTTTCTTGTTTAGGTTTATACAGATCTATTTCATACAAATTATTTTCAATTTTTCCTTCTAAGAATGTTTTCCCATTTTGGGTTAATTTACATGTTTTGTTTTCAAATGTGAGCTTACAACCATGTTTAACAGCTTTGCTAACGGACATTAGATTTGATTGTAAGTCCGGCACATACAAAACATCCTTCAAAGTTATGTCGTTATTTTTGGTTTGTAATTTTATAGTCCCTGTACCTTGAGACTCGAGAGTTTTCCCGTTCGCTATCGTGACAGTATTTTTATTATTTGTGTTAATGTCAACGAATAAATTTATATCATTACACAAGTGTGAGCTGCTCCCTGAGTCAATAATCCAGGTAGATTTATAATCATTTTGTGCGAGAAAAGATATTTATTTTTCTTCGCTATTATTTTTCAGAGTCTGTGTATTTCTTTCTATTTTTGTTTCCGGAGTAACTTTATTTACTTCAAAACATAACGACGAATTTTGTTTATTTTTATCATTTGTTTGGTTTTTAGAATTTTTATTCTTAAGAAACCAACAATTTTGTTTCACATGGTTTTTTCGTTTACAGTACGTACAAAAAAGATTTTGTTCGCGCTTTGGAAATGGTTTTTGATTAAATTTTATTAGCTTTGTATGCATTTTCATTCGACGAATTGGAGCTATCTTGTCTCCTTTGAAATTCGTCTGTTAATTTCCCTTTAATAAAATTAGAATTTAATTCCTCCTCAGATTTAGATTCTAACGCAGTAATAAGAGTGTCGTAACTCGGTGGGAGAGAGCATAACATGAGTGCTGATAGATGAGAATCTTTTATCTCTTCACCTATTGCCTTCAATTTATCAGCGGTTTCTAAGATCTTTACAATATGATCATTCATGTTGCCGTTTTCGGCGAGTTTTATGCTGTATAATTTACGCAATAAATATAATTTACTTGATAAGTTAGCGCGTTCATGTATTCCTTTTAAAACTAGCCAAGTAGCTTTAGCTGTTGTTTCATTTTTTACGTAAATCAATTGCGTGTCTTCTAATGTTAAATTAATCGTAGCTCTAGCTTTATTATCTTTCCTAGTCCATTCATTATTTAATGGAGTTGGTGGATCGTCAGTTATATGACTATATAAATCTTCCTTCATAAGAAGCATTTGGAGTTTAAAACTCCATATTCCATAGTTATTTGAGTTTAATTTTTCTATACTAAAACTTTCTTTTGAAGAAAAAGCCATATTCTTTATTTTTGTTTCTGCCTTAATTCAACTTTTATAACTTTTACTTTTACTAATTTTCAACTTTATTTTAATTATTTTCAACTATAGTTTAATGTAATTCAATTTTGTTGTTGTTCCTTAGAAGAGAGCAATTTTGTTAAAAGTTCAGTTTTTGTCTTTCTCATAATCTCTTATCAATTAACTTGAACTTAATTAGCTTTCCTTCAAAAAATAACAGTCAACAATAAAATAATAAAGTCTGTCCTACCTTGGTTGATTCATAACCGAACGGCGTGATTTATCCAATATAATAAATACCAGGCAGAAAAAATAAATCCACTGAAGCTGAGCACAGTTTTTTTGAAAATTCTATAATTTTTTTCTTTACACTCTACATTAAAAGGATATTAAACAAAAGTTAGAAAAATACAGTTAAAATTTACAGAGAACAATTTTTCTACATGTTTACTTTTACAAATAAAATAGAAGACTGACAAAGAATTGAACTTTAGAACTGACAACACATCGATTGCATCACAACCTTGAAATACATAATTATAGGAAAAACAGTCATTATTATTGCGAAATATCTCGATTACAAATTGAAAATGAAAGTACTTGATTAAATGAAATAAGATAAATGTTTATAGTTTCAGGAAATCATCATAAATCTATCAATTATAAACAATGAAGTTCATTGCAGTAAATTTATTTGAGCCGATACAGCTCAAATCAATAACTAATATTGAAAATTTCCGAAGGAAGAAACAAGATTTTTGGAATACTAAGTGTTTCGATCTGGCCGAATTTTCGCTTTTGTTTTTGGCAAAACTCAGATTTCGGGCACAAAACAAAACCACATTTTTGATTGATCTCTACTTAATGTAGTAATTATTATACATTATTTACATTAATAAAATTGATGCAAATTAAAAGCTTTTATTTAAATGGGTTTTATACTACCATTAGTAAAGAATCTCTATTTACTAGTAGTTTCAGAAATTTAAATAATAAAAAAAAATATGTTGGTTAAATTGAAATGGATAACATTTCACTGATTTTGTGTATTTTGGATAAAATTTCTTTTCATTTAGCCAATGGTTGAAGATATCTAGATAAGTGTTGTGTGTGATCTTGGCTAAAAAACTGATGCAATTATTAATTTAGCATACACTGTAAAAAAAAAAATATGGGATTTTACTAGAATATACTAAGTATCATTACAAATGTTTTTAGAATTACTAGAGAATCTTTAGTAATTATCCGCTTTGAAATTCGCTACTAATAATACTCTAGTAACGTAACTACATTTACTCTAGTGATATTACTTACATTTGTAACTCATTTCCTGAATTTTTAATTTACGCTGACTTACAAGCAGGCTTCATACCGAGCACACAAGTCAGATGTATTTTGTTCAAAAAAAATCTAGCGTGAGAGTCAACGCCAACGCGCTTTGGTCAACGCTAGCCGCCATTAACGCCAATCATTCGCCTGTGACCCATCTCAATATTTTTAAGGTAAGCTGTACTTTATAATTTTATGTCATTAAAACTATTAATGATGTAAATTAGACTTAAAGTTTGACTTTTGATTTATTTATTTGTCTGTGCATGTTTTCTATTCTCCGCAGTTTCTGTTTATTTACATTTTGAATGCGTGAATAATGCAAATTTGTTAGCATATTGTTGTCAATATATCAAATTCAGTTGGCAAGGATACATTATCAATTTATATTTGTATATATAACAGAGCTATAACAAAAGTTATTTTGAAGGAATGATAATCAGGAGTGGGGAAATACATAATTTTACTTGCCACTGGCGAATGAATTTTCAAGTTATCTTAAAAAATTGTTAACTATAGATGTGCCAAAAACTTTTTACTACTTAACTACAGTTTGCAACTTTTCAAACTATTATAATGTAATCATAGATGAAAGTTCTATCCTTGCTAAAATCTTCTACAAAATTGGTGATTCTTTTTCAAAGCTGATCGATAAAATTTGATTGTTTTTGCCGGCAGAAAGTGATTATAACCAGTTTTAACCGTCAGAAACTTGCAACAACTGGCATAAATTCATTTTATGACATAAAATAAGAAATTTTTAGTAGTATTAAATTGCTTATATACATTTTATTATTTAGGATAAATAACAAATAAAGTATTAGGAGAGTTTTAATTAGTATTCGCCCGGGATCCGCCATTTTGTTTCTTTTGCCGATTTTAAATTTCTGTATTTCTAATTTATTCATTTATTTTTGTTCTTCTTATTTTTTTTTAATGTATAAACTCTAAAACATTTATTACTGTAATTTCGGAATATATATATATATTTAAAAATGAATATTTGGCTTATTTAACTGCTTTAAAATTTATTTATTTACCATTTGCTAATTATAAATTCCTTCTCTGCCTTCCGCTATTTTTTTCTTTTTTTACAAATGTTTGGAGTGCTGAATTTCAGTTTAAAAATTTGTTGTTGTTTACATTTAATTTCTGAATTGTTCAAAAATTAAGTATAAAGTGGTCACAAGTGATGACCACAAACAAAATGGCGGATTCCGGGTGAATACTACATCTGTTCCAAAAAATGTATGAAATTTGTATTAGAATTTGATATTTTGAATCTTTTATTGAGAATTAGCTATATTATTTACAGATAATTGTGAATCATGAAAATGATATTTTAAGGACATAACCGTTATTAAAATTGTAAATAAATATCATGATTTATCAAGAAGTTAACAAGTATGTTGCAAACTGTTGTGTTTGCAGCTATTTGTAAATCACTCCTGATAGTTAACAATTATCGCCTTTTTATTTTTTTAAAGTCATAAAAATATTAATAATGTAAATTAGACTCAAAATTTGACTTTTGAATTTGTCTGTGCATGTTTTGTATTTTTATTCTCCGCAATCTGTTTGTTTGTTTACATTTTGAATGCGTGAATAATGCAATATTGTTAGCTAAGTTTTTTTTAAATCTAACGGCTTAAACATGGGTTAATACTGCTGTTCATGTTTATTGCATTGTATACATAGCACTGATATAATAAAGATTATTTTTAAGGAGTGATAATATTCCTTTTTTTAATCGGGGGAGTAAATTTTGTTGTATTCAAAGTACTAAAAAACACAGGCATGGAAGTAGTAACCCCAATATTAGAAACAATATTAGCATTGTAGATTAATCCAACAGCATCAAAAGAAATTCTGGGCTTAAAAAAAATTTACTTTGTCTTCAGGTTTATGGTATTTGTTGAATCTTTTTTTGTTTTCTTTATAAATGCTTATTTTGCTCTTATTTCTTTTGATAGAAATCTTAGTCTAGCGCTATTAGGTCGCAGATAAATTTTAATTTGCTGCCGAGTGCAGACTGATGCAAAAGATTCTGCTCCTGCAAAAATAGCTTGTGCTGGGGGAAAAAAAAAAAAAAAAAAAAAAAAAACTTATGAATGGCAGTGAAGGCAATAAATGAAATTTGAGATTTGTCTGCGTCTGATTGACGAAATTCAGTTGCTCTGCTACTATCAAGAAGATATGAGATTTTTGTGCACCAGATTGCCGAAATTCGTGATATTTTTTAGCCTGATGGAAAAAATTAGTGATTTTTTTTTTTAGCCTGATCAACAACAGTAGTGATTTTGTTTAACCTGATCAACAAAAAGTGATTTTTTTTCAAGGCTTATCAACAAAAGTAGTTTTTTTTCTTCTTTCGAATCTGATTAATAAAATTTGATTTATTTTAGCCAAACCAATGAAATTCGCAATTTTTTTCAATCCTGACTGACAAAATTTGTAATTTTCAGGACAGGATCGACAACTCATGTTTTTTCCATATTCAATCGATCAATTTTTTATTTTTTGTGTCTGGTAAGCAAAATTTGAGTTTTTTTTGTTGAATTTATTAATAAAATTTTTACCTACTTAATTTCATGAAATTTGTAATTTAACTTGTGCCAGATTCTTGAAATTCATGATTCTTAACTGACTCTGGAGAAACTTGTAGTCCTTCCTGCAGCAAATTAAAACAAGTTGGAAATTGCACGTGAAGCGTAGCAAATGAGGTGCGTTCGTACGATAACGAAGTTTTAAAAATATTACTCTCATATATCAATCTCATAAAATTGCAAATAGTGAATTACAATTAAAACGTTCATCAAACAATGTTCTCCCAATACCATTTTGTAATGGAATATTTTTGTGTGGCTTTGTAAATCAATAACAAATGTTCTGTGCACCACAAGTTATCTAAAATGTATATCATAATATGTACTTTATAGTTGCATATAAATTTTATTAATTTCGAATGAGTGAAACACCATTAAAGTGCATTTGAAACATTTTTCCCCATTGACCGTAATGTAACGGAATACTTTTGATCGTCCCTGTAATTGATCTATGCATCCGATTTTCATAAAATTTGAAATAACTCGACAAAATTATGTAATAATTATGTATTTTAAATTTCAAACGTATAAAATACATTTGAAACTTTTTCCCCATTGACCTTAATGTAATTGAATACTTTTGATTGCCCCTGTAAATGATCTATGCACCCGATTATCAAAAAATTTGAAATAACTCGACAAAATTATGTAATAATTATGTATTTCAAATTTCAAACGATTAAAATGCATTTGAAACTTTTTTCCCCATTGACCGTAATGTAATGAAATACTTTTGATTGCCCCTGTAATTGATCTATGCATCCGATTTTCATAAAATTTGAAATGACTCGACAAAATTGTGTAATAATTATGTATTTTAAATTTCAAACGATTCGGTTGGGTAGTTTTTGCGTTGTTATATGCGGACAGACAGACGGACAGACGGACAGACAGACGGACAGACAGACGGACAGACAGACGGACGGACTGAGCGAAAACAATAGGTGCTACGTATTTACATAATTACGAACGCACCTAAAAATTGCAATAAATAGACGAAGCATGTGATTTTCTGCAGTCGATCAACAAAATTTGAGATTTCTCTCTTCCTAATTAAGTAAATTAACAAGCTTTTAGCACAGGATCGAGGAAATTTGCAATTTTTAACTGGCTGACAAATTCACAATTTGCTTTAAAATTTGTTTAGTAAATCGATAAAATGTGCAATTTTTTTTCGGCTAATCAAACTCAAGATTTTCTACAGCTGATAAACAAAATTTGCAATTTTTTTGCTCATTTTTAACAATGGATAATTTTTTTTCAGACTCAATCGCCAAAATTTGATTTTTCCCACAGCTGATTAGTGAAAGCTTTTTTTCCATGCCTGATCAACAAAATTCAAGATTTTTCCGTGCTAAATCAATAAAATTTAGGACTCGTCTGCACCTCATTGATAAAATTTTATTTTTTGTGTATTTAGAAAGAATTCTGATTTTCTTGTATCCATTCAACCAGAGTTTCCCCCAGGTTGAAAAATGTGCTGGGCGCTATTGTTCTGAAAAGGGCTCTTTTATAGAGTTGAATCTAGAATCTAGCGGTTCAAAAAATCGTGGAAATACAGAAATTTCGTCAAAGAATCGAGAAAAAAATCCAAAAAATTAAAAAAAGAATAAATTTTGTTAAAGATCGCGAAAAACAGCAGATTTCGTTAAAAGATTGTGAAAAAACGACAAATTTCGTGAAAAAATCGTAAAAAAAGGCCAATTTTGTTAAAAGATGACAAAAAATAGCAAATTTCGTGAAAAGATAACACTAAAAACATAATTTTGAAGCAGGAAAATTAGTTAATCGAACAGAAAAATTCGCTTCTGATATTAACTTTTTTCTGGTACTAATCATTAACAAAATTTGCATTTTTTGCTATCTTTTGACGAAATCTGCCATTTTTTCGGGATATTTTGCGTTTTTTCTCGAATTTTTGGCGAAATCTGTTGTTTTTTGCAAATCTTGACAGAATTTTCCGTTTCATTGCGATTTTTTGACGAAATTTGTCATTTTCTTGTCAAATTTTTTGCCAAAATCTACCGTTTTATCGCGATTTTTCGACAAAAGTTGCAGTTTTATTGCGATTTTTGGACGAAATTTGTCGTTTTTTTTTCACGATCTTTTGAGGAAATCTATCGTTTTTTCGGGGTTTTGTAACAAAATCAGCCATTTTTTCGTGGATCTTGCCAAAAATTAGTCGTTATTTCACGATTTTTTAGCGAAGTGTTTTTCGCAAATTTTTGATGTTATTTTTTGCTTTCCATCGCCGATATTTTGCGTAATTTGCATCGATTTTTTGCTTAATAGCGCGTCCGCATCATCGCTGAAGGGCTGCGTTTTTTCAAATCTAGGGCAAGAAGGGCACTATTTTTTTGAATGAGCGACAAGAGGGGCGCTAGTTTTTGGATGAGAGGCAAGAGGGGCACTAGCTTTAAAACTAAAGGGCAGGAGGGGCGGAGCGCCCTCCTGAAACCCTCTGGGGGAAACTGCATTCAACAAAATTTCCAATCCTCATTGACAAAATCGGCTGTTTTTCTGCACTGTTCATAAAATTCATGATTTTTTTCGCAGCAAATTGATAAAATTTACAATTTTTTCCTGTGTTCTATAGATAAAAATTGTAATTCACGCTATATCATTTAGAAAAAAAATAAAATGTTATAAATTTTTTTTCAAAAATGTGCCATTGTACTAAAGATGAAAACAAGCACTCGCCAGTCGCCACTCGTCACTCGATGTGAAACACTGGCGACTAAAAATGTGGAAAGTACCGGCCAAATGCAGGATTTTCCAAAAAATATTTTGTCAAAGAACCGCCGAAAAAATCCTTGCGAATTTCATCAAAAAATTGTAAAAAACCCAAATTTCGTGAAAAAGTCGCGGGAAAACACGAATCTCGTGTAAGTATCACGAAAAGACATCGTCAAAAGATCGCAAAAAACGCAAATATCGTCAAAGAATCTCGAAAAAAAGTGAATGTCGTCAAAGAATCGCGAAAACCCGGAAATATTGCACTTATCGTCGCTAAACTGCAAAAAAATGCAAATTTCATAACAAAAAAAACGCAAAGTCATAAAATCAATGAAAACGAACACGAATTTTGTCAAAAAACGCAAAAACGAATGCAAAAAATGCGAATTGTATCAAAGAAACATGCAAAAAAAGTGCATACCGTCAAAAAATCAAGGTAACGAATGCGAAAGCCATCTAAAAATTGCAATAACAAACGCGAACATCGTCCAAAACTGCAATAACAAATGAGAATGCCGTCAAAAATCGCGATAACAAACGCAAAAACCGTAAAAATATCGCGATTGTCATAAAAAAACATAAAAACAAACACGAATTTTATCATAGAAACACGTGAAAAAAGAGAGTTCATCAAAAAGTCGTGTTAACGAATGCGAATATCGTCAAAAAACGTAAAAACAAACGCAAAACATGCGAATTTTATCAATAAAACACGCGGAAAAAAGGAGAATACCGTCAAAAATCACGATGACGAACATGAATACTGTCAAAAAGTCGTGATAACGAACACGATTTTCGTTACAAAGTTGTGAAAACGAACACAAATTTTGTCAAAAGATCGCAAAAAAGGAAAAAAAATACACATTATGTCAAAGGATTGTGGAGAAACATATAACATTAGTTTCAGGAGAGACCCCCGCCCCTTTATTTTTTAGAAAATCTGTTGTGAATTTCAGTTTTTATATTTTGAATCATATGTGCTAGTCCTTGAATAAACATTTTTTTGTCACATAATTCTATACAAATAATTATAAAAAAGAGGGTAGAGGTTATCTATGTCGTTAGCTACAAAAGTGCTTAAGCATAGTTGGACTTATGTAGCTAACTACATATGCATGTTACATATAACTTTGCTGTTAATTTAAAAAAGATTGGAAATTAATAACTCAAGTTTACAATACAAACAATACAAATTAAAATAATTTTATCTAGTTCATATATTACTTATTTATTCTAAGCTTGTATATATATATATCTTCTAATTAAATATTCAGTGACATAAATGTACTTACTGGTTACTAAAGAAAATATTCTCACTAGCCAATAACTGGCTACTAAAAAAAAAAAAAATCAACCTACCGGCCAGTGGCCACTAAGCAAAAATCCTTATTTTCATCTTTACATTGTACAATTAAATGATAAATTCCAAAAAAGATAGTTTAGAGTATCTCTGATTTTTTTTTTTTTTTTATTTATTTTGTTTAGGACGTCTTAAAATGTTGAAAGATACTGTGAGCAACAATTACCCCGGGTGACCCTACTTCTGTGTTTATAGTTTAAACCAGGTAAGTATTTACTGATTTTTTTACATGTTTTCAATTGATTTTTTGTCAATGTCTTTCCAATAGTAGGGATGCACAACCTTTTCAAAAGCAGGGTCACATCAATAACACGAAGAGAATTTGATTTCAAGGAGGTGATCTGTGGACTATAATCGGATAAAAAATATGGTTCCAGAGGGGAAGGGGAGGTTACCCATTAAAGTTTACTTATCCATTCAAAATATCCAATTCAGTTAGTAAGAATATATCAACAGTTTTTACGTTTGTATGTAACAGATATAGCAAGAATTATTACTTTCTTCTATCTTTACAAGAAGAAAGTATTGGATTCATGAAAATTTTCGACTTCCGGTTTTCAACGGATTTATACGTTTTAGAAGGTTCTGAACACGTTTTGACTATTTTTAGAAAATGTCTGTCTGTGAGTCTGTCCGTCTGTCTGTCTGTCTGTCTGTGTGTCTGTCTGTATGTGACAAAAAATTTGTGGGCGCTCTATCTCAAGAACTAATGCTCGAAATTTAATAAAATGTTATATTCAGTTAGACCTTGATATGAGTTAGTGCCTATTGGTTTTTGGTGAAAATTGGCCTGCAGGTGGCGCTGCTATACTATGTTTTTCATGATTTTCAAGATTGCTATATCTCAAGGACTAATGCACAGAATTTCACCAAACTTCAGATTCTGTGACCCCTTGATATACATTGACGCTGATTAAGTTTTGGTGTAAATTGGCCAGCAGGTGGCGCTGCTATGCCACGTTTTTCATGATTTTCATGATAGCTCTCAAGAACTAATGCACAGAATTTCACCAAACTTCAGATTCCGCGATACCTTGAGATACATAGCTGCTGATCAGGTTTTGGTGTGAACCGCTCTATAGGTGGCGCTGCTATGCTACATTTTGCACGATTTTTGCGATAGCTATATCTCAAGAACTAATGCAGAGAACTTCATCAAATTTTAGATTCTGTTACACTAGAATATATAACATAATTAGACGCTGATTACATTTTGGTATTAACCTTGAAACAGGTGGTGCAGCTATGCTGCATTTTGCACGATTTTTCCGATAGCTATATCTCAACAACCAACGCACAGAATTTCATCAAACTTCAGATTTTGTTACAAAATGATATATAACATAATTACACGATGATTACGTTTTGTTATAAATCCTTCAACTGATCGTGCTGCTGTGCTATATTTTACACGGTTTTTTTTAACTAGCTATATCTCAAGAACTAATGCACAGAATTTCATCAAACTTCAGATTCTTTTACACCATAATATAATTAGACGCTTTTTCACGTTTTAGCATAAATTGGCCAAGATATGGTGTTGCTGTGCTACGTTTTGGAGTTTCTTTGTTATAGCTATATCTCAAGAACTAATGGACGAAATTCCATCAAATTTCAGATTCTGTTAGGTCTTGACATAAATAGATGCTTATTAGGTTTTAATATAAATTACCCAACATGAGGCACTACTAAGCTCATTTTCTCAGAATATTAATTAAATTTTGCATTTTAGGCTTTTCGGATACCAGAATCTCATTAGGCTAGGTCAAATGTTCGAGGAAATTCGATAGTGGGTAACTTTGGGGTCACCACGTTTTTTTAAAAAAAATATTAAAATGTACTTATGAGATAGAAGAAAGTTTTGGGATTGACACATCCAACTAGTTTTTAAGATGTAATAATATTCCTTTACTTTATTCGGGTGAGTAAATTGTTTTTTTAATTGTACAAAAAAAAGTATTGTTAATGTAGTCAATATGTCAGTCGTAGTAAATGTAGTCAATCGGCTTCTTAAAAATCGCAAATGTAATCAATCGGCTTCGTAAAAGTCGTGAATGTAGTCGATCGGCCTTGTAAAAAATCTCTAATCTTGCCAATCGGCATTGTAAAAATCGGTAATTTTATTGATCAACCACGGAAAATTGTCATTCAATTGATCAGTCGCAAATTTTGTCCAGTATGCAAAGAAAAATCATGAATTTCATCGATCAGCTTTGTAAAAGTCGTGCATTTTGTTGATTGGCTTTGTAAAAATTGCTAATCTCATTCATCAGGTAAGGAGAAATTGTGAATTTTATCGATAGGTTTCGTATAAATTGTGAATTTTTTCAATGATGTGAAGAAAACTCGTGAATTTTATCGACCAGTTTCATAAAAATCGCTCATTTCATTGATGAACTTCATAAAAAGCGCAAATTTCGTCAATCGGCTTAGTAAAAATCACGAATTTCATCAGTCAATTTAGTAAAAATCTTAATTTCGTCAATCGGCATAGTAGAAATCATGAATTTTCTTGTTTGGCTTAGTAAAAATCAAGAATATCCTTGATCGACTTAGTATAAATCACGAATATCTTCGATCGACTTTGTGAAAATAGCGAATTGTGTGATCAGGTGCGAAAAAATCGATAAATTTGTTGATCATTCATGGAAAAATCGAACACTTTATCGATATCATGTGAGGAAAAATCGCAAATTTCGTAAATTGGCATTGTAAAAATTGCGACTTTTGTCGATCAGTTTTGTAAAAATTAAAAATTTCGTCAATCAGATTTTTAAGAATCACGCATTCTGTCGATCAGATTTTTAAGAATCACGCATTCTGTCGATCAGAATCGCAAATTCTGTCGATTGAATTTTTAAAAATCATGAATTCTGTCAGATTTTTAAAAATCATGAATTCCGTCGATTGGATTTTTAAAAATCATGAATTTGTTTATCAGATTTTTAAAAATAGTTTTTCTGTCGATCGGATTTTTAAAAATAGTTTTTCTGTCGATCGGATTTTTAAAAATCGTTTTTCTGTCGATCGGATTTTTAAAAATTGCAAATTTTGTCAATTGGATTCATGAAAATCGTGAATTTCGATGATCAAACGCAGAAAAATCCTGAATTTTGTCGATTGATTTCGTAAGAATTGCAAATTTTGTTGATTAGGTGTAGAAATATTATGAATTTTGTCAATCGATTTTGTGAAAGCGTAAATTTTGTTCATCGGGTGTAGAAAAATCGAAATTTTATTGATCAGGCACTTTAAAATCTTGTTGATCGGCTCCTTCTCTCTCTCTGTCCTTAGTTCATGAAATTCACATTTTTTTTTCAGCACCAGCCACTTTTGTTTGTTTTCTAGCACTTTTAATAAAACAAATTTTATTCTCTTGAATAAAGTCCAAGAATACTATTATACAATGAAAGAAAAAATCCTTGCTATAATTGTTAATATACAAACATAAAAACTGCTGATATATCCTTACCAACTGAATTGGATATTTTGACTGGGTAAGCGATCTTAAAAGGGTATCCCCTCCCTCCTACTCGCCTCTGAAATTGTATTTTTTATCCAATTATAGGCCACAGATCACCACCTCGAAATCTCATTCTCTCCATGCTATCGATGACCACCCAGACATACTTGCAAGTGGCCCTTCTCTTCAAAAGGTTTTTCACCCCCTAGGATAGATCATATTAGAAGTAATACCATCAATTAAAACATAGTTATATTATTTGGGAAAGGAAAGTTATAGTCATTTTGATTGTGTTACTGTGAAAGGTAGATTTAAAAAAGATTTGGGGGGGGGGGGGGGAGAATTCGCATTTCTTTTTTTAAACTTTTCGATATTTTTTTATGTACTAAGTAAATGATTTTTATGAATAATTGCATACCAAAATATAACACTACCAAACATTTTATAAATAGCTGCTTTTAAATTATTTTATGTATGTCTGGTTTGCATTTAGATTTTTTTCTTTATTGTTGTTTTTGTGTTATTGGATAGTTGAGGAGCATATCTACATCGCTCCTTTTTTACTTTTTCAATTTTGGCTGCAGATAAGGGTACTTTCACTTTCGAAACCAGGTTTTGAAAGTGAAAGTAATTAAAAAAATATATTTGTTACCAAGATAAAAAAAAAAATAAATAAATAAACAAGGAATTATTTTTACACTTAAAATAATTTAATACTTTTTGCAAAATTTTCTTCCAAACTATTTCTTCTCTTAAATTATGAATTATTTCTAACTGGTTTTAATATTAAGGTATATAATATAAGGAGTATTTTTAGGTATATAGCTAGAAAAATTTGCTTCATTATTAATACATATTATAGAATTTTTCATTTTCACTATGTGAATAGGGTAACTTTGTCTTTTGTTTTGAATAAATTTTGTGTGTATTTTCTTTTTAAAATGTACTAGTTAAAAATAGAACTGTAAGAGGGTATTTTATATGAATTTGGATACTCGGTATACTCTGCCAGTTTGTTGATTGCTTGATACTTGACCAGATTTTGACTATACTTGGCCAATACTAGGGTTATGATTTTGCCAAATCAAAAAAAAAAGAAAAAACCTGGGTGCGTTTTTTAAAATGTGAACTTTAAATTACATGGGTAATATATTTTTGAATATAGTACACTAGTAAAAGTCTGTCACCGTTCAAACCAAAGAAAGGTCTTAATTCTCCCAATGACAATTATCAAAACAAATAATCATAACTTAATTTTCTAGAAATATGTGAAACTATCAGAAACACAAACTAATTTTTTCCATTTAGAAGAAAAAACATTGATATGTAACAGGGCTTTAATTTCCATGCAGGATTTGCATCCAAAATTTTAAAATTCTTGCACAAAAGAATGTTAAGCAAAAGTTTCCCCCCCCTCCCCCCCCCCACAACCTCCATCCCCCTATACAAAAAAATTTGCAATTTTCCGAAAAACTTTAGCATTTGCTACTCTCGCAGATGCCTTTCGAACAACTTTTGTTTTTTACTGCAAAATAATACTTGTAATTCATAAATTTTTTGCACCATCAATAATTTTTTTCTTTTTTTTTTCTGAAATTGATTGACAAGTTTAGGTGCAGATTCGTGGTTGCCAGTTGCCTCTTTGTGACTAAATGTTTTGACTTGTTGACTAATTTTCTGGTTTAAGGGGAGATTATCCTTAAAGAATTTAAAAGAGTAATTTAAGATATTAAGTTAAATAACACAACTTGCAAAAATTGAGTGTTAATAGTATTTCAATAATGTATTGCACTATTTCATTAATACCAATCAATGTTTTCTGTTACTTGTTTAATCTAAATGGTAAAAATATGTTGATTTGACATTTGAAATTATCACAGAGAACAAAATAATCAGAAGTTTTTGTATATTAAAAATAACCCCAGAATAATATATTCATTGATTTGTGTATCAAATATGTATTATATTATTAATCAAAAGATTCTTTATAAGATTTTCAAAGTATCAATGTTGTACTGTGTAGAGCAGATTATGCTTTGAACATATAGCTGTTATCACTAATGTTTAAATTAAAAATGATTAGTATTTTAAAATGTTACATTACTTATATAATATCCAAAAATGTTTACAACAGATTTGCATTGTATGCAATGGGAAATGAATTTTAAAATAAACTTTAAACTAAATAAAGCATTTTTCCCCCTTTTTTTGAGAAAAAAGAATGATTTTTTGCCAATATAATACAATATAATACAATAAAAATCTCTAGATGATTCATAAAAAAATGCAGTTACAGGTCTCAAAATTAAAATATTTTTCTATTTGTTGCTTTGTGATAAAAATAAATTTTCATACCTGAATCCCCCCCCCCCCTCTCCTCTGAAATTATTTCTGGTTATACCAGAAATTTTCATTCTCGAGCTCATTACAGCTCATAAAACTTGAAATTTATGTTTGAACAGTGGAATCAGAAATAACGCTAGGTGGTACTGTTCCTTTTCTTTCTTTTTTTAATATATATATATATATATATATATATATATATATTCATATTTTAGTGAAATTACAGGGTTCATACTCATCAAGGAAATATGGGATTCCTGGGAAAATCAGGGGTAATACAAAAAAATTCCCAAACCTAGGAAAGCCTACCAAAATTAGTCTATTCTGGAATATTGGAGGCAATTCTTACTGTTCGCATGCTTTATTATTATATGTAATATCAAAATGTTAATTGTTGATATGGGAAAATTGACCGTCCCGTAAAATACATCAGGGGATTTTTTCTGGAAAAATGAGTATGAATGCTGAATTATTTTATGCCTGCACAAATATCAATTTTATATCTTAAAAGTTTCTTCCTTTCATTATCAAAACAGGTGGAAAGATTAATTGGATGTTTGGAGCAATTCCCATTTAACTGACTTGGATTATCTTCATAGAAAGTATATCAAGATTGTGGATCCTGCCTATATTTTTGATGCATTAAATACATTAATAAATAAAGTGACTACTTTCTTTCACCAAAGAGCAGGCAGTGTTCAGCAGCCTCCCAACACTGTTTGAAGAAATCTTTATATGTAAAAAGTATTGTTATTAAATATTAATCATATATATCTTTTAATATGCATAATTTGTATGTTCAATAAATGAAGCGGTATGCCACAAGTCAACTGAATTGTGTGTTTTTTTTAAAATTGTGTATGTGATCTTTTATTTCAGGTAATAATGGACTGCCATTGACAATTTTTTTTTCTCTCACCACTATTTAAAAATAATTATATTTTTGTAGACAAAATGCACCTGTTGCCAAACGTAGTTATTTTCAAAATGTTTAGCATATTAAATTATTATTGAATCTTAGAGGTACAAAGAAAATGCTACTATGAACTACATATACTGGGTTTAATAACTTAGTAAATTTTATATATATAAAAAAAAAAGTCTAAAACATTAATATTCTGTTTCAGAATTAGTTGCAAAAGTTTTTCTCTAATCCACAACTTTTTAAGAATTTTTATATGAAGTATAACAATCTTGACACCTGAAATTCTTTTATCCGTATAGAAAAATGCAAATGAGTTAGTTTAGCTCATATGATAGACTGATTTTTTAAAAAAAGAATTATGCTAGAAAATTATTTTTAAAATCTTGAAAAATCAGTAATTTGAAATAGTCTTCAAATAACTTAGTGCATTGTTTGCTTTATTTTATGATTAGAAGTTATTAAATTTGAGAGAGAAATGAATTGTTACATGTGTCTATATGTGTCAGCTTTACTCACAGACATGCTTTGACATATAGTATTATGTTTTTAATTTGCAAAAAAGATACTTTATTGCATAAATTTCAAAGAACTTAAGTAATTTTGCACTAAGTAAAATTTTTATTTGAAGCTAATTTCTAACTACAGTCAAACCTCATTAGCATGAACACACTTAATGTGAAATACTTTTAACATGAATTGTTTTCACAGTCCCCTATAAAGGCAATTATAAAGATTTGATACTGATAACATGAATTACTGGTGACAAGAACAAAATTTTGATTTCCCTTGAGGGTCATCTTAACGGGGTTCGACTGTATATATGCATTAGTGATTTCTTAGAATTGAAATTTTGGACAGAAATTGTGAACTTTACTTACGAGTCTAAAAGAAAGAAAGAAAAATTACAAGAAAATGATATTTCATGTCTACAAGTCTACATGTTATAAAAGAATGCTGTTTTTAATGAAATGTGGTGTGTGTGTGTGTGTGTGGGGGGGGGGGGGGGTAGAACTTTTCTCTACATATTGGTGCTTTTATGTCTATTTCTGTGCAAAAATCCATTTTTAAAGAAATTACTAAACATACAAGTATTGTTTAGCAAAAAGATATTTCATTTTCTGGATCTAAATTAAAAGATTATAAAAGAAGATACATATTTAAATCAAAGGAAATTATTTGTAAAATATATATTTGTTGCAAACATTTGTAGATAAACAACCAATAAAACAATTATTATAAATAATTAAAAACAGTTAAAAAGAATATGAAATATAGTAAGCGAAATATTTCTTAATATTTTATTTTACAAGACTAATTTAGTTTAATTATTAAAATATTTGTATACTAAATACAAATGCATTTATTACAGATATAGATCTATATTGAAAATTTAACAGAAACTCAAATGGAAGTTATATTAAAGGGTGATATATATTTTACGGAAATAAAAAAAAGTTTATAAAATTTTGTAGCATAAAATATGAAAGGCATACAGAAAATTATTGCAGAGTATTTGGCTTAATATTTATTAGATATTTCTTATTGTTTCAAATTTTCCTAATTGGTATTAGCTTACCTGTTTAAAATTATTGTGTAAATCATGAGAAAAGTAGCTGCAACATTACTACAGCTTCTTAGAAGTGTTACAGATGTTTTCTTATAAATACTCTAATATGAAAAGGGTATATAAAAGTTTTTGTAATTCTATTAAGTTTCTTAATAAACATGCTAAAATGACCTGTAACGGCTGCTAACATTTTCTTAGTTAAGATACAAAAGAAGTATCTGTAATTGTACTAACCATTTCTTAATAAACATCTGTAGTACTACTAGAAAATCTCTAGGCAACTGGGATTCCATAAACTTTCCTTGTAACCGATACAGTTCCTTCTTAAGTAACACTACTGCATTAAACTTAGTAAACAGCACACAGATTTCCTTAGTGAACATACTAAGAAATCATTAATAGTATTACAGATACTTCTCTTGTACCTTCACTAAGAAATGGTTAGTAATATTACTAACCATATACTAAATAAATATCTGTAATGGCTACTAAGAATTTCTTAGTTTCGATACAAGAGAAGTATCTGTAAAACTACTAGCCATTTATTGGTAAACATACTTAAAAAGGACCTGTAACGGCTACTAAGAATTTTTTAGTGAAGATACAAGAGAAATGTTTGTAACGCTACTAACCATTTCTTAGTGAAGGTACAAGAGAAGTATCTGTAATACTGTTAATCATTTCTTAATATTCCAACTAAAAAAGTACCTGCAATGTCTACTAATGATTTCTCAGTACGCTCACTAAGAAAGTATTTGTGCTGTTTACTCAGTTTAATGCAGTAGTGTTACTTGAGAAAAAGCTGTATTGGTTACTAGAAAAGTTTATGGAATCCCAGTTGCCTAGAGATTTTCTAGTAGTACTACAGATTTTTTTTTACAGTGTATATGCTTAATTAGATTTGTTTTGGTCCAGTGAAATTAATTTATATTAGATTATAGGAAGAAGATATTTATTATATCTTTGGAAGAAACCTATTTCTTCCGGCCGGTTTTTTCCACTGCGGAAGAAAACTTGCCAACCCTGTAACTTATATAAAATAAAACTGTTCAAAATAATATTTGAAATCAGGCAAAAAAGAATATTGCGTAGTTTATCTATTTCTTAAGTTTAAGCATTCATTGAATTAATAGTGATAAAATTGAAGAATTAATGGAAACACAGGACTTAATTTCAAACAAAAAAAAGTATAGGAGTCATAATATTCTGTAGTACTAATGAAAAGAACCACCAAAAAGATGCGGACAGCTTTTGACGATTTCAAAGTATATTGTAGGGGTCATACCACTAATTATTCTGATGAAAAGGTTTCTTCAAATGGGTCTTAGTTTTTGAGAAATTGGGGGAGAAATTGGCCAATAACAAATAGTCAATAATTAACTTTCGCATATTGCAATCTCAGATGCAATTCTCTGTCAATGAATGAATAAATTAAAATATTTTGACAAAAACAGTAATTAAGATTAGTTCTAAAAAGTTCAATAATTTCTATTATATCTTAAATTACTTTGCTGAAAAAAAATAATAAAACACGTAACCACAATCATATAAATACAATAATGAAATCTCAAGTAATCGGGTCTGTTAATGATTAAATGATTAGGCTTAGTCAATAACAGGGAAGTTTAAATGAGCGATAACATAAACTAAAAATATTTTATTTCATTTTGAAAGCATCGTATTTAATTTCACATATACAAAAATAGAAGCTTGTGTTTTTTAAGCTTCCAAAAATTTTTAATATTATTTAGAATTTTATAAAATGGATTGTCAGCAAAGCGGGATATAAAGTTAGTTTCCCTTCTTCACGTTAATTCAGTTAAAGGTTACAACTGAATCATAAATTTAAACAAGATTTGGTGAGTTTTTGCTCGCGGCCAACATAACAATATACCTTTTGCAACTTACGAATAAATGCAACTCGGTTTGATCTTTATACATCTTTAAAATGAAATCAAAAACGATACGAAGAATGTGAATTCGATATTTCCGCATTCGTTTCATGCTGACAGTTAATAACTTAAGAAATCGAGAAAAATATAATGTTATGCATGTATTCATTACATCTATGTATTTATTAATATGTATATATGGATGCATATATTAATATGCAGCAGTATGTTTGTATGCATGCATTTATTTATAAATATGTATTCAAATGTATGTAGAAATTTTCATAATCGGGTTCGCAGAAAATTGTCGTAGTTTTGCGAACGTTGTCTGACGTCAACTTGGCGCAAATTCATTTCATTGTATTTTTACTGTTTTTGTTTTACTTTTTGTAAAAATACAGTTTAAGGAATATATTATAACAATGTTTAAAAAAAGAAACATGATTACGGTTTTAAATGTATCGTTTTAAATCTAATGCAATTTTCATGATTGTTTTCTTTTCTTTTACAGCTGTTTTGCATTACATTGCCAAATATACGTCAAAATCAGAATAACCATCAGCACCTTTCAAGGAATTGTTACCTGAAATTTTAAATAAGATGAACGAAACAAATCCAGTCATTCAAGCAGTCTAAAAACTTATTTAGTCTTCTGTTTCTGAAAGGGATTATTCAGCCCAGGAGGTAGTCCACGTATTAATGGGGTGGCCAAATCATCACTGAAGTTGTGAAGTAGCTACAATACGGTTTCATGATAACAACTGGGAAGAGATAAATTTTGCAAGTGACCTCGAAATTTTTCGATACATTTTCAGACTCATTTTTTTAAAGTAGAAACATGAAGCTTGCTGGGGTGACTTTTGAAGAGATGATAAGATGATGTGTGATGTCATTTTTCTCTGAATTCATTAGAATTTGATTTATAAATAATTATTTTCTCAGTTCAATCATTTTTCAGTTCCCTGATCTCGAGGTTTGCAAATTTCTGTTCAAATTGGCAAATTTTGACAGCATTTTTTGCAATATTTTCTGCATTTACCTAAAAATCGACAAACACGGCACATTGTATAGTTTCTAAATAAGAGATTTTGAAAGTTTGGTGCATTTGAGAGCAAAAATGAATTTAAAAATAAATCTGAAAATAAGCAGTTTTCATCGGAATACACCCTTAAGTTTGCCAAATCTTTTTTAGTAAGAGGAATCAAGTATCATCAAAAAAGAAAAGATGCAGTTGTCAGATTTTTTCCTATTATATGCATCAAGCACCATCCAACCTTAACTGCAGAATACTATAAGCAACAGGTATTACTCAACTGTCCCTTGAGAGGAAATTCCGACTCTTTATTGCAAGAAGGCTTGCCGTCTTTGTATCAGTCATGGGAGGAGGCATTCAATGAACTAAATATTGATACATACGAAGAAATGAATTTTCCTGTTATAAGTAGTATACATCAGCCTGAGGTAATACAAGAACAATATCACGAACTTGATATAAATATGGCCGCCGCTGCCATAATTCCTGTGCAGACAAACAAAGAGAGTTTGGGACAACACATAATTGATAATGCAGGTGAATGGAAAAGTGGGAGCTACAATTACTCTAATCGGGTTTTTACTTCACTTATGAGATATTGTAAAGAACAAAAACTTACAATGCATCAAAATTTTAATAATTTTGGCGTGGAAATTTACAAATGAGCAGCAAAAAACACTTGATTTTTGCATAGAACATCTTTTGTTTTTGCAAGCAAGAGACATAAATTGCCCTGAATGTACTTTTATTATTGTTAAAACTGGAGTTGGAAACAGTATGGTAATAAAAAAAATTCGTAAAAGAGTTACTGAGCAATTAGGACCGGAAACTGTTATGGTTTTGGCTCCAACACAGGCGTTGCTGCAATTAATGTTGAGGGTAAGACAATTCACTCTGCTCTAAAATTACCAACATGATTTAAATCGTTCAGTGATTTAGAAAATAAATCAGCAAGAAATTTGCAACTCAGTATGGATCCAGTATCATTTCTGATTATTGATGAATTTTTAATGATTGGATGAAACTTGATAGCTGCCCTTGATCAAACATGTCGAGGAGGCAAACCTGATAGCAATGAGCTTTTTGTAGGTTTATTTGTTTATCCCATTGGAGATATTAGGCAGCTACAGCCTGTGAAAGACAAATCTCTGTAAAAGAGATCTTCTATAAAAGGTACTTTCGCTTTACGTGGACAAACAGTGCTTAGCACTTTTGAAAAATGTTTCACCTTAACAAAGTCAATGAAGCTAAATACGGTCAACCACAACAGTTTCCAGAGATTCTTGATTCGCTTTCGATAGGACAAGTTACGTGCGACCAATATTCATACCTTATGCAACGACGTAAAGCTATATTGCTTCCGAATAACCAGAAGCGTATTAACTACCATCCGGGCCCCTAGGCTTGACTTTCTGAGGGCCTCCTTTCACTCTTTAAAAGAGGTATATACTGGAAAAATTAAAACACGTGCTTGCTTCATTAACTCATAAATCATTGATAATAAAAATATAAATGATTACGACAAAGAATTTCACACACCTTTTGTCTTTTGTATTAAATATTAATGTCCGACCAGTGTAAAAGAATATTTTCTTGTTCTTTATATTAGGAAAATTTTAGCACCGGGCCCCCTTTTCTTGTGGGCCCCTAGGCTTCAGCCTACTCAGCCTAATGGGTAATCCGCCTCTGCGAATAACCATAAAAGATTTCAAGATGCTATACGCCTTTTTTCCATAAACAAGCAAGCTGAAGAAGATAATCAAGAAATATTGCTTAAATCAAATTCACCAGATGCAAGAATATCAGCAGACCACAACAATCAAATAGCAAGATGGGGTAAGGGTGATCACGCATCTCGTCTTCAGGCAGAACTTTTCTTAGCTATTAGATACATAGCTATGCTGCGTACTAATCTGTGGACAGACGGAGGAATGGTAAATGGTGCACTTGGAACGGTAAAAGATATCGTCTACGGCCCAGAACATCGGCTTCGCCAAAATCTTTTGTGGCACCCTCTAGTTGTGGCAAAAATAAAAATAAATGCAAAATTAAGATAAATGTGAACTTAAAATGATTCAAATCGAAGCATAGACATATTGCAAAGTTAAAAATCTTTAACATGCAAAAAAGAAATTGTATTTTAATTCTTGTGCTGCTTTTAATATAATTATGCTTCTTAATTTGAAAATAGAACAGTATTATCATTGTATCTACTTCTCTTATTGAGGCATTATATAAATGGTGTTTCTTTAAGTTCGTGAATTGAAACAATTGTTAGATATTATTACATCAACAAAGAATATATGAAATACATTTTACAAGTAATTTTTAAAGAAATTAAGTTTAAAGAATGTATATGAAATATATATTTTAAAAGCTATTTAAAAAAAAAAAAAAATAATAGTTTTATGATACTTTATGCGACGATTTAATTACAATTAAATATATATACATAAAAATTATTTTTGATACTCAATTTTTAATTAACAAAATATATATTAATATAACAAAGCATAGTTAATATGATGATTAAAATAATAAATAAGACAGATAAGAATAATATTATAAACGTATTTTTCCTTTAAATTTTCTTCCATATTTGTAAACAAATTTTTTAATAATACTCGTTTTAGAGTTTCAATTTATTTTCTACTATCGCAACTTCTAAAATACTGAACTCTCGTTTAAATATCATCAAATAATTTTTTTGAAGCTAAAGATCTCAGTGAAATTTTTCTTTTCTTTTTTTTTCCTTTATGCAATTCCCTCTGGTCATTTTTTAAACGACTCCTTCCGGGACGGACCACTACAGAGTTCTTATCGGGAGTTCCCTTCGACCATCCTTATCGTTTGCGTGAAAGGCGAGTATTCCTATATAAAACCTATAGCTACTGAAAAAAGAAAAAAAAAATCGTACTGGACTATCTGCATACGTTTTTGGACAGCAAAAGTCATCTGTAAAATGGGATAAATTTGTTTATTGAATATGTGGTGAGGTAAAAACTTTTTTATGGTGTTTTGAGATAAGAGTTGCGGTCAGTTGTGATATGAAGTATGTTAGGCAAATAAAAGTAGTGTTGGCTTTTAAAAGAGTAAATAAACTCTGATCTTCAGGTTTTCAATACTCAACGTTGTAAGTTTGAAAAATGAAAACTAGAATAGGTGTGTAATTTTATATGGTGAACCTTTAAATTTCTTCATATGGATTTTACCTTAATTATTTAATTTTTTCTTCCTTAAAAGTTTCCTTTTTAAGAATTTTATTCTATATTTTTATGAAATGGTTTGGCTGTTTTCAAATTCAAACTACCGAATTTCTGACACATTTTTAATTATTTTTTTCCCTATAAATTCGTGAAATTGTCAAGCACTTTAAGAAACGGTCATTGAGCATTTTTTTTTTTTTTTTTTTTTTTCGATAAAGGCAGAAGATTTTAAAAACATTTTGTCAACGCTGGCCAAATTGTTGAACTAAATATTCGGACGCCACAGCGCTAGAAAGGGGAAAACCGCCTCTTGAGATAGCCTCTCCCCCCTGTCAGCAAAAATAAGCATTTCTCCCCCTTTTATTGTTTTCGTAATACTTAACCGACTTCTTTAGTAAATCCCGGAAAACTAATTTAATTGTTTATACATGTTTACGTGTAAATAAAAACCAAGAAATACATAAAATCTTCTCTCCCTCTGCTGGAAGAACGAGGAATCGAATTCGCCAGCTTCAACATCACTTCTTCTTTCGAAACTGGTTCTGAAAATAGAAATATTCCCATTTAAAAAGAGAGGGGGGGGGGGAGATGAAAGCAAAACTGAAAAATTGAAGAAAAAACATTAAAAAAAACTGCTATAGAATACAAAAATGAAAATAAATAAATAAATAAATAAAATAAAAAATATCGAGATGGAAACGAGATATTTTAAAAGAAAACCCCTTATTCTTTTAACATTAGCTTTCAAATGCGTTATGGAATTACCCTCAAAAAGGAACTACCTTATTTGAAAATTACTCTTGATCTCTATCCAAAATTTTTGAATTGTTGCGTCAATTTATAACAATGCTCAAAGTCTAGTTAAAATATCATTTTCACAAATCAAACAAATTTTGTAAAAATACAAAAATTGTACTAGCAACAAAATTAGCAATAGCAACTTTTTTTTTTTTTAGTATTGTATGAACTTCAGAAATTTTCCATAATTTAACTTTTAAAAGGTGTCGACGCGATAGTAATAAAATTTTAAATTATCAAATTAACCCTTTAAAAATAATTTAAGTACTTCGAGAATCTGAAAGAAAAAAGAAAGTTATTCATAATATTTATTGAAAACTCTTCGAAAAATACGATTATGGCTGTTGCTTTTTTAAGTCAAATTATTTTAAATCAATTCACGTGGAGAATAACTTATTTCTATAATTATTGAATTTTTAAATTGAATAAATTTATTTCAATTAAATATACAATATTATTTTCTTAAATATTTAATTAAATATGCAATATGATTTTTTTTCCCAAATCCCGTGCAAATTCAATTAGTCTGCGAATAGAAAAATCACCTATTAACAATTTTTTTCGATGGAAGATAAATATATCAAATAAAGCAATTTTTCAGTCCTGTGTCCTGAATAGTTGGTGAATTGACAAACATCAATGAAATGCAACTCACAATCTTCAATTTCATAATTACCAGTTACAGCTACTTTCTTTCTTTCTAACCGATGACCAGGCCCCTACCTGCCGAGTTTTCTCAGCTTAACGAGTTAGATACCTGGTATCGGGGCGGGCGACCGCCTAATTGCCACGTAGTGGCAATAAACTTTGCTTTGCATGCCATCATTTCCGCAGTATTTGCTTTTCGTTGAGCATACTTTGTTTCGCTTGTTAATTAATGGTACATCCTGATGTTTGAACTGCAAATGGCTTCGCAAGATGGTCTCGTAATTTAGAGCCTTGATCAGATGACGAGACCTTCACCTGGCAAGGCACCTCCAGAGGTATAATTCACAGGTAACTTGGAGGACTTTGCACCCACGACGGATTTTACATGCACCAGGCGCCATTAGCGTACATGATGGAATTTTCAGCCGGCAAAGTGGGGACGATCTACGCAGACAAGTGCCGAGGTCGGCTGATTGTGGCTAACGGTTGCTGGACTGAGTACGTAGTTTATTGCCTTTTTGAATGTACTGAGTTTGGCGCCGCACCTCACTCCCACTCGCCGTGCCAGGTAAAATGGGGCTGGAGCTAAAATTATTTTTTGAGCCGAAACGGTGGCATGTTCTTAGCAGACAACAGGGGGGACAATTTTGAGGGAAATTTAGAAAAGTAAATAACCAAAACTAAAAAGGCCGAAATGCTAAGTAGTGCCAGAGAAGGGAGAATTTTAGGACCGAAAAGCAAGGCAGTCGAATCGGTGCTGATGGTGACGAGAACCCTCCTTTCTACCGTACCCAAAAAAAAAAAAAAAAAAAAAAAAAAAAAAAAAAAAAAAAAAAAAAAAAAAAGGTTGCTCCATGGGCTGTCCCATTGGAGCGGGTCCGGTAGCTCGTGCGGACAGAGTCCAAATGCACCTAATAAAGAGGCGTACTGTCACTAGAAAGAAAAAAAAAAAAAAAAAAAAAAAAAAAAAAAAAGGGAAAAAGCGAAAAAGGAAAACCCCGAACACGTTCCGGACCGCACAGAGTCCCAGTTACAGCTACTTACCCTCCTACTAAATATCACGGGTAGGCTCAGCTTTTATTGAAATCTATAAAACTGTTCCAAAACCTATAGTGATTTATGGTAGTACAAATTTTGTTTGGATCACCACCCAAAAACACGAAAAGCTACCACTAAGGATGGCAATGCTTGGAGTATCAGATCAAATATGTAGATGGGACAACTATATAATGAAAAAGGCATAATAAACGCTATTAAAATAAGAAGTATCTGTAAAGAAGTGATCTTTACAGATTTAATTGCCATGGGAAACTAGCATTGTGCAAGATTCTGAGGTATTTTGGCTATCCAGTGTGAGCTTCACCTTAACAAGAGCACATTTTATCACGCTGTGAGCTTGCAATGTCTTAATCAATCTTTGTCTCAGACATGGAATCCCTTTCTCCTGAGCCGATTGACGAGGCGGTCAAATTTAAGCTGAAACGGAATGAGGCATATTAATATTTTTACACGAGTAGTCTAAGTGTGATGTCAATAGTTTAGTGAGCCAATTCAAAAGAACTTTAAGACTAGCATCATCTTTTAGCTCTCTCATAGGTGGTCACCGAAATCCCTTCCTAATTGATATGTTTCGAGCGGAGATGCGAAGGAGAAATGACCGATTGGAAAAAACGGTGTTCGATAGGGCTTCGGGAGTGAAATTCGCCATAGTGAAATAGCACTAGAGGTGCTGAAATAAACCGTGAACTGACGTTTACGCTTAGACTTCATTTTTCTTCATCAACTTAGATATCCAAGACAACCCTGAAACATCATTGTGGAGACAGAAACAGTTCCTTATATACTCTTGAGTGAATTGACTTACCACAGGACTTATATTTATTTGTTGCGATTCGCGTCAGTCACAGGACTCATAGTCTCTAAAGAAAAAAAAAATGCTTTCTACGATTTATTTTATATTAATCAAGATGCCTTTGTTCAATAAATGTGCTTTTTATAATTTAAATTGATTGTGGAGATGAATACATTCTCAGCGCTACTAGTCTCTGATTAAAGATCGAGATGTATTCGTTACAAATGGAATGGTTAGGCCATTTAATCCGAATGCGGGTGACAAAAGTACTTAGAAAATGTAAAATGATAAATTAATTGGGAAAAGGAATATTGGTAGACCCAGCAAAAGATGGATAAAAGAAGTAGAAAAAAGCAATGCACAAAACCAAATTATAAATTAATGGCCAGAGATAGGAAAATCTGGCGAGGTATATTAAGGGAGATCAATCCTTCATGGATTGTAACACCATTAATGATGATGACGGTGAGAATCAGCTTATAAAGCCGAGCATAAAAATCTATTAAGTATATTTCCTTGCAATAAAGATTGAAAAAATATTTTTTCCATCTATGTACTTTCTTTTTATATAAGAACAAAAACGTTTATTTTCTATCCAAAACCAAGTTTCCGAAACAAATTTTTGTAATTTTGATTTTCAGTTTAATAAATTTTGATTTTAAAGGTATACATACAGGAAGGCGAAAGCTATTAGATATTTCCAGTAAAATTAGCAAATGATAACACTTATTAACACAATCATCCGAAATTTATCAAAACATAATATTCACGTAATCTCATGAATTCATCATCTTTGTAGGGTTCTCTGTTCTCAACTATTTTAATAATAAAATAGAGCTGCCGTGAATTAAAGACATTACATAAAGACATTTATGATCACCTTAACATCACCGCGAACTCTTAAATAAGTCGAAAATAATCCCTTCCTCTTTAACTACATCTTCTTATCCTTACACCCCCCCTCCCCGCTTCAACCTTGGAAAAGTCACGAAGGCGATTAATGACATCCCTCTCCACAAAAGAGGGGGAGGGGGGGACCCTGTGTATGTAATTCCGCAGATTCTTCCATTAAATGCAATAGAGTCAAAGTCGGAACTTTCCCGGGCATAATTAGCAAAGGGGCTACCATTGTGCTCAGGGACTAAGTCAGCGGAAATTGTGTAAGCAATACTTTTAATGGGTGGGATGTCAAAAGGATGTCGCGGCGTGTTGACGCAGCACTGAAGATGAGCCTTGGTCTCGAACTTAATCGATTGTAGAGTTCTAAAATGTAAATACATGCACGACCTGTTCTGGGGGAATGTCCTTCATCGACATTGTTCAAAGCATGATATCAGTAACAAAATTTACTACATCATAGCAAGCACTGTATAATAAAATAAATGCAAAAAGAAATTCCAAAACGTTATTTTATATGCTATGAAAAATATTTAAAATTTATCTAAATCCTTTAAGATCATAAATAAGTCCACTCTAAATTCAATTTATATCTCCATTTTAATTAAGTCATCATACAGACATTAATACATGTATGTATACACGTATATATAAAGAGTGGATCATAAGTAAGTCAAACTTTAAAAAATCATAAAAGAAGTAATGCTTTCAGGAAATTTTGATTTGCGTGGATATGGTTAGTGTGGCTTGTTTTTTTTCCCCCACGTGTAAAAAAAAAAAAAAAAAAAAAAAAAAAAAATTAAAAGTAGTCGAAAGAGGGCCCTCACACGTCATATTGAGACGTTTATACAAATTAGAAAAACCCAAAAAACAAAACAATAAAACAAATCACAGTATCATGACACTGTGCGTACATTTTTAAGTAACATCAGCTGTTCCACCTAACCACTCACCAGGTATTATTGTGCAAGTGAGGCAGTTTTTCCTAAAAACGTAGTGTCTGACAGGAAAGCTTTGCGTAACCCGCTGTTAACTTCATGCATGATGATGTTTCGCCCCATTTTGCGCATGGAATGAAGACGTCCTGTTGTACACTGGTGTCCAATAGTTAAGCATAAATGGTAATTAAGTAAGCAAGGAAAGAAATATGAATCGAAATGTTGTGAAACTCCAGGTGTGTACACAAAATAGTACGCGTCATATATTTTCGCGAAGAGTTTTCCCCGAAATCGAACAGGGGACTGTCAACAAATTGAAAAAGAACGAAGATCTTTTGGATAACCCTGTCAAAACTAATGTAGCAGAAGCGTTCAAATTGCACATTATGATTAAGTGGCTTATTGTAATGTACTGTGTTTATTTTTACAAGGATAGCATGAATACTCGTAGAGAAATTAAGGTTTTTATAAAAACAGTCCTAAGTTTATTGCTTATAATTTGCAGAGTTCTTAATATAATATAATGTTCTTTAATGAAAATATGACAAACATCATTGTACACAATACCCTGTCATCAGAATTAAAAAATAATAAAAATTGTATGACAAATGAGCAGGTTTACTAAAAAATTTTTACTGCGCATGCGTGAACGCAATTAAAATTTCATTTGCATATTATGTTAGTTAAATGTATAGAGCAACTTTTGTGAAAGTCTCAAAAACATAGCTTAAAAATTCTGAAAATTATCGTTGATAGAATGAGATCAAAATCCTTTATTCCCTAAATGAAGCAAAAAGATGAGGGGCTGTATCCATATTCCATTGTTTAGTGCCTACACAATATTGCACGTACAACTATATTTAGGTAAAACTGATTTTTTTGCTTCCTTTAGGAATAACGGATTTTTAGTTGATTCCATAGACGATCATTTTCAGAATTTTCAAGCTATGTTTTTGAAACTTTTACAGAAGTTGCTCTATACATTTAGCTAACATAATATGCAAATGAAATTTTGATATCGTTGACGCATGCGCAATGAAAAATTATTTACTAAACCTACTCATTTTTCTTACAATTTTTATTATTTTTAAATTTTGATGACAGGGCATTGTGTATAATGATGTTTGTCATATTTTCAGAAAAGAACATTATTTTATATTAAGAACTCTGAAAATTATAAGCAAAAAACTTAGGACTGTTTTTATAAAAACCTTAATTTCTCTACAAGTATACATGCTATCCTTATAAAAATAAACACAGTACATTACAATAAGCCAATTAATCATAATGTGCAGTTTGAACGCTTTTGCTACATTAGTTTTGACAAGGTTATCCAAAAGATCTTCGTTCTTTTTCAATTTGTTGACGGTCCCCTGTTCGATTTCGGGGAAAACTCTTCGTGAAAATATATGACGCGTACTATTTTGTTTACACACCTGGAGTTTCACCACATTTCGATCTATATTTCTTTCATTACTTACTTAATTACCAATTATGCTTAACTTTTGGACACCAGTGTATACTTTGACCGAAGACTGAGTAATCTAGGTTGAAGTGAGACTAGGTTGTAAGTTTGAATGACTTGAATAATCTCCAGTCTTGACTCCGGCAGATTTTTGATTGTGGGCAAACATAAAGTTTCGTGTCTCATTTGTCCAAGAGCCGACAGCACAAAACCCTATGCCATCGAGCACAAGAAAAAATCGTTTATTTTATGGAAAAGTAATAATAAGGAAATCTAATGATCCATGTATGCCGGAAGCGAAGTGGTACATAAGCCAAAAATTAATACCACTAGTGGTTCACTCGTAGGCTTAGCATTGTGTTTTCCTACGCCGATTTTTCCGTGTTTTCATACTTTTGATTGTACGGCAAACACAATGGTAAACCTACGAGTCAACCACTAATGGTATCAATTTTTAGCTTATGCACCACTTCACTTCCGGCAGACATGGATCATTAGATTTCTCTATTACAACTCTTCCATAAAATAAAGGATTTTTCTTGTGCTCGATGACATAGGGTTTTGTGTTGTCGGCTCTTGGACTGTGTGCGTATCAGTGCTATCCAGCCACATTAAAGAACTGGAAGGTACCATTTCGACGGACCGTCGCACTGTGGAGTATTTGACCCCAAATCCAGGCCAACTATGCAAAAATTAAAATTTCGTCAACAATTGTAAAAGTCATATTTTTTAATAGCTAATTGGCGTGTCCATCTATGTCTGTTTCAGAAATCTGATATATACCTAGTGGTTATTGACCGGAGTTGAAGAGGAAATTCTTTTGAGAGAAGACGTGTTTTTTTTTTTTTTTTTTTTTTTTTTTTTTTTTTTTTTTGTGGCTGAATGAATTTTTAAGCTGAAACTAAGTAAGGTTTATGCGTTTAAGAAATGTCAGAGCTTAATGTTAAACTATGTTTTAATTTAAATAGTTTAGTTTTAATGTAATAAAAAACATGAAATTTGTAAAACGGTTACTTTTAAAGCGTTTTAGGCTCTAATTTAAACATATCGAAAGCATTTTATAAGTGTTGCGCTATTTGCCTTGCTATTTTTTAATTATGATCGTTTAGTTTATAGTTTTGAGTGCCAATTTCAGCAAAAAAAAAAAAAAAAAAAAAAAAAAAAAAAAAATCTTCCGCATATTGTTGCTATTTTTATTTATAATTTATTTATCTATTTATTTTTCAGAAGGACTATTTAAATGCTCTTTTTTGCGGCCACCAAATTAAAAAAAACGAACAAAAAAAAAAACAGATATTGCAGATTTTTAGCTCACAGGATATTACCTGAGAGCTTTTGCACCCACAGATGCACCAGCATATGTACGTATGTAAGTACGATCATACGCACGCAACTCGATATTTATTTATAGAAATATCCAATCGCTTTCATGACATTGAAATCCGAGAGTATTTACAGGAGTCAAAGCGCGAACAAACAGAGGTGAAGAGAGACAGACGGATAGACAAACCCTTAAACACTTTTAAACTATGTTGGAAAGTGATAAAAAGAGAAAGCTGAAAGATAATTGGTTAGAAAAAAGTGATGTTTTTATTTAAAGTTTTTTGTATAGGAAGACACCAAAATATCGTTTTTACACGAAAACTTTCTTAACCCTTTGAGGGGCAAAGCACTTCTACACTTAAAATGCTGAAATCATTGATTGGCACCTGAATTTAAAATCAAAGTTATTTCAAAATAGATAAAAACCCTTTCTTCGCGCACTTGAGGAAATTAAAATTTTCATTTCAAAATTCTGGTGTAGATACGACGTTTCTCAATTAAAATTAAGTGGTATATATTTTATACCACCGCCCTTCAAGGGGTTAAAGAATATATGTCTGAAATTTGAAATAAAGTAAAAAAAGATTCAGTTGGAATCAGCAGTATGGATGTTTACTTTATGAAAACTACTAAAATCCTTATTAGTCTGGGAATCAAAGACATCTGTTACTCAACAATTTTATACAAGTTGATCTCTATATACGTAATTAATCTTATTTAATCATTTACGAAAACAGCAGTGTATGCGATCGCACGTATCATACCACGCTTATGTTAAAGGGAGATAAATTGTAAGTTTGCCGAAGTGTGCAAAATTTTTTATTATTACAGAATTTTTTTAACTTCTTTAGGAATATAATAGCTGAAATTCTTACTTATTAGAATAATAAAAAAATAATGTTGAAATATTATTTAAATCTACCAACATCATCTGGTAGCGCATGTATTCTAAAGTTGTAAAAAGCTTTTACACTTAAATATCGACAAGGATAAGTAATTAGATAAAAGATAATCGTAAAAATTTGATTCTTGCCAAACTTTAGACCACATGCGCGACCAAAAAATGTTGGTGGATTTAAATAATATTTCAATATTATGTTTTATTATTCTAATACATAAGAATTTCAGCTATTTCATTCGTTAATTTGAAAAGAATTATAATAATGTGAATTTTTCCACATTTTGGCAAACTTTACAGCACATATGCGACCGGAAGATATAAACTGATTTTATTTATTTTTTGCCCGATTTTCAGTCTCTCGAATTTACGACTTTTATACGGTATTACGAATGGAATTTTTTCAATGCACCCAACTTTTTGTTGTCTAACAAATTTCATACATTCTTCGTACTAAGATAAAATTTAATGTGAAAAACCTCACAATAAAACTGCTGATATACGTTTAGAAATTACAACCCATTGATGTCAATGTATCCGCTTATTTGCGTAGCTCAGTGTATGAATTTATTTATATTCTACAAATATTTTTAGTGTGATATTTTATATATAGTTTATCAAAGAACACGCTTAAGCAATTCCCGCACATATACATCAATGCTTACAAATTATTTTTTGTAGACCTATATATTACTTATTGTTTTTTTAGCATTTATTATGACTTAATTATAGATGTGATTAGTAAATAAAAATCAAATTATGACGCATATGGTCAAGGGCAGGATATGAGTTGCAATTCAAAATCTTTCATTTTTTTTTTTCTTTCTAGGAACAAGAAAACATTGCTTTCAGAGCGAAAAAACATATCATTTATCAGTTAGCACGGCATAACGTCTAAAGACATAAAACTTTAAATTACTTCTGTTACAAAAGATCAAAACATTCCACACAGAAAAATGTAAGAGATGAAAAAGACTAATATGAAAATAGGGTTATTAACACCCCCTTAATACAGATTACGTGCATTATATGGGTAAAATAAAAGGCTTTTTAATTGCATTTCATAATGGTTTTTCATTAGAAGAAGTTATAAAAAAAATAACATCGTCAGCTTCACGAAAAACTGCTTATATCACTCTAAAAATTTCACGAGCACCATTTAAATTAAAACTTGGCATTTGATGGGGAAATATCCTTTTGTTTCACTCGAAAGTAAAAATGCTAAGATCGTTGTACTTTCCATGCATGTCGGGCAGAATTTTAAAGAAAAACTCTACCCCTAAGCATTTTACATCCTTCTTTTTTTAAATAGTTTTATTTTTATATTCAGTCACCATGTTATTTTGGAGTTTTGTAAAGCATATTATACGATGTATAGCTTTGATAATAAGCAAAGAAATTCTTCACATACTTTCTAACATAGTTGAAAAGTATTTCCAACTTCGGTTCGTTTGGCCCTCTGTCCGTCCTCTGACTTTCGGAAAAATATTGTGGTTTTGTGATTGTGAATTTTTTGTATATTATTGATGCTTATGGCACGATCATGCTGAAAATGAACCTTTATAGTTCATTTATAAGAAATGCCGAAAGTTTTCTCTTACATTACGGTCAATGGAAAAAATCATTTCAAGTTCATTTTAATGATATTAGAGAATTTAAAACATAATAAAATTTCTATGCATTTATATAGTGCACTGAATCGTGCTTTCTGTAGAATATGGAATGCAAAACATTACTATTCATTTACAGAACCACTCAAAAGGTTTCTGTTATATAATGATCTACAGGAAAAAACTGTTTATATAGCGTATTTTAGTTCTGTTACAATATTTCAAATACAATGAAATGAATATACATTATTGAGGCTTACTAAAACATATACTTGATTTTCGACACGATTTGCATAGCATTTATCATTCATTTACAGGGACACGCAAATTATTCGGATAGAACATTGTTCTGAAGTACTTTTTATTAGCTATAAAAGTTGGATATGTGATTTCCTTTATCATATGCATGTACTATTGTTTGCTTACTATTTAGTGTGTATAAATGCTTTAAATACAAGGCTACGCAAAAGAATTCGTAAATATTGTGGATTATCAGTATGAATGGCTTAATGGCGGCTTTTGATTCAGTTATGCATTTACAAATTCAACTATATTTAATATACTAAAAATTGTTTACATAATAAAAATAAAATCACATACAAGGTCACTCAAAGAACTGGATATCTAAGAATGATAATGTGTAGAAGTGTGACTTAATTAATTTTAGTTTAATATGGGCGCATGTAAAAATCTGTTGGTAATACACATGGCTGTACAAAAGAAGTTAAGTATGTTTCCGCATACTGATAGAAATTACTGAAGGTGAACTTTCAATCTAAACCATTTCCTTTCTAAGCTATTAAATTTTATCTTACGTTGAATAATATGCATAAATTGTAAATTAAATACAAGGGTGCACAAAATAATCAGACTACTTTTTCGGCTACAACAGTAATTAATGGAATCTGGTTTTCAAATGTGTTATCAGTTTTATATCGCCCAATCCACGAAAAAACGGACATGAGGATGAAAATTTAAATTTCTTTAAATATGATTGAAATTTTGCATATTAACTGTTAAGAGTGTACTATTTCATATTTTATCAAAAAATAATTAAATTTTTGTCATTAACATACTTATTTTAATAATTAAAGTGACACTATGACTTTATAAAATAGACTGCGGCAAAAGTCTTTACATTTCATGGTCTCGTACAGCTGAACAAACATTCTGAAAATCTCCAAACTTGGATATATATGATCTGACAGCTATTATTGAGAGTTTTTGTCTGCAGAGAAGTGTTCACTAATCTTCATTACAAAAGGTAAGCATATTTAATTACTCTTAATTATTATGTCACACCCGCAACAAAAAGTTACATTTATATATCTGCAGAAAAATATTTTTGATTTAAAGTTATGAAACTTTATATTCAAAAATAGTTTATTAAGATACTTTGAATTACAGACACAAAAGAAATTAATGAATATTTTAATTATAATTATTGAGCGTTGCGGGCGTGACATTTAATTAAAGTCACACCCGCAACGTCTTTTAAAATTGATTACAAATGCATATTTGAACAAATTATATGTAAATTTATAAAAGAATAATATGCTGGAAAACATGTACTTGGCAGCTTTAACTATACCCTTTGATTTAATAGAGGGAATTCCAGTTAATAAATAAAAATTTGCATCATCTGAGCATGTGACACTGTGTGCAGATGATTTATTCAGTTTGGATTGATAAAATTGTTGCTTTACTGCAAGAAAATAATTTTATTAGTGATATATGAATAAGAAATGAATTTAAAAGGTAATATTTTTATAGAAATTAAAAAAAGAAAATTACGAAACAATATTTTAGCAATTTTCTTTAAATTTGTTAATTTTGTTTTGTTTTTTATATACATTTTTTTTAATTTTGTTATTTGATAGCATTTATCTAATATATATATATTTAGTTTTTTAAAATAAGTAAATCAATATTAGGGGAAGATTTTTTTCTCTTTTAATTCAAATTAAATAAAAAGTAGAAGTAAGAATAATAGAAACTGTTAAGATGTTTATTAAGTTAGCATAAAATGTATATAGTCCGATTGAAATTAACCAAAATTTAACATAATTAACTTTATGTAAGATTAGAAATTTCAAGGGATAACTATTAAAAATTTGATAGGCTTATATTTTTGGACTGGAAGTGCTATATTTATTCAGTTTACACATTAATTTCTTCTCTTTTGCAGAGAATGAAGAGTACAGAAAGATCACAATATCATTGAAAAAAGATTAAGGAAAACCTTTTTAAATATGAAGCATATCTATAACAAGAGAAGGAAAGAGACAAAGCAAGGAGAGAAAAGAAGAGACTATTTTTAAAAATCATGGTAAAGGATGGCAATCCGTTTGCATTTCATCTCATGGTAAAGGAGTTGTCGATGGGGTTGGTGCAGTTGCCAAGAAAATGGTAACACTAGCAACGCTCTGCAACTATAAATTCAGCTTCAGATTTTGCCATATGTGTAGAAAAAGTCCTAAAAATATAAAAGAACTTTGCTGAATGTGAAATTTCAGAAGATATTGTGAAAATGCTTCATGAATGCTGGCACTAAGCACAATCGGATCTCAACATTCAATCGATACACCATGTTGTTTTTATTGACGTAGGAACAAGTAATGTAGCAATAACTTCAGAAAGTGATCACAAGAGAATTTGTTTGTTACCATATTTTGTCAAAAATATAATATCCAATGATAAGATTGCAGTTGGAGATTTTGTAGAAATTGTTTTGTTCTCCACATTATAAAAAAAAAAAAAAAAAAAAAAAAAAAAAAAAAAAAAAAATTGAAAACTTTGATGGACAAATAAGACAAATGAATGGGGATATTATAGAATAACAGTATCGGAATAAAAATCAAGAAAATGTGTATATTTGGCTCAGTCAGTTAGATGTATCCATACTTTGACAAGGATATAATATCCAACGATGAATGTGCAGTTGGAGATTTTGTAGAGGTTGTTTTATTCTCGACATTAAAAAAGTGAAATCTTTGATGGACAAATAAGACAAATGGATGGTGACGATATAGAATTAGAATGTTTGAAAAAAATTTAAGAAAACGTGCATATTTGGCCCAGTCAGTCAGATGCATCCTAGGAAAAAAAAGAGCATTTTTGTAAAAAAAGCTACCACCACCAGAAATTATAAATTCAAGATTGGAAATGAATTTTTTTTTTTATATTTTCCTCTCTAGATATTATAATTGTAATATTGATTAATTCTTTAATTAAAAAAAAATCTGCCTTCAAAATATTTGTGTATGTCATTATTTTATTGGCTGTACAAGTAACACCCGCAACAGGGCGTCACACCCGCAACGAAAATTTTGAATATTTTCCACAAAAGCAAGAATTGAGTAAGTAATTTAATTTTTTCATAGAATAATTATTTAAGTATTACTGTCTAATATATAAAAATATCAATTCACTCAGTTGTCATAATTCACAGAGTTTTGCATTTTTGCACTGAAAGATGAAAATGCATGTCCTTTTTATGTCACACCCGCAACAGGCGGAAATTATTTTTTTTTAATAAATAAGTGATACATCGGACAATTTTCAGATTTGGATAAATGTATGTGTAAGTGGTCTACATTGAAATTCACACAAATTGAAACCAATGCTGAAAAATTTTTTTGCTGGTGACTAAATTAAGTTGTGTAAATGTCACACCCGCAACTTTGGATTGGGCGATATAAAATGCTTACTTAACTCCTTTTTTTAATTATAAGATGACATTATTATAAGATGAAGTTCAGTAAAGAATTCTGCAAGTGTTGGAAAGTGTTTCATAATTTATACTTGATGCTTGATTTTTCTGTCTTATCTTGTTTAAAATATAATTTGCGTGTATGTATTCATGTGAAATCCAAGATGCGTACAGGCTTTATTTCTGCGTAACATTACTTAAAATAGCATCTCTTCACCTTATATAACGGCAGAAAATTAAATTATGCGATTAAATAAGGCAAAGATGTCTAGTGAGAAATGTGGTGCAGTACTTTTGGAAATTCTAAGAAGTGTATGCTCCTTATAAGTTGAAAAAATTACTGCCAGAATGAAGAAATGTATTGCCAAAATAAAGAGAAATACTTCCAAAATTAATACAATATTTACTCACATCTTTTCCACTTTTTTGTCATTTCTTTGTTGCCAAGAACATATAAATTATTTTCACCAGAAAACTTAATATCAATAAATACAATTATAAGATGAAATTAATTAAACAAAATATAACTAAAACGTAAAATATTAAAGTTGATTAAATACAAAATTTACAATTAATTAAATTATTGGCATTAATTTTTCTGGGTAAAAAACTGAGAACAACTTACAAAAATAACTTATTTGAAGATTATATATTATTAAACATCATAACAAATAATACATAATTACATTGCACATACAATCAATAATTATCTGTTTAAGCGTTTTGTAGAATAGTTCATGCATGTTTAACGATTTATAAAAGTATTGTATGGGAATTTACATTTTATAATCTCACATATTTATTTATATTATTCATTAAAAAAAAATAGCAATAGTATAATTTTTGTATTATATCAGCCTTTGTATTAAAAAATTATGTAACGGGAAAATACGGTTTTGATGCTTAAAGGTCTATAATACATTTATCATAATTACATAAATACAACACATATGCAATCTTATACATACGAGGAATTCTACAATAAAAGAAAATTTTATGTATTTTACCGAAAAATTGAAGTCTAATGAATATGATATGAAATGTTTTAATTTTATTTTAATTAATTCGAAGAAATAAATTGAGTAATATAAATTTGGAGCTTACATGCGAAAAGCAGTAATGTCATGAGCGACCAATGGGGAATAAGTTTTTTTAGTCTCCTGTTGAAGGCAACGGAAAAAAAAAAGACTTTAGTAAGTGAATCTCGGCAGATGACTGAATTTTGCATTAATATCCTACTGTTGAAATTCATTACGAACCGATACACTCATAAGGAAAGATTTTTATTTTACTACTTTCTTCTATCTTTAATAGAAGAAAGTATTGTAATCGAAATTTTTTTCGACTTTTGATTTTTGATGGATTTGCATGTTTTATGAGTCAGATATTCCAAAAAACATGTTTTTACAAAATGTCTGTCTGACCTTGTGTGTGCCTGCATGTCCGTGTGTCTCCACAAAGTTGAAGCAAATTTTATATGTATTTTTTTGACTGCTGCAAGAAGTTTTCCTTCAATTTTGAAATATTCCGCTTAAAGGAGCTGTAACAGCAATTTTTGTAACATTTTCAATATTTTACCACCGAAAAGTGAATGAAGTTATGCATAGAGTTGAAACAATTTTTTGTGTAGGTGCTTGGCTATGTCTAGTAGATCCTCACTGAATTAAAAAAAAAATCTGCCGGAAGGGGACGCTGTAACAACAATGTCTCTGCCATTTTCATTATTGTACCATCGAAAAATGTATGGAATTATGCATAGAATTGAATCAAATTTTTTTTTGCACGTTTTGTCTATGGCCAGAAGCTTTTATTTAAATTTAAAAAAATTCCCAAGGGAAAGGAGCGCTGTGATAGCAATTTTTGCATCATTTTCTCGATTCTCTGTAGTTTTATTGTCCGTCGGCTTGTGCAGAGACGGGGCCTCGTGTTCTGCTAAACCGGCTAATTGCAAACAGCTCGTGACAACAGAATAATTAAATATTATTCATTTACAAAAAATATCATGATCAATATTAACTTATTTTTACTCCGATTAATTGACTGAAGCAGACATTTAAGATAAAAATCAAAGTTGGTGCAGTATTGAACTAATAATTTGGAAGTACTAATATGTGTAACTATTTTTTGAAATATTAAAATATATGTAGGAGAAAAAAGAAAGTTTTGGGATTGGCACATCCAGCTAATTTTAATATCAGAATCTGTTGAAGAATGTGAGAATGCCTCACAATGTAACTTTATTATATTTTTATATTCAACTGCTCTAAAAAAGAACTCCTGAAAGAAAAACATGTACTATGTCTAAATTTTGATGATTTACGAGCTGAGAAGGGGAAGGCAACGGCCATTTTACCACAGTTGTAAAGTCTTAGAACACGGATAAAACAAATAAAATGAAGTTTCATCTCTTTTCTTATATAATTAAAATTTTAACTTCAATACAATACAATTTCAAATACCTTTAATTAAAATTTACACCTGGAGTTAATTGGCATTATCATGATGCAAAATGTTTTGCTCATCACTTGAGGGCACTAAAATAATCTTTATCTTGCTTCACTGTACACTGCAAAAAATGTTGATGTGGCTTTATACCAAAAATGATAGCAACTAAGTTACCACTAAATGTCGTGTAAAGAAACACCACTAGTAAATTTGGTGTAATGAAACACTAGCAATCAACTGGTGTAAAGAAACACTACTTTTGGTGACAATTTAGTTGCCATCCTTTTTGGTGTAAAGTCACGTCAATACCGATTTCATTTATATACTGACTTTATTTATACTTCAAAATAAAAAATAATTTAAAACATTACTTTTTAAGCTAATACAGACATAATTTAAAATGTATAGTTTTATGCCGGGAAGTTGGTAATTTTTTTATATAATAATAAAAAATAAAAAAAATAAAAATACAACATAAACTATTTTAAACATTTTGTAGCTAAACAACGAAATTTTCTGTATTTACATGTTTGAAGATATAATTTTCATGGGTGTCATATAAAGGGAAAGAGGTGTAAATTAATAGAACTAAAATTAAGATTTTTTGGTGCATCTGAAAAATAATTGCTTTATTAACATAAATTAATTAAAAAGTGATAAATAATTATAAGTAAATAATCAAATAAAAATAATAAATGAATAACAGCAGACAAATAAAAATAAAATAAGTAAATAAATTTAAACATTTAAACATGACCACTACCAGAGCAATCTTTGCCAGAAACAAAGAATAAATAAATGTAAAAATAACATAAAAATAATAATTAAATAAAACATAATATTAATAATTTAATAAATAATAATAACTATGATAACATTAATAAATTCATTAATAAACAAATAAAAATAAAAATAATAGAAATGGTTCAAAGCTTGTGCGTTGATATACATAAAATATTTTTTTAATGAACTGTGTAACCTCATTTGTTAGAAATCGGATAATGATTTAAAACAAGTGAGAAAAATCGTGCGTTAAGCATAGTTTAGGAAACACTTTCCAGCACTTCCTAAAATCTTTAACGAAACTTCGTTATTTAGGAAAATAAAGTGTTATAGTCTATAGCAATATATGTATTCCAATATTTTTGAACAACTCTGTTTCTTGATCTGTCGGTTGATATTTATACTATATAGTGGTGAAATTTAATTTAGCATGAAAACGCATAACAGGTTGAAATTTCACTTTAGCAATTTATACTAATAGATGGAAATATATTTGAATACTTTTGTTCAGCCCTGTAGTTTACCTGGTACTTTTATTACATGCCCGTATTTATCTAAAATTTAGTTCAAATTAAAACACTCTTAAAAACTACATAAATCATATTTCTGGAAATTATCATCCGTAGGCGACCATGTATCCAATTCTTTGCGTGAACCTGATATGATTTATCTATATTCTTGAAACATTTCTTAGTAAACTGAATGCTGTTTAGCATGATATTTTTTAACTTATTTTATAAACCATCTTTAAGTAAATTACGTTCATATTCAGCAACCTTTACGAGCTATTTTGTATAGCCCTGTATATCAAGTATAGAATTTATACACACTATATAATATGCATAAATTTAGTGAAACTTAAAAGTGCATATCTTAGTTTAAAATGCATTTCATCCATTCATCAGCCATCATCAATAATATACAGTACTTTGGATAGAATGTACTATTTGAAGGCTTTTGTGTGCCCCTGTAAAATGCTATGCACTTCGTATTATATGCGTGAAATAACTAATATTAAGCCTCAGTGACGTATATCAATTTTATTATACATGAAAAAGTGTAATATAATTAAAGTATGCCACAAACAATTCGGTCCTTTACCATTATGTAATCGAATTCTATTGTGTGGCCCAATAAATGAATAATAACTATTCTTTTTACTGCAAAATTTACCAAAGGCATATTTTAGTGCACCTCGTAAATACATATAAATTTGAATAGGTTTAACAGGGTATAACATCTTTAAAATTCATTTGAAATGATTTTTCCCATAGACCATAATGTAACGATAAATTTTTGACGGTCCCCGTCAATAAACTTATGCTGTAAACTTAATTTTCAGTATGATTTAGTAAACGTCAATAACTTCCAAAAACTTCTTGGCAATCCGAGTATATTTAGGAGTGTTAGAGCGTGGACAGACAGTCAGACAAACCAAAAGCATATAAGCACTTTTCAACTTTGTGGGAAAGTGTTAAAATTTGCAAAACAAAATAAAAAACTTTTACTAAAATTTGCTCTAGCATCCTTATAAAAAATTTCTATTTTTCGGATTAAAAAAAAAAAAAAAATGCTAGTTGTATTAAATGGAAATGAAAAATCATGCATTCCGCATAGATAATGTACCACTTTCCAAAATACAGTGAAACCCCGATCTATCGTTCCCGCATCCATCGTTTTTTCACATTGGTCGTTTTATTTTTACGGTCCCTGCACAAATTATACCTAAATAACGTTAATGAAACCCGCAAGTATCGTTCATCAAAAAGTCGTTTCCCGCATTTATCGTTGTAAAATTTTTCTCCCGCCGAAATGAAATTGAAAGTCATTCGAATCCATATGGTATACAAACGGGAATTACTTCTTTTATCCTACAATAACTTATTTTTGCTGTTTGTATTGATGATGGCGACAATAATGCAGATGAAGAGTGGTTGTATATAGCAGAGGATGCGATTATGTTTCCATTGATCAAAACGTTGCGACTTCTGGTGTCCTAAACATAGGAGTAAAAAATTAAAATAATGATGAAGAAGCAGGCGATAACGTTCATGCCGATGAAGAACTTAATGAACTGTTATATATGCATATGAATTTATTGAAAATGACCAGAAAAATGTTGTATAATCCTAAAATTTATTTTTTTTATTAATAAAAAAAAAAAATGGATGAAAAACCAAACAAAATTATTGATTTTATTAAATAAATATCAATTTTCTATAACTTATTCGACTTATTTTTTTACAGTTCAGTAAGCAACAAATTATATTTATTAGTATACTGTATGCATTGCATGTATTAGTAATGCATAAACATTGTGTTTTTTCGTATTTTGAAGTTAATCCACATTCATCGTTTTCCTGCCTTCATCGCTTTTTTCCCCGTACCCCTTGAAAAACGATGGATCGAGGCTTTACTGTATTCGGAATACAGTAACAAAATTTCGCAATTTATTAATGTAAAATATAATGTATAAATAAACAATTTGAAGAACTCATAACATATTGGAAACCCAATTTGTGTTATTGCGCAATCATTAGTTTAAAAAATATCAATTTTGTATTCTTTTTTATGCAGATCTGTATATAATGTATGGATTTCTATGTATATAAGATAGTATGCTAAAAAATGCTTTAATGAAACGAATAGCATAGTTAAAATTTTTCATTCAGAAATTTTCATGAATAAACGAAATTGCACTTAATGACTTATAGAATTTATCCACAGTAATATTTAAAAAAATAGTTCAATTTAGAAAGGCGTACCACAACAGATAACTTACTTCAGACAATCATTGTTCATAGTCTTTAATAATTCAACTTCTTTGATAGCCAAAATCTTCTGTGTGTTCATGTAAATGAAAGATATACTCTATGCGCATCATATTTTACAGTAAGTGCCGTGTAGTTCCCCTCAGTGTAAGGTAATAAAAAAAATGTTTCGCCATTAATTATTTCTGAATTCTTATAATATCTAAATTTTTCCTGTCTTTCAATAATATCTTAACATATTTATTATATTTTAATCACTGCTTTCTTTATGTTAAAAAGCCTAATCTGCTAAAGCTTCACTTTTCCTAAAAGCCCATTATGTAATTGTTATTCTTTCATTGTTTCTAATACCTTTTATTTACCTTTTAAAAAAACCTTTCGATTACCCACAGTTCCCTGTAAGTGTTGTATGATCGGATATCGTCACATATTCTTTCGAGTGACCGAGAGAATTATTTTCTCTTTTTCCCCCTGTTTAAAATTTCCTATTGGATAAAGATGCATTTTTTAGTAAGGTTCTGGTAACCCTAAACGTTGCTGTAAAATCCTACATTCCTACATACTTTGGTATATAACCCTATTACTTTTATTTTAGAAGCAGATTTGTACATTTTTTCAGTTATTAAATAGAACCCAATCATATAGTGAATAAAAGTCTTTAATGAGTGAAGCTCTATTGAGATAATAACATCTTTCTTTTTTATGATGGCAGAATCTTAAAACGGTACGAAGATTAAACTGGAAGAAAATTAGGGGAATTTTTACTATGCTGTGAAACACGAATAAATGTGTTTAAAAATGATTTCACCTGTGTCTGATTTTGAATAAGGTGTATTCCAAGGAATTCATTTTTTGCCTTGCCACTGTGTACCACTTGATTCCTGATATTGGAATTGAGTGTTCTTGGTAAATGGTTTAGAGCAACATTTTTTGCATATGTATAAATTTCAGTATGTTTTAAATAGTGTAATATCACTAAAATACATCGCAGACGATTTGTATGGATCGTAATGTAACGAAATTTTTTTGTCTCTGCAAATGAATCGTAAATGTTATGAACTTCATCTGCAATACCAAGCATGTCATAGTAATACCGAATAACAACTATCCGTTGCATGGTAATCGGTTTATATTTACGCGAGTTAAAACATAGATAGACAGAAAAACATAAACAAATCAAATTTATAACTTTGTGGGAAAATATTAAAAAAAGATTACATTTTAATTCCAAGGAGAGGTGCCCAACCATTTTTCCATTTCCAATATCATTCGATAAAATATCATAATTAAACATTTTAAGAACAGTTTTAAAAAAGAAAAACTTAATAGTATGATTCTCACGGACATGTTTTTATACTCAAAAGTACTGACATTCACGACTCTGATGGATTTGAAATGGAAAATAGCACTTTTTTCCTTTTCAATATATTGCATCTTAAATAAAAAACTATCCCTACTTCATTATTCGAGCTATTGTGGCTATTGTGTCCGGAAATTCAGTTTAAAAACGCCAATTTCGATTTCCTTTTATCAAAAATCCTTTCCTTTCAATTAAAAAACTGCTTTATTTTACAATTTTTGAATAAGAATTTCAACCAATTTTAATGGATTTATAAATAAAAAGGAATGCATAAGAAAGTAGCATCTCAGTTGACCACATTTACATTACCTAAAAAAAAAAAAAAAAAAAAAAAAAAAAAAAAAAAAAAAAAAAATTAAACTTTTTGGCGGATAGAAATACATTTTTACAAAGCAAAACATGCAAAAATGTCGACGAAATTGGTGAAAACCTGAGTGTTTCATTTCAGTATCGTTAGTTTTCGGAACGTATACACATTAAAAATCAAATTATACAAAAAATAAAATATAAAATTACATGTGCTTTAAATTCAATATTTTTTCGCGATTTTTTCATTCAGAAATATAAATTCAGACAAAAAAGAGTTAAAGTATAAAATTCTGCAAATTCGAGGTTCATTAATGGCCATTCATCATGAGCCGGGCCACGACGGGTGGGTCAGCTAGATTTTTTTTTCTAACTATAACTTATATGTCTTAAGAAAATGCATAAAACAGTAAAACTTTTTAAAAATTAATAGCAGGACTTTTTATTTTTAATTTTAATTCCAACCTTGAACAGTTTTGAAAATACATTGCCTTCACATCTCCAAAACACGTTTCAATCTTTTCGTGACGCCTTGTATAGATATCCAGTGATGAATCTAGAGAAAAACCACATAGTTCATCCCCTTAAGCATTTTCGAATCATCATCTTATTATTGACCACCAAGGGGAAAACTTATACTTTGAATTTCAAAATGTCTTCCTGACATGTCAAAATTCCCTAAGGGAATAAATCTTTGAATTCAAATGCAAATATTAATCAAAGTAATTCTGAATTGAAGTACAACTATTAATATTTTCTTGAAATGTTCCTACTTAAAAATGCAAAAAATATACATACAAGCAAAATACGTTTCCACCTATTAAGTAATGTTTTAAATTACTCTTCCTATTTTAATTCGACTTAAAAATGCATTTAACTAAACTATCTAAGGAATGGAAAAATAAGACATAAAAAAACCGAATGTCTATATTTTAATAAAGTTTATAAATTAAAGAGAAAAAAAATCAAAATTAAGGACTACCTAATTAACTTTTTTATATAATATAGGTCTAAAATAAATTATAAAAATTCACCAAAAGGCAAACAAATCCATTAAAAATGCGCAATGTATAAAATTCATTAAACTATCTTTTACTAAATAAAAACATGAACATACTTTTGTTTTATTTCCAAAAAATAATCTCGATCCTTTATATCGTTCACAGAAAACGTAAATCATTAACTCCGATTATTTGTTTATGTTTTAAAAAAATCTATGGAGAAATAAGTCTCAAAAAGCCAAAATATAATGAAACAAAATAACAAAAAAAAAAAAAAAAAAAAAAAAAAAAGAGAGAGAGAGAGAGAGAGAGAAAGAGAGAAAGAGAGAGAGAAAGCGAGAAATCATTTAAAAATAACTAAAAACCTTTTCAAACTTACGCGTACTTATAAATTCACCCATCAATAAAAATTCCATCCTACCACTTATTAGCTCGCAAAAATAAAACTCGCTCTGAAGATATAAGTTGTTTATTAGTCTTTTTTTTTCATTGCTAGTTATATCTCTGTCACCATATGCAATGAAGAAGAAGAAGAATCTCAAAAAGAAACCAACCACTTCTACAACTTAATTACAACCGTATTCCCAATTACGACGTACTATTCCACACTTTAATTTTATTACATTTGAAAAGCGAAACTTTTATCTTCAAATGACAAGCCGCTATTTGCAAAACTGAATCTCTGCCAATACACTCTGGAGCAAAAAGTAAGTTGTTTTTTTTCCATCTATCTTTTCCATCTTGTCGGTTTTGAGTAATCAGTTGCAGTTGTTCATCTCCGCGCTTTTACGCAAAGTGTCTGCTTAATTGGAGCAAGCTTGTTTTGCCGTTACAACATTTCTTCCGTTGGCATCTTAGAATAATCGAATTAGCAGAGTAAAAACGAATTCTAAAAAGAAAGGTCGGCGGTAAAATGGTTTGAGTCACACGAACGTGGTTTTAGGATTAGATGATATAGTGTACGAATATTTTATTTTCAATCTTTACCCCCCCCCCCCACATATATATATACAGTAAAACCCCGATAATTCGGATTAATTGGGACCGGACCCAATCCGGATTATCGAAAATCCTGATTATCCGGAGAATTGTAAAAAATGAACTAAAATAAAACATACTTACAGAAAATCACCTTTATGTTAAACTTATTGAATATTTACAGTCAGTAAAAATGTTTACTTTGCCTAATTCTTCCGAAAAGATTTCAGAAAAAGTTTTTTCTTATTCAGAATACGACGATGAAACAAATTAATGTTGTAGAAATTAGCCAATCGCTTTTCAAACTTGGAAAAAAAAATGACCAAACTGATCCGGATTAACGAGGTCCGAATTTGCGGGGTTCTACTGTATATACAGTGGACTCTCTCTATTCCGAACACTCACGGGACCGACCAAAAATGTTTAGTCATACCATTGTGCAATGTCAAACTAAATTTAGTTAATTTTGTACTGTACCATCTCATACTGTACATTCTCTCGAACCACTATGAGAAAATTGTGAATATTATCTACACTTTTCGATTTGGTTTATAGTGTGTATGCAATGATGCGATCTTCACATTTTTTAAACGTTTTCCGATCACAAGTGATTTGATCTTCCCATCCATAAAACTGGTACAGAGCATATATGGCAAATCTTTCTTTTGACATTTTCCCAATTATGCATTTTTCGCTTCTTTTTGCTTGAGTTTTGTTTCGAAGAGTTTATTTTCTATTCTTCCACAGTGTCGATATTTACATCTGCAGCTTCACCATTGATTATTTTAAATTCGATGTTATGTTAAATTTTGAAATGAATCAACAATCCTTCCGATGCTTTTAATTCTGCAATTTTCTGCTTTTCTGAAAAATCCGAAGTAGGAGTCCAGTAACAGGATGATTCTTTGTTCTCATTTGACAAAAAAATCTTCCAAACATTAATGTTTATGCTCTCGTTTCCTGTTTTCTATTCCAAAATTCTATACTTATTTGAATTCGTTAAACCTTTTTATTCTTCTGCAATAAGTTTCGCTGAATTTGTATGATGTGGGAATTTCGTGAATTCTCATTCCAAACACATGTTCAGTTTACAGACAGGTGAGGTAAAAATGGGGATCGAAAGTAGCGTTCATAATAGCGGGGTCTTCAGATTAGAGGGCATTCAGAATACAGAGAGTTTATCTTATGTTAAGTCTATGGAGTTTCGCCGGGACCATCGAAATGCGTTCATAATACCGGGGTGTTCAGATTAGAGAGTATTCAGATACAGAGAGTCCACTGTATATAGCAGTTAATTCTTCGATATTAGTTTGTAATAGACCGGAAGGTGGCCACTCATACAATCACATCATTGAGTTCACGGACAAAAATCTAGGATTAGTTAAATCTCGATTCGTATATTAAAATGCAGTCGGTCAGTCAAGTCATGTGTTGGTGGAAAACACCTAAAAACCCGATCTGACGATTGACTCATAGGTTTACCATTGTGTTTTTCTGCTCCCAATCTCCATGTTTTCATACTTATGGGTGAAAGAAAGCACAATAGTAAACCTACGCGTCAATCGCTAAAATCAGCTATTTAGATATTTCCACTAACATATGACTTGGCAGACCGATTGCATTTTAATATGTGAATTGAGATTTAACTAATCCGAGATTTTCATCCGTGAACTCGGTGAGGTGATTATCTGAACTGCCGCCTCCCAGTCTATAATAATTGTAATGAGTCCTAGAAATTTGTCCCTCTAGAAGTCTATAAAGCTTGTACCCATAGTCCCGACCGTTTATTCAGTAAGGATGCATATTTGTAAAAAATGAAATCGTGTGTGAAGATATCTTTTGTTAACCCACACATTGCAATTATATGGATACATTTATGTATAAGAAATTGTGACATAAAGATGATAAAATTTGTTTGTTTAAGACTAATTCGGACAAAAACGAGTTGCTAGATTGTGCTCTGCCATAATTTTGATAAAAACTTCAGCAGGAACACGCATCTGGTGCTTATGTCCCTAGACCCTTAGATACAAACTTATTCTGAATGTTGTTGTTATGCATTTCGATATCGAAGGAGTCGTGGTTTTCATGGCAATAGTACTTATCCCTTACTGAAATTTCCCAATTATTCATAAAATGTCTAAGACGGAACTGGTACTTCGGTCTTTTCACTTAAATTGATAAATGATTATTAATGTTTTTTTTAATTGAGACATCTGGAACGATGGGCATTTTTCGCTCATTTGGAAAATTTTAATTCGCGTAATATTGTACTAAATAATATGATCGAGAAAAAAAATAATAGTGTATCTACGTGCCCATTTAATGCAGTTCTACGGTATATGCTGTTGAACGATCTTCTCTACTCAATAAGCCAGATGTTATTGCCAAAAAGTTTCGAACGGTCTACTCTACATGATAAGCCAGATGTTATGGCCAAAAAGTTTTGAACGGTCTACTCTACATGATAAGCCAGATGTTATGGCCAAAAAGTTTTGAACGGTCTACTCTACATGATAAGCCAGATCTTATTGCCAAAAAGTTTTGAACGGTCTACTCTACATGATAAGCCAGATCTTATTGCCAAAAAGTTTTGAACGGTCTACTCTACATGATAAGCCAGATGTTATGGCCAAAAAGTTTTGAACGGTTTTACTCTACATGATAAGCCAGGTGTTATGGCCAAAAAGTTTTGAACGGTCTACTCTACATGATATGCCAGATGTTATTGCCAAAAATTTTGAACGGTTTTCTCTATATGATAAGCCAGATGTTTTTGCCAAAAAGTTTATCTAAGAGAGATATACCCGCCGGTGGTCAGCCCAGGTAACTGAATTGGAACAGTATTAGCAAATGGCCTGAGTTCGAACTCCAGATTGGACATTTTTTTATTAGCATTTTCCAACAAAGTTGAAAAGTGCTTATGCATTCGGTTTGTCTGTCCTGTCCGTCTGTCCGCGCTGTAACTCTCGTAAATACACTCGGATCACCATGAAATTTTAATATGTTATTGACATTAACCCTAGCACGAACCCCGCTGAAAATGAAGTTTCTACCATGATTATTTTATTTACAGGGATAGCCAAAAGTTTACCGTTACATTACCGCCTATTGGGAAAAATCGTTTCAAATGAATTTTAAAGATGTTACACCCTGTCAAACATATTAAAATTTATATGCATTTACGAGATGCATTAAAACATGCATTCTGTGAAAAATGCGATGAAAAAACAGCTATTATACATTTACAGGGGCATGCAAAAGAACTCCATTACGTAATGGTTAGGGGGGAATTGTGTGCGACATATTTTAATTATATTAAATCACTTTATATGTAATAAAATTGAAATATATAGCTGATGCTTAGAATTATACGATACAGTCATGCATAACATGAAATACATAGCATTTACAGGGACACACAAAAGATTTCAAATAGTATATTCTTTCTGTATCCGATGATGGCTGATGGATGAATGAAATGTATTTTAATTATGATATGCGCGTTTAAGCTTCACTAAATCTATGCATATTATATGGTGTGTATAAATACTATAGTTGATATACAGGACTACCCAAAAGCGGTCGCAAACGTTACTGAACATGAGCTTGAATTACTTAAATGTGGTTTTTAAATAATTTATGCATTTTTTACGATGAACTCGGTTCAATTTACTAAGAAATTTTTGCACAATATAGATAAAATTATATACAGGGCCATGCAAAGAATTAAATACATGGACGCCTATGAATGATAATTTCTGAGAATGCGATTTTAGTAGTTTTAAGAATGTTTTAGTTTAAAATAAATTTTAGCTTAATACTGATGTGTAATAAAGGCACAAGGTAAACTACAGGGATGAACAAAAGTATTTAAGTATGTTTCCATCAGTTAGTATAAAATGCTGAAAGAGAAATTTCGACATGCTAGACAGTTTCTTACTAAACTAAATTTTCTCATTATATGGCATATAATATATCAACCGAGAGATCAAATACAGGGCTGTTCGAAAATATTGGAATACATATTTGACTATATACAGAAACCTTATTTTTATAAATGACGAAGTTTTGTTAAATACTTGTGTTGGAAAGTGCTTCATAATCTATTTTTAACGCATGATTTTTCTTACTTGTTTTCTTTTGTAAAATTTCCACTTGTATATCTTTACTAATCAGTATTATTAAGAACGAAAAGAAAAAAACCCAGTGAATAGCAATACCAAAAATACTGAAGTTCACGAAAAATGAGAAAGATCTTTCTCTTACAAATTTTCTGAATAGCAACACTTACCAATTTCATGCATTTCCGAACAGAAATTAATTAAAAATTGTGTCAGAGAGTTGCTCCTTCAGATATGAGAATACTTTGAAACAATTAAACGCCAAGTAAACCAATAACTAGAAAACTTACATCATTGGAAAAAAGACGATATCTCAGAAGAAAATATCACTATTATTATTATTATTATTATTATTATTATTATTATTATTATTATTATTATTATTATTATACTTGTTGTTTTTGTTATTAACATATCATCGACATTTATTTAATTAAAAGAAAGTTTAAAATAAATGATTTACGCTGTTATTCACCAACTACTTCGACCCCGAGTTACATCGAAAACTTCGGTCGGACGCTCAAACAGTATTCATCTTTAATCCTGATTGGACGTCGCCTTGATAATGTCCAATCAAATGTTATCCTGAATTTAATCTGAGCGTTCGACCGAGGTTTCCTAGGTTGAGGTAGATGGTGAATAAGAACATAAATGTGAAAGAAGATTTTGAATTGTTTTCTTTCGCGATATTTAAAAAAAAAAAAAAAATTATTACCATTTTTTAATTACTATGCATATCTTATTTATTTATTATTATTGTTGGTAAATATTTTTTTGTTATTGTTAAACAAATATTAAAAGTAAATAATTTTATTTTAAAAAATAGCTCTGACTTGTTTACGAAAACGTTAAAAAATAATACTTTTTTCAACCAATTTTGCATATTGTAGAAATAAATGCCATAAAGAGACCGTGTAGAATTTCAAAATTGTAAAGAGTACAAACTGGAAAAAATGTTTTAAAAGCATACTTTTTGCCACCAATTTTGCATGTTTGTTATTTTATTTTAAGAGAAAGTTATCTGCAATAGAAATTGATGTTCTAGGATGATCATGCAGAATTTTTAGATCCCAGATAATATAAATCGGGGGAAACTTTAAAGAGAATACTTTTTACTACGAATTTTTCATATTTATATATTTACTTATTTATTTTTACTTTCTTCTATCATCAATAGAAGAAAGTATAGTAATCGAAATTTTTTCCGATTTCCGATTTTCGGCGGATTTACACGTTTTAGAGGTCAGAAATTCCAAAAAACATGTTTTTACAAAATGTCTGTCCGTCCGTGTGTCTGTGTGCCCGTATGTTGCCATTCAACCATCAAAAACTGTATGAAAATAGCATAGAATTGAACCAAATTTTACGAGAATGTTTTTGGCTGTGGCAAGCAGGTCCTCCCTCAATTTAAAACATTCCACAGGTAGGGGGAGCTGCAATTGCAGTTTTTGTGCCATTTTCAATATTGTACCACCTAAAAGTGTATGACGTTATGCATAGAACTGAACCAAATATTTTGTGTAAGTGTTTGGCTTTAGCTAGTTGGTCCCCTTGAATGTAAAAAAAATCCATCGGAAGGGGGCGCTACAATAGCGATTTTTATGCCATTTTGAATATTTTACCATCGAAAAATGTATAAAGTTATGCGTAGAACTGAACCTATTTTTTGCTTAACTATTTCGCTATGGTTAGTAGGTCTGCACCAAATAAAAAAAAAAAAAAAAAAAAAAAAAAAAAAAAAAAAAAAAAAATCCGCCGGAAGAGGTGCTGTAATAGCGATTTTTGTAACTTTTTAATATTGTACCACCGAAAAAGTGTATGAAGTTACGCATAGAATTGAACCATATTTTTTGTGTAAGTGTTGGCTATGGTCAGCAGACTCTCCCTGAATTTGAAAAAAATCCACCGGAAGGGGGGGCGTTATGTCTGTGCCGTTTTCATTACTGTACCATCAAAAAGTGTATGAAGTTATGCGTAGAATTGAAACAATTTTTTTTTATAAGTGTGTTTAGCCGGAAGGGAACGCTATAATCACGATGGCTGTGTCATTTTCACTATTTTACCATCAAAAAGTGTACGAAAGTGTATGAAATCATGCATAGAACTGAACTAAATTTTTTGTGTATGATTATTTTGGGCATGGCAAGCAGTTCCTCCCTGAATTTGAAAAAAAAAATCTTCTGGATGGCTGCTTTGTAAATGTTATTTCAGTGCTATTTCCATTATTGTATCATCAAAAGGTTTATAAAGTTATGTACAGAAATGAACCAAATTATTTTGTGTATGTTTTTGGCTATGGCCAGCTGGCTATCGCTAGCCAATCTTCCTCGAATTTGAAAATATTCAGGAAGATGGAGAAGGATGGTAATCCTTTAAGGATTAGGAAAGGAGATTGTTATAGCCTTTCCCAATCTCTGGGAAAACGGATTACATTTTTCCTAAGGGAAAGGAGATTGTGATAGCATAGTGCTTTTTGTATCATTTTCTCGATTCTTTGTAGTTCTATTGTTCTTAACACTATTTTCTGAAAGATGTTTGCAAAAAAATGGAGCACACAGTTCGATTAGTTAGTTTCCGAAAAACGACGCCTATTCGTTTCACGTATTCCGAAATAAAAATAAATTAAAAATCTATACATATAATAAAACAGTAGGACCCGGTGTGTCTGTACATTGAAGATAATTGACAAAAATGGAGTCAGGGCGATAAAAGAAAACCAATGAAACACAAAAAAATTTTTTTTGAATTTTTTGTCTGTCTGTCTGTCTGTCTGTTTGTTCGAGGTTATCTTCGTAACTACTGAATGGATTTTTATGCGGTTTTCACTAATGAAGAATGCACACTCCCGGGCAGTGTATAGGCTTTGTTTAATCAAAATCGGACAACAGACAAAAAAGTAACAAAAAGAAACAAAAGAAACTATTAGGTGCGCTGCTCACGTTTTTTAGTACATAACGTTTTTTAGTACATATAAAATCCAATAGATGTCACTGTGCGATTTTAAAACGCGCTATCGTTATGTTTTCGCCAGTCTACTTAAGTATGAGAAAGTTTCAAGCTGGCTGTCGTTCCATGTGGTTTAGTCGGTAGAACGTCAGTGCGCCGTACTGATGGCCCGGGTTCGATTCCCAGCATGGAATTTTTTTTCACTATGTTGGCATTAACGCCTATAAGCAATTAAAAGAATTTGAAATATTGTATTCAAGGCGAATTTTCTCTCTGGGAAAATTTCCTTGAATTAATATGTCAGTGTAATTTTTTTTTCGATTTAATTTTTTTTTTCGAAACTTTGTTTTTCTTAAAAAATTACAGTAAATATTTGATATTTCCCAACGTTTTTTGAATGATCGACTTGCTTTTTTTTTTTTTTAATGTATGTCTGAACCTTATCTAACTACTTCTTCAAGATTTCTTTAGATAAACCGACCAGCGTAGCGGGCGAAGGCCGCTAGTTATATCATAAAGTTGTTTTTTTTCGTATTTGATAACAGCCTTAATGTAAAAATCTAATTGATCATTATTTTCGATATTGTATATCTTATGTATTACGAACATGTAGTAATCTAAAGTGTACTGCAAAACTTTCAAACAAATCTGTATAAGGGTGCTGGTCACTCAGCTTCGAAATTCTTCTCCGTAATTTTATGTTTATATAATGTTATGTCTATGGACGTTTGATGCATGCGTGTATTTAAAATATCTCTTGTGCTGTAAAAAATAAATAAATAAATAAATAAATAAATAAATAAATAATAATAATAATAATAATAATAATAATAATAATAATAATAAAATCCGTTAAATTTAAGGCAATAATTGCTGGCAGCAATTTTGCCAGCAAATTTTGCCGTAAAAATTGCAGTAAAATCTTATGTAATTTTTTTAAATTATTATATCGAATTTTACTGCAATTTTTACGGCACAAACTGCAGGCAACATTGCTGCTTTGTAAATTTAACGGATTTTTTTTTACAGTGTGAGGGAATTAATATTTTTAATTTCTTTTTTCTCACACATTTTCTTAGTTACAAAACATTTTTTTAATCTACTCTTTAATTAATGTTTTATGCGTTAAAAGCTGACGATTTGTAAATAAAATTTTAACACTTTACATATAAAATTAAGTATACAATTTAGAAAATTTTTAAAAACTTTGAAAAACAGAAACATCCTTAAAAAAAGAGTACAGAGAAAAAAGCAGTTAAAAATATTAATTTCCCCAAGAGATATTTTAAATATATGAATGCATCAAAAGATTTTACATTAGTGAAGGGAAATATGAAACTGAGTGACTAGCCCCGGGCTGGCCTTGTTTTCACTAATTTTTGAGCAGTCGGACCGTGAACTGCAAAATTATAAGTGGACCGAGACCAAGACCAGGAATTGAATTTCGGCCCATGTAGAAACTTTTAACCACGATTTAAGCCGTTATTAATATTTTATGTACATTTGAAGCAAAGTGCTATCTATAGGAAATTTTTCGAACTATATTTAAAACGCTTAAATAAAAGTTTTATTATAAGTTTTTATTATAAGTTTATTATAATATATATTTACTATAAGTTATCAAAAGTTTTTATTATAAGAAGCATTTTCACCTAAATCACAGTCTCGCATGCCAAGAATTATTATATCTTTTTTTGTTAGATTGAATTAAAAAAAAAAAACTTTTTTAGTTCACCCTATATATTTCAGTATACTGTAAATAAATTTAAAAAAATCTGGAAATAATTTGATAAAAACTTTTTAAGAAAATGAGATTCCTAGAACATTTTATGTAAGGCAGCAACAAATATTATTGTAACATACTATTATTTCAACACAATCTAACTGTTTGGTAAAGTTATCATACGAATTAAATATTTCCAACTGAGCGAAAAATTGCCCAGGCCGGGAATCGAGCCCGGATACTTGGCTTTCAAGGCCAATGCTTTACCTGTTAAGCTAACCGGGCGATAACCAGCTGGGATTTTTCGCTCAGATAACCTTATTGGCCATAACATCTGGTCTGTCATTTAGACAGCTCGGCAGAATAAGCCGCAGGTAATGGAACTCCATAGAACTATGGATACGTAGATATACTATTATTTTAACACAATCTAACTGATTGGTAAAGTTATCATACAAATTGAATGTTTCCAGCTGAGCGAAAAATTGCCCAGGCCGGGAATCGAACCCGGATACTTGGCTTACAAGGCCAATACTTTACCTGTTAAGCTAACCGGATATCTACGTATCCATCGTTCTATGGAGTTCCATTACCTGGAGCTTATTCTGCCGAGCTGTCTAAATGACAGACCAGATGTTATGGCCAATAAGGTTATCTGAGCGAAAAATCCCAGCCGGTTATCGCCCGGTTAGCTTAACAGGTAAAGCATTGGCCTTGTAAGTCAAGTATCCGGGTTCGATTCCCGGCCTGGGCAGTTTTTCGCTCAGTTGGAAATATTCAATTCGTATTATTGTAACATATACATATTTGCACTGTAAATCAAAAATTCTGTTAAGTTACTAAGAATTATTTAGGAAACTGGGATGCCTATAACTTTTTATATAACTGCAACCCGTGTTACAGATAAAATATAATAAGATTGCCATAATTTTTGTAGATTTGCAAAGCTACAGATTTCTGCAGCTTTGCAAAAATTAGTTTTGCAGATTTACATCTCTTTTTGTATAGTGCACAGATAATTTTTTTATACAGTGTACAGATTTCTGCAACTTTACATCTGTAACATTACAGGTTTTTTTTTTTTTTTTTTTTTTTTTTTTTTTTTTTTTTTTTTTTTTAATTAATTAATTAGAGGTCTGTACACGCTTTTTGCGTATCCTAGAGGAAATTTCTACTTAGAGTGAACCGGAAACCCTGTAAAAGAAAACAAAATGTTTAACTCGAAACTCTTTAACCTGAACCTGAATCCCTTAAGCCCCAGCTCGGAGTTAAAAAAAAGTCCATATTTTAATAAATTATGAAATAGCAACCTACAATTATACTTCTAATATCTTTTTTTCTGCTTTTTTAAAAATTTATACACTGATTAATGTTTAAATATTATTTTTTTATATAAAAATATTCAAATATTTTATTATTACTATTCGAACGAATCTGAATTCGAGCGGAACTCAAAAGAAGAAGAATTATTTTTTAAAGATATCTCGTTTGCATTTTTAAATAAAAAAAAAAAACTTGCATTAGATAGCTGCGGTTAATTTCTATATCAGTTTTCTTCTTCTTCTTCTTCTTCTTCTTCTTCTTTTTTTTTTTTTTTTTTTTTCTTTTACGGTTTTTTTGCAGATAAGAGGAATGCTTTCACTTTCGAAACCGGCTCCAAAAATGAAATTTTCCTAATTAAAAATATTTTTTGACAAAAACGAAAAAGTCAAAAATATCCACAGTTCCGATCGGTGTCAGCTAGCTAATACAAAAGGAATATTTTAAAAATACTGAAATGCAAACAAGATATGCAAACAAGAACACATGATTATTTCAAGTGTTCCTTTCCAAAATCCTTTCAAAAATCTCCGTAGGATTATTATTAATCAGTGAGTCTTTTCAGATGACTGAAGTAGCCTCGTCCGGCCAAACAACTTGTTTTGTAAAAATAATAGACAAGCAACAACAACAACAACAATTAAAAAAAGAAAAGAAAAAAAGAAAGAAAAAAGAAAGAAAAAAAAAGAAGAAATAACATCAATTTGATCCGACCGCAACCACAGGTCGGGTTTAGATAGAATTTGTTACTTGACTCGTTTTAGGACTTTAATTACTAATAAATATGAAACGATATTAAAGCCGGAGAACTTGAGACGCAGTGACCTATTTCATTAAAAAAGGTCTTAAAATGATTAATTTTGATTTTATATTAGAAATGTTTATAATTCATTCTTCGTTACATTAAATCACGTAAATTTATTTTATGTATTTTTTAGTATATTTCTTATACTATTTTATAATTCTTTATTGGAAAATAAATATTTTTATTTTTGGAAAATTATTGGAGATATATATATACTCAAAAAACTTATGCTTACTGTATGTTCCCACAAATCTTACCTTTATGTATACTGTAATTAAACAATACATTAATGAATAATAATAAAAAAAACAATAAAAGATACGTGGCATCTCAATATCAAGTTCTTCCAACCTCTATGCAAGTGAATTCTCGGATGTCAAAAAACTAGCGAATATCTTTTTAAAGCTTTAAATTGATAGCTGTGATAATACTCACTTTTTTACGCCAAAAATTGCCGTCGAAGGAGGACATAAAACAATTAGCAAATTTCTGAATATGGTGCCTTTTTTTTCCCCAAGCTTTCACACATAATAATCCAAATTATCGCAAAGTGCAAATATCGTTCACATTAAACAGCCTCTTCCAGTTTTTATTTGTTGCCATAACAACAGATGAGCTGCCTAAAATGTTTCTTTTATTCTATCACTAAGAATAATTTCAATTAAATACACTGGAAAGAAATTTCTAACACTTCCTTCCTTATTAAAAAAAAATAAACTAAAGTAAAATGTGCCACAACTGCGAAGCTTTATTAAGGATATAAATATTTTTAGAAAAAAAAAATAATATTCTATTTGCCAGATTTCTAAAATTCCCAGACCATATTAAGGCAATGCTGTATTTATGTAAGGGAATTTTTAAAAACCACTTTAAACTTTTTTTTCTTTACTAAAATAAAAAAGAAGAATATTTAAACAAATCAATGCAATAATACTGAGGATTTTTTTTTTCATTCCATTTTTTTTCTCCCCAACGTGATAGCTCTCAATCACATATAGCTGTATCGTTTTGTTGTTGGTTTTTAGCTAACATCTTTTTGGCGTTATCACTTATTAAGGGAATTCAGCGACAGTGTGGTAATTTTTTAATGTATCCCAAGATATTTAAAAACCGTTATCTGTCGATTAGCTGGAGTGAAGCGGGGGAATGGGAGTGGGGAGGGAAGAGCAGAAAAAGGGTAGATGGGGGGGGGGGGGGAGAGTGTTCCTATAAGACATTGCTTAATTTGTGGGTTTTTAAAGCTCTTAAGAAGGTAAGTAACAACTCCACGCAGGCACTTTACGAAGTTTCACTAATTTCTTAAGTGTGGTCTTAAAAAGAAGAAAATGAATTTCGCGTTCAGGCTGAAAGTGACGCAAGTCATACCAAGTTAAAAAATAACTGTAAATATATCACATAATTTTTAATAATACCATTGTTCATGTAATCACTGTTTTTAGTTATTATTAATTTATTTATTTATGCTAAAAATATTGTAATTAAAAAAAGCTTTGTAAAATGAGTAATGTCAATTAAGGTTATGTCAAACAATAATTGAAAACAGGACCCCCAATGCTCCGGCGTCCTAGACTCAATGTTAGGCTCCAAATCTTTATTTTAACCCTTTCGGATCTGGTGTACTATTAATAGTACATGTCTTTTAATATAGTGTTATTTTGTTTTAAGAAATACTTTTGCTTCTATTTAAATGTGGTATTGTTAGTTTATGTCTATGCATTTACTATATGACTTCATTTATGTTTAGACATTCGGTGATATTAATAATTATTATTATTTGCCTAAATCTCTTTGCGCCGTTTGCGATTCTTTTATTACTTACCCATCATACGTAGTATAGGGTAAGTCTTGCAATCGTTTTGAAAATCGAAAAAATTTTTTTGACGGATTTACACGTTTTAGATAGTGGCGATTCCGAAAAACATATTTTTAGAAAAAAAAAATTGCCGTCCGTCTGTCTGTCTGTCTGTCTGTCTGTAAACGCTCTATCTCCCGAACAAATTGAGATAGAGACTTGAAATTTTGTATGTGGTTAGTATGTAAGAATGGGACGAACCCTATTTAATATCAGCAACCTCGATTATCCGAAACTATTTTTTTCGAACCCTCAAAAAATTCGTTCTGATGAAAGGTATATAAAAATTTTCGAATTTTTTTGTTTTAAGGAATGGACGTAAAAGGCAATAAAATAACACACATTTTGCATATAGAACGAAGTCGATCGAATTATTAGTTGCCGAGATATTTGAAATCCTGTTTTCCACATTCTTCGATTTTTCATGACCCTGTATTTCCTTCAAATTTCAATTCAGAGGTATATTTTAATTGGAAATGAGACGCTTAATCCGACACAGTTAATTGTTAGTTAATAGAAATCATTATTTTTGGAGTTATAAGGATGTTTCTTTTACGCAGTTCGGTACTACTTGAGTAGTTTGGCGTTTTATATAATTTGTCGAAATTGGTACATCAGCAGTTCTTAAATGTAGCATTTACTATGTATATTAACAATATTTAAATTTTGTTTATGAATTGCAATGCATTGTATAAATAGTTTTCACATATTTTATTTTCATATACATATCCATGATGGGTAAGTATTACGGTGGCCCCCAACGACTAGTTTTAAACTTACATTTCACTCTTTAAAATTAAAATGAAAGTTACTTTCCTGAAAGAATCATGCGTTATAAAGCGTAAAAAGAATTAGAAATTTGTAAAATAAGTTAAATCTTATAGTAATACAATATTTTCTAAACATCTCCAAAAATTCTTCCTTAACTTATTGTCATATGCAATTGAATAGACGCAAAGCATCAACATTCGTTATCTTTCACATAATGAAATATTCGTTAAACACTAATTAATCTATGTGGATAGCTAGTGCTAATGTTATTAACGTAAAAGTAATTTTTTCTTTAAACTGGGGGAAAAAAACGGACTCGAAAGGGTTAATTAAGGGTGTATTCCGATCAATACCACGTATTTTTAGATAAATTTTTTAATTCATATTTACTCTCAAATGTACCAACTTTCAAAATCTCTTATTTAGAAATTACAATATGTGCCGTTTTTGTCGATTTTTTTGGTAAATGTTGAAAATATTGCAAAAGGGTGCTATCAAAATTGAATGACAATGAATCCAATATGAACAGAAATTTCGAAACCTGGAGATCTGGGAACGAAAAAATGATCGAACTAAAAAAATAATTGTTTATCAATCAAATTCTAATTAATTCAGCGAAGAATGACATCACACGGCACCTTATACATCACTTCAAAAATCAACCCAGCAAGTTTCAGGTTTTTGGTTTTTAAAAATGAGTCTGAAAATGTATCGGAAAATTTCGAGCTGTTGAAGGTGGAAAATCATTTCTCCCCGCTCCCTCACTGCCCGGTCCGCAAAACATAAAATTTGCTCGTGCATGCATATGGAAGTTTTCCCTGTTATTTGAATTAAAATTGAAATTTTAAAACTCAGATACAGTCACTCTCGTTAATGCGAACTCGTATGGACCTCAAGAAATGTTCGAATTATCCGAAGTTCGACTTATGAAAAATATGAAATGAAAACATGCTTAATATGGTGCTATTACGAAGGAATTAATGTTACAGTGTTTTTAAAACTTATTTTGTCTGTAATCATTAGAATATTACTTAATATTAAATTAGAATGTTTAAATACATAAACTAATTAAAAGATTAGAAACAAGTACAATGGAAAAAAAATTAAAGCGTCACTGATGGACAGACGAGCTCCAAGAAAGTGGATATCAAATGCATTGGATTATATGTCTACTCGTTCTGAGCAATTTTCACAAAAACCAAAGAAAGAAAGTTATTCAAATGATCTTAAATCCGTGAGAAAGAAAAGAAAAATTGAAAAATCGGAATTCTCGTTAGTTCGAATTAAACGAAGTCAAGAGAAAATGAGTTCGAATTAAGAAAATTTTTAACGTTATTCTAAAGTTGAAAATTTCGGGACTTCATGTTTAGTTCGAATTAAGAGAAGATTCGAATTATCCGATTTCGAATTAAAGAGAACGTAACTGAAAACTTCCATTCAGGGGGGATTCCCATTCTATTTAGGGCGGAATCGATCGGGGGCGAAAATATTTTCCCTAGTAGATAATACTCCGTATTAGACAAATTTTATTCTATGTCTATGGATTCACAGGGACGTAAACATCTTTCCGAGTTAAACGAATTTCCGTCTTACACAGAGTCCGCCTCAGAGAGAGTTTGTTGAACATATATTGAATTCAGAAGGGAAAATATAGTATATACATAGCTCAAATAATTTCTCTCAGAATAAAGATTAATTTAATAATAATTATAGATAAAGCAGCATATTTACAGCCAGAAATATTTCATGAAAATCTGTCATTTTAATCGTTAGGCATTTCTTTTATTGTACATTATCATACACAATAATGACTGCAATAATGATTTCAATGAAAGTAGGGAAAGAAGGAGAGTTCAACCCCAGCGTGGAGGTGTGGAGGGAGGAGGAGAGGAGGAAGAGGTCCTCCACCTCCTATAAGAGGGAGGGAGGACCACCACCACCTGAATGAGAAGCTTATCTGATGGAGAGTGTATTATACTGTAGTAGGATGAGGGGAGGGCTTAAAATTGAGGGGGCTTAAATTTTTAGGGTTTGAAACGTATGAGATTATACTATAGCAGAGGGGTGGATGTTTGGAGTCTGTTACAGTATGATGGGATTTTTAGAGAGAGGAAAGGGCTTATTTTTTAGGGGGGAGCTTAAAATTGAGGGGGTCTTAAAAATTTTGTAGGGAGTTTAAATTAAAGTAGAGATTGAAATCAACTTAGAGTAGGAAAGATATTTGAATACGAAATGGAAGAATGCAGTGGCGCCCTCTATCGGTGGGAATTGGAAGGAGGAGTTTTCTGAAATAATAAAAAAACATATATTTTTGCAAAGGCTATGGGTCTCCCAACATATATTAAAAATTAATATATGTTGTATTAGCTGATCAGAGACAGGGGTATCATGAACACCACTTCACTCACTGTGGCCCACATTCTGCAAAAATATAGGGGTAACCTCCTCATTTTCCAAACTTCACCCCCCCCCCGGAAGATTTTTATTTTGATGCTGCCCTCTGTTGGTTGTGAATCGAATTTTCGTTGGAAATTAATAATTTTAAAAAATTGTGTCTGATCAATTAAGCATTGCTCATCCCGCCTGTGAGATAATTGAGTATTGCGATAAGGAGGAAGGTGAGTCTTGTCAATTAAATATTAATCACAATTGCCCATTGCTCATCACGCCTGTGGCCGCAGAACCGGTCTTCTTCTTCTTTCGTTGAAAATTAATAATTTTTTAAAAATTGAGTTTTCCAAAAGGCTTTAGTGGGATTCGAACCTGTAAAAGAATTTCTTGACTTGATATGGTGTGCGACAAATTATATTACAGAAGAGTGGATTTTATCGTTAGCCGATGATAGTGACTTCGGGTATATTTTCGAGGTTGATTTGAAGTACCCCTGAAATCTGCATTCATTACACAATGAATACCCACTCGCCTCTGAAAGATCGGTCGTAAAAGAAGAAATGTTGTCTTCGTATGCACATAGCTTAGTTAACAATAGAAAATTCATAGGAACCCCTAAACTCATTCCAAATTTAAAGGATAAGCAGAATTTTATCACTCATTATCGTAATCTTAAATTTTATTTACAACTCGGATTAAAACTTACAGCTGTTCACAAAGTCCTTAAATTCAAACAAGCACCTTGGCTTAAAAATTATATCAATTTTAATACTGAAAGAAAAAAAGCTGAATCCTCTTTTGAAAAGGACTTTTTTAAACTAATGAATAACTCTGTGTTTGGGAAAACTATGGAAAATCTACGAAAACGTAGAAATATTGTGCTTGTTAATAATGAAAAAAGAGCCAAGAAATTAGTGGCTTCACCCACTTTTAAATCTTTTAAAACGTATGATGCTGCCGTTGAAAGGATGAAAACTAGCATACTCATGAATCGACCGATTTATGTTGAGTTCACGATATTGGAGTTATCCAAAATGCTGATGTGCAATTTTCATAATAATTTCATAAAGAAAACATATAAAGAGGGTGCAAATCTTTTATTTATGAATACCGACTCATGTTATCACATTCAAACCAAAGATATTTTCGTTTTAATTTATTAGAATTATTTACCAATTTTAATTTATCATTTTTATTAACAATTGTCATTTACATAAACATGACGGATATTACCTTGTGTTTCCAAACAACTTTTCAAAAAGAACGAATCTGTTAACATTAAGTATCATTCATTACTTAGATTAAAACTTTTACCGATGTTGATAAACATATTGAAATTACTATGTAAATTTTTATTCATTTAAAAATAATAATAATTCTACTTCATTACCATTCTAGATTTTCATAATCAAAAAATTTAAAAATAATTAAAACACATAATTTTTTTGTGGTCATTAGCTGAGAACTTTGAATTTTCTCAAAATGAATTAAGTCGAATATATCAAATACAGAGCTCTCATTGCCCAGGCTGAACCGCGTGGTGGTTGACCACTCTCAGCCCACACACTCACACACACTTTTTTTCTGAATTTTAATTGCTATTAATGTCTTATATTAGAATGGAATTGTTTGCAACTTAAAATAATATCTTATCAGCACTTATTCACTGCCTTGCACAAACATCCGATAACAAAACAATTTTAACAGGAACTAGCTGTTATATGAAAAAATGTCAAGTAAGATTAGATTTCACTTATTTACAAAAGTCAAGAAAGAGAATTTTGTTTGATGTTTCAACTAACTAAACTTTTTAAAACAACAATTTATTCCCATTAATCCATTTCATATGATGTTTTTTTAGAGGTTCCCAAAAATTTATTAAATTTTACTTAAATTTTAACCTTTATAAAAAAGTTTCTTATCAATTAAAATTAGAGTTCACTTTAATTTATTAATTTTTCATTTTAAAATACTGAATTTGAATTTATACTGAATTAATTTTAAAATACTTTTAATATATTAGAATTATTTACCAAGTTTAATTTATCATTTATATTAACAATTGTTATTTACATAATCATGATGGATATTATCTTGTGTTGCCAAACAACTTTTCAAAAAGAATGAATCTGTTAACATTGTGTATCATTAACCACTCAGATTAAAACTTTTACCTAGTGTTGCCACAAAAATTTTCAAAGATAGAGAAACTGATAACATTATTTATCATAAGCTTACTTAAATTAAAACCTTGTGTTGCCACAAAATTCTTCAAAAATAGTAAAACCACTAACATAATATTTAAACTACCATTTATGTACAAAGACTATTTTTTTAGTTTATTAAAAAATGGTTGACTTAAACTAATGGCATTACTAATTTTTTAATGTTTAACTGTAACCGACGCTGATGTTTTTTAACATATATTAGGATCAAGGCCCCCTTATCATAATATCAAGGCCTCGCATTCAGGAGAAAATCCATTGTTGAAATTGTCCCTATAATTGCCAACTTATTATATGACTTTGTCTCGTATGTAATGCCACCTGGTTCATACTACTGCTAATAATCCCATAGGAAATAATGGAAAACATTTCAGTTTCTAACATTAGATGGCGCTACCAACGTGAAAATCATGTAGTTCAGCGCCCCCTGTACTGCAGTCAAAGGAAACTTGGCGAATGACAAGCCTTGATATTATGATAAGTTAGCCTTGATTAGGATATGTGTTGTTTTTAAGCATTCAGTTTACAACGGATTTCCGTTTGAACTTCATCAGCGGCTATCCTTATTTTTTTTTTTTTTAATGGATTCTGTAGTAAATTTGTTAAAAAGACCTCTCGATGAAGTAGTTTCTTCTTCAAAGTATCAACGTTTAGAAGAATGTAATGAATTAAACTTGCCGAGATTAGAAGTTCCCAATGCATTGAGCACTAACAATGAGACAATCATAGCAAACGCGGTAGCGTTTGGTATAATATGTTTAAGAAATAGAAAGTGCAAACAACTTTCTAAAATTTCTGGCGAACCAGTTGAGATACGGCAGTGAAATTTTTTTTAAAAGATAGAACTCGACGAGACGAATAAAATGATAGCATTCAAAAAATTACTGCAGCTTAGAATAGTTTTTTATTTAATTTTTAATGAAAAAATGAAAGCAAAAAATTCAACAAAGTCTTGCTAACGTTTCCGTGGATGGATTAACTTCGTTTTTGGTTTATTTTAATCCTCATGGTAAAACTCAGAACAGTTTTTTTTTTTCATCTTTGTATGTTTGTCGATCGCTGAGAAAATCGAATTTTTGTCTGAAATTTCCAACTGAACTTAGTCTTTTTCTTATATATTTCTTATATTTACTTCTTCTTGTAATTGTTGCACGTAAGTTTAAATGAACATAAAAATAAATAAATAGATTAGATAAATCACGTGAAAAAATACTTATTTGTTGTTATTTTCATGTATCATATTCACTATTTATTTTGACGAGCGAAGTGAAATTTTTTTTTATTTACTAGGGGGGCCCCCGCCCCCCTGCTCGCCATGCTCGCCAACCCCCCGCGTAATCGCTTCGCGATTCCAAACTATTGGCTACCCCTGCTTGCTGCGCTCGCCAATATCCCATGGTATGAATAAGCAGTTGCAGACCTTTCAAATGATGTGTCACACGACTGGTGTTGTAAAGAAATTAAAAATGTTCCCCCTGGGGGGCAGAGTGGGAGGCGACACAAAAGACATCCATAATATGAATAAGCAGCTGCAGACCTCTCAAATGATATGTCACACAACTGGTGTTGTAAAGAAATTAAAAATGTGCCCCCCTGGCGGGCAGAGTGGGGGTGACACACAAGACATCCATAAAATGAATAAACAGTTGCAGAACTTTCAAATGATGTGTCACACAATTGGTGTTGTAAAGAAATTACAAAATGCGCCCCCTCTGAGGGCAGAGGGAGGCGGTTACACACAAGGTATCCATAATATGAATAAGCAGTTGCAAACTTCTCAAATGATGTGTCACACAATTGGTGTTGTAAAGAAATTAAAAATATGCCCCCCTGGGGGGGAGGCAGAGTGGGGGATGACACACAACACATCCATAATATGAATAAGCAGTTGCAGACTTTTCAAATGATGTGTCACACAACTGGTGTTGTAAAGAAATTAAAAATGTGACCCCCCATGGGGAGAGCAGAGTGTGGGGGTGACACACAAGACATCCATAATATGAATAAGCAGTTGCAGACCTTTCAAATCTTGTGTAACACGACTGGTGTTGTAAAGAAATTAAAAATGTGTCCCCCCTGGGGAGCAGGATGTGGGATAACACACAAGACATCCATTATATGAATAAGCAGTTGCAAACCTCTCAAATGATGTGTCAAACGACTGGTGTTGTAAAGAAATTAAAAATTTGGCGAAATATTACCGTCATCGCCAAGTTGGCGTCACTTTTGACAACTAATTTTGGTCGCCAAATTTGGCGATATATCGCCAAGTTGGCGACAAACTTGGCAATTGTTGGCGATGGTAACCTTTCCTCTCTTTATGGTAACCCATACGGCGATGCATAGACGGAGCCCTTTCCTGATTGGTCTATTCGACTCATGGAAGGAGTGGACAACCCGTATTCGTTAGTTCCGGAAATCTTCCACATCAGCATCATTCCAGGAGTCATTCCTTTTAAGGCTAGTTTTTTTTTATTATAGAAGGATTAATTTCTCTTTTATTTAAGTTAAAAGCCGCCTCTGGCAAAAAGTTTAGTCTCTCTTAAATTTATGCTAGCCACTGTAATATGATACTTTTATTCGTAATTTTATTTACTTGCTTATCTGAAGCAAGGCCCCTGAAGGTCCATAAGATGAAATGAACAAATTTAGGCAATCAGGACAAGATTTTGCGGAAAAGTTCATTATTATTAAAGTTATTCTGGTGGTGTGTTTGGCGAATAAATCAAAAATGGCGCCGAAAGACCGAATAGCAAATGTTTTTAACCGCAAAAGCGACGTAACCGTATTTTTCCATCACGTAATATTTTATTTCAAAGACTGATTTAACACAAGATTGACATTAATATTATTATTTTTTTAATTGTACAAGACAAAAAGATATGTAAAATTATTAAGTACAAACGTTCATACCAATACTTTTCACAGTTATTATTTTATGAATAATTAGACATGAATGGAAAAATCTACAGGACAATTAAAAGATAAGCGTAAAAATATGGTTTTACATTTATTTGAGCCTTTGAGATGTAAGGTAAGGGCGTACCGGTAAGAAATCCGGTTTGGCGCAACACAAGAGCGGTTAGTCGGGCGCTCCATGATGATTCGGACTTGAGAATGTGTCAGCTTTTTTTTTGAGGGTACATTAAATTATTCTAGGTCAATTAAATTATTACTTATTTTATGAATGTCTGATTAATATAAATATGTTTGCCAAAGCTTGGTGCTATTTTGGCTTCAAAAAGGGAGGGTATGATGCCAAAATATATAAATAGCTCTGAAAACAAACCTGATGAACTTTAATTTTTGTTTTCGCACGAATTTTTTCTGTTTCTATATTAAAATGCGGCACAAATGTCATATACGAATCACATTGGCGTTAGTTTTTTTCTAAAGCCAATTTGGCGAAAATCTCGTTTTGGGATACCAGTTACATACCCGGTGTCCCAAAAATGACTGATGGATTTTAAAATTCAATGACTTGCAAACGGTGACAGCTATTTAAAAAAATTTTGCAGGAGGGTTATGTATAATGTCAGGAGTTTTTTACCGTAACTTTTTATTTTAGTTCGAATTTCAAAGAATAGATGGCGCTGATAGCGATTGAAGGCCAGGTGATCAGTGTTGAGTGAGGTCAGTTTCGGCGTCGACCTGGGCTTCAATTGCTGTCAGCGCCATCTATTGGTTGAAATTCGAACTAAAATCAAAAGTTACGGTAAAAAATACTCCTGACATTGTACATAACCCTCCTGCAAAAAAATTTTAAATAGCTGCCACCGTTTGCAAGTTATTGAATTTTAAAATCCATCAGTCATTTTTGGGACACCCGATATATATTTTTTGAAAGGTAATAACAATAAATAAAAAAAGGTTTGTTTAATAGAACAAAACAATTTATATATTTAAAAAAAAGAAAAAATTATTTATTAAAAAGTAAATAACAACATCCGGGTTGACATATCAAGCAAAATAACGACACTCTGGATTCAGTTAAATACTCCGATGCGCATATGACATTGGCGTCAGAAAAAAAAAATCGCCAACATGGTGCGTATATGACATCTGTGCCAAAAATGCATACCTATTTTATTTATATTACGTAAGGTGCTACTTGATTATCAGATCGACCAATTTCACCCATTTATAGAAATCGCCAAACTATTCGCCAAATTACTCAAAAGGAAAAATGTTGCCATTAAAAAATTTTAAGTTTAGAAAATTAATGAATTTAGGTTAAAAAAATAAAAGTCATTAACGAAAAAGATTACTTTAATGATGACGTTTAGTTATGACGTCGAGACGTACCAAATATAAAATTTGATTTATTCAGGTGATTTCGAACAAAAGAATACTAATAAAAGTTTTCATATTTTAATGCAGAATTTATCAAATCAAACCATAAAGAGATATTTGTAAGATATCGCATATGTGAATAACATTGAAGTATTTTAAATGTAATATTAGAATTTATTAAAGAGCATAAAAATATGGTACTTGCGTATTAACCCCTTGAAGGGCGGTGATGCCGCCACGGCATCACCTAATTTTAATTCCTGAATTTCACATTGGCACCCGAATTTTTTAAAGAGAATTTCACCTTTATTAAATGAGCGAAAATACACTTTTACTAGTTTACAAATAAATTTTCTTGTGAATACTGGTGTCAATGAATTACTTCAACATTTTTTGAAGACATGTACCTTGCCCCTGAAAGGGTTAACGCCACCGCAGCAGAAGTTGCGCTAATGTGCCAATAAAGAGCAATCTTGTTCGCACGCGCACAAAGAAAGAATGGTATCAAAAATAGGCTAAAAAAGTACTAAAATATTAAAAATTACGTCAAAATGAGCACACAAAAAAAAAAAAAAAAAAAAAAAAACACTAAAAAGGCACGAACAACAAGATCACTCTTTTATTGGCGCATTAGCACAATTTCTACTGCGGTGGCATTAATACGAAGGTACCAAAAATATCAATGTTAGCGGAAATTTGTAAGGAGTTAAATGCTTTTTATTTAACCAAATAATGTCGGCGGATACAACCATAAAGTAACTTTAATAAATTATATATTATATTTTTCTCAATTAATATCAAGAGCTATTCGCTTATTGGCATAAAATTTATATTAAATAACAAAAGAACAAATAAATTAGTCAAACATTAATAAAAATATAAATAAATCATCGAATTAAAATCATTTGATTACTTAACAAACAAGTGTAGCGGGTTTAATGTCAAGGAAGTGTAACATTTATGTTCATCCATTATTGGCATATAATCTTGCAGTTTGTCTATCATTCTTTGGTCGATGGGATAAATTAAGTAGTTATATATTTACTTATAGTATTTTTAATAAAATGAAAGAAAAACGTGCAAGTTAAATGTATCTGATATATGTATTTTTAATTTATGTGTTTTTTAATGAAAGTCATGTATTTTAAATAAAGCTAGTGACAGCTTTATATTTAAAATGAAATTATGGCGAAGGAAACCTATTTGGCGATTGTTTCGAGTAGCTAAAATAAAAGTAGGAAAATAGCCGTCGGGCATATAAAAAATAAAACAATCAGATCGGAGCTGTTGATGATAGTCACAAGACTTATGCTGGTATTTATATAGGTATTATAGCAAAATTTGCAACATCTCTGGTGTTAAACTAGGACTCTCGTGGTAAGACATTTGGCTGCTCAGCAGCGGGTATAGAGTTCAAATCCCGTCGGATGTAAGTTCGTTTTATTTAGAAATGCTTTTGTGTTAAATTATTATTCCTTCGGGAATATTCTTATGTTAATTGTTATTCAATTTCTAGAATTTTTCTAGTTGTGAATGTTTTATTTGAGAAATTACCTTGAATATATTTAATTGGTATGGCTTTTAATTCTTTTAATAAAGTTCTGTACTTTTTTCGTTCAAATGCATGGTTTATTTTTCTTATCATGCATTTTATATAGCAATGCAATGACTTTTATAATTATTCTGATACATCAAAATTTTATGCTGTTGTTATCATTTTATAAATTTTGACAGCAGCAGTTATTTTTCTTTTTGAGATATTAGAAAATCTTCAGTTTTTATCAAAAAATTAAATGACTAGTATTAAAAAATGCTCTGACGAGCACCAAAAAAGGTTAATATGTTTTTAAGTATGAAAAAGGGTTTGACAAGTGCTTCTGTTAATTATTGAGCATGAGGAAGGACAAGGGATCCCTTCTTGGCTACAACTCACTTCAATGCCAACTTTTAAAAAATCATATTTGCGCTTTTTCCGTGAAAACAAATCAGTCGCAGTTACTATAAAAATGTATAGTGTAAAGACATAACCAGTAAAGGTGCAGCTTAATTAGACATAAATGTAAGGGAAGACGACACAGTGCCAAAAACCTAGTTCCTGCATCACATTCATGCACTGGCACCAAGCATGCCCTAAGTGTATCAGAAAATTTATTTGTAGTATAGTGCAGAGTGAACAGTGCAGTTAACATCAGGGATGTAAATGCATGTTATACGCCGTATGCCTTCTAGACTTTTTAATAGAACACCATATACATTATTTCTCAAGAAAGCTTATAGTATACACATTCTAGGGTATCCCTCTGCTTAGAGCATATATCCTATCTTATTTTTACAACTACACCCCTGGTTAACATCTAAAGCACGGTGGAAAGTTCTAATAAAGAACCGCAAATTTCTTTCATATGGAAAAAGCGCAAATTTGATTTTTTAAAAGTTGGCATTGAAGTGAGTTGTAGCCAAGAAGGGATCCCTTGTCCTTCCTCATGCTCAATAATTAACAGAAGCACTTGTCAAACCCTTTTTCATACTTAAAAACATATTAACCTTTTTTGGTGCTCGTCAGAGCATTTTTTAATACTAGTATCATATGATTTACCCACTACTGATTATCCACTGAATGTGAAATCTGAGGTTAATACGAATTTTTTTAAATTAATTTCCCAAGACGAATATTTTCAAGAACCCACTACTAGATGCGAAGAGACTGTGTTCCAAGCAATCAACCTTTCCCAAGCACGTGATGAAAGCCAATCCACCACTCCACTAACTAAAAGGGGTAAATCCTATAATCGTGTTATATTTCGAGAAGAACTCAGTGATTGTATCTTCTTAATTTTAAAACTGTATAACAGACAATTTTATATACGTATTCAAGAGTTTAAAAGCAGTGGGCTTACTAATGAAGAAATTGTAACGAAAAATGCAATTTTTATGGATGTTAACAGTTGGTACAAATTTTGCAATAAAATTTTTCCATTTAATTTGAAGTATAAAAGTTCCTCGTTTGTTGCTAATAACATGGTATTAGTGTTAAATTTTGAATAATTCTATCATGCGAATTAAACATTTAAAGAATTATTCTCACATTGACTTGAACGAGTATCAGTTAGAAAAGTTAAAAATAAAAGCCTTTGATCTGAATAAAGAACTTCTTCAACATATATATGTAAAGCATTTACCAAACTTAATAAGACAGAAATGTATCGTTAGTCACACATCTTTAGAAAATGAACGCATGTGCCAACATAAACTTATAACGTGTATTGAAAAGAGTATGTCGAGTATACTAAAGCGCATTTTTGAATGCAATGGATGTATTTTTAACCACGAATCTGTAATCTTTCATCCCTGTTTGATATTAAATAATCGACAAAAATTTGAACAAATAGGAGAAATGTTATTGACTCTGATAGATTTCGACTTTGTTATTTCCTCGTTTTTAAACGAAGTAGATTGTATTAGTGAAAACTTCTTATCTAATATTAATGTAGAAACCATTCAAAACGAATTGTTTAAAATAATGAAATAAAATGTTTTACTATTCTCTTTAATATGTGTGGTTAATTATTTTCAAAATGTATGTTTATTTCGTTTAGCTTTTTCAAAACATTTATAAATTGTTCCAATTTGTATGTGTATAAAAAATATATTAACTATCTTAAAAAAATATATTAACTATCTTAAAAAATAATAATAATAATAATCTTAATATTTTAATTCATTCTTTTCAAAAATTAGAAAGTTAAAAAGTTAATAAAAATTAATAAGTTAAAAAAACTTTATACAAAAATTAATATCAACAGAATTTTTTTTCAAATGTTTAAAATATATTTTGAAAATTTTAAAATGTATTACAACTTATCAAAAATGAGTTTACTGATTTATATGACTATGTATATTATTTTTACTCTATTATCTTACTGTAACATTATAACATATTCATAGTTAAACACATATAAAGATTAGGATGCATATAAAAGCAACAGATTAATATACTCTCTTGTTTTATTAAAAAATAAAATATCTTCATAAAAAAATAAAAATTTTATGAAAAAGATTAAAAAATAATTCATTAGATTAAAAAAATTTCACAAATTAAAAAAATATATTTCATAAGTTTACAAAAAAAAAAAAAAAAAAAAAAAAAAAAAAAAAAAGTAACATAAAAAGTTTTATCGAAAAACAAGTAACATAAAAAGTTTTAACAAAAAAAAAAAAAAAAAAAAAAAGTATTATAAAAAGTTTTAACTAAAAAAAAAAAAAAAAAAAAACACTTTACACAAAAAATAATACTAATCGATTTTTTTTTTCAAATGTTTAAAATATTTTTGCAAAAGTTAAAATGAGTTTTCTGATTTATGTACATTATTTTCACTCTATTATCTTACTATAACATTGCAATTCATTCATAGTTAAACACATATAAACATTAGGATGTGCATAAAAGCAATACATTAATATACTATCTTGTTATTAAAAAATAAAATAATTTCATAAAAATCTTTTCAAAATTAAAAAAAAGTTTCATAAGTTTGCAAAAAATAAAAACTTTATGAAAAAGTTTAAAAAATAATTCATAAGATTAAAATATATATATATATATATTTCATAAATTAAAAAATATATTTCATAAGTTTAAAAAAAAATAACATCATAAGTTAAAAGTTATTTCAAAAGTTCTTTAATAATAATAATAATAATAATAATAATAAACTTTATAGAAAAAATAATATCAATAGAAATTTTTTTTTCAAATGTTTAAAATTTATTTCACAAAAGTTAAAATGTATTACATCTTATCAAAAATGAGTTTACTGATTTATGTATATTATTTTCACTGTATTATCTTACTGTAACATACATTTATAGTTAAACACATAAAGGATGTGTATAACATGTGTACAACATGTGTATAACATAGGATGTGTAGGATGTGTATAACGTAGGATGTGCAAACACATTAGGATGTGTATAAAAGCAACGCATTAATATACTATCTTGTTTTATTAAAAGATAAAATAACTTCATAAAAATCTTTTCAAAATAAAAAAAGTTTCATAAGTTTACAAAAAAAACTTTTTGAAAAAGTTTAAAAAATATTTCATAAATTAAAAAAATTATTTCATAAGTTTCCAAAAAAAAAAAAAAAAATCATAAGTTAAAAGTTCTAAAAGTTTTACATAAGTTCAAACGTTTAAAAAATACTTTGCAAAATTAAAAAAAATATTACAACTTATCAAAAATGAGTTTACCCATTTACTGATTTATGTGTGTATGTTATTTTCATCATATTATCTTACTACCGCCATTAAATAACGTTCGTAGTTAAACATTTATAAACGTTAACAAATGTATAAAAGCAATAGATTAATATTGTGTTTTGTTCTATAAAAATTAAAAAAGTTAAAATTAAATCAAAGTTAATTCTTTTGTTTTATAAAAATTCAAAAGTTTAATAAGTATTAAAAATATTTTATAAATTTAAAGAATGAATTTCTTCCAACTTATTAAAAATGAGTTGACCGATTTACCTACTTATATTTTATTTTCATTATATAATTTTTATATCGACATAACATTTCATAGTTGTATAAAAACATTGATTAATATAATCTTTTGTTTTATGAAAATTGTAAAACTTTTTTCATAAAGATTAAAAATTGTGTTTCGTAAGTTTAAAAAAAAAAAAAAAAAAAAAAAAAAAAAAAAAAAAAAATTCATAAGTTAAAAAAAAAAAAAATCAAATGTTTAAAAAATGATTTGCAAGTTTTAAAAAATTATTACAACTTATCAAAAAATGAGTCTACATATTTATATTATCTTACTACCGACATTACAGAACGTTCTTAGTTAAACACTTATTAACATCAGCAATTGTATAAAAGCAGTTGATACTTTCCTGTTTTTATTAAAAGTCATACTAACTTTATAAAAATGTTTTCAAATAATAAAAAAAAGCTGTTAAGTTATTAGATTCTCCCCTTTAATTACATCTCATTGATAAGTTTTAATCATCCATCCAACCATTCAACTGTTTTCACAATCAACTATTATGTGAGTTAGGATCTCATTGATAAGTTTTAATCAACCAACAAACCAACTATTTATTTTCCCTAGCAATCAGCTATTTATTAACCCTAGTAACCAAAAAGCTTTTATCGACACATGAACAAAATTTTAAGATGCAAGACTCGTCCTTTTTTAATCGAAAAAACAATGACTTATATTATATTATTTTTTTTTCTTACTTATGAAACCTTCGCATGTGCATGGTAAAACTTTGGAAAATTCATTTAATACACAAATTTAAAGAAAACAGACAAGGTCTTCACACTTCTTTTAGTATTGTACTAACATTTTACCAAATATCTTTAGAACTCAACAAGGTTTTAAATAATTATTTTAATAAAAATTGTCATTTGTAAGTAACATTATTGTACGAACTTGGAAAAATTAACTTGGCAAAACAGGTTTTCGCTGTTCCAACTTAATAATATTCATAAGTCTATATGTTAATCAACCTGTTTGGTTATGTCCAGCATGGCTTTATAAAATATATCTAAAAAAAACCTTTAATATTAATGTTTAAAAATATGCAGTTAGTCTTTTATAGATAATTATTTTCACTTCTTTTATTTAAAAACATTTTTAAATAAAATTAATACAGTTGCCAATTTATCTGTGTGTTATGAAATGTGCATGCAAAACTTTTAATTATAATTTTCACATTTTTAGTATTTCAAATTATTGTTTTCAAGGTGTACTAAAATTTGGAAAAATATTTAATTTTTATGCATAATTAAAATAAAATAGTTTAATAGTAAAGACACATTTAACATTCTATACTCAGCATCGCAAAAGCACGTCCAACGCAGTCAAATGTTTGGGAAGAAATGAAAAATTCAAAGTCCTTATCAGAAAATGTTATCAGATAACTGTATCAAAAGATCTGTGACGTCAAAGAACGTGTATCATCAACTGATCACGTGATGTATACCTAATGCTAGATATCTTAAAATACAGGATATGAAAATTCACTAGTTTAAAACAAATGCTGATTGTAACTAATATCTGTGATATCATGTTTTGTTAAACATTTTAACAAAGAATTAATTAAACTAATTAATTAATTAATTAATAATTAATTATTAGAATGATTAAATTACTTAATAAATGAATGTTTATAAGAACCAATCTAGAAAACAAAGCACTAGTCACGTGGTATACATCACGTGATCAGTTGATGATACATGTTCTTTGACGTCACAGATCTTTTGATACAGTTATCTGATAACATTTTCTGATAAGGACTTTGAATTTTTCATTTCTTCCCAAACATTTGACTGCGTTGGACGTGCTTTTGCGATGGTGAGTATAGAATGTTAAATGTGTCTTTACTATTAAACTATTTTATTTTAATTATGCATGAAAATTAAATATTTTTCCAAATTTTAGTACACCTTGAAAACAATAATTTGAAATACTAAAAATGTGAAAATTATAATTAAAAGTTTTGCATGCGCATTTCATAACACACAGATAAATTGGCAACTGTATTAATTTTATTTAAAAATGTTTTTAAATAAAAGAAGTGAAAATAATTATCTATAAAAGACTAACTGCATATTTTTAAACATTAATATTAAAGGTTTTTTTTAGATATATTTTATAAAGCCATGCTGGACATAACCAAACAGGTTGATTAACATATAAACTTATGAATATTATTAAGTTGGAACAGCGAAAACCTGTTTTGCCAAGTTAATTTTTCCAAGTTCGTACAATAATGTTACTTACAAATGACAATTTTTATTAAAATAATTATTTAAAACCTTGTTGAGTTCTAAAGATATTTGGTAAAATGTTAGTACAATACTAAAAGAAGTGTGAAGACCTTGTCTGATTTCTTTAAATTTGTGTATTAAATGAATTTTCCAAAGTTTTACCATGCACATGCGAAGGTTTCATTCAAGTAAGAAAAAAAATAATATAATATAAGTCATTGTTTTTTCGATTAAAAAAGGACGAGTCTTGCATCTTAAAATTTTGTTCATGTGTCGATAAAAGCTTTTTGGTTACTAGGGTTAATAAATAGCTGATTGCTAGGGAAAATAAATAGTTGGTTTGTTGGTTGATTAAAACTTATCAATGAGATCCTAACTCACATAATAGTTGATTGTGAAAACAGTTGAATGGTTGGATGGATGATTAAAACTTATCAATGAGATGTAATTAAAGGGGAGAATCTAATAACTTAACAGCTTTTTTTTATTATTTGAAAACATTTTTATAAAATTAGTATGACTTTTAATAAAAACAGGAAAGTATCAACTGCTTTTATACAATTGCTGATGTTAATAAGTGTTTAACTAAGAACGTTCTGTAATGTCGGTAGTAAGATAATATAAATATGTAGACTCATTTTTTGATAAGTTGTAATAATTTTTTAAAACTTGCAAATCATTTTTTAAACATTTGACTTTTTTTTTTAACTTATGAATTTTTTTTTTTTTTTTACTTACGAAACACAATTTTTAATCTTTATGAAAAAAGTTTTATAATTTTCATAAAACAAAAGATTATATTAATCAATGTTTTTATACAACTATGAAATGTTATGTCGATATAAAAATTATATAATGAAAATAAAATATAAGTAGGTAAATCGGTCAACTCATTTTTAATAAGTTGGAAGAAATTCATTCTTTAAATTTATAAAATATTTTTAATACTTATTAAACTTTTGAATTTTTATAAAACAAAAGAATTAACTTTGATTTAATTTTAACTTTTTTAATTTTTATAGAACAAAACACAATATTAATCTATTGCTTTTATACATTTCGTCACCTGAGAATAAGATGGTTCTATCTGGCCAAAAATCAGTTTCGAGTTAGAAGACTTTGAAAATCAGCATGCTGTATACGTGCAGCTATTAATGTTTGCAAAACACTTTTGACATTAATAGGTTCATATATAGGTATAGACAGTAATTCTACAAAATCAAAGTTTTTAAATAATATTTTCATGGATTTTTTTACATTTAAAAAATTTGATAGAACCATATTATACTCAAACGTCATGTTATTCGTAGAATAAGATGGTTCTATTGTGAAAAAAACATATTTTTCTTACGTTCTTTAATTTTTTATAGTTTAACAAAGTGAAATTTACTTGATTAATTTGAATAAATTGCACTGGATAGTAAAACATTTATTTACTATCCATATTGTAGCACAATAACAGCAAATTGCCGCTTCCACTTATTCATACTAGGTAAACCATATTTACAAAACTAATGAATATACGTAAATATGTATTATTCAACTGAACATAAAATAGCTTAAATATTTAATTTTATTAAATAGGAAATCAACAGTTTTTCTTTTTAGCGTGATATTTCAGTAGGGGGGGGGGGGGGGGTATGAAAATTAATACAAAAATTTGTGATTATATTGATAAATGAAATTGAAATGAATTATAAATAAAATTTTTCGTATTATAGTCAGGTATACTCTTAGTCAAATGAAAAGACTTTATATTTCTAAGGAAAAAAATAAGTTTGATACTTTTTTGTAAGTCGAAATTTTGAAATGTTCCATAAACCATTCTTTATTTTATATTACGGTTAGGCTAATTTCTCTTAAACATATTTTAAAAATAGAACCTTTCATCTCTCGGAAACTATTTTGGCAAGGCTCTGCAGGTATTTTATTTTATCTTTGTTAATGCAATCCTTCTTTCTTTGTGCTACTTTAGGATTTGGTAAAGTCCTTTGTGGAAATGATGTTGATACTCTTCGTCGTTTGGAGGAGCTCCTTTGCAAATTCATCATTGTGAAATTGTGGTCACAACAGTTGCTTGTCTTAAATTAAACATTTTAATGAAGTTGTGTGAGTCATAATTGTATCACCTTTGTCTACGGAACGAGATTATAGGCAAATTTTTTGCCACACGAGTGGAAATCTAAGAACCGTTCTGATTTCATTCTCAGGGTTGTAAAGGGATTACTGCGATTTACTCTCAGTAACAGACATATAAATGAAAGTGGCGAAAAATATTCTGCTACATTCATTGCCCTTTATATTTGTCTTTGAATATTATCCACTTCTTGCACACGTGAATGTCCAGGTATACAGTATCTTAGAGTAATGTCCATAATATGTGGATGAGATTGTATAAGTATATCAATTGCATAAGGTACCATTTTGTTTCCATTCTGAGGAACACAGCTGTTACAATATAAAATTAAACTATCAGCATGTGGAAAGTCTGTCAGTATCTTCTGAACAGTCTTTGATACAGCTGATCTGTATATCATTCCCATCTATGCTTGACATGTCGTCTGTCCAGAAGCAACAAGATGCATTCTTTTCCTTCTTTCATGTTCGATGAGCTGTCATGGTATAGAATTTTCTTTATAGAAAAAGTTGCTGACATCACTTTTGGGACATGTTATAACTTTTCTAATACAAAGCAAATGACTGACTTATAAGGGGAATTTCTTTCATCATATTTAAATTGCATGTCATTATTAATTTCTCCCTGGATTTCAGCATGTTTATACTCCTCACAGTGATCACACCTACCTTTCTTTGGTTTATTAGATTCGATCTTGAACTGTATATTAAATGAGTGCCTATAACATGAAAGTTTCACTGGCTCTACATTGCTTTCTCTGCACTTGTGAAAGCACAAGTCATATATTTTCTGTACGTTAAGCCCTGATTCAAAGTATGTTTTTTTTGTGCTTGCTTTCTTGTAGTGTGACTCAATCTTGGGAAAACTTCCAATAAGAGCTTTTATTTTTTCTTGATATTATTTGAGATTATTGTGCTTGAAAATTTACCTAGAAGTTTTGTTCGCAGCTGGAGACAAGTTATTGCCAATAGGATGTACATAACTACATAATGGCACTTTTAACTTACGTAAAACCCATAGTCCTGCTATCAATTGGATTTGTAGGAATTAAGTTTACTGATTTTTTTAAATTGTTTTACCATTAAGAATATCTAGAGTTGCTGCTTCATCTAAACTCTCATCCATTCTTCCCACAGGATTTTCTAAATCTAAATGAAGTAGGATTATTCCTTCATCCCTGCTTAGATCAGGTCCATTAATAAAAATAAATACAATTCGTTTTGCATATCGACGTACTAAGAAACATATTTAAAACGATTTTTACCGATAAAAATTTCCTCTCTATTTTACCAAAAAACGAAATAATTAACGAAATAATATCTTCTTTCACACAAGAAATAAAATATTACCAGTTTTCATTATATATTGTAAAATAAAATAGTATATTACCTCATATGCTGTCTGCGATTACTTTGGACATAGAACTCTTTTATTCTGACTGCTTTTAACAATTTCTGATGGAACTATATTATTCTCTTTCGCAAGCGTATGTAAACTATATATATCAAAATTTTAATGCAGAAATGCATTCATTGACACAAATAGAACATCCTTATGCCAAAAAGTCAATTTTTTTCAAAAAGTCAGTTAGAACCTTATTATTCTCAGGTGACGATTTGTTAACGTTTATAAATGTTTAACTACGAACGTTATTTAATGGCGGTAGTAAGATAATATGATGAAAATAACATACACACATAAATCAGTAAATGGGTAAACTCATTTTTGATAAGTTGTAATATTTTTTTTAATTTTGCAAAGTATTTTTTAAACGTTTGAACTTATGTAAAACTTTTAGAACTTTTAACTTATGATTTTTTTTTTTTTTTTTTTTTTTTTGGAAACTTATGAAATAATTTTTTTAATTTATGAAATATTTTTTAAACTTTTTCATAAAGTTTTTTTTGTAAACTTATGAAACTTTTTTTATTTTGAAAAGATTTTTATGAAGTTATTTTATCTTTTAATAAAACAAGATAGTATATTAATGCGTTGCTTTTATACACATCCTAATGTGTTTGCACATCCTACGTTATACACATCCTACACATCCTATGTTATACACATGTTGTACACATGTTATACACATCCTTTATGTGTTTAACTATAAATGTATGTTACAGTAAGATAATACAATGAAAATAATATACATAAATCAGTAAACTCATTTTTGATAAGATGTAATACATTTTAACTTTTGTGAAATAAATTTTAAACATTTGAAAAAAAAATTTCTATTGATATTATTTTTTCTATAAAGTTTATTATTATTATTATTATTATTATTATTATTAAAGAACTTTTGAAATAACTTTTAACTTGTGATGTTATTTTTTTTTTAAACTTATGAAATATATTTTTTAATTTATGAAATATATATATATATATATATTTTAATCTTATGAATTATTTTTTAAACTTTTTCATAAAGTTTTTATTTTTTGCAAACTTATGAAACTTTTTTTTAATTTTGAAAAGATTTTTATGAAATTATTTTATTTTTTAATAACAAGATAGTATATTAATGTATTGCTTTTATGCACATCCTAATGTTTATATGTGTTTAACTATGAATGAATTGCAATGTTATAGTAAGATAATAGAGTGAAAATAATGTACATAAATCAGAAAACTCATTTTAACTTTTGCAAAAATATTTTAAACATTTCTAAAATAAAATCGATTAGTATTATTTTTTGTGTAAAGTGTTTTTTTTTTTTTTTTTTTTTAGTTAAAACTTTTTATAATACTTTTTTTTTTTTTTTTTTTTTTTGTTAAAACTTTTTATGTTACTTGTTTTTCGATAAAACTTTTTATGTTACTTTTTTTTTTTTTTTTTTTTTTTTTTTTTTTTTTTGTAAACTTATGAAATATATTTTTTTAATTTGTGAAATTTTTTTAATCTAATGAATTATTTTTTAATCTTTTTCATAAAATTTTTATTTTTTTATGAAGATATTTTATTTTTTAATAAAACAAGAGAGTATATTAATCTGTTGCTTTTATATGCATCCTAATCTTTATATGTGTTTAACTATGAATCTGTTATAATGTTACAGTAAGATAATAGAGTAAAAATAATATACATAGTCATATAAATCAGTAAACTCATTTTTGATAAGTTGTAATACATTTTATAAATTTTCAAAATATATTTTAAACATTTGAAAAAAAATTCTGTTGATATTAATTTTTGTATAAAGTTTTTTTAACTTATTAATTTTTATTAACTTTTTAACTTTCTAATTTTTGAAAAGAATGAATTAAAATATTAAGATTATTATTATTATTATTTTTTAAGATAGTTAATATATTTTTTTAAGATAGTTAATATATTTTTTATACACATACAAATTGGAACAATTTATAAATGTTTTGAAAAAGCTAAACGAAATAAACATACATTTTGAAAATAATTAACCACACATATTAAAGAGAATAGTAAAACATTTTATTTCATTATTTTAAACAATTCGTTTTGAATGGTTTCTACATTAATATTAGATAAGAAGTTTTCACTAATACAATCTACTTCGTTTAAAAACGAGGAAATAACAAAGTCGAAATCTATCAGAGTCAATAACATTTCTCCTATTTGTTCAAATTTTTGTCGATTATTTAATATCAAACAGGGATGAAAGATTACAGATTCGTGGTTAAAAATACATCCATTGCATTCAAAAATGCGCTTTAGTATACTCGACATACTCTTTTCAATACACGTTATAAGTTTATGTTGGCACATGCGTTCATTTTCTAAAGATGTGTGACTAACGATACATTTCTGTCTTATTAAGTTTGGTAAATGCTTTACATATATATGTTGAAGAAGTTCTTTATTCAGATCAAAGGCTTTTATTTTTAACTTTTCTAACTGATACTCGTTCAAGTCAATGTGAGAATAATTCTTTAAATGTTTAATTCGCATGATAGAATTATTAAAATTTAACACTAATACCATGTTATTAGCAACAAACGAGGAACTTTTATACTTCAAATTAAATGGAAAAATTTTATTGCAAAATTCGTACCAACTGTTAACATCCATAAAAATTGCATTTTTCGTTACAATTTCTTCATTAGTAAGCCCACTGCTTTTAAACTCTTGAATATGTATATAAAATTGTCTGTTATACAGTTTTAAAATTAAGAAGATACAATCACTGAGTTCTTCTCGAAATATAACACGATTATAGGATTTACCCCTTTTAGTTAGTGGAGTGGTGGATTGGCTTTCATCACGTGCTTGGGAAAGGTTGATTGCTTGGAACACAGTCTCTTCGCATCTAGTAGTGGGTTCTTGAAAATATTCGTCTTGGGAAATTAATTTAAAAAAATTCGTATTAACCTCAGATTTCACATTCAGTGGATAATCAGTAGTGGGTAAATCATATGATATTGTCTCATTGTTAGTGCTCAATGCATTGGGAACTTCTAATCTCGGCAAGTTTAATTCATTACATTCTTCTAAACGTTGATACTTTGAAGAAGAAACTACTTCATCGAGAGGTCTTTTTAACAAATTTACTACAGAATCCATTAAAAAAAAAAAAAAAAAAAATAAGGATAGCCGCTGATGAAGTTCAAACGGAAATCCGTTGTAAACTGAATGCTTAAAAACAACACATATCCTAATATATGTTAAAAAACATCAGCGTCGGCTACAGTTAAACATTAAAAAATTAGTAATGCCATTAGTTTAAGTCAACCATTTTTTAATAAACTAAAAAAATAGTCTTTGTACATAAATGGTAGTTTAAATATTATGTTAGTGGTTTTACTATTTTTGAAGAATTTTGTGGCAACACAAGGTTTTAATTTAAGTAAGCTTATGATAAATAATGTTATCAGTTTCTCTATCTTTGAAAATTTTTGTGGCAACACTAGGTAAAAGTTTTAATCTGAGTGGTTAATGATACACAATGTTAACAGATTCATTCTTTTTGAAAAGTTGTTTGGCAACACAAGATAATATCCATCATGATTATGTAAATAACAATTGTTAATATAAATGATAAATTAAACTTGGTAAATAATTCTAATATATTAAAAGTATTTTAAAATTAATTCAGTATAAATTCAAATTCAGTATTTTAAAATGAAAAATTAATAAATTAAAGTGAACTCTAATTTTAATTGATAAGAAACTTTTTTATAAAGGTTAAAATTTAAGTAAAATTTAATAAATTTTTGGGAACCTCTAAAAAAACATCATATGAAATGGATTAATGGGAATAAATTGTTGTTTTAAAAAGTTTAGTTAGTTGAAACATCAAACAAAATTCTCTTTCTTGACTTTTGTAAATAAGTGAAATCTAATCTTACTTGACATTTTTTCATATAACAGCTAGTTCCTGTTAAAATTGTTTTGTTATCGGATGTTTGTGCAAGGCAGTGAATAAGTGCTGATAAGATATTATTTTAAGTTGCAAACAATTCCATTCTAATATAAGACATTAATAGCAATTAAAATTCAGAAAAAAAGTGTGTGTGAGTGTGTGGGCTGAGAGTGGTCAACCTCCACGCGGTTCAGCCTGGGCAATGAGAGCTCTGTATTTGATATATTCGACTTAATTCATTTTGAGAAAATTCAAAGTTCTCAGCTAATGACCACAAAAAAATTATATGTTTTAATTATTTTTAAATTTTTTGATTATGAAAATCTAGAATGGTAATGAAGTAGAATTATTATTATTTTTAAATGAATAAAAATTTACATAGTAATTTCAATATGTTTATCAACATCGGTAAAAGTTTTAATCTAAGTAATGAATGATACATAATGTTAACAGATTCGTTCTTTTTGAAAAGTTGTTTGGAAACACAAGGTAATATCCGTCATGTTTATGTAAATGACAATTGTTAATAAAAATGATGAATTAAAATTGGTAAATAATTCTAATAAATTAAAACGAAAATATCTTTGGTTTGAATGTGATAACATGAGTCGGTATTCATAAATAAAAGATTTGCACCCTCTTTATATGTTTTCTTTATGAAATTATTATGAAAATTGCACATCAGCATTTTGGATAACTCCAATATCGTGAACTCAACATAAATCGGTCGATTCATGAGTATGCTAGTTTTCATCCTTTCAACGGCAGCATCATACGTTTTAAAAGATTTAAAAGTGGGTGAAGCCACTAATTTCTTGGCTCTTTTTTCATTATTAACAAGCACAATATTTCTACGTTTTCGTAGATTTTCCATAGTTTTCCCAAACACAGAGTTATTCATTAGTTTAAAAAAGTCCTTTTCAAAAGAGGATTCAGCTTTTTTTCTTTTCTCAGTATTAAAATTGATATAATTTTTAAGCCAAGGTGCTTGTTTGAATTTAAGGACTTTGTGAACAGCTGTAAGTTTTAATCCGAGTTGTAAATAAAATTTAAGATTACGATAATGAGTGATAAAATTCTGCTTATCCTTTAAATTTGGAATGAGTTTAGGGGTTCCTATGAATTTTCTATTGTTAACTAAGCTATGTGCATACGAAGACAACATTTCTTCTTTTACGACCGATCTTTCAGAGGCGAGTGGGTATTCATTGTGTAATGAATGCAGATTTCAGGGGTACTTCAAATCAACCTCGAAAATATACCCGAAGTCACTATCATCGGCTAACGATAAAATCCACTCTTCTGTAATATAATTTGTCGCACACCATATCAAGTCAAGAAATTCTTTTACAGGTTCGAATCCCACTAAAGCCTTTTGGAAAACTCAATTTTTAAAAAATTATTAATTTTCAACGAAAGAAGAAGAAGACCGGTTCTGCGGCCACAGGCGTGATGAGCAATGGGCAATTGTGATTAATATTTAATTGACAAGACTCACCTTCCTCCTTATCGCAATACTCAATTATCTCACAGGCGGGATGAGCAATGCTTAATTGATCAGACACAATTTTTTAAAATTATTAATTTCCAACGAAAATTCGATTCACAACCAACAGAGGGCAGCATCAAAATAAAAATCTTCCGGGGGGGGGGGGGGTGAAGTTTGGAAAATGAGGAGGTTACCCCTATATTTTTGCAGAATGTGGGCCACAGTGAGTGAAGTGGTGTTCATGATACCCCTGTCTCTGATCAGCTAATACAACATATATTAATTTTTAATATATGTTGGGAGACCCATAGCCTTTGCAAAAATATATGTTTTTTTATTATTTCAGAAAACTCCTCCTTCCAATTCCCACCGATAGAGGGCGCCACTGCATTCTTCCATTTCGTATTCAAATATCTTTCCTACTCTAAGTTGATTTCAATCTCTACTTTAATTTAAACTCCCTAAAAAATTTTTAAGACCCCCCTCAATTTTAAGCTCCCCCCTAAAAAATAAGCCCTTCCCTCTCTCTAAAAATCCCATCATACTGTAACAGACTCCAAACATCCACCCCTCTGCTATAGTATAATCTCATACGTTTCAAACCCTAAAAATTTAAGCCCCCTCAATTTTAAGCCCTCCCCTCATCCTACTACAGTATAATACACTCTCCATCAGATAAGCTTCTCATTCAGGTGTTGGTGGTCCTCCCTCCCTCTTATAGGAGGTGGAGGACCTCTTCCTCCTCTCCTCCTCCCTCCACACCTCCATGCTGGGGTTGAACTCTCCTTCTTTCCGTACTAATGAAAATTCTACTGAAAATTCGAACGGACCAAAACTATCTGTATTCCGGAAATTTCGTTTCGTCCTTCGGAAATTTTGGACATTATTCATGGATCTGGACTTTATCCGCTCAAATGAGACTATTTATTGCTACGAACTTCCTTGTTTATAATTTTTATTTATGGTTGACTTAAGACGTGAGTGAAAACTATAAAACAAGATATGCATGTATATGACTAAACTTTTTCATGGGTTTATAAAAAGCTGCACGCATCAAGCATGCTTCATTCAAATGAAAAGATCCGTTCGCTAATACTAATTCTATATGGAAGAAATTTATAAAGATATCTCGGTTGCATTTTAATATTTTTTAATGATTTTCTTTTGCGTTTGATAGTTGAGATTGATTTGTACGCAGGACGCTTTTTACTTTTTTTTTTATTTTCTTTAGAGATATTTTTTTTATGAGGATGCTTTCATTTTTACTTTCTTCTGTCTTCAATAGATGAAAGCATTGTAATCGAAATTTTTTTTCGACTTCCGGTTTTCAACGGATTTACACGTTTTAGGGGTCAGAGATTCCAACAAAGCATGTTTTTACAAAATGACTGTCTGTCCTTGTGTCTGTGTGTCTGTGCATCCGTGTGTCACCATTCTACCATCAAAAAGTGTATGAAAATATGCATAGAGTTGTACCAAATTTTAAATGAATGTTTTTGGCTGTGGAAAGCAGGTCCTCCTTCAATTTTGAAATATTCCGACGGAAAGGGGCGCTGCAGTAACGATTTTTGACCCATTTCAATATTGTACCGACTAAAAGTGTTTGAAGTTATGCATCGAATTGAACCAATTTTTTTTTTTTTTTTTTTTTTTCATAAGTGTATGGTTATGGCTAGTTGGTCTTCCCTGAATTTGAAAAAAAATCCGCCAGAAGGGGGCGCTGCAATAGCGATTTTTGTGGCATTTTTAATATTTTACTACATAAAAACAACGTTATGCATAGAATTAAAAGAATTTTTTTGTGTAAATGTTTGGCTATGATCAGCAGACCCTCTCTGAATTAAAAAAAAATCCGCCGGAAGGAGCCGCTATAATCGCTATGTCTGTTACTTTAGCATTAGAAAGTGTTTGAAGTTATGCATAGAACTGAACTACATTTTTTGTGTATGATTTTTTTTTTTTGGGGGGGGGAGGGGGGTATGGCGAGTACATCCTTTCTGAATTTGAAAAAAATCTGACTATCGTTCTACTGGTCATCGGGTCGTGCAGACGTGGGAACTTGTATTTACTCCGATTAATTGACTGAAGCAGAAATTTAAGAGGAAAATCATAGTGGGTACAGTATTGAATTAATAATATTAGCGGGCAATTACATGTGTAACTAAAATTTGAAATATTAAAATGTACGTATTAGATAGAAAAAAGTTTTGGAATTGGCGCATCCAACTAGTTGGAACTGGTTTGGAAAGCGAAAGCACCCTCATAAAATAAAATCAACAACCGAAATCGAAAAAGTAAAAAATGGCTTGCATTCAAACTAATATCAGCCACCCAATGCAAAAAAAAAAAAAAAAAAAAAAAAAAAAAAAAATCATTTTAAAATATTGAAATGCAATCAAGATATTGTTATACATTTCTTCCATGGGATTATCATTAGCGAACAGGTCTTTTCAATTGATTAAAGTAGCCCCTTAACGGTAATAGGAATTTTTTTGTTCGAAAGAAGTATTTCAAGTACTCTTTCAGAAAATTATAGTATGACAGATGATCATTTACAAAAGTCATTATAAAAGAAAAAATCGAGATTTGTGTACTTAAAAATAAATGATATTCGTATAATTAAGAAATTTTTCTGTGTCGTTGATGAACTAATTGCCTTTTATTTTATATGAAAATAAAAGTTTTGAGTCTAAGGCACGGATATTCAACTTGGGTCACAAGTATAATTAATTAATAATTATGCATATTTAATAAATGACGTATAATTAATTAACAACTGTGCATGTGCATGCTTTATTATTATCATATTTATTTAATAACTATATTTATTTATGTATGTGCTAATTACTTATAAAAGAATTGTGGACATTTTCGTTTTTGTTTCTGTTTTCGGTCGAAAATAGAGAGATCCCCAAAATTTGGTTTCGTTTTCTTTCGTCCTATTTCGATCGATCCTTAGATAAGATTTAAAAAGTTTTATTGAATAGCGATATTTAATATAATTTAGGCTTCATATCTCTTTGAACTTTTATGTTATTCTCATTTATACTTTTTTAGTATATACACAGAGTTCATACTTCATTTTCGATGAAAAAATCCCCTGTTGTATTTTCCGGCATATATAATTTTTCCATATCAACAATTAACGGCATGTTTTCAACCAGTATCATGACACCGCCACGTTCTCAAAATAAAATAAAAACAAGGTAATCTCAAAATTAAAGTTTATACATCACCTACATAAACAATATAAACAAAACTTTAAAAGAAAAACATTAATTTGTGCAAAAAAGAAAGATGAAGTCTGTGTGCCTTGTGGAGTGTGCCCTTAAAAACTTCGTAGCTTGCTGCAATAACTTAATTTCCACTTTATTATTTTAATACTTCTTTTAAAAGTATTATGAACAATATTAAAATTAACACAATATTGGTATGTGTGTCTATGATTGAATAGATACTGACAGATCTCATACCATAAAGCACGCAAACAGCAACAATTGCTCCCAATTTTCCAGAATAACCAGTCATTTAGCCAGGTTTTCCCAGGTTTGGGAATTTTTTTGGATTATCTCCTGAGAATTTCCCCTGATTTTTAGAACCAAAAGTCTATTCCCTAATTTTCCCAGGAATCCCATAATCCCCTAATGAGTATGAACCCTGATATAGCTACACCCAAACCTACGTTGTACAGTTTTTTACAGATTTTTATTAACCTTTTAGAAATGATTTTTTTTAAATAATACAAATAATAACAATTATATTTATTGTACAGAAATTTCTGAGCGCGAGTGATACTAGCACTCGACCGTTTATTTTTCTGCTTAAAATAATGTTTAAAGCATGTTTCCATCTTAATTTAACTGGAAATATTAATTTTTATGTTTTGATTTGTTTTCAAAATCTAGCTTTCAAACAATGGTTGTTATGGAAATGACTTCTTGTGAAGATGCGTTTTTCTTCATGATGGGGTTTTTTTCCTCATTTCTCCTATTTAAACTGTTATAAGTCAAGAACCATTGAAGATAAATGGTTCAAACTTGTGTATGCCTTTTTTAATTGTTTTACTTTAATTTTGATTCAGCAAATTTGAAAAAAAAAAAAATCTTTTTAAAATATACTTTTTATAAGTCACATTTTTTTTTACTTTAAATATTTTAAATTTTCATTTAAATTAATATTTTTTTAAATGCTGAATCAAAATTAAAGCTTATATATTTTTGTTTATTTAAATGAAAAAAATAAAATAAATTCTACCTATAATATTTCGAGTTACAGTGATTTTTAATTACTCAATTTTTTTATTAATTTTTAAGTTTTAAATAAAAAAAATAGGAGAAGTTTTATCATGTGATTTTGTTTACAAATAATATGGTTAACCATTAAAAATAATAATAATAATAATAATGATAACAATAATAAATTAAGAATTTTAACACAATAAATAAAAAATATTTTAAAATGCGTCTCGGACCTCCTTAAGGCCCCTGTCCTCGCTCGAGGAAACGCTCGCGAGTTACTGCTATTCCTATGGGGAAGCATTTTTCTAATAACTCTTTCGCATTTTGACATTTTTGAATAATTTTTTTTGCATTGGATAGCTGAGGTGCATGCCGACAGCGCACCTTTTTTACTTTTTCGATTTTGGTTGCAGATATATTTTTTAAAAAGCACTTTGTTTCGAAACCGGTTTTGAAATTGAAACTAACTTTGTAAAAAATATCTGCATTCAAAATCGAAAAAGTAAAAAAGATGCGCTGTCCGCATGCACCTCAGCTATCCAATGCAAAAAAAATTATTCAAAAATGTCAAAATGCGAAAGAGTTATTAGAAAAATGCTTCCCCATAGGAATAGCATTAGCTCGCGAGCGTTTCCTCGAGCGAGGACAGGGGCCTTAAGTGATTTTAAAATAATTAAACATTAACATAACGGGAAAATAAAGTTTTTTCTTCAAAGGGGTAACGTGCCTTTACTACGCTCTTCGAAGTTTCTCTGTTTTGCTCTTTATGTTTAAATGTTTGAAATATACCTTAACCCTTTATCTACCGACGATACTTTTAAGTACCATTAAAATTACTTATTATAAAATTCTTTTAATGCGTCAATTATTTATAACACTGTTTAGAATGAAGTGACAGATACATACATTACTTTATTTTACTCCAAAAGCATTATTGATGACACAAAACAAAAATATTTTTATAAAGATATATGATTTCTTTTGCTTTTGTATCTTTTCAGCTTTCTTGGCGCTGAGGGAGGGGGACGGGGATTTTTTAAGTCGGAAGTATTTCTGTATTTATATTGTAAGAACATCATATTTGTACATTTTATAATTCTACAAAATACTAAGAAAACAATTTAAAATAAAAGATTTGAGTGGGGTTATAAATATTGCACAAAATCCCAGTAAATTCAAATTTAATTAATCCTTCTAAATCTTTCAATCCTTCTAAAATCCTTGAAAAAATTATTAAATGATTATGTAAATCTTTTAATTTAGTTTAAACAATTTATGTAAAATGCTTTAGAATCTAAAATTTTCATGTATTTATAATGCGGTACTCAGTTGCTCTGCTCAACAAGCGCAAAATGTTTTGACACATTTACAAATTCATCTTTTAACGGAAAGATATAAAATTGGAAAAACCGAAAGCCCGACTACGGAAGCGATTTAGAATCGAACTGTGTTTTCAATTTTGTGATCAGCTTTACCCGTGGCTGAGAGATTATGTTCTTGAAGTTGGTACACGGTAGGTGCTGGGTTGGAACCTAATCGCGTCCGTTGGCTTAACCGTTCAGAGTTTCCCGTGATTTTCTTCAAATCTTGGATAACCTTGCGACAATACGAGTTAGGAAACCTTAGAAAGACCCACACGGAGGGAATCCCTCATCGGGTCTGTATCCCTAGTGCAATAATCGTCCGTCATAAATAACACAAACTTCACCATTTTGTCATCAACAAATTATTTATTTAATTATAAGCGAAAATGATCATGTGACAGACATGCTTTTCGTGTTTAAGTTGTTATTCTTCTTCAGCGTGCAAAGTCGGTTCAAAACGCCCACTTTTACCCTATTTCCTGAAAAATACATCGTGTAAAAAAAAAAAAAAAAAAAAAAAAAAAAAAAAAAAAAAAAATAGCGGAAAATGAAGGCGATTAGTTTCTGAACAAGAGCACCTCCTAGTTTGATGCATTTCCGAAAATAAATAAATTAAAACTTAAGTCATAAAGTTGCCGTTTTTGATTTAAGAACACCCTTAAATAAAGAGGAAATAGTATGTCAGGAGGTCAGATAATTCTTGGTGATAAAAATTGTAAACTGCTTTAATTTTCTGTTTTGTAAAATGTTGATCGAAATTTATTTTTGAGTATTTTAACCCATTGAGTGTCGTGTCAATCACCGTTAAGTGACATTTAACTTTCCGTTTATAGACCACGTCAGTCTCTGGTGACTGACAGCTTAAAATAGAATAGAACATTTAAAAAATTAAAAATTTCTAATTAAATTTTAAGTAATTTCAGGGTTGTATCGTGAATGTGCTAAATATTTATTCCCAAAAAATTTCAATGTTACTTATTAAAACACAGTAAATATAAAAACGGCTGTCATTCGCAGGTATCACAAAATGTGGCAATTTGCATAGTTGCCCATTCCTCGGCCAAATTGTGACGCATTTTCTTCGTAGTATAGATTACAATAGTGTCGCACTTAACTGACTTTAGAAAATTTGTTTTCTTTCTTTTATTTTTATTTTTATTTATTTATAAATTTGTTTATTTATTTATTTATTTTTTTAAATAGATAGTGTAACGGGAATCGTATTTCGCGGCCATAACGGTAAGACAGACAAAATAGACTTCACACTCAATATGTTAACATTATGTAATTGTTAAATATTTGTATTGCTTTTTATGTTGATTTTTTTTTTTTAATTGGGTTTTCTAGAAAAAGGGTTTCTGTTTATATCCAACATTTAAAAAATAAAAAATAAATAAAAAAAAAAATCAACAGGGCTATAATACACCAGAATATCTGTTCCGAAATCTTGCCCCTTCTCAGATTTGTTTCTGCCGGCACTTACCAGTTTCCAGTTGAGGACGCCCTAGTCCTCCTCCGCACGCCTCTGCTTACGCTCTATGTTTAAGGCCCCGGACGGTCATTTGACTTCATCCCCTTATCGCAAGTTGTCTTTCGTTTGAAATTGGGGCCTTGGACAAGGGCTTCGTTATCAAAGTTGGGAATTCTTGTAGTTTCCTTGAAAAAGAGAACTATGTAAAATATTTTGTTTTTAAAGTGCAATGAGTTGATTCAAATGTTAATAGATGGCGCCACAAGAATCAATATTTTCAAGATTATTTGAAAGTAATTTTAGATGCTTTTTTGTATACGTGTGATCACAGAAAATAGCTTCGCCAGTAAGTAATTGGATCATTCGAGACAACAAATAAGCCCCTATAAGTCTCAAATAACCCCCTCCAAATAAACAAACAAACAAAGCTTCGTATGCATAAGATTTGAAAAAATATAATTTTGTTTACACCCAATGGTATAATTTTAAATTTCAAAAATTTTAAATCATTCGACACAAAACTTTTAAAACTTTTTTTTTAAATTAAAGTTTACTTAAAATAGGGGTAAAAAAAGTAGGAGTATTAATAACAATTTTAATATATTTATAAACTGCAAGACATACATTTTGAAAATTATAATTTTATAATTTATGTATTTTTGCATTCTCGATGAAAAAAGTATAATTTTACCATTTTTTTTTTAAATAAAAGATAATTAATAATTAAATAATTTTTTGGGGATCTTCAAGTGCAGCACATTCCTCCTTCAAGTAGTTTTCCAGTTTTGTTTAAAGTTTTTCGCATTGCAGTCTGTTTTCTGGCAATTAAAAATGAATTTAAATTCATGAATTTCAAATTTTAAATCTGCATAAATACTAATCTAAATGACTTTCCGTTTCGTTATTCGAAGTATAATTTATCAATGAATCGAAATATGATGTAAAAATTACGTATTTGTATCGAAATTTTTAAAGTTTGTTACAATTTCAATATATAGATGACCGCCGAAGCATAATTCAAGTTTTAAGTGCAGTGTTAATAGAAGGGGTTATTACTAATAACTTGGTGTTAGTTACATTTATTACATGATCATTTGAGGCAGAGTTATAAAGATGTATATTTTTTCTTTCCCACGACTCTACCATATTAAAATTATAAATATGTGATTTCATTACTATATTTTTTAATTAAATAAATGCTTTTTTAGAACAAGTCAAATCATAAGACCTTAGATAGGTGGGGGATACAGAAATACATGATATTGGTTAACCGCAAAAAAATAAACAATGTTTAGACTTTTTTTTTTTTTTTTTGAAAAAAAAAAAAAAAAAAATAGTATTTTTTTTTACAACCAGGGGCGTGTGAAGAGAACACTGCGCCAGGGGCAAAGTTTCAATTTGAGCCCCCGCCCCCTCCCCTAACTTCACGCTAAACTCCCCAAAATGACGTTGGTTGTATAAATTTGGCTCGCCCTAAATTTCTGCTCCCGGGACTACCGCCTCCTTCGCCTCACCCGCTTTCCCATGGCGCTGTTTATAACTTTATCTGAAGAACTCCTGAAATTATTGCAGTTATCAGTCTAATGATTTAATATTTAAATATAAAAAGAAACTATCATCATTACATTTTGAGATATTGGCAGAAAATAAGATAGTCTTTTTTAAGGCTGTTCTCAACTGCTCTCGACAAGCGCAAAACGTTTTGAGACATTTACAAATTCCTTTTTTAAGAGAAAGATGTAAAATTGGAAGGCCTGACTATGGAAACGATTTGGAATAGAACAGTGTTTCACATATTTTTTTTTAATTAATAAATTACCTATTGAGTTATAAGCGATTTTGATCACGTAACAAAGACGTTTTTTACATGTCCTAAAATGCATCCATAATTGTAAGCAATAGTTGCATTGTGAGAAATAAATCTTTATTAAATGTGCTATTTACACGCATATAAAAAAACAGTTTCCCTAACTTTAAATGTTATGTTATTAAAAAATCTTGAAAACTTGCAAATATAAAAATAAAATAAATGTTACAATAAACTTTCAAACCATAAATTTTACAAATGCTAATATGGAGATATCGTTTGTATTTGTCTAGAGCTGAACAAAGTATTTCATCAATTACCTGCTAGATTGCTACTCAAAATGTATCAAATTTGAGTTACATGCTTTACGCTTTAAAAATCACAATAATAATGTGAATGTAATGGCCGAATGTAATTTAGCTGCTAAAGTTTCGTTGATTAAGAATGTCACAAACTATCAGTAATGATCGATTAAGCGAAAAATAAATGACAGTATTTTTAATAAATCATATTTTATTCACTTAAACGACAGCGATTACAGGCCAATTTTTCCCATCTGAGAATGCATATTTTCGACAAACGAAAAAATAGACATCAACGATTTAAATTCATATTTGTTCAAGCTTTTGAGACTATTCTTAAATGAAAAAGGGCAAATTTATGACATAAGTTTTAATTTATTTTTGTTCAGAAATGCATGAAATGAGCAGGTGTTGTAGTTCAGAAACTATCATATCGAACTCATTTCCCCGTTATTTTACAAACACAGTAGAGTTTTCAGAAAATAGTTTCAAAGTAAGCGGGTTTTGAACCGAATTTCTGCTCGGAAGAAGAATAACCACTCAAACAGAATGAAAAATGTCTGCGTCACGTGATCAAAAACACTTCTAACTTAATAAGTAATTAATTTATTGATCAAAAAACAGAATATTCAGTTGATTCCAAAACGCTTCCATAATAAGGCTTTGCAATTTTATATCTTTCCGTTAAAAATGAATTTATAAATGTTTCAAACCGCTTAGCGTTTTGTTGGGCAGAGCAATTGAGAACAGCCTTAAATTCAGAAACTCAAAATATAGTCTTACAGCGAAATTTAACTTGGGGTCATACAATTCGTAAACTAAAAGTAGATAACTATCAATTCATCGAAACACTATTACAATTAAGTAAAGTGACAGACACGACATATTATTAGAAATCAACTGCGCATTTTCAGAAAACCTGATAACTCACAATAACGATAGGAACTGAAGTACGTTTAGAAAAGGAAATGTAAAGTTGAGAAGCTCGAGATCTAAAAACTGAGAAAATTACTATCAATTTCAACAAATCAAGTTTGGTTTAGCAGCAACTACATGAAAATAACATTAAGGGTATATTCTAATCCAAACTGCTTATTTTCTGATTTATTTTTAAATTCATTTTTGTTCTCAAACTCATCAAACCGGCGAATTCTTTTATTTAGAAAGTACACAATGTATCGTGCTGGTTTTTTGATAAATGCAGAAAATATTGCAAAAAAACGCTGTCAAAGTTGACGTTTTTAATCGAATTTTCCGAAGCGGGAGATCTGGGGACGAAAAAAATTATCATACTGAGAAAGTAATTGTTTATAAATCAAATTCAAATGAATTAAGTGAAAGAGGAAATCACCCTCTTATACATCTTATACATCTCTTCAAAAATCCCCTCAGCAAGTTTCATATTTCTACTTTTAAAAATGAGTCTGAAAATGTTTCGAGCAGCTAAGTGCGGAAAAATATTTTTTCGAATACACCCTTAAATGACAAAATTACATATTATTAGATATTGACTGTAACATTTATCCTTATGCTGGACCCAGCTGAAATACCAGGTATTTAACTTCTAATTCCGAGCGTTTACTACTAGCAGATGCCTCTGTAAATTATGAGTCTTTACTCCCCTTTCTTTTTCCTAAACACCAAAATAGCGGCACTTTAGCAGTAAACACAGAGGTCGGGGGTCATGTGAGGTTAGGAGAGGGGAGACGTAAGCAGCCAAAGTTTCACGTATGCGATGCTTTTTAAACGGCAGCATACGCAAATCGTAAACAAGCCTGTGTCGGATATGTATGCCATATTTGGAACGGATGCCGAAATAATTGGGTCCCAGGAATGCGTAAAACAAACTCAGTACAACATTTTTATGACACGAACAAATGTCGCCCAAAAAAGACATCTTGTTAGCCCAAAATTTAATTGTCAAATGAACATAAGTTCACAATGTTCATTGACAATTGTTTTTTTTTCAGCTAATAACTATGAACAAATTGTTTATCATGGGTATAAACAGTCTCTCGGTGTATTTTGATATTTAAAAAGTAAATTTTTTTTCGCTTACATTTAAAAAATATATATATAATTTATTCTTCAGAAAAAAATTAATTAAATTATCCGTAAAGTGAATTGAAAAATTTTCACAAGGAAAACTCCGTCCCCTGAAGCTCTTGAGCAACGCAATATTTAGCTTTGTTTCGTTTTAAGGCGGCTGGTCACTCAGCGGCTAAATTCTCCTCCGTAATGTTAAGTCTATGGGCGTTTGATGCATTTTTATATTCAAAATGTCTCCTCGGGAAATTAATATTCTTAACTTCTTTTTTCAGTGTTCTCTTCTTAAGGGTGTTCTTAAATCAAAATGGGCAACTTTGTGACACATGCTTTGACTTATTTTTGTTCGGAAATGCATGAAAATAGCAGGTGTTATTATTAAGAAACTGTCTAATTGCACTCAGTTTTCTGTTTTTTTTTAAACACAATAGATCTTCCATAACAAGCCTTCAAAGTTGACGTTTTTGAGCACATTTCCCGAGGAAATCAGAAAAACCGGACGAAAAGCAGGAGAAAAACGGATGATCACGAGATCGAAATTGCTTAGAACTGGATAGGTAATTCAATTGTCGTAAAATGGAAAAACAAGTTCGATTCAAAATCGCTTCTATAGTCAGGCATTCTAATCTTATATCTTTCCGTTAAAAAATGAATTTGTAAATGTGTCAAAACGTTTTACGCTTGTTCAGCGGAGCAGTTGAGAACACCCTTAAAGGATGTCACTTTTTTTCTTAATTTTCAAAATATTCCTAAAATCTATGTACAGTTTTATATGAAGAGTTAAAATTTTACTTCCAGTTAGCCAGTTTTTAAAATATAAAGTATTAAACTGAGCATAAATTTTAGAATTATTTTGAAAACTAAGAAAAAAAGTGACATCCTTTAAGAAAAGAACTCCGAAAAACGAAATAAAGAAAGTAGTGTTTAAATAAAATACGCTTTCCTCAATTAATAGTTAAATATTAATTAATTTACAATGTATTCTGAGAAATCAATTTAAAAATTATACAAAGATAGTTTAAATATTTTTTTTCTCTTTTGTTTCTTTTTTAAAAGAAATAAACTAATAAAAAATTATAGGTTTTTAATTATATTCACTAGCTTGAGCTGTTTACGAAGATTAAAAGAAGCAGTGGATTTTTCATAATCGAGTCAATGCCAAATTATTGTATAGTAACGGAAATATGCGAGGGGAGGAGGACTTGAATTGCAATTAAAAAAATTAGGCAAAATTTTCAAGAGTATATTTAAATTTTGTTAAGGTTTAAAAAAAAATTAATGGAAAATTAAAATTTTTGTGTCTTATAAGATATATTTCTTCTGTATTAGGGGTGGGGGGGAGGGATACTGCTGCTGCTTTTGTAATAGTATTTAATGTAACTTTGAAAAATAATATAATTTTTTGTGTATGTGAGTAAGTATGGGTAAAGTGTAATCGCATAGAATATTGTTTATTGCCAAACTTTTTTTAATTATTTTTCTTACAATTTGATTCTCATTAAAATAATTTTTCAAACTCTTTCATAAAGATTCAGGCTGGTAAAATAATAATTTACTTTTAAAATAGAGTTTCTGACAAAATAAATTAATGATAATTTTTCATACTATATTTTACTTTTATTATTTATTTATTTATTTCATTATTATTATTTGTGTATGCCTAGTTTTATAGCTTTTACGACCTTTTAAAGGAATCCATGACCCAAAAATCTTCAAATTAGAAAAAAAGAAAAAAGAAAATAATTGCATTAAAAATTTCTCTTTTTTCCTGCTTAAATGACGTTTAAATGATGTTTCTATCTTATTTATTAAAAGAGGAAATAGTATTTTTTTTTTTTTTTTTTTTTCATTTTGGCTTGTTTTCAAAATCTAGCTTTCAAGGAATAGTTGTTATGGAAATGACTTCTGGTGAAAATGCGTTGTTCCTCATGATGGGTTTTTTCACAATTTCTTGTATTTAAAATGTTATAACTAAAGAACCGTTAAAAATAAATGCTACAAATTTGAAACGTGTGTTTTTTGATTATTTTACTTTAATTTTGATTCAGCAAATTTGAAAAAAAGAATTGCTTTTGAAAATATGATTTAATTTTTTTTTAATTTCTTACTTTAAATATTTTTTTATTTATTTTAAATAATGCTGAATTAAAATTAAAATCTATCTATTTCTATTTATTTAAATGTAAAAAAAAAAAAAAAAAAAAAAAAAAAAAAAAATGAAATTCTACAAATGATATTTTGAGTTATAACGATTTTAAACTATCCCACTTTTTTAATAAATTTTAATTTTTTATTTTACTAAAAACATTATGGGAAGTTTTATCATGTGACTTTTTTCTTATAAATAATATGGTTAACCATTACAAAAAAATAAAAAAATTTTAATCAATAAATAAAAATTATTTTAAAATGTGTCCTGGACACCTTTAAACTATGAACATGTACGCATATCTTGTTCCAGTTTTTTATTGCAAAAGACCTGTAAAACAATGCTAACTCTGATCTCTCATGCAGCATACAATGTATACAATAAGTAAAAGAAAAATAAAATTACACAAGAACATGGTTAGATATTTTAAAATTTCAATTGGTATATTTATATAACGCATCGTAAAAAAATTAATTTACGGTATACTCCACTCTGTTTTCCTTCTGAATACACACTTGCTATAGATTCTGTTATTTATGAGATCTAGAGAGGAAACACATTTCTTAGGGCTCAAGGAAGATCTGTTCTTGAAACATAACTATTTACTCAGCAAGTCAAAAGAAAATGCCTTTGCTGGATAATTTATGATTTGCATAGGGTTTTTTTTTTTTTTTTTTTTTTTTTTTTTCAGATGAGAAACATGTGTCCCAATGGCGTAATGGATGCTAAAAGGTCTATTGTATAACAGCAAATTCGAAACGTGTGGGAATCCAAAGAAATTATGAGGCAACGGGTATAAAAAAATAGAGATTTATCGAAAATTCGCTTACTTCAAAAAGTGTAAACTTGTTTATACGTACTTTTTTTTTTTTTTTTTTTTTGATAGATATGATTTCTTCTTCTCGTTATTTTTAATTCAGCCATGTCAAATCATATAGTGAAAAAACAAGGGTGGATTCAGCCAGGGCTCGGTTAACCTCGAAAGCAGTGGTGTAGTCGTAAAAATAACAGATGATATACCCTCAAGGCAGAGAGTATACGCTAGAGTGTGCATATTATATCTTTCTTGAGAAACAGAGAGTATATGGTGTTCCTTTAAAAATTCTAGAAGATATTTGGCGTATACCCCCGCATACGCTCCACTACACCCCTGCTCGGAAGTTATGAGAAGCACATTGTCATTTCGTGGCCCCGTTTCAATCAGGAAGAGTTTTCTAAATTCGACATACCCGGAAACTTACCAATGCTACAAATTACAAATATTTCTTTCAAAATTTGGCTCAGTTGAGAATAACCTGTATTTCATTAAACAATGCTAGTTACTTTTATAAAAAATTGAAAAAAAAAAAAAAAATCAAAAATCAAAAAAATATATATATATAAATATTTATATATAAAAATATGCAAAAATGATTCAATAACTAAAATGTAAATTGATTAAAAAGGTTTAAATAACTTAAATTATCAATATTTTGAAATATTTCTTTCAATTTTGGAAACAATTTAAATTAACATATTTTATTATGCATGCCATCCACATTCAATAACATTCAAATTCAATATAAAATTTGAGGGGAGGAGACTCTTTTCTAAATTTAGAAGGGGAAGAGGAGACACATTTCTTAATAAAAAATTCTACATTGAAGGCTGTTCCCATATGCAAAATATCTTCTTTTCTGATACTTATGTAAAATAATTTTTATTTCATTCGTAAATAGGAAACAGTTAAATTAACATTCGTAAAGATATAAAAATTACACATTTTATTTAGATACCAGGAAATTGGAAGAATTTATCATTTTCTTATAAAGGCAAAGATTCTTTCAAGAAATAGAGCATTTTGACCTAATTTTTAGAACTTGACAGCTACTTGAAATGTCGTCATGAAGGAGCAGTTAACTGTCGCGGTCTGAAATTTAGTTTTAAAACCCCATATTTTACGAAGATTTTCCAAAATATTCTTTGTCTTTATCTAATAAGGCAGAAAAATTCATGCGTCAAGCATAAATTATGAAGCACTTTCCAACCCATTCAGAATAATGCAACAAAACTGAACCGTAAAAAATAAAAATATTATGTCTCGTTTCACCATATGAAAATGTATAACTCATTTCAAAACCGAATTTCATGCGTTCCCATCTGCAATCGGAAAGCTATCGGAATTTTTTAGCAACCCGGTATTTAGCCGGCAATTTCCTCTAAAAAGGAGAATGGTATGCGAATACTTTTGTGCACCCCAGTATATGAGGCACAGAATTTATACATAAAGAGTAATATTCAAAAAAATTAATTACATTTAAAAGCGCATACCGAATTTTAAAACGTATTCTCCAGCAATTATTACGCAAAGGCAATACTGTATCCGATTTCTTTTTCGTGCCCCTGTAAATTAATGAAAAATGCTATGAATGCTCTGTTTTAACGTTATTGTAGTGAAATTCAGTGATTCTTATCAGATTCAATACATTTGAAATAGCGTAATGTCATTAAAACACTCTCCAGATGATTTTCTCCATATACCATAATGTAATCGAATTCTTTTGAGTGTCCCTGAAAATGAATCATTAATGGTACATACATCATATTCAATACCAAACATGCTTTGGTGACCCTAAATAAGCTTTATCCATTGCATGAAAATCCGAGTACGTTCATGGAAGTTAGAGCGTGGACAGACAAACGGAATGCATAAGCACTTTTCAGCTTTGTTGGAAAATGCTAAAAATGGAAAAGGCTAACCAATCACTATTGTTGTGAATAAGTTCACTTTCAAATGTCTTGCATCTGAGATTACAAATGGCTTCATTCATGTGTCAGAAATGACCTGCTTTGGATTTAAGGGGACAGTGGACTTTTATTTGAGCAAAATCGTCTATATGTAGCAAAATCGTCTCAAAAAAGGTCTATTTCTGTGGTATAATAGTACCAAAACAGATTTTTCTTATTGGAATATCATTTATGAAGGTTTTAAGAAGAAAATAATAAAGGTAAGTGTATTTATGCACTTTAAATCTTTTTTTTCTCAAAACTAATTTTTCAGCGTTTTTAGATTTTTAAAATGTTTTCTTGAGACGTAAATTTTTATCAATATTTATGAAATTGATAAGGAAGTATCCTGATATTGTTTAGAGAGAAATTGTGTAAGATTTTTAAAATTCGTCTTCATTAACATAGTCATATTTGATTTTTTACTTATTAAAAGGCAAAATTTTGATGAAAATCGATATGGAATTTCGAAAAAAAAAATCTGCAAAATATAAACTATTCGAGAGTTTAAAAAAATCCTACACAAATTTATTTATAATAGAGTTTTAAGTGATAAAAATGCAAAAGCAAGAAAATATCTCAAAAATTAAGACAAGAAGAACATTTTAAAATTTTGTTTAAAAACTTAAAAATTTTAAAAAATTAAAAATTTCAATAAGCTTGGAAATTTTTTTAAGGTGTTTCATTTACTTTTGGTGAAATGTATTTATGCACAAAATTTCATATTGCTATGATGAAAGTTAGAAAAAAAAAATTTAACGTCTCCTGTCCCCTTAAGTAGAGCTTCAGTGAGACACAAAGATTTTCATTGCTAAGCAAGGGGTAAATTTGGAAAAACTTAACTTATATTTTACATTTTTATGGTCTTTTAGAAATTATCCTCATTCGGGAATGAGGAGGTGTCATAACTCCCGTGGCCTCTCCCTTGGATCCATCACTGGAAAAAGGAGCACTGGAAGAAGAAATGGAAAATTAATTAGGAAAAGCTGCGGTGAAATACGTATAGTAGCAATTTTTGTTGTTAGTTTAATAAATGATTTCTAAAATTAATAGGAAAATGTATATCTTTCATTCATATATGCTTACAAGCAGAATCAGCTTTTAAGGGTTGTATTCGAAAAAATATTTTTCCACTCTCAACAGCTCGAAATATTCTGATGCATTTTCAGACATATTTTTGAAAGGGGAAACATGAAACTTGCTGGGATGATTTTTGGAAAGATATATCAGATGCCGTGTGATTTCCTTTTTCGCTCAATTTATTAAAATTTGATTTATAAGCAATTACTTTCTCAGTAAGATCATTTTTTTTTTCGTTCCCAGATCTCCCGCTTCTGAAAATTCGGTTCAAAATGCAACGTTTAACAGCATTTTTTTGCAATTATCATAAAATCGGCAAGCATCACTGCATATTTTGTAGTTTCTAAATAAGGGAATTTGTCAGTTTGATGCGTTTGAGAGCAAAAATGAATTTATAAATATGTAAAAAAATAATATCCTAACAGGCTCTCGATAATTTTAAAGCTTGAATAGGACATAGAGTAGCAATTAATGATCTTTCGAAAAATTTCAGCATAATCTATCATTTCTTATAAATTACACCTTTCTTTAAATTAATTAGACTTCTTGATTTTCTTTTTTATTCAAAATAGTCTTTTCTTAAATAAATAATATATATATATATATATATATATATATATATTAATTAATAAAACAGTTGATATATAGGATATCCCTTTTTATCGTCTCTCATATATAAATCCAAAACTGTTAAATTTAATAAGTAATCTTATAAATCTGCAGAACACTAATAAAAATACAATTTTATTACCATTTTCCCCAAACATTAAAGCAAATATACAGAGTGTCCTTTCTTTTCATAAACCAACAAACTCCTAAACTATTAGTGGCCGAGAAGTTCTGACCTCTCAACTGGTAGACGGCAGGTTCTGGGTTCGAACCCAATCGCGGCCGTTGGCCTAACCGTTCGAAGTTTTCTTCGAACATTGCTTAAATATGGGTTAGGTTCCCTGAAAGACACCCCACGAAGGACACTCCTCCCCAGGCCCTATATCCCTAGAGTAGATAATTGGCCGACACAAAATAAACCAAACCTAAACTATTATTATTTTTTTATATATATATTGAAAAAATGTTGGTAGAAACGCGTTTTTCCGATTTTACCCTGTTAGGATTAGTTGAAAGCAAAGCTCTTAGTACATAAAAGGCACAAACCAAATCTTGACCCATTAATCTTGGCCGAGATCTATAGATGTCTACTTTTCAAGGAGAGGGTTCATTCTATTTCTTGCATGCATAAATTCTGTGTTTAGTTGAAGTGACCGTTAGTAAGCTTAGTCGGTCTAGGGAGAATCGGTCGTTCAACCGGATGCCGACAGACGAGCCTTCACTTCCGGGCATCTGGAGGAAGTGGACATCGCTTTGAATGATACATCCACGATCGAAACCTGAAACGGAAACCGGCAATGTCACAAAATTGGGCGTTTTGGGATGTTTCGAGATCTTCTTGGCACCCTCATGCAGAAAAAAATTTATTACTACCCTACTGACCTATTTTAAAAGGTTGATAACTTAAGTATAAATTTATTTATTGCAAAAATGTGGTATATATATACATTTATATGTATAAAACTTCCTGAATAATTAAAAAACATTGAAACATATGATATTGACCATATCAATTGAAATATATATATATATATACAAGGAAACCTCTATGTGTGATGATCACCAGCCTGAACGACCATTTTGTCACGGAATAAAATTTAAAGTTCAATAATAATTTTACCTCTATTCAGAGGCCATCTCTTTTGAACTTTCTCCATGAGCGACCAGTTTCTTTGAAGAAATTAAACAAATTCCATTTTTTCCTGGTAGATTGAAGAAGTTTTTATTGGAAAAAGTAATTCCGGAGAGAGCATAATTCATCAAAATTTTAAATTAAGTTTATTATTATTATTATTATTATTATTATTATTATTATTCAGATAACTTTTAAATATTTAAACCCTTTTGCATATTTTTAGCGAATGAATTTAACTATGATAACGAATTAAGAATGGTGGGCGGTAATTAGTGGGCTATTTGAACCGAATCTCTTCGCGGAAGATCAATAACTATTCAAACAGGGGTGAAAAAATTATTTGTCACGTGGTCAAAATCGTTTAGGACTCAATAGATAATTAGTGATCACAAAATGGAAAACACAATTCAATTCAAAATCGCTCTATAATTATCAGTGTTGTCCATAATTGTATGTGTTTCCGTTAAAAAATAAATTTTTAAATGTCTCAAAATGTTTAGACTTGGTGAGCAGAGCAGTTAGGAACAGACTTAAGATGACAGAAACTGTGACTTTTTTTATCCCCCCACCCCACAATGTTTTAGTGAACACATCCCTTGTAATGTTGTTTTAATAATAATTTTCTTGCCCATTTGTTTCACATCTATTTGCTTATTATACAAGGTGTCTCTAAATTCGTGACCCAAACTGTAAGGGGAGGTAAATTACACACAAAGAAGCAACTTTAGTATGGTACTCTGCTATCGGAAATGAAAAGTTTTGGAGAAAAACAAGAAATGCGGAGAAAATGAAACGAGTGTTTTATTGTCATAACCAGAGCTTAATTTGCACCTGAGCCCATCGGAGTTCAGCTTCTATACTTGTCTGTTTTTAATAAACATTTAAATAATAGTCGGAATTAAATGGTGATCATAAATACAGGGCTCCTGAACCCATTTCAATAGCGATTCCGAAAAACCGAAGCTTACTCTTTCCTTTCCCTCCCATTTTCAAATTTCTGCTTTCTTTTGTATCAAAACACTTATATGTGACCTAGCGTGTCGCACAAATAACATATGGACATAAAAAGGTGCGTAAGATTTTCTGGTATAAATATGTATAAGGGAGAGTAATGTGGAGTGGGACAGTGGGAGGAATGGGACAGCTGATTTTTTCTTTATGTATCATTCTAAACATTTCGACAATTACACACAGGATGAAACAATGGTAGCCTAATCTTCAGATTAAAAAAAATATTGATCTGTATTGTAGCTTGTAATAGTAAAAAAAAAAAAAAAAAAAAAAAAAAAAAAAAAAAAAAAAAAAGGTTATTTCAAAAATTTGCTTCAAGTAACTAAGCCTAAAAGCAGCATTTCTGTTTATAAAATAAGTTTAACTCATAACAAGGAAGTGGGGAGGAATGGAACATGCCCATTTCCTTTTGTATTTTAATAAGATGAATGTAAATTAGTAACATACAAACAATTTTAAAGGCTAACGTATTAATTATAACATTGATAATATATTCATTTAATTCAAAATGTAAATAAATTGAAGTGATGATTTTTCAGTGTCATCTATGACTGACAATCCTGAATTTTCATTCCAGTCATGAAGGCACTGGAATTTTATATTGTGGCACATACATTATCAACCTACAATTTTTGTTTGATTGTACATCTAGCCGACATTATTTGTGCCTTATAGCTTATTTTATTGCTTTCTCATACCTCCCTGTAAGTGGGTAGATATGGTGCATATTTGAAACTTATAATTTCTTTAATTATAAAGTAGCTTTTGCATGTTATGTTTCTATATTGTTCAGGGAGATTAAAAGGGTTTCACCTTGAAATTGAACCTATGAAATGAAATTTTTGTTTTTGTGTCAAACAAAGTTGATTTTCTGACTTTTGTAAAAAGTGTCCCACTCTCTCTCATATATATATATATATATCTATATATATATATATATACATATAAAACCATTAATTGTATTACAATATATGATATATATTATATATATATATATATATATATATATATAGAGAGAGAGAGAGAGAGAGAGAGAGAGAAAGGGCAAAATGACGCTTTAAATTTTGCAGAGGGTTACGCTACAGTTTTAAGTGCTGCAAAATATTAAGGCTCCATTATTTTTTATGTTAGAAATTAAACCTTGGTCATAACAATTACAGTAAGCAGTCGAATATGCGACTGGTACCGTCTATACTAGCGGTATGAAAAATCGGCTTTTCAAGGACTAATAATCACGTGGCATTTACCATTATTACTAACGTAAGGTATGGGTCGAGAAGTGACCAACGAAGAAATAATGAAAGGAGTATGTTTGACCTTAAAAAGTCAAATTTTCCTACCGCGAGTATAGAAAGTGATAGGCATACCTTTCCGCAGATTCCAACTGTTTCACGAACATTTGCAGCAACGACTGATTGTCTTGCAATGAGCTCCTCATCACAGTTGTCCGAAATCTTATAAATGATACAAATAGAACCTTCGAAAAGGTACGCTGATGACTTTCTAAATACTACTTGTATGTAAATGCAGTGATGTAATTGGGCGGGAACGCATGGGAGCGCCGTTCCCAGAAATATTTGATTTGTTATTCTAAAAAAAAGAGAAAAAAATCGAGTGCAATTCTTTTTTTCTTCAAGCAAAACGTTCATTTTTGCTAGTTTTAAGGAGATTCGTTTCCATTTATCAAGAAAGGAGATACTTCGACCAATCAGATGCTTTGAAGCGGTCACGCTGCCACTGCACCTTGGAAACTAGGCCTAAGCGCTGACACTAAAATAATGGCTTCCAAAAGGCGGATTTTTTAAAGGTTTGCACGGTCCCCTAAATTTTGACTCTAGTATTTTATAAAAGATTTCTTAGGATTCTTTAATCTCAGAAAAATAAAGCGAAAAAACTTTTTAAAAAATCATTGGTACCAAAACTGAAAAGACTGTACACACGCTGAAAAAAAATTAGCACCGATGCCTAATATTCAGGGGGCGGAGGTTTTGAACTGACGTCAGTTGCCCTATTTTTACTGAATGAAAGCAAATTACATTACTATGAAAACTTCAATACAATAATTATAACTGTTAATTTTTTAAAAAAAGTCGGCTTTTGATTAAATGTTTCAAATGGGCTTTTGGGTGAGCAAAATCTGGTAGCATCATGATCTATAAAAATTAGAGCTCCACAAATATTTTTTTCCAACTCCAGCATTGAATCAATGTTGGTGGTGACACATTTGGCCGCTTACTGTAATTGTTATATCAATAAAACGCTCATTTTCATTTCCTCCGCATTTCTTGTTTTTCCTCACCACTTCTCCTTTCCCACCCTACATTGCTATATCAAAATTGCTTTTTTATAATGCACTTTACCTTCAATTTGGTCCGTAAATTCAAGGACACCCTGTAGGACACCTATATTTTGCATCCTGGTGCATCTCTGTCGATTTTATTTGCTACTAAAAGAGTTTTGTTACACAGAAAGAACTGTTTTGTTGAAACAACTAAATTTTGGTTACTTTTTCCCCTACAAAATAATTTGGTTGCAATGACCAAATTGTGGTTGGACTAACCAAATAATTTTGTGACTTCAACAAAATTTTGTTAATTCAACAAAATTTTGTTTATAATTTGGTCATTTCAACAAAAAAAGTTTGTGGGGGCAATAGTAATCAAAATTTAGTTGTTTTAACAAAACAGTTCTTTCTGTGTATTTTTATTTATTTTATTTTTGAATTTTAATTACTTTAGTTACCTTAATATACTTCAATCATACTGGATTTTTTGATCAATTATACTGAACTTAATATTGTCTCGTTTAAGCGTTATGTCACCGACAATATTTGATACAATAATATATAACATACATATTTGTACTTATGAAACTCTTCCGATTAATACATTAGAAATTCATAATGTTTATTTTTGCATTTTCATTCTCCAAGTATGTGCGTGCAGTGTAACGTTTCTTGGTATCTAAGAATTATCGTTCTTGAACAAAAACATTTAATTTGTAGACAGACTCAAATCAAGTATTAATTAAATATTTAAAGAACACGGGCAACTTTGTATATAAATTTTAATTTATTTTTGCACGGAAATGCGTTAAACTAGCAGGCATTGTTGTTCAAAAACTATTTAATCGCACTCATTGCCCCCCCCCCTTTTTTTTCAAACACAATTCATTTTTTAGAAATCAGTGATCAGTGTCAAAGTGAGTGTTTTAGCCGATTTTTCCCGGCGAGAGAAGAAAAAACAGCCGGGAAAAGTCGGTTAAACTGGGGTGGAAAAAACGTTATCACGTGATCAAAAGTGATTAAACTCCATAGGTAATTTATTGATCAAAAAAATGGAAAAGTGGGACATATTCCAAATTGCTTTTTTGGTCAGCTCTTCCAGTTTTATTTATTTCCGTTAAAAATGAATTTGTAAATGCGTTAAAACGTTTTTCGCTTGTTGAGCAGAGCAGTTGAGAACAATCATAATATTATTTAATGTTTAAATCTCTTTAAATGCTCTCCTAATTATGTAAATACGTAGAACCTATAATCGTCGGTTCAATCCGTCCATCCATTTGTCCGCATATGACAGAGCAAAAACTACTTAACCGAATCGTTTGAAATTTAAAATATGTAAGTGTTGCATAATTTTGTCTAATCATTTAACATTTTATGAAAATCGGATGCACAGTTCAAATACAGGGACAATCAAAAGTATTCCGTTACATTACAGTCAATGGGAAAAAATAGTTTCGAGTGCATTTTAAAGATGTTACCCTTTTTGGAGCATAATAAAATTGATATACATCTATTTTACATTTGTAAAGTATATATACTAAAATATACATAATATACAATTTGTGGTACAAAGAATATTTGTTATTAATTTACATGGCACAAAAATTTTACATTGCCTAATTTTATAGTGGCAAACATTGTTTCGGGCGCGTTTTAATTATATTAATCTATTTCGCATTATATGAAATTGATATATGTTGTTACAAATTTACTACAAGTTACTTCCTGTATAATAGAAAGCAGATAGTATTTTCCGTGACACACAAAATATTTGAGCCACTATATTGTATCCGAAATACTGTATTCACTAAGATCTGAATATTTTTAAAACTTTGTTATAGTACGAACGCACTGCATTTGCTACACTTCATGTGCAAATTTCAATTTATTTCATTAGTAAGTATCTTATCACTACTATGTAAGAAATCGATAAAAAAAATACATTGCTATTTCAAACTTTTTGTGCTTTACCTTGTATTTTAAGTTTATAATGTATTTTAAGTTAATAATGCATTTAAGTTAATAATGCATTTTAAGTTAAAATTGCTTTTTATCATATAAGCGAACATAAAAAAAATACAGTATTAAAAGAAATTTTAACTATCTTACGATAATTATTAATAACAAATTTGCAGAGTTTTTCTATTCATATATGTTAGTGATTAAACTCCGTCTGTTCAAAAAACTGCCAGCTTTTTAACACAAATCAACCATTATCGATATTATTTTCACGGACCCAAGAGAGGCCCACGATCTACCCCCGGAGTACGCGTACCGCAGTTTGGGAACCGCTGTACTAGAGCAATAAAATAAAATACTTCCATACATCATTTTCTTTATAAAATTTTACGTATTTTCTTATTTATATGTCTTCTTGAGCTTTACTCGATATCAAAAAATGTTTGAGAGGAAAAAGAAAAGTAGCGGAAATAGTGGCGACCTCAAGGCCAAGATCTTATTTACTTCCTAAACATACAATGCTCAACAATTATATGCATGGGAGATCTGGCGAGCTGAACATGGAATCTATCATTCAACGATACGTCTTGGGGACTCAAAGGGTTATTTTAGGATAGATACAAGAGAACTCGGTTACTGGACTGGCTTAGTTTCATGTCGTCGCTACCATACCAGAAGATGATGGATTCATAACAATAAAATCGCCGAGGGGATAAAAATGGCATCCCGTGTTGCCACGTAGCGTAAATAAACTGTAGTAGTTTATGCCTTTTTTGTCCAATGTGACGTCAGTATGACGTACATATTTTATCAAGAGTTTTTCCCGCCCAATGGTAGCTTATAACTCGTTGTGAGGTAAAACATTTATTTTAAGAATATTTAATTGTAAACAGCTAATCAAAGACTGTTGTTTACTTTTGTACGTTAACGATATGTTTTTAGAAGAAACTCTCTGTGTTTTGTAAAATTATTATAGTTTAGAATTGATAGATTAATTATTTAAACAATTTTGCAGCCTCTAAAAAGTTTTGTGCTTTGATGAAATTCATGTATATACTTTTAATAATTTAAAATGAAACTTCCGGGATAAACAAATAATATATTACTCTGCTTTTTTCTTTATTTTTTTTTCTCTTTTTAAATCTGAGTATTTGATTGGACATCTTATCATATTGGTTGGATAATATTTAAGAAATGGAAGAGAATAAACGCAACATTCTTTGAAAGAAAAAAAAAAAAAAAAAGAAAGAAAGAAAGAAAGAAAAAGAAATAAAGAAAAATTCGGATGTAACAAAGAACATTGGATACAGAGAGTTAATTTTTTACAAACTCGTGACTAATAATTGACAATTACCACACACTTTTATGCTTATTTTTTCAAAATAAACTATCTATATTATTGAAAATACTAGCCTTAAATTTATAAAATGCATCTTAAGAGGACTAATTCGTTGGGGAATAAAAAAAGGGAAATCCCATGTTATCCTATGTGAATAATACTTACCCTTCTTGTTCATTCATATTTGGAAGTTTCAATAATATATATTTCTTTTTCAGATAGTAGATAGGAAGGTTCTTTAGCTCTCTGTAAGCTTAAAATATTTTAAAGATCGTTATGATTATTTTAAAACTTGTGTTAAAGTTTTAAAAAATTCCAACAAGAATAAAAAATATCCTTTACTCATTTAGTAACTTATGAATGGAAAAAAGATATAAAAATTTGGAGGTTACAGAAGATTAAAGGACCTTCCTACCTACTTGCTAAATATATATATATTATTGAAATTTCCAAATTTTGAAAGAACAAGAAATGTAAGTATTTTTCCCATAGGATAACATGTTATTCTACTTTTTTTCTTCCTCGTCAGATAAGTATCTTTAAATGCCGTTCATGTAAAAAATAAAAATAAATAAACAGATAAAATAGCAAGTCAGTTGATAAGTATGTACTGACCTTTCGAAATTTTGATCTATGGAAAAAAGCACAAACTGAGAAAAACGAATATAAAGATTGCAATTGTGAATAATTTAAAATGGGCTCAGGGGTTGAAAACTTTTCAAAAAATCAATTTTTTTTATGATCTAGTTTTATTATTCAATTAATTTTGAACTCAATGCAAAAAACCGCATAAAAATATTTGCATTTTTAACGGAGTTATAAGCATTTATGTATCAACATTTTTAATGCCGCACCCATATAATTTCAACTTTAAGTCGCGTTTTCTCAAAACTTGATTTTTGAAGACTAACACCAAGATTAAAAAAAATATATTTGATGGAATGGCTTAATTTTTTTTTTGCATGCATATAACATCATTATCTATAGAATGAATTAATATAGTTTAGACAGTTTAATATTTTGAGTATTTTTAATGAAGTTTTTTAAATTTTCAAATTTTCAAATTTTTTTAATAATGTTGTTTTTTAATGATAGTTATATCTTTAATTCATTTTATAGAGTAAAGTTTCCGGATCATTTTAAAGCAACCGTTAAGATATCTTGATGTTGGTAATATAACACATAATTTTTTTTTCGAAAATTGTGTTACATAAATTTTACTATATTTCTTATTATATTACATTGAAGTACTTAATTTTATAATTTTATAAGACTACAAACATATCTTTAAAAAATCAGAAAGTTTAAATTAATTACATTGAATACTTCTGTTTTTATATGGACTCGAATAAGAAAGAGCTCTGTTTTCATGTTTTTCCGTATCAATCAACCCCTGAGCCCCCTTAAAGGGATTAACTTAAATTGATTTAACTATCCTTCACAAAATAAACATTTTTTATTCTTTTTCTAAATTCATTCAATTAATTAAAAAAAATACGTAGTGTGAATGTGAACAAAAATTAAATGAATAATAATATAAAGAAAAACAGGAAGTGAAATATTTTTTTAAACAAAGCCATTCGAATAAATTAAAGAAATATTGTTAATTTAAATTAAATAACAAATAAACATGAATAACAAACTTCAGAGAAACACCTTCTTGTACGAAACAATTTAAACTATTTAATAAATAGAAAGTTTGATTTATTGAATTCTCTTTATTGAATACATCGTAATTTATAAATTCAGAATAGAAGCAATATAATATAAATATTAAATTACTATAACCCCATCAACAACTTTCTCACTCTGGCCAGTCCTCCCTTTACCTCCCTCCCCCCCCCTGCCCTGCCCTTATGAAAGAACATTTAGTTCTGGTTCCCTTTCACGTTCATGTTTGTTTGTTTTTTTCAGTCTATTCCAGTCAAATAAAAATCCCTGTCGGCTGGGCCTATAGGCGGAGGTAGATTTCGAAGAGTGCTCATTTCAACAATATATATATATATAAATATATATATATATATATACACTGGTGTCCAAAAGTTAAGCATAATTGGTAATTAAGTAATTATTTTTAAGTAATGAAAGAAATATGAATCGGAATGTGCTGAAACTCCAGGTGTGTAAACAAAATAGTGCGCGTCCAGTTTGTCCTTGAAAAATTCTTTTAATTTTTCAAACGAAAATTTTTACATAAGGAAATATTAAAAAACTGAAATATTTTGTGAAAAAACGGAACTATTCCTGGAATTTTTTTTTCCGTTAAAAAACGGAAGTTGTACTGGCGTCTAGATTACCAGTACTATTTCCGTTTTTTAACGGCAAAATTTTTTACAGTGTTCCTAAATAAGAGGATCTGTAAATTGGATGCGTTTGAGAACAAAAATGGATTTAAAAACGAGTCAGAAAAAAACACAATTTCTTATTTGAAAAATAGAAGTTGGAGAAAAAACCTCAATTGAGGTTTTTTCTCCAACTCCTATTTTTGTTTAATTTCTTATTGCTATACGAATTGGTCCTATGAAAAACTTGTCAATATAAAAGTTGTAGATATTTTTGAGAAGATGTAAAATAAATTTAATCAGATTTGATATCTTAAAAATTGACGGAGTTATGGATTTTTCTCTTTTTTCACCGCCTTTTTTCTTTTCGTTTTTAATTTTTTTCATCGGTAAATGTTGGTCCTATCAAAAACTTGTAAACACAAAAGTTTTAGATAATTTTAAGAACATTTACAAAAAATTTAGTTGGACTTAATATCTTGAAAATTGACGAAGTTATGAATTTTTTTCTCTCAAAACCCCTGTTTTTTTCGCCCCTTGAGCCCACTTCTAAATTTATCAAAAATCTGTCATTCATAAACTTTTGGCCCATTTTTAAGAAGTAATATAAACTTTAAACCGATTCGATATCTACTTTAATTAAGAAGTTATGGCGTTTTTTTGGTTTTCCCAAAAACGCCCCCTATTCCGACCCCCTTGGTCCGATTTTGCCCATTAACGAACTTAGCCGAGATTTTAACCCCTTTGATTTTATGTACCAGTTTGGTGGAGATTGGTGAAGAATTATAGAAGTTATCGTGTCCATAAAAAAGTGAAATATATATATAGATAGATAGATAGATATATAAACTGGTGCGATTGCAATAGGTAGTATTTCATACGAAATCTACCTAAAAAGACCCGTTCGCTAATGCTAATCCTGTGGAAGAAATTTATAAAGATATCTCGATTGCATTTCAATATTTTTAAATGATTTTTTGGCATTGGATAGCTGATATTGATCTGAATGCAGGCTATTTTTAACTTTTTCGATTTTGGTTGCAGATATTTTTTAGAAGGGTGCTTTCGCTTTCCATACCGGTTCCGAAAATGAAAGCGTCCTTATAAAAATATCTGTTAACAATATCAAAAAGTAAAAAACGGCCTGCATACAGATCGATCTCAGTTATTCAATGCCACAAAAATCAGTTAAAAATATTGAAATGCAACCGAGATATCTTTATAAATTTCTTCCATAGGGTTAGTATTAGCGAGCGTGTACTTTCATTTGAATGAAGTAGCCTCTTAAAAGGGGAGTTCAGGGAAGTATAGTTCCCTGATTAAACAAAGAAAGAAGTATTTTAAATGCGTTTCTCAAAAGTGCTGGTAAGGCTCTTTTTTGTTTTCAAAATTATTTCTTATTCGTTATACTCCTCTATTGCACTTTAGATAGATAGGCATTAGGAGCTTGTACATGCATAACGTTATCATTTTAGGGGCGTGGTTAGGTATTTTTATCGTAAAGTATCTCTGGGGGAAAGGGGTTTTCTTTTTGTTATCGATATCATTTTTGTTCCAAATTTTTCTTTTTTTTCAATAACATTTCTTTACATCCGAATAGTCTGTTACATGTTTTATTATTATTATTTTTTTTTTTTTGTATATTTCTATGAAAACACAAATCTATAATAATTAAAGTCATTAAATGTTTATAAAATAAATTTATTCAAATATGGAATATTTCAACATCTGGAGTTCATGTTCTTCCAAAATATGCCCATGTAATTCGCTGTTAGATGAATTAAGAGCATAATGTTTAGGAAATAAGCGTTTAGAATAAAGAAAAATTTGAAAGTCAAAGAATTGCTGCTTTTTTGATAAGTCTTTTTTTTACCTCCCAGGCAGGGGATAAATGCAATAAGACAATATTAATTTTGAATTCATTTTGTAATAATCAGCTACTGATAAATACTTTTAAATAGGGCCTAACTCTTTTAGATTCGTAATTTGTTATAAATTTATTACGTGTATTGATATTTTATTGGCTTCTTGAATCTAATAAAATTGCGACTAATAAATGTATTATGATATGCGTATATCACTGGAAGCCTATAGTGAAAAAGTAAAAAATATCTAAAAATAAAAGAATTTTTAAACATTGATAATGATATCATAAGGAGAGGGAGAGGTAGAAAATTAGCAAAATGTTGATAACGTTACTTATGTATAGTTATTTAAAAATATCTTGAATGGAGGGATTTCAGAAAAATTTCTTTGTTTAGCCTCTTTTTTATATTCCTATTCTCCACTTTAAAAAACGTGGTCAGTGTTGCGAAGCCCAGGCAAACAGTACTATCATTTTTCCCCTTCCTGGATTTCCCTCAACCAGCACCCATGATTTGAGTAGAGCAAAACTTAAAAATAAATGTTTACGTAATGTTTTGGATTTCTTCCTTTTTAGAGGATAATGCAGTGGCGTAGGAACTTTGAAAAAACAGGGGGAGCTGGAGCATCCGCGCCGTGCGAAAGCAGGGGGCAAATGGGGCGGTCGCCCCGGGCGTGGAATTTTAAAAGACCCCAAATTTATACTGCCAACGCCATTTTTGGCCTATCAGAAGAAAAAGTTGGGGGAAAGCAGCTCCAAATTGAAACTTTCCTTAAGCGCAGTTTTCTCTTCGCACGCCCCTGCAGAGCATATTGTTAAAAACTAGTGGCAAGGATAATTTCATTCATAGTTTCATTCATTTCGGAGAGTTTCTTGTGTTGCACTTTTCACAAACAGGAGTATAAAATAGAAGCATATCAAAAGATCACCGACTTTTTAATCCAGTTTAAATAATTTATATTCGATATACTTGATGACACTTAATTTGTGGACGATACTGAATAAAATATTAAAATTTCAGACTTCTCCCACTCCCATTTACCAAAAGTTAAAGTTTTATTTCTGTTGTTTGGCTTACAAATTCTTTACAATCTCTTCTAAATCAATTTTAAAGGATTCTTATTTATAAATATGCAATAGCATCAAGTGATTGAGTCTATATTGATACATTGTTGTTCGGGGATGTGCAAGGGCGGATCTGGAGAGTCTTCAGGGGGGGGGGGTGATTTTAGAAATTTGGAAACTCCAGTCTCATACACAGGTCGGACCTCATTTTTTTAATGCGGGTCGTGTTTCGTCTACTTTTTTGCTGTGGATCGGGTTTAGATCCGGTTGGCTTCTATTTTTTGATCTTGGTCGGGTTATTTTCTACTTGGGTCGTGTTTGGTACCAGTTGGCTTCTATTTATTGATCCTGGTCGTGTTTGGGTCCGGTTGGCTTCCATTTTTTTATCCTGGTTGGGTTATAACTACTTGGGTTGTGTTTGGGTCCAGTTGACTTCTACGCTTGGCTGCCGTTCGAGTTAATTTCTGATTTTTTGCTTTTGGGTCGGTTTTGAGTCCGGTCGACTACTGCATATTGTTGTAGGTCGAGTTGAATTTTACTTTTTAGCTGTGCTTAGTGCATTTGGGGCAGTTTGACATACAATTCTGATTTGGGGCAATGTCGGATTTGGTTTTTACTTTTGCGAGAAGGGTTCGGGTTGAGCCGAATTGATTGGGGTGAGTCCTTTGATAAAATTTACGTTCTTTTTCGCAATTTTTGGACCAAATGTGCGTTTGTTTTACGATCCTTTGAAGAAATTCATGTTTTCTCCGCGATTATTTCACAAAATTTGATGTCCGGTTAACTTCTATTTTTTGCTGCGGGTCAAGTTATTTCTGATTTTATGCTTCGGGTCGGGTCTGGGTCCAGTTAACAACTACATTTTGCTATCGGCCGGATTGACTTCTACTTTTTAGCTGCGCTTAGTGCAACGGGACAGATAGTCATACATTTCGGATTTGAGTCAGTTACAGATTTGGTTTTTACTTTTGCGAGAATGGTTGACCCAGTTTTGATCGCAATCCTTTGACGAAATTTGCGTTTATCCGCGATCCTTTCACGAAGCTCGAATTTATCCGTGAACGTGATCCTTTGAAGAAATTCACGTTTTCTCCTTAATCCTTTCACAAAATTTGAGGGTCTTTTGAGACGTTTTGATGAAATACGTGTTTCTTTCGCAACCCTCTGACGAAATTCGCGTTTCTTTAAGAAGTTGCCCTTATTTGCGACTGTTTGATGAAATTCGCGTTTTCTATGTTTAATAATTTTTACGATTAACAAGTAAGAAAGTTTTTAACCCAACATGGGCTCGTGGGAAAGAATTTAGAGAAATGCACGGGTCGCGATCGAGCCAGTAATGTTTATCATACTATCTAGATCAGAGACGTACCGAATGTTTAACTGCACGGGTTGCGGTCGGGCTAATAATGTTTATCATATTATTTAGATCAGAGACGGACTGAATATTTAGCTTTTATTCCGGGCCGAGCCACGACCAGGAAATTTTGTCCAATGCAAAATTCTAGGAAAAATGAAATCCAGATCAGGCTCGGTCTGGAAGGAAAAGAAGACTGTCCCCACCCGAATCTCCAAAATAAAGCAAGATCAGGACACGACCCGAATCAAAATGAGAGAAAACCGTACCCAGTCCAAGTCTCAGGGACTTAAACTGGCGTGATCCGTGCCAGGCCGTGACGGGCTCGAGCTTCGCCCCAAGTTATTTCTTCTGAGGATGCATAATGTCAACTTGTAAACCCTTTATTAGCCCAAGGGGAGGGACTTCGCCTCCTCCCCCCGACCCTTAGATCCGCCACAGCATACGGGCAGTATTGATTCTAGATTGAGCCTTTAGCCTTTATACCGGACGGAGCCTGGTCTTAAAAATTTTGGGTCGTGTCCACGCCAGACCCAACCTGGAAAAAACAGTGTGGCTCGATCCAGCTCTGCAGAAAAAAATAAGACCCGACCCGGTTCTGAAAGTGTGAAGACCTGACCCAGTCGCAGTATAATAAATTTATAAGTAGTAGTATTTATAAGTCGCAGTATATAAATTAAAGTTGGCGCGACCCGGATCGGGTCGCGCCGGTCTCGAATTTAGGACCAACAACTTTTTCGTGCGGACATCTAATGTCGTTCTGCAGATCCTTTATTGGGCTCAGGGGGGGGGGGCGATCGCACCATTCCCCCCCCCCCTAGATCCGCCATTGGCGGTGTGTCTGTTTGAAGAAGAGCATTGAAAGCTCTGAGTTGTCACTAATGATATCGGAATAAGAAAATAAATTCTGCCAAAAGTTAAACTTTAGAAAATAATTTGTTTACTAATTTCTGTGATGACATCATTTTAATTATGATCGACAACGTATTTCCGTCAGTTCCGTTCGGGACTTGTGTTAGTAGAAGTGTCAACTTTGCAGAAAGATTTGTCAAATCAAAATCATCATCATGTATTCTAAGCTTTTGTTTGAGATCTTCTGGCTTGGTGTAAGCTGTATTCGTGAATATGGATTCGATCTGTATGTGAGAATCAAAAGTTTTTTGATTAAATCGTTTTTTTATGCATTAGTAAGGTCAAGTGCTTCGCTACAAACTCAGTTTTTCTTATTGTGCTGGAGCGGAAGGATAGCTTGTCTGTTCTTATCTAATTAAAACTATATTTTGTTTGGAGACACTCGTCCTTTCCCCGTGAATTTTCTAGAAAAATTTTATTTTTCAATTTTTCTTGAGGGAGCTGAGCCCGTCTGAAAAATCTCAGGGGGAGCCAGAGCTCCCCCAGCTCCCCCGGTTTCTACGCCTATGGGATAATGTAAAACTGTAAAATAGCGCAAGTTGCAAAATCTCATTTCTTTAGAATCCAAAAAGGAAAACATTTGAATAACGAACTGACAGTCACGTTTCGAATAAAAACCCTCCATCATCTATGGTAATTACATAGCACCTCTATATTCATTACATACTACCCCCTTTAAAGAAAAAAGAACAAAAAAAGGAGAACCTTTAAAGAGGGGGTAGACTGTAGACTTAAAAATGTATCTTCAATATATTCTGTAACGACGTTCCTTGCAGTACCCCCTACTCAATTCAACTGAAGGCTGAGCATATCACGATTAACATGTTAAGAAAAAGATTGACTTTTTTTTTTTTTTTTTTTTTTTTTTTTTCTAAAGAGAGGAAAGGTATTGGAGGCAGAACTGCGTGGGAACACACAATTCTTCGATTCGTAGAGGAGGGGGGGGGGGGAGAGTAGTTTATATCACGATTTTTGTACAAAAAATCACGGCCTCTTTTACTGGGTATTTTCAGACGTAATAATATACATGTTTAGAGCGGGTATGTTTTAATGATAGTAGAGTATGCAAAGTTTTACATTGGTCGGATAAGGATTAGAGGAATCAGCCGAAAAATGTTTAATATTGACAAAAGATAACTGGATTCGGAGTAGATTTTGAGATACTTTTGTGAAAAATAAATGCTTAAGTAAGGTTTTTGGCGGGATATTTATGTTATGCTTAAAACTGCCTAAGCATTTTCGATTAAATGAGATTTTGTGGGATTATTCAAACAACGTCGTACTTCTCGCTACTCATGTACCTAAAATCTTTTTTAAAAAATAATGGTATAAAATATTGTTATTTAAAAGACAAATTAATTTAACTGTTCATCAATTCTTTCCAAGTAAAATAAAAATAGTTTCGCAGAAGGATAGAAATTATATCGTAAATGTACTTAAAAAGATTTGTTTTTATTTACACAAAAGGTAAATTTTTGTTACTTTACCATATGTTACCTTCTATCTATATGCTTCATAATTATTTGAGGTGATATTGTCTAATCCTCAAAATTTTCGATTCTTCAATAAATAAAATAAATAAATAAATAAAAATCATTCTTAAACAATAATTGTTTGTAATTAACTTATCGGCAACTAAGAAAAGTTGTTCGATTTAAATTCCATCAAATATCATGCATGCAAGTATCCTGTTTTTACGTTTAAATAAATGTCGTAAGTTTCCCGTTATTGGTCAAGGGAAAATAGTTTTTTAAGAACAGACTAAAAAAAGAGCTTATTTTATTCGTTTTAATTTGCGAAATAAATTACTTTTTGTTACTTTAAATATTTGACCAAAAATTTTTGAATCTATCGAAATATTTTTTCTCTGTATTTAAAATAACAGTAAAAAAGAAAAGAAAAGAAACTCTTGATTGAATATTAAGATATTGAGGAGGCGGAAGATTTTCACAAAACCAAAACGAGGGCGACTTCGGCTCATGTTTTTAGGGCTAAATATTTTTGCATGAAACTTTTACGCTGGTTTATAATCGATAAATATTTCAAGGGATTTGAATAAAGAACTATTTGTAATTTAAAAAAAAAAAAAAAAAAAAAAAAAAAAAAAAAAAAAAAGGATTTTTTTTTTTTTTTTTTTGGTTACCTAAATATCAATTTGTTCTATGGATTTTTTACACAAGCTGTGAAACCATTATATTTATAAAAATTTCAAAGAGTTCGAATTATATTTTTCAGACCTCTTTTTTAAACTATTAACAAGACGAAAGCTTCGTGTGAAAAGTGATACAATCAATACTTGCCTAAAAGAAAATAGGTGTAAAAAAAGAAAAAAAACTCCACTGCTAGGGCTCGGCCGGGATTTGAACCCGGGACCTCTCGCACCCTAAGCGAGAATCATACCCCTAGACCACCGAGCCGACAGCAGTTGGGAAGTTAGAAAATAAATAGAAGCTATTAGAATCCCGAATACTAAAAGGATAAGAAAGTAGCGATAACAAAATTTCTATTTATAACAAAAACTTTTTACTTGGCTGATAATGCGATAGTCTCAAATAATAGTCAACATCATGGACATTGTCAGAATGAGATCCAGGGAAGGGCTCGATTTTGGGACCTGTGGAATGCTAATACCCAGGGTCCTCGCTAAGGAGAAAGGACGACGAAAAAATCTCCCCTCCTCTCCCCCCCCCCCCCAAAGAAAAATGCGAATGTTGGTACATTTGGCAAATTTGTTTAAAACTTTAATAAAGACTGTAATGCACTTTCTATTTCTGTTAAACTTGGCAAAAGTTACAAATCTAATAGGGAATATTATTTAACATTTTTACAAATAAGAACTATGTATTACAACTTCTAATTGTGGTAACTGGGTAATAACATAAAACTATTTGGCAAATACTGAAATTTGACTTGGCAATTTTAGGTTCTTTCCTTGCCCCCGAATAAAAAGTTTTAGCCATAGTCCTGCAAATATCTTATTCACATCCTCAAAAATTGACTCTAAAAACAGTAAAACACTTTCAGTGCCAAAAATATGTTGAAAATACGTAAAACTCAATGTATCGTAACTTAAAAGTTTTTTAATGTAGGAGATTGGAATTTTAATTGTTTTATTCGCAAGAGCAAAAGTAAATGGGATATTTTTTCTAACTGTAATTTATTGCATCCAGGCATGCAAAATAATAATAATAATAATAATAATAATAATAATAATAATAATAATAATAATAATAATAATAATAATAATAATATATTTAAGTAGATGGATTTTGTTGTGATAAAAAACAGCATTTGAACCCTTTTTACAAATGGACCTATGTATCTTAAACTAACAGTTTAAGATTTATCTGTTGGTGGCAGACCCTGATTATCGCATGGCACCTGATGTTCGTGCTCTTGGCACAAAATTTTTATTAATTTTATCTAATTTTCCATTAAAAAATCAGAATTGTGAAAAATGCGATATTTGATATATTAATGCGATGAAAAAGCAAAAAAAGTGTCAATGTATAGTTAAAAGCGCATTTCAATAAATAATACAAAAAATATTTATTTTTATTCCTAGAAACCAGTTTTCAATTTTCTGGGAAGGGGGGGGGGGGACTAGTAGTATCAGTAAATCAACCAATTTAAAGATCAAGAAAAACTGAAAGTGCCCTGGGCGTAAAAACTTTGCTAGTCGGGCCTTGGTTGGTGAATGAATTGAACGGACATTCATATATTTTGCTTTAATGTAGTGCGGAAAAAGAAAAAACAAACTGGGAAAGAGATTGTATTTTTAATAATGATACAGCAATTTGCCGATTCGTACGATTATTCTTTACTTATTTTACTTTAACTAAGCATTTTCTTATCTCATTATTAATTATTGACTTTTGTTTCGTTTTATGATATTCATCTGGGATCTATATATAATTTTTGATGAGAGTAGGCACATCATTTTTTTTCTTACCGCTAAGGCCTGATAATTTCTCTTTTGATTATCAATTTCTTATCATCAAATGATTTTTAATCATGGTGATGCTTATCTAATAAATCAGTCTAGCTTTAGAAATTTATTTTACTGTATATAAAGCACAAGAATGTTATTGCGCAAATCTAAAATAGAAAAGTGCAGATTTTGTAATAGTATGCGATCTTTGTCTTAAAATGATGTTGGATTTTTCTTAGGTATTTTAGATAAATGCAAATTACAAAGAATAAATATAGGAGTACTATTCGTCTATTGTTCCGTTAAAGATTCTTTTAATAACTAGATAGTATTAGAAGAGAAATTAAATAAAAAAAACAATTTTCTTTTTCTTTTTTAATGTATTCTAACTGCCAATAGACGATCACAAATGAAATGACTGTAAATTCTTGCACATTGTCCTCACAACATTATTTTAGTATTAAAAACGAGATTGAAAATAGATAACTATAAATAATTCTTCTGGTTATCATTTCTTCATTTATTATTATTGTTATTATAATTAAAGAAAAGAAGGAGGTTGTATAATCGTTCTCTCCTGATAAAAGAAAATTATAGATCGATGTCACTATAAAAAGGAATGGCCAAGAATTTTGTTTAAAAATGTAATTAATGTACACGTGTGTTGTTAACGTTCTACTAAGATTTTGGGAATCCCTGGGCAGAAACTTGATACGGGGGTCCCACGAGAATAAAATTTTAATTGCAATTACAATGAGACACTTTTGAAGCCATAAACAAAACCAAAATATTGTGCTGCATCTGATCTAACATTTGAATCAGCTCAACAAGATAAGTCGCATGTTTTTGAACTCCAATAATCGATCGATGCGTAATTTTATTAGGATGAGTGAAGCGAATCCTCAAATAGGCTACACAAATTACATTTTGTCGCACACTTTACGGAAAAAAAAAAAAAAAAAAAAAAAAAAACCTGACTTAAAACTGATTATTTTGACATAAAATTAAACATAAAAATAAATTATGATTTATTAATTTGCAGAATACTTTTTATTTTTAACAGACTAATTTAAAAAATATATTATTTTAATTAATCTATTTTAGATATTCTTCCACTACGGACTCATTTTTGTAAATAAAAAATTAAACACTTATTTTTTCAAAAGAAAAAATAAATCATGGAGTATGTAATTATAGACAGAATCATGATTAAATAAATAAATAAAATATCTATTCATTAATCCGCCAAAATATCTCAAAAACAGTTTTTTTAAATTTAAATAACGAAAGAAATATTTTTGAACTTGATGGAAATAAAATAGCAATTGTAGATTCTGACAATATTATTTTCTTATCAAATGATTAAAAATAATAATAATAATATTTTGGTGAATATACTTCTTTTCCATTATACGGATTCAGTTTCGTAAAACTAAACCTGCGTAATTCTTGCAGTAAATAAAAATTATTGAGAAGTAAAAATGAATACAGTTATGAATGATTAAGTATGTGAAATACTATCGTTGCATCAAAATTTCTCATTCTTTTTATTATTTAAATAAGGAAAGAAATCTATGTATCTGCATTTTGCGAGGACGAAATATTTTAAATTTTGAAAATAACTGCAGAATTTATACTTCAAACCGTAAAAGAACATTAAACTTTCTTATATTGAAAATGTACGTTATTTGAGAAAAACTTTTGACACCATAAACCATAAATTCTTTCCAAAGAGTTGCTAATACAACATGGAAATGTCTTTACAACATGTAAAATCTCTTTACAAAATTTGGAGCTATGGTTCAATGGAAGCTCCAAATGTTGGTCGAGATTTCAGCATTTTATGGTTGCACCTACTGCAGCACCAAAACCTCGCATTATCTAGTTCAAAAATTTTAACACAGTAAACTAAAAATTCAACCAAAGCAGATTATCTCAAAGTTGTTGTAGGGTAGTATTTGCATAATTCAAAGCTATGGTTCAATCGAAGCTCCAAATGTTGGAACGAAATTTCAGCATCTTATGGTTGCAGATTCAGTTGCATCAAAAGTTAGTTCGATTCATCCTAAAATTTTTGATAATGTAAGCCATAAATTCTCCCTAAAGTAGTTGCTACTACAAGATGGTAAAATATCATTACAAAATTTAGAGCTATGAATCAATCGAAGCTTCAAATGTTAACGAGATTTCAACATCTTATGGTAGCAGATTTAGTTGCATCAAAAGTTGGTTCAATCTATCCCAAAACTTTTGACAGTATAAACTATAAATTCTCCACAAAGTAGTGGCTACTACAAGATGGTAAAATCTCTTTACGAAATTTGGAGCTATGGATGAATCGAAGCTCTAAATATTGGAACGAAATTTCAGCATCTTATGGTTGCAGATTCAGTTGCATTAAAAGTTGGTTCAATCCATCCCAAAACTTTTGACAGTGTAAATCATAAATTTTCCACAAAGTAGTGGCTACTACAAGATGGTAAAATCTCTTTACAAAATTTGGAGCTATGGTTCAATCGAAGCTCCAAATGTTGGAACGAAATTTCAGCATTTTATAGTTGCAAATTCAGTTGCATCAAAAGTTAGCTCAATTCATCCCAAAACTTTTGGCAGAGTAAACCATAAATTCTCCCCAAAGTAGTTGCTACTACAAGATTATAAAATCTCTTTACAAAATTTGGAGCTATGGTTCAATCGAAGCTCCAAATGTTGGAACGAAATTTCAGCATCTTATAGTTACAGATTCAGTTCCATCAAAAGTTGGTTCAATCTATCCCAAAACTTTCGACAGTTACCAATAAACCATAAATTCTCCACAAAGTAGTGACTACTACAAGAAGGTAAAGTCTCTTTACAAAATATTGAGCTATGGTTCAATCGAAGCTCCAAATTTTGGAACGAGATTTCAGCATCTTCGTTGCAGCAACGTCGTTTAACCCAGCTCAAAATGTTTAACAGTGAAAACCAGAAGTTCTCACCAAAGCAGATTATTCCAAAGTAGTTGTAAGACAAAATTTGAAGCTATGGTTCTATCGAAGTTCCAAATGTTGGAACAAGATTCAATTCTCACATAGTTGCAGATATTGCAGGCCTAAAGAATAGTTCAACCAAGCACAAAATTTATAACAGACTGAATCAGAAATTGCCCCCAAAATAAACTATCGCAGGCAAATTCCCGAAAATAAAAAATGAGGCTACAAGTTATTTCCATAATCGTGTAGAAAACCGTAAACACCTTGCTCTTTTTTGCTTGGTAAACATTGAAATAGAATTCGTTTAAATAACTATTTCTTAACAATTCGATATTGAACGGGCACACACCTGGATAGAGGAGGACCTGAAGTGTGGGCAGTTCCCTCACGCGCCCATTAACCTCTGGCCCGGCGGCCACAGTCGATGATGTACAGCATCCGGGACCGATAACTAATTGTTGGCGCAAACCCACTAATGAGATTATTAATAAGAGTTGAGTTAAATAAGGTGCCGCAATGAACAACGGCCTTGGAAAAAAATGTGCCGCCTGGCAAAAGATATTGTAGGTGAATTATCCATTTGAAGCTCTAATCAATGTTGTGTAGGGGCGAACATATTGAAACCCGCTATAAGAACACATTGTAGTGATTATATTGTTAAAATGGATAATGTTTTAATGGTATGTAAAATAGTTATGTGTAATATTTAAATATTTTACTTTTTGATTCGATATCTATATAAAAATAGCAACAAAATGACACGCAAAATATCACGCCTGAAATTCAAATTCGTATATTAATCCTTTGTATCACCGTGATGCAGATCTGCAAAATGCCTAAAATTCAATCGTACTTACGCAATAAATTTTAAAACATGATTATACTCGTTGTTCTTTTTTTTTTTTTCAACTCACCAGTTAGTAAAAACTAATCATTGGAATTATCAGTAGATGATGATATTGAATTAATTTCTCATGTCAAATCGTCCAAGAGCCGACCGCACAAAAACCCAAGTCATCGAGCACAAGAAAAATTCCTTTATATCATGGAAGAGTAGTCATAGGGGAATCTAATGATCCATGTCTGCCGGAAGCGAAGTGGTGCATAAGCCAAAAATAAATACCACTAGTAGTTGATTTGTAGACTTTGCATTACGTTTTCCTGCATCCAGTTTTCCGTGTTTTCATACTTTTGATTATACGGCAAACACAATGATAGACCTACGAGTGAGCCATTTAGTGGTATTCATTTTTGGCTTATGCACTACTTCACTTCCGGCAGACATGGATCATTAGATTTTCCTATGATCCCTATCTTTAGATTCCTCTATGATAAATTTATAAAGGATCTTTTCTTGTGCTCGATGACTTAGGGTTTTGTGCGGTCGGCTCTTGGACTAAAAGTTCTGTTTATCATTTGAGAAGCTTCAGGTCTATATTGCAAAAATTAACTTAGTAAATTTTGTCAAGTTAAAAAAGCTGGAGAATTTTACTGTTGGAGATTTTTTGAGAAGTAGATTTTTTTTAAAAAGTAATTTTGCATATTTTAAAATTTTACATCAGAAAATGACAATATTTAATGAGACGTATCTCAATTTCTGTGCATTGTAGATGTGAAAAAAGTACCTTTTAGTCAATAATTATTTTAGTTTTACGTTCTAAATTTTTTTTTTTTTTTTTTTTTTTTACATATTTAAAATGATGCATTCTAACATCCGAGTCAATATTTTTCAAGTCAGAATTGTTGAGCTACAAAGGGTTAAATATAAATGAATCGCTTTCAATGTAACATGATTTTCCACTAATCGATTGTTTTCGCATAACTTGGCCCAGTAGTATTTCTCTCTGAGATCTTCTTACCATAAGATGACCCACCATTGAGACATTTTAGGGTATCTCTGCAGAAGATATCTTGCCCGCTTCGATAATTCAGAAAAGTTTAGGTACAAAAGAAAAAAATCAATCGGGTATTCCGCAGACAAATAACGTGAACATTTGGATATCCTGATCCTCTTGATCCTTGCGATGTCTTCGTAAATATAAGATCTCCGTTTTGTTGAAAAGAATTTTCATATTTCTTTTGGTCATTTTATATGTAGTATGGCTATCTGAAATTGAATATCGCGTTTCGTGTTAAAAGATTATTGTGCAGATGCTTCATATATTGCTATTGCACGATTTTCAATTCTTTTTCAATTTCAAATTCTTTTTCAAAAAATTAAAATTTCAAAGAAATGCTTTTGGTAAAAGTTTACTAAATAGCATCCTTAAGAACAATAGAAGCCGCTGCATTTAAAAAATTGTCTGAACTATATTTTGAGTTCTGATAATAATGAGGATTTTTATATTTGGCAGAAGAGTGACAATTTAAATTTGGTTTTGGGGCATGTGCTTGTGCATGACTCGGATTGGCTCGTAATTTTTTCTTTCGTAAGTTATGAATGGATTAGCCAATTCCAGAGCAATTGCCACGAGCGAAAAATTTATGCCGGTAAGAGGGTGGTAGAGGGTGTCCAGTGTAACGAATTTACTTGGTTCAAAACTTGCAAGAGAAAAATGGTGACTTGTATCACAGAGATACACATGCGACAAACGCAGAATTAAATATTATCCAGCAAGTGAATAAGTTTTAAAGAGACTTGTCGGCACTGTACCAATATCAAAATTGTCAATGATGCCATAGTAAAAATTAAATATATCTTACGGCTTTCAAAATTATAACTGGGAAACGTGACAACTGGGAATATATTTATTAATAATCTTTTGCAAGTTAAAATGTTTCAAAAAATATTTATCGTGAATATGAATGTAAAATGTATGCATGTAAATTTTGCGAAGTGAAAAAAGATGTTTTTAGATGTCGTTGAAAACATAAAAGTATGATTGTACCATAGTGGCGACACTTCAATTTTCATTACGTAATTTCAAAGATCAAAGCCTCAATTAATAGCTTCATAATTTCGTTATCTTCATTACGTATTACCGATGACGTAGCGAATTAAAGTTTAGTTTTTTAAATAATTGAAAAGTTGAAATTAAATTGTACTTATTTTTGTGATTAATTTTAAAAAATTCAGTCAATGATTTATTTTAAGCATTTTCATTCGTCCAATTCGACGGGTTACGATACAATTCCTTATTATTCAAATAATAATTGTTATCTTTTTCAAACCATCTGATTTAATATCAGATGGGGGAAAATCAAACTTGCAAGACATCTTTATAAGCGATAGATGGAGATGGAAGTGATCCTCGTCTTCGTGATTTTCTAAAATATACTTCGTCTAGACTAAACCTGCAGATCAGTACTTGATCTTGCTTTTATTTTTAGCTGAATTATCACGATGTCTCATTTTCCTCCCATTTTCCTAGAATACTTCCAACATGTAATAGAAATGTTTAATTAATTCTTTACCGAGCCCGAGGCCAGCTCCAGTATTTGAGGATGTACTTCTCGGTAAATTCAAAACTAAAAGATAGGTAAGCGAGTCTCCTATACTTCCTGACTTCAGCCCTTTGCTTCATTAAAAGGGAAAATAAAAGAGTGGAAGCAAGAAAAATCGGAAAAATCTCTTTGATCCCTATCGAATGTGGGTTAAAAGGAGCATGTCGCATGAATGGGGGCGAAGCTGTTAGGGCCAAAGAAGGTGACAAGAGGGCCTTGTTACAGAAACTTTTCTTTTCGAACTCTTCTCCTTTTCCTCTTTATCTTCTGACATTGATCTCGCTCTGCAGGGCAAATGATACAAGCAGAAATAATCTTCTTTCTTTTTTGTCGGGAGTGGTTTGGCACGGATAAGAGAGACCTGTCTGACCGATGTCAAATTATTTAAGATTTTGTTCAGATTTTCGTTTTAACTGCTGAAATTGCTGATTATGTACGTTCTTGTTGAGATTGAAATTGAAATGAAAATTTCCCGGAATTTAAAAGATTATTAACTAAATTTTCTTTTTCTGAATTTGAGAAAAAAAAATCGTAAAATTTATTCTTTCCTAATAACTTTTAATAATTAAACACTGAAAGGAAAATATGCTAGTGCTTGTCTTTGCCCTGTTTCCATGAATCCCCCCTCCCCCACACACATTTCAAAGAGAAAAAAAGAGAAAATATATTTCGATTCTCATTAAAAGAAAAAAGAAAAAAAAAAAGAAAAAGAAAACTGGTTAAAACTTACTTTTGTATTTTTTTTTTCTTTTTTTACATTTTAGTATTATGTTTTTCAGAAAAAAGCTTCTAGCTTATAGACCGGGAGGGAAATATTTTGTTTGAGGAACCGGGAATATTTTGTTTAAAAATATTTCAAACAAAATATTTTTCTTTCTTTCTTTTTAAATAAAACCTGACATATTTTTAAAAAATTAAAATCTTATTACTTCTTTTTAAATTTGAGACTGTTAAAAAGAAAGTGTTACAGTTTATTTTTATTATGATTTTAAAATAGCGTTTGACTTATTTATAGCAAGTTATTACAATTTTTTAAATAGTCTGTGTAATCTTTAGGAAATTAAAAAATATATCTATTTTTAATTTTAATATTTTTGAATCTATTCGCTTTAAAAGATTCGCACTCAAAACTATTAAAAAATTTAAAGTATAATAACGATTTTTTTTAATTTACATTATAGTAAGAAATAAAGAAAATACAGTAATTAGCTTTATTTGTGTTTATCATCACACACATAATTAAAAGACTGAAATTAATCTTTCATGAAGCAGGAAATTAAAAATCCAAATATTTAAAATTATGAGAATAAAATCTGTAAAACATTCATAATTGCATATTTAATTGTAAAAAATTACCATTATCAAAGTAAATTTCTTGTTTACTATCTTGGCACTTGCTTTATCAAAATAAATAAATAAATAAAAATAAAATAAAATAAATAAATAAATAAATAAAAATAAATAAATAAATAAATAAATAATAACGATATTTGGAACCGTAGCTTATGTAATCGTGGTGCAATGGTCAAACGCACTACTCTGGAAGCAGACAGGTAAGCAGGCAGCCCTGGTTCGAATCTCCGGAAGGATAAGTGTTGTTCCATTGTTGTTTGTATTAGATCTAGATGCACTGATATTGATGTAAACCTGTCCTGGAAGAATGAAATTCGTAACGACGTAAATGTCTCCTTTTAAGATTATAATTTGTCTCATAAAGGAAGGTTAAAAAAAAAAAAAAAAAAAAAAAAAAAAATTTTGGAATTTACGGAATTCCCCCCCCCCCCCGTTAAAATAGGGAAATAGTACTGGCATTTAGATTACCAGTACAATTTCCGTATTTTAACGGATTTTTTTTGTTTTGTTTCTATGAAATAATAATAATAATAATAATAATAATAAAACAATATCCTACTGATTTGTTTCCTGGTCTTTTTTAAAAATGTGCAATTTTTAAAATATCAATTCTGTTTTGATCAATATTTTTATTGATAATGTATGCTATCATTAGGTGTTGTTTTTTAAATCATAAAATAAGTTTTTATAAGAAATGCTAAAATTATTCACAATCCATAGTAATTTTATGATTATTTAATTCCACGCAATAAATACCAAGTCTTTCCCTCCAAATATACATTTGGTACCAATAATCGAAGAATCGAGAACTTCATAACTCAAATTCGAAATCCACCATCATTTGTCCGCTTTCATGATCGTCCGGATATCCCCCTCCTCTGTTACTATGCCGGACATAATCGCAACCCTCTGACCATTGGTCGAGAGGGTCAATTGGCCATTAAAGAGACACTATGTTTTGGTAAATCGTGCCTTGTAGAGCAGCAGCTTGTTCTGAATAAACTAATGTTGGGGGGAAATGTTAAAACTGCGCTTAGATAGTTATAGGCAGTGTTTAAATTTTGATGGCATCTTTGAATAATAAATGTTCTGAATAGTAAAGTTATAATCATCAATATACATCAATGTAAGCTGAGCTATTTAACCGTGATAATGAAATTTTAGTAAAATATAGTATTTAAATAATAAAAACCTATGCTATTAGCTTTGGTTTAATTTGGAACCGGCAATTAGGAAACATGTCTAAGTATTTAATATAAAGGTCTCCTTTAATAATTTATATTTATTTTTCTTTTTTAAGAGCTCTTTTTTTTTTTTTTTTACTTTATATTAGATAAGAAAATAAAAAATTCGAATGCAAAGGGATTGGTCCAGATGCTTCCTCTGTTACTATATGTCAGATATTTTCCCAACCCTTTAACCACTGATCAAGACAGTCAATTGAACATTAAAGCGATTCTAAAAATAAATAATTAAATAAAAAATTCCCCGATCAACACAAAATTTTCTATCTCATTTTTAAACATAGAAACATGATACTGGCTAGATCATTAAAATAATTTGTACAAGCAAGTTTTTTTTTCCCATATTCAAATAAATTAATCATTTGTTATATTATATAAGGGAAAAGTCCGTCTCAGAGCAGCATCCCCCCCCCCCTTTTCTGCACAGTAAAAGCAAATTAGATATTATTTCATTTTTTAATATTTACGTATAAATATCATATTTATTAAAAGATATTTTATAAAAAAAAAAGCAAAATTAATAGCATCAAGGAATGTTTATGTTGACGATTCCTATAGTGAGAGAAATCGTTTAGCAATAACTACAATATTTATTTTAAATATTTATTATAGTCTGGGAAGCAGCAGGATAGAGAAACACATCATCGAGTTCACGGATGAAAATCTAGGATTAATTAAATCTCGATTCGCATATTAAAATACAATCGGTCTGCCAAGTCCTATCTTGGTGGCAAACACCTAAAACCCCGATTTTAGTAGTTAACTCGTAGGTTTACTATTGTACTTTCCTGCACCTAGAAGTACAGAAACATGGAAGACTGGGAGTAGGAAAACACAATGGTATGACTTACCACTAGTCAACCACTAATATTGGGTTTTCCTATCTTTTCCACCAAGATATGACTTAGCGACCCCGAATGCGTTTTAATATGCGAATAGAATTTTAACCAATACATGAATTCCAGCCGTGAAGTCAATGAGATGATTTTCTGTGCTGGCGCCTCCCAGTCTATAACTGATTAAGTTGGAACCAACAAATTTAAAAGATAACGTCATTTTCAAAAATATATTTCCCTTCGCTCAACAATGTGATTTCTGATCCATTTTTAAAAGCGAAAACATGACACCTGGAAGAATGACTTTTGAAGTGATTTCAAATCAAAAGTTTCGAAAATCAAAAACTATGCGTCAGCCGCTAGAATTGGATTTTTAGGTGTTTTCCACCAAGATATGACTAGGTGAACAAGTTGGAATGGACGAAATAGAGAATTGGAACAATATGTTCTATTTTCGGCAGGGTTCCTAAAAACCCGTTCAGAATAAATATAATACATCATAAAAGTAAAATAAATAAACAAAAATAAATATTTAAAAAAAAGATCAATTACGATCAATAACTGATTATTATTGCCAATGACTGATATTTAGTGTTTGACTCTTTCTTAGTCCACACGCTAATAAATTATTACGGATTCACGATCATCACTCGGACAGACTTAAAAAAAAATGTTCTTGTATTTGATATACAGCCACCACCGATATAAATACGTAGTATCAGGCACGCTATCAGTAGGATTATCAAAAATGCTAAACTTATTCGATTAAAATTAAAAAACAATTTATTCACAAATTATGTACGTATAAACAAAACATTATTTACATTTAAAGGGCCTGGAACATAAAAATTGTCAAATTTTCAAAAGAAAAAAAATTGCATATAGTTTTATATAATGGTTCTATATAATATATACAGGGTGTATCTAAACTACTGGGCAAAACTTTAAGGGGTGATAGTACACATCAAGACAAATAATATTAAATGAGAAACTAAGGGTCCCAAAAGTCTTCCGAAGGAGATAGGCACCATCAAAGTTTAGGGTCCAAAATTTGAAATGATTATAAAAAAAATGGAAAAATCGTTATAATAATAATCGTATTATAAAAATCGTTTGCGGTTTTCACGAAAACTATTCTTTATGTCAGTATTGTCATGAAAATAAATTATAAGGATAAATTTCAAAAAATGCGATAGAGGGCGCTTTAGACTTTGGAGTAACGAACAACTATTTTTTACCGTTGTTTTCTGCATCTCATTAATTTTTTTTTAGAAGTTTAGACATAAACTTAAATTTTGAGCTCAAAATCTGTGGTTACGTAGCGCAAACTGAACTGTGTTCAATGGGAGTGGGTAGGTTCAAATTTCAAATGATTATAAAAAACAGAATATTGGTCAATTGATTTGCGGTTTTCACTATAACTATTCTTTATGTCAGTATTGTCTTGAAAATAAACTATGCAGATAAATTTTTAAAAATGTCGATAGAGGGCGCTTTAGACTTTGGAGTAACGTACAACTATTTTTTACCGTTATTTTTTGCATTTCATTAAATTTTTTTAAGCTTAAACATAAACTTAAATTTTGTGTCGAAAAATATGAATCGTTGAGAGTGGTTAAGTCGCGCTAACTGAATTGTGTTCAATGGGGGTGGGAAGGTTCAAATTTCAAATGATTATACGAAACGGAAAAAATGAAAGATTCGTTTGCGGTTTTCTCTAAAACCATTTTTTATGTCAGTATTTCCTTGAAAATAAATTTTAAAGATAAATTTCAAAAATTTCCGTTAGAGGGCGCCTTAAACTTTAGAGTAAACAACAACAATTTTTAACTGCTATTTTTTGTATCTAATTGAATGCTTGCAAAAGCTAAGACTTAAACTTTGTTCTCAAATTCTGAATCGTTGGGAGGGGTTAAGAAGCGCAAACTCAACTGTGTTCAGGAGTTGAAATGTTACCCGGCCCACCCTACAAACACAGTTCAATTTTTCGCTATTTAATTACTCACAACGATTCAAATTTTGAGCTCAAAATTTAAATCTAAGCATTTAAAACATTTATTTAGATGAAAAAAAAAAAAAAAAAATAACAGTTAAAAATAGTTGTTGTTTACTCTAAAGTTTAAGGCACCCTCTAACGGATTTTTTAAAATATATCTTTAAAATTTATTTTCAAGGAAATACTGACATAAAGAATGGTTTTAGAGAAAACTGCAAACGAATCGACCAATTTTTCCGTTTTTTATAATCATTCGAAATTTGAACCTCCCCACCCCCATTGAACACAGTTCAGTTTGCGCTACTTAACCACTCTCAATGATTCAGATTTTGAGCTCAAAATTTAAGTTTATCTCTAAGCTTCTAAAAAAATTTAATCAGATGCAAAAAATAACGGTAAAAAATTGTTGTACGTTACTCCAAACTTTAAAGCGCCCTTTATCGGCATTTTTCGAAATTTATCTTTATAATTTATTTTCAAGAAAATACTGAAATAACGCATAGTTTTCGTGAAAACCGCAAACGAATCGACCAATTTCTCCGTTTTTTATAATCATTTCAAATTTTGGAATATTTTTAAAAATGCTGAACAAAATAAAAATTTATTTATTTATTTATTTTTTTTTTTTTCAATGATAAAAAAATTGAAATTCTACAAACAATATTTCGAGTTATAAGAATTTTAATTTACACTACTTTTTTCATACATTTTAAATTTTAAAATTTTATAAAAAAAAATCCGAGAAATTTTATCATGTGATTTTGCTTACAAATAATATGGTTAACTAACAGAAAACATTTCAAAATTTTAATTCAATAAATAAAAATTATTTTAAAATGTGTCCCGGACCCCCTTAAAAGCTGTTATGTAGACGATCCGGCTCGGTACTAAGTTACATATAGCAAGTACTTTCTGCGCACTGGGTCATCTTATTAAAATACTCTATTACCTTCTCATACTATGGTATCTCAGCAATTTTTATCGGAGGATCACCTTTGATCGCCCAGTTGCGGTCTACGTCAGAGACTTCAGTTCTTTTCCCGCAACTCTCTACGCTCTATCCCGAAAAATTCAACCAACGAATAAACCAGCCTCACACGTTGAGGTCAATGTTAGATTATTATTATCCATGATTATCGAAATAGCTCTATCTCAAGAACTAAAGCATGGATTTTCATCAAACTTGAGTTTCAGTTAGTTCTTGAAATAAATTAGTGTTATTTAGTTTGTGGGTAAATCATTCATCAAGATGCTTCTGTTTAGAATTTTTTACGATTTCCGTAATTTTTCTTTCTGAAAAATTAATGCATGAATTTTCATCAAACTTCAGATTCAGTCAGAACTTGACATAAAGTGGTTGCTGATTAGATTTAGACTAACCAGTGGCGCGGCTAAGCTTCATTTTTCATGAAGTATTAATGTGTATCAGATAAAAGAAGGTTTTGGGATTGTCAAATCCGACTAGTTTTATGTTGACTTGCAAATAAAAATTAAGTGGCAGTCCACAATACCCATTTTTTTCTCTATATGTTTCTGTGCTTCTGTGGGACTTATAAAACAACTCTACAAAGCTGGCTAATCTTGAGAAATACATAACGAGTGTATTCGAAAAAATACCGTTCCAGCCTCAACAGCTCGAAATTTGCTGATACATTTTCAGACTGACTTTCAAAAGTAGAAGCATGAATCTTGCTGGGGTGATTTTTGAAGAGATGTATAAGATTCCGTGTGATTTCATTTTTCGTTCAATTTATTAGAATTTGATTTATAAACAATTACTTTCTCAGTATGAACATTTTTCCCGTACCCAGATCTCCCGCTTTGGAAAATTCGGTTCAAAGCACGAACTTTGACAGCATTTTTTGCAATTTTTTCTGCATTTATCAAAAAATCAACAAGCATGGCTCATTGTGTACTTTCAAAATAAAAGAATTCGCCAGTTTGATGCGTTTGAGAGCAAAAATGAATTTAAAAATAAATAAGAAAATAAGCAGTTTGGATTGGAATACACCCTTAAATTAGTCGTTTCGGTCCACTTATGTGGATTTTTTTTTAAAATATTGTAAAATTTAAGATGATCCCAGTGTAAATCTAAGGACGGCAATTTCATTCTATGCATCCACGATCAAACTGCCGTCATTCAATAACTTCCTCTTCCTAGGCTCTCAAGTCCACTCTTTCTCACATAATTTACCCCTTTGTCCGATCACTGTATGTATCGAGTGGTCAGTGAGTCCTGCGGCGAGCGGCACACCATTAACGTGATCCTCCTCTTCTCGTCTGTCAGGATGCGGGAAACTGCCCATTGATTACTCCTGTAGGAATTTCTGACACTAAATTAAGCATCGCAGAGTAGGGATGAGGGAAAATTCAAGGTCTAGGGACTGTCTGTAAAGTAAATTCTGATACATACGTAAATTTTGTGTCTGATTTGTTGGCAGGCCTTACAAACCAAGGCCCTTCAATTATTACCGAATATACCACATACCGAATAGCATACTTCTTGAAACTCGAATCTAGGAAAAAAGTCACAGAAAAAACAAGAGCAGAAAAAATGACGTATTGAACTTGTCGATAAATAAATGATAAAAACTTAAATGGTAATAAATGCCTGATTTATATCATTCTCGTAAGCCAGCGGTACGCGAACCTTTGGGGATACGTAGTGGGTCTGTTGGGGATACACGACAATAATGTCAGTAATGGCGGATGATAAAATATTATCATTTTTTAAATAAATTCTAGTTAAAGCGTATAAATTTTAAATTTAATTTCATTTATTTATGCATTTATTTTTATTGATTTAACATGAGCTAATAAAATATAATTTTTTAAATAAATTCTTGCTAATGAGTATAATTTTTAATATTTAATTTTATATTTAATTTATATTTAATTAATATTATTAATTATTATTAAATATTAATTAATATTATTAAAATTAATATTATTAATTTATTATAAATTATTTATTATTTGTTACTCATTCCGTTATTTATTCTATTAATATCTGAAAATACTAATGCCACTGATCAGAACATAAAAAGTATACTTTTTGCTACCACTTTAGTTTTTAGCACTTATTTATCGACAAGTTCAATATTTATCAATTTTTCAACACTTTTTTTCCGTGTCACGTTTTTTCCAATCTTGTATTTTTCTTCACTTTTTCCAGTTTATTTTTCTAAGAAGCACATACCTCCCTTGGAAAATTTTGTAGGGGCTTGAAATTGCGAAAACAGGATAGGGTCCTCAAATTTTATATTGAATTAATACCATTCCTAAATTCTAATTTCTTTTCAAATCATTAAATCATATTTTTAAAAATGTGTTTCATAAAAGTACCTTCTATAATAAGTTTATTTTAAATATAATAGATCAGTTTCAAAAACTTGATCACAATTCCTCAGCTTGTCCAACCAACTAAAGTCATTAGTTTATCTGGTATTATTATCGTCCAACCCACAAAAATCGAGAAAATCCAATAATGTAATATTTGCAGGCATTTTAATAGCAATGACGAGTTTCCATGTCGAATTTGGGAAATTTCTCGAATTAAAGAGGTCCCCAAAATAACACTTTGCTTCCCATAGCTTCAGGTTTTAATCGGGTCATGTTTGTAGGGAAACTCTATAAAGTAAATTATGGTAAAAATTTTGCATTTGATTTGTATGGAAATATATTATAGCATCAGATAAATATTTATTTAAATTGATGTAGTGTGTGTTGCGGGAGGAGGGGGGGGGGGGGGGTTGAATGAAAAAAAAATTGCAAATAATGGCAAAATAGAAAATTGTCAATCTTAAAAATGCTTCATTTTCATACACTCATCTAAATGAAATGGATGTATAGATTTTTCAATCATTCACCCAAAAATTTATTTCAATTTCATGGTTTATTAATTCTTTAAAAATAAGAATATTTTTACATAACAACCTTTTCGTTTGTTACAATTTCGATAAACAAAAAGTTTGTTACAATTTCGATACTGTGACAGTCCCTATTTCTTTTTTAAATATACATTTAATGACATAGTTACCAAAATAATGGTTGTTTTCATGGGTTTTTTTTTTATTTTATTTTATTGATTTTATTTACGAATGATATGATTGCAAAGCTGCTGCTGAAAATTCATAAAAGTACAAAAACTTCATCCGTTTCTTTTCAAACATTTATCTGCAGCAAACTTTATTTTTTTAAGTACAGCTTAAAAAATCTGTTAGTTTAGAATTTGTTATCTGTTCGTTAAAAAATATGTTTGGTAATTCTGTCGTAGGCTTTCTTTTCCTTTTTGTTTTTATTTTATTTTTTTTATTTTATTTTTTTTACATTTTATAGAAATTTACCCAGAAGCATTTTCTTAGAAATTACTTTGGAGAGAGAAGACTAAAATCGCACATATTTATAAATTAAATTTTGTTTTCATACGTAATATGTGATACTTTTTGGCGGATTATAATAGCCAATAGTTATTTTTTAAATATAAAAATTTTAAATAGATATTTCTTAATGTTTGAAACCATATTGTGTTCTATATCGAAATTTCCGATAACCACCAAAATAGTCTTGCTGACCTAAATTTGAAAGGGAATTTTTAGATCAAAAACATGAGTAGTAAAAATTATTTGTGAATTAAATTTAAAAAATAAAGAGTGCACTTTTCCTCTCCTTTTCTCTACCCCTCTACCTCTTTTTCTGTTTCGCAAGTTACCGTACGAGGAGCTACTACTACTAATATTAATGCTTAAAAGCTATTAACATTGTCTTGGTTCGTTTTCCATAAAAATTTCTGATCGATATTAACCCTTTCTCAATTTTCACCCGATCCCCACTTTCGCTTTCTCTCTCTCTACTCCAAGAGTCTAATTGTTACAAACCGGAAACTGCGGACAACGGTCAAGATCATCGGTCATAACAACTGAACTACCGATAGTACCATTGTTGACCCTGGCTTCTCCGGTTTCGACTTCAATTCAAACCGATCAGTGCATTCAATTGAGTGGGAATAAACGATGACCAGTGGTCACTGGATGGGAAAAGCAGATTTCGGAGCGAATTCGGACACGCTGCATTGAATGCCGACAATGGATTTTAAATGATGCGTTCGAAGCGAGACCACAGTTCGATTTGGATAAGGTCTGTTTTGCATTGATAACTAAATAGAACTGCACTAATAAGTAATTGAACTGCTTTTTTATTTTTATTATTGATTAGATTATAATAAAAATGCATTGTAATGTATTCAAATTTAGTCGTGCATGCCAGGGGGTGGGGAGAAGTATACAAAGATCCCTTCTTGTATTTTTTCTCCGATTAAAAAAAAAAAATCTTGTAAGATTTTTTTTTTTTTTTTTTTTTTTTTTTTTTTTTTTTTTTTTTTTAAGGGACTTAAAATAATTAAACATGAAAAGGAAACATATCTAATAAATTTTTGTTTTAATTCTTGGAGATGAGGAGGTGAAGGGCGGGGTTCTGCGCCCTGAATCCACCAAAAGACAAGCTTTAGTTCTGTTCGTCTTTTTTCGTTTATACATTTCAAGTATATCTTAAGGTTGTATTCGAAAAAATATTTTTCTACCTTCAACAACTCGAAATTTTCTTACACATTTTCAGACTCATCGTTAAATTTAGAAATATGAAACTTCCTCGGGGAATTTTTGAAGACATGTATAAGATGCCGTGTGATGCCGTCATTTTATACTCAATTCATTAGAATTTGATTTATAAAAAAGTACTATCTCAGTATGACCAAATTTTTCCGTTCCCAGGTCTCCCATTTCAGAAATTTCGTTCAAAATGCCGAATTTGATAGCAATTTTTTGCAATATTTTCTGCATTTATCAGGAGATCTACAAGCATGGCACATTGTGTACTTTCTAAATAAGACAATTTGCCAGTTTGATGCGTTTGAGATTTTTGAAAATGATTTTAAAAATAAGTTGGAAAATAAGCAGTTTGGATTAAATGAAATTTAAATGAATCAATTGATAGTTTGTCAATGTTCCGTATATATGAATAAAATATTTTGCAGCGAGCGATTGATATTTCTTATGTGTTACATTCCTCCATTGCTTCTCATATTTCTTTGTTCACAGGCACATAATTTAAAAATCTAGCCCCTTTGATATATTTAGTTCTGTTGCATTTCAATATTTTTAAATGATTTTTTTTTTTTCATTGGATAGCTGAGACTGATCTGAATGCTAAGGCTGTAGCCAGTTTGGAGATCACTAGGGTTTAATCCCCCTCCGACATTTTTTTGGGTTGACTGTAAACCTAAATGTGCCTTAAGTGTATTCGAAAAAAACGCTTTTTCGCCTTCAACAGCTCGAAATTTTCTGATACAATTTCAGACACATTTTTAAAAGTAGAAACATCATGAAACTTGCTGAGGATATTTTTGAAGAGACGTATAAGGTGCCGTGTGATGTCATTTTACGCTCCATTCATTGGAATTTGATTTATAAACAATTATCTTCTCAATATGACCCTGCTTCTTAGGTAGATTTCGTATGAAATACTACCTATTGCGTTCGCACCAATGTTGGAATTTCTGAAAATTTTTTGCAGATCTACGCCGATCATGACCCCTAGACCCCAAAACCAGGGCCATCGCTAAGACTTTTAATTGAGGGGGGAGAGAACCTAAAATTGCCAAGTCAAATTTCAATATTTGCCGACTCATTTTACAATTTTGCCAACTTACCACAATTAGAAAATATAATATAGCCCCTATTTGTTAAAAAGTTAATAATATTCCCAATTATTTTTGTAATTTTTGCCAATTCTATCAAAAATTGAAAATATATTATAATTTTTATTAAAATTTTAAAGAAAATTTACCAACTAAGTTTGTGAATTTGCCAAGTGCAACAACATTCACGAATGTTTGGGGGGGGGGAGGCTCCCCCCACCCCCCCTTAGCGAGGCCCCTGCCCAAAACTACCATTAGTAAAAAAGTTTATATATATATATATATATATATATACAGTAAAACCCCGATAATTCGGATTAATTGGGACCAGACCCAATCCGGATTATCGAAAATCCGGATTATCCGGAGAATTAGAAAAAAATGAAATAAAATAAAACATACTTACAGAAAATCACCACTATGTTAAACGTATTGAATATTTACAGACATTAAAAATGTTTTCGTTGCTTAATTCTTCCGAAAAGATTTCCGAAAAAGTTTTTTTTCATTCAGAATATGACGATGCAACAAGTTTATGTTATGGAAATTAGCCAATCACTTCTCAAACTTGAAAAAAAAAAAAAAAAAAAACTGACGAAATCGATCCGGATTATCCGGAGATCCGGATTAACGGGGTCCGAATTTGCGGGGTTCTACTGTATATATATATATATAATACCATTAAAAGTAGACTATTCACCAATGGATTTTATCAATAAAACAATAAACCAAAACGAAGAATTTGAATTGAATTGAATTATAATTAAAAAAAAAAAAAGTGAAACGAGTATATCTGAATAAATAAATAAATGAAATGAATGCAAATGTAATTTGTAGTCCACAGAGCAGAATCATCAGGCCCCAAATGCTCTGGAACTACAAATGAAGTGTGCGGTTTCATCCACGTATTAGCCATGAAATAGCAAAATAATACGTATTTGGGGTTACCAGCACATAAAACCCAAATTATTAAACAAGGAACAGAGAAATATATAGTTGAAAAAATGAAAATATATATATATTAAAACAATAGCGTGCAGCAAATAGTGTCATTAACATGAACACAAACTAACCCTATTTTTGCACTTGGAAATGATAAACATTACATTCATAAATAATTTGGATAAAAAGTAAGAAAACAAAATATTGAGAAAAAAAAACTTATCTGGTTATCACCATTAATGTAGAGGACTGCGACATAAAATTTTTAATAAATTATAAATGCAGGAAGCAATAGTTTATTATACAAGCTGAAATAGTAACACAATAGAAAAACCAGTTCGTTAGTAATGCAAGCAACGGACCTTCGATAGATCTGCAGGGTTGCTCTTTTTAAATTAAGAATGCCATGCGCGCCAAAAGGCGAGATAAATGATTTGAAAAAAAAAAAAAACCTTGCTATGATTTAAAGTGATACAATATGTTGAAAACAATAAAGAAACTTAATAATAGTAGCAGTATATATATTGTTATTTTACAAAAAGGAGTTGAAAGTAAGTAAAAATAATAGTTAAATCCACGTGTAGATTAAGTAGTATCCATAACAAACAAAAAAGATAAAGCTGAATGGAAATATAAATTGAACCGGAGAAAATAATTAATGATCGATATTTACATAAAATTAAATTAATAAAATAATTAAAATTAGAATTAAGTGATAACATTCATATTAACTTATAACTTAAAATACCATTTTGTTACTTTAATCATTAATTTAAACATTTATTGTGACTTTACATGGTAAAAACTCATTATCTTAATATAGGATAATAAAAATAAAAATAAAAAAAAATAATAAAAAAATTTAAAAAAAATTTAAAAAAATATATAAAAAAATAAAAATAAATAAATAAATAAAAAATAAATAAATTAATTAATTAATTAATTAATAAAAATAAAAAAATATAAATAAAATAAATAAAATAAAATAAAATAAAATAAAAATAAATATAAATAAATATAAATAAATAAATATAAATAAATAAATAAATAAATAAATAATTATCTATATCTATATCTATCTATCTATCTATATATATATATATATGTATATATATATAGTAATATAAACTTTAAACCGATTCGATATCTGTTTTAATTAACAAGTTATGACTTTTTTCGATTTTCACAAAAACTCTCCCTATTTCCACCCCCTTGGACCGATTTTGCCCATTAACGAACTTAGCCGAGATTTTATACCCCTTGACATTAGTGAGATATATATATATATATATGGACACTTTCTTATGGACACGATAACTTCTATAGTTTTGCTCCGATCTCTTTCAAACTGATACATAAAATCAAGGGGTATAAAATCTCGGCTAAGTTCGTTAATGGGCAAAATCGGTCCAAGGGGGTGGAAATAGGGAGAGTTTTTGTGAAAATCGAAAAAAGTCATAACTTGTTAATTAAAACAGATATCGAATAGATTTAAAGTTTATATTACTTCTTAAAAATAGGCCAAAAGTTTATGCGTGAAAGATTTTTGATAAATTTAGAAATGGGCTCAAGGGGCGAAAAAAACAGGGTTTTTAGGAGAAAAAAATTCATATCTTCGTCAATTCTCAAGATATTAAATCCAACTAAGTTTTTTATAAATGTTCTCAAAATTATCTAAAACTTTTGTATTTACAAGTTTTTGATACGACCAACTTTTACCGATGAAAAAAATTAAAAACGAAAAGAAAAAGAGGGGTGAGAAAAGAAAAAAATCCATGACTCCGTCAACTTTTAAGCTATTAAATCTAATTAAATTTATTTTACATCTTCTCAATAATATCTACAACTTTTATGTTGACAAGTTTTTCATAGGACCAATTCGTATAGCAAAAATAAATTAAACAAAAATAGGAGTTGGAGAAAAAACCTCAAATCCAAACTGCTTATTCTGACTCATTTTTAAATCTATTTTTGCTCTCAAATGCATCCAATTTACAGATCCTCTTATTTAGGAATTATATAAGACGCATTGGCCAGTTTTTTGATAAAGATAGAATCTATTTCAAAAAAGGTTGCCAAAAAGGGTATTTTGTACAGAATTTCCCGAAGTTATCGTGATTGAAAATTTGAGGTAGTATTCAAATAACAAACTGCGCTTTTTCTGACTCGTTTTTAAATGCATTTTCGCTTTCAAACACATCCAATTTACAGATATATATATATATATATATATATATATATATATATATAAAAATAGAATATATTTTTAAAATGCTCCCAAAGTGGGCATTTCGCACAAAATTTTCCGAAGCGAAAATGATTAAAGTATTAAGGGTGTATTCAAATAACAAATCGGTTACTTCATGACTCATTTTTAAATTCAATTCTACTCTCAAACGCATTCAATTGGCAGTTTTTTTGTTATTTAGGAACTACATAATGTACTGTTTTGGTCGATTTTTTAATAAATTAAGAATATATTTCAAAATATGTTGTCAAAATGGGCATTTGATCTGAATTTCGCTTAAGATGATTCTGATAAAACCAGTTCTTGCAGAAAATTAAAAATGAAATTAAAAATTTTTCATAAGCGGCCAAATGAAGTTATTAAACTGGGTTTATTTCTAATGATACTTTATTTTTTGTTGTTGAAATGAGCATTCTTCGAAATCTACCTCCGCCTATAGGCCAAGCCGACAGGGATTTTTTTCGTTTACAGATCTCCCGCTTCAGAAAGATCGGTTCAAAATGCCGTTTTTGATTGCTTTTTTTTTGCAATATTTTCTGCATTTATCAAGGAATCGACAATCACGGCACCTTGTGCACTTTCTAAATGCGGCAATTTGCGAGTTTGATGCATATGAGAGCAAAAATTAATTTAAAAATAAGTCTGAAAATAAGCAGTTTGAATCGAAATACACCCTTAACTGTCAGTAAAGATGGCCGAAATTCGAAAATCATTTATAGTAAAGATACAATAATCAAAATTCAACTCTAGTATATCTTTATTGTTGGATTCTATTAGTACATACGAATTAAATATTTCCGACTGAGCGAAAAATTACCTAGGCCGGGAATCGAACCCAGATACTTGGCTTACACATGCTCATCGGTTGTCGTGCCCAGTTACCTTAAACGGTAAAGCATTGGTCTTGTAAGCCAAGTATCTAGGTTCGATTCCCGGCCTGGGCAATTTTTCGCTCAGTTGGAAATATTTAATTCGTATGTTAACTTTACCAATTAGTTTGATTTTGTTAAACTGCAATTTTCTACTAATACGTTGAAAAAAAAAATGCAGTTTCTAACAAATCTTTAAAATTCATATGATATTTTTAGAATTTGGCTCTCTAAAAGCTGAATGTCAATGCTGTTAAAATCAAACGCTTACAACATCCCGATACAAATCCTCAGACTTGTTCAACTCAAATTCTTGAAAAATGCAATGGAATTCATTTTAAATAACCACATAGTTGTTCCTACATAATACGCTATGGGGAAACAATTTTTGGCAATAAGTCATTTGAAAGCATGTAAAAAATCTCAAACACTTTCTTTCTTAAAACTAACATCAATACATCACGGAAGAAGTTCCTAAATAAGGTTATAACTTTATTTTCAATTAAAAAAGGTTAAGGTTTCTCTTTTTAGTGAATTAAATCGAATTATTTAAATGGAAGAATGCTAAGAACATACTTATCCCCAGGATAGGAATGATTTTTACTTTGTCAGCAATAAATACAAATAACAAACGTCACCTTATTTAGTCGAAGATAATTTGATTACAAATTCTACGAAAAAATAAGTTAAAGATTACTTTAAAAAAATAGTAATTAAATTTGTAAAAATCATATACAATTTCAATATATCAGGCCTAGCGCGAGTCATCCAGGGTTATTACTCATCTCTATTCGATTAATAAAAAAGAAATAAAAAAAAGTCAAGATTAAAATTCATGGCCCTAATTCCCCTTTCCAAAATATTTTTCTGGCTACGGCCTTGCTGAATACAGGCTGTTTATTATACATTTTCGATTTTGGTTCCAGATATTTTTTATGAGGGTGCACTCGCTTTCCAAACCGGTTCCGAAAATGAAAGCATCCTCATAAAAAAATATCTGTAAACAAAATCAAAAAAGTAAAGAACGGTTTTCATACAGATCGATCCCATCTATCCAATGTAGAAAAAAAATCATAATTTTTTTTTAATGCAACCGAGATATCTTCATAAATTTCTTCCATTAGGATTAGCATTAGCGAATGGGTCTTTTCATTTGAATGAAGTAGCCTTTAAAAAAAACGTCCAATACATTTCGCATAAAGCTTTATTTAATTAAATTGTGGCGTATTCATGGAAGTAATATGGCGTACTAATTTATAGATTGCATAGATTCAATGTCTCATAGATTTGAGTTTTAAATTACCAAATTTCGCATCAATTAGTAGGTAGCTTATTGAAATATTACACTGGCATTTCACTCATTTGTGTTTGCTCGCATAATAGACGCCCTTGTGTAATATGGTCGCACCCCAGTTCGAAACAGGAAAAAAAAAGGTAAAATATTTTTTTTTTGCATAAAATTCGCAGTCGCATATTTTATATTTGACTTTTATCTAAAAAAATAGAAAATTATCAGCTGTACTCTACGCAGAACTAGTACTCATAATAGATTCATCTGTTCTGTCACTTCCATAATGGCCACTCCATTCTTCAGACACCGATTCACATTACACTAGTGATTCTGATACCTTCTTTGAAAGTGATTTATTATGAGAATTTTCTGCAACATTTTCACAGGATTATTTGTAAAGTTTAAGTCTATAAAAATACTACCATAAAAAGAAAAATGGCATTTAATAAACAACACAAATTCTGCAAAGATTTGGCAAGTTACTAATTTATTATACTTTATGCTACTACTCTGTTATCCCGTCGACCAATTTCGCCAAATTATATAAATCGCCAAACGAATAGCCAAATTATACATATTGACGTAATTTTTAATTTAAATATTAATAAAAATACAAATAAAAAGTCGAAGTAAAAATCACTTAATAACATTTTAAGCACGTGATTCGTATTTAATGTCATTGAATGTAATATTCACGATCATCCATTATTGGCATATAATATTATGGTTTAGAGATAATTTTTTGTTCAATGGGATAACCTAGTAATACCTATTTTTTTTTTTTTTTTTTTTTTTTTTTTTTTTAATTAGTAAAGTAGAGTTAAATTATTAACTCTAATAATTTTTAACATTGCTGAAATTTTTTTTTTCAAATTACACAGCAGTTAATTGTATCATCCAAGCATTCTTTCTGTTTGTTTATATTTAATTAAGCCTACATATTTTTTTAATTATTGTAGCGCTAAATGTTTCTGCTCATTTACGCATTTTTAGTAGTCTTGAGATAAATATAAAGAAATAGGTAGTGAAATATTCCTTCATGCAAAAGTATTACGTGGATAAAAAAGATATTGGCAGTAATCAAGCAAACTTACCACTTTCTCCCTTACTAATGTTTAACATTAACACATTAGCTGCCGCTCACGCGTCTTCACGTGATTTGGCGCCAACGTTAAGGGGCCATTCACGCGCCAGCACGTGATGTGGGGTGATGACCAATAGCCAGTCACCCGCTAGCACGGAAAAATATTTTACTGATCCTTTGTTATAAAGAGTAAATCAGCTTCTGGGTACACTTCTACAGTGCGGCACTAACTATCATCACATCTTCACGTAAGCGGCAGCGAACGTGTTAATTAAAATTATTTTAAAAAAATTTATTACCATTATCATTCAAGTACCTTTTTTCAGGTTCATTGATATTTAGTTAAACATACATTTATTTTTATTGCTATAACGCTAAATGTTCTCTCTTCATTTAGATTATTTTTAGTAGCCTTGAAATAAAAATAAAGAAATATGTAAATGAAATATTAATTCACACAAAAATATCAAGTAAAGAAAAAAATATGATATTGCTATAAATCCAGCCAACTTACCACTTTTCTCACTTAAAAACATTTAATATTATTGAAAATTATTTAGATTTCATTTTATTTTATTTTTAAACATTCTTTTTTTCCGTCCATTGATATTTAGTTATCTATCTTTGATTGTTGTATTTTTAAATGTTCTCTCCTTATTTAGATGATTTTTAGTAGCCTTGAGATAAACATAAAAAATATGTAGTGAAATATTAATTCACACAAAAATATCAAGTGAAAAAAAAATAGTGCTATTAATTCAGCCAACTTACCATTTTCCTCTCTTAAAACATTTAGTATTATTGATAATTATTTAGATTTTATTTTATTTTTTAATTACACACTTATCATTCAAACATTCTTTTTTCCGTTCATTAATATTTAGTTACCTATTTTTAATTATTGTAACGCTAAATGTTCTCTCTTCATTCAGATTATTTTTAGTAGCCTTGAGATAAACGTAAAAAAATATGTAGTGAAATATTGATTCATAGAAAAATATCAAGTAAAAAAAAAATGATATTGCTATTAATCCAGCCAACTTACCATTTTTCTCACTTAATAATATTTAATATTATTGAAATCCCCCCTAACAAACCACCCTTTTCTGCAGCTAAAAATAGTGCATTGAAAACGTGCCTCAACCTCACAATGATTAAAAAATCCCACAAAGCTTTGTGAAGATACACTTTCACTCTGAAACACCCCATTGCATTTCAAAAAGAATATGTTACAAAGCACTTCGGCAAAGATTAAACCCTGACCTACACTTAAGGCTAAAAAAATTGTTCGCTAAAAAACCTCGCTATTGTTGACGCGTGCGTATGAAACTTTTTAAGGGTGGCAAATATATATATCTTTTACACTAGGCAAAGCTATATATAGAGGGGTAATATGCAAATGCAGATTTCAAAAAAGATTAAAATATTATATTGCACATCGTCTTTCAATATGACAGAATATGAATAAAATACATTTCGGGATTTTTTTTTCTGGTGGGGTATATGCGAGAGTATATGATATGCCGTATCGTTTATATGGGTATTTTTTCAATAATGAACAAGGAAGTGAAAGGCGTGAGAATTTAGTTAAGCCCTGCATTGGAAATATCATTTGAATTTGTTGAAAGGAAAAGCATTGACATCTTTATTAAGATTAAATAGATCCTTCTACCTTTTAATTTGAATAAAAAATCCAACTTGGGCTTTCCGAATTACAGAATATGGTTGGAAAAAAACACACATATATATATATATATATTTTTTTTTAAATTGTTTATGGGAATCTCTAATTTAAAAGCTTATCTCCAGTTTAAAGGAGCTATTTTCTCACACATTTTGCAATTGATGTGTCAAAAGACATATAAAAAGTATAAATAAATGTACTGAAATTACTTTCGAGTGCATGCATATAAAATAAATTTATTTAAAGTAGATTAAAAACATGTTGAAATACATTAAAAAGTATTAAAACCCCAAAAAGTTTTCAACCATTAAGAGGCGTTCAAGTATTACGTAAGCACATTTTTAGGTCATTTTGTACCCCTCCCTCGCCCTTATAAAGAAAAATCAGTAAATACTAGATACCTCTCCCCCTTTGCTTACGTAAAGCGTTATGGCATTTTAACATCAATGTTGTTTCCATTAAAAAATTATAGTTAGCCATAAATTGCATATTAGTCCAGCAAATTTATACATAAATAAGCATAGAGGGGTGGGTAGTGATAACAAAATTGGTTCAATGTACTGTTACTTATTGCATTAAACAATTCATTGCGTACAAAATGAATTTAAATATATTACTATTTATCGCACTGAATTAAAAAAAAAATCATTTAAGAAATTTGAAGAGGACCTAGCTTATTTAGGCACATAACTAAAAATTTAACTAGAATTATAGAATTATATGTTTGGCGTTCAGATTTCAAGTATGGTGACCATGATATTTGAATCCATGTTTCTACATTGTATATTATTATATTATTACGTTTTCAATGTAGTGTTGGATTGGAATGTTCCCCGTTTCCTGTCCTTGTTGACTCCTTATTTTTTTTTCTCAAGTCGTCCAACATCTGCAAACATGCTCATCCAAATCATGTTGTTTTGCTTCTTGTTGTTAAATTAAACTAGTTACTTCGTTGTCTAATGCTTGCGTAATATTTCTCGTGAAGCCCTCTCCTCGCCTCTTTGTCAGCAAAAATAAGCAGACACTGGACCCCCTCCCCCCTTTCCAATTCTTCATACGTAATACCTGAAAGAGTCCTTGTTTGAAATAAACTTTACTTTTTTAAATACCATTTAAAAAATCTTAATGGTAGGTTTTCTATTTTTTATTTTTTCTCACAAATGCTATACAACATAAGGGCTATTAATAATTTTTAAACATATTTTTTATTACACAGGTTATTCTAAAAAAGAAAATGGATCACTCTATATAAAACATGTCATTTTGAATGAAATAAAAAATATATTCTGTGAACGTTACCACTTATTGAATGCGGTATTTTCTTGTTATTTTAATATTTATCATGGTTACTGTTATTAGTTTAATTAAAAAATAAAAACTTTTCACTAACAGATAAATCATTTCAATAAGCATGCTTGCAAGTATCATACCTCTAAGTTTGAAATGTGCCATAAAATGCGTTAGAAAATTTTTTGTTGTTAAGCAAGTAAGATATCTTTGGAGATTCACGTAAAAATTTCCTTATTGTAAAAAAATAATAATAAAAAAAAATAAAAAAGAAAGAAAGAAAGAAAAAAAGAACCCGTAAATGTACTTTTTTTCCGCAATATATTGCAGAATATTTTAATTTTTCTATGCAAAAAATGTAAAACAATTTCTGTGCTTGTTGTTTTAAAATTACACATCCGGGAAAAAAAAATACTTTTTGTACATTTTTGCGAATTATTTCCAATTGTTTTCAAAACAGTACAATATCGACTTTTTTCTTACATTATACCGTTTCGGAAGGTCTATATTTTTTAGTGCAAGTGTTTTGACCATTCGTTTTCTCAATGTCTTTATCACTAAAATAAATTATTATTATTATTATTATTTTAATTGAAGATATATAGCTACAAACGAAACCTGTTAATCGTTAGAATGCCAAGATTTGACGGCTCTTTATTTCTCTTAAGTAGCTGATAGAGATGAATACGTTGATAATTACCTTCCATCCAAAACAAAAAAAGATCGCTTTCTATTTCCTTCCTATTGTTGCAGGCGGAAGGTTAGAGGTGATGACTGACTATACGCTCGAGTAGAGATTTATTTTATTACTCTATGGACTGACATTCATTAATACGATTTCAAACATCTGTTAAGAATAGAAGTTAATATAATTACGGGCTAAATTATTTAATTATTTGCTTTTAAAAGCTGAAAAGAACATTGTTAATCGATACTGATACGTTACACGTAAAAAATCCCTGTCGGCTTGGCCTATAGGCGAGGTAGGATTCGAAGCAACAAAAAATAAAATATGATTAGAGATAAATCCAGTTTAACAGTTTTCTTTGGCCGCTTTTGAAAAATTTTTAATTTATTTTTATGTAAGAACTGGTTTTTATCAAATTCATCTTAAGCGAAATTCGGCTCAAATGCCCATTTTGACAACATATTTTGAAATATATTCTGACTTTATTATTAAAAAATCGACCAATACGCAAATTATATAGTTCCTAAATAACAAAAAACTGTCGATTGAATGCTTTTGAGAGCAAAATCGAATTTAAAAATGAGTCATAAAATAACCAATTTGTTATTTGAATACTTTCTCAATTCTTAAATCATGATCGGTTTGGGAAATTTTGTCCGAAGTGCTCACTTTGACAGCTTTAAAAAAATATATATTTAACCTTTATCAAAAAACTAACCAATGCGGCATATTACACAGTTCCTAAATAACAAATAACTGTAAATGGAATGCGTTTGAAAGCAAAATTGAATTTAAAAATCAGAGAAATTTTGTGCGAAATGCCTATTTTGACAGCTTTAAAAAAAAAAAAAAAAAAAAAAATTTAGCCTTTATCAAAAAATCGACAAATTCTCACATTATATAGTTCCTAAATAATAAAAAACTGTCAATTGAATGCGTTTAAGAGCAAAATTGAATTTAAAAATGAGTCGTAAAATAACCAATTTGTTATTTGGATACATTCTCAATTCTTTAATCATGATAGCTTTGGGAAATTTTGTGCGAAGTGCCCATTTTGGCAGCCTTTTTTGAAATATATTCTGCCTTTATCAAAGAACTGGCAAATCCATCACATTATATAGTTCCTATATAAGAGGACCTGTAAATTGGATGCGTTTGAGAACAAAAATGGATTTAAAAATGAGTCAGAAAAAATGCAATTTGTTATACTTCCTCAATTTTTTCAATCACCATTACTTTGGAAAATTCTGTTCAAAATGCCGTTTTTGGCAGCCTTTTTTGAAAAATATTCTGATTTTATCAAAAAACTGGCTAATGCGTCGCATTATACAGTTCCTAAGTAGGAGGATCTACCATTTTGATGCGTTTAAAATCAAACGTGAATTTAAAAATGATTCAGAATATAAGCAGTTTGAATTTGAGTTTTTTTTCTCCAACTCCTATTTTTGTTTAATTTATTTTTGCTATATTTTGGTCCTATGAAAAACTTGTTGATATAAAAGTCGTAGATATTATTGAGAAGATGTAAAATAAATTTAATTAGATTTGATTGCTTAAGAATTGAGTAAGTTATGGATTTTTTTCATTTTCCACCCCCCTTTTTCTTTTCGTTTTTAATTTTTTTCATCGGTAAAAGTTGTTCCTATCAAAAACTTGTAAATACAAAAGTTTTAGATAATTTTAAGAACATTTATAAAAAATTTAGTTGGATTTGATACCTAATAAATTGACGAAGTTATGATTTTTTTTTCTCCCAAAACCCCTGTTTTTTTCGCCTCTTGAGCCCATTTTTAACTTTATCAAAAATCTGTCATGCATAAACTTTTGGCCCATTCTTTAGAAGTAATATAAAGTTTAAACTGATTCGATATCTATTTTAATTTAGAAGTTATCGCGTTTTATCTGTTTTCACAAAAACCCTCCTAACTTCCACCCCCTTGGTCCGATTTTGCCCATTAACGAACTTAACCGAGATTTTATGCCCCTTGATTTTATGTAAAAGTTTGAAGAAGATCTGAGCATAATTATGGAAGTTATCATGTCCAGAAGAAAGTGATATACACCGATAGATAGATAGATAGATAAATAGATAGATAAACTTTTTTACTAATGGTAGTTTTGGGGTCTAGGGGTCGTGATCGGTGTAGATCTGCAAAAAGTTTTCAGAAATTCCAACATGGGAGCGATCGCAATAGGTAGTATTTCAAACGAAATCTACCTAAAAGAATGCTTATAAGGAAAATTACAGGTTTCTCTCCAGAACAGAGGGATTTTCGGCCGGTTACACACACGAAACACTGATGATATGTGCCGCTAAAAATTTGTGATATATGTGCCGAAAGTGTGCCCCGAAAAATTCATGTTTTTTCTATCAACATTTTACTATTATAAGTACTTATTTATTTATTTTAAGACTCTTTTATTTAACTGACCCTGGTTTTTAATGTAAACATGGAATTTTAAATCGATTTTTAACCCACTACCCGACTATGCTAGGATGATATAAATTATATTGAAAAGTGTGTTTCCGTTAACAATATTTTTACAACCTAATTATTTATTATTTGTTTCTAAAAGCTGAAAAGAACACTGTTAATGGATAATGATGCGTCACACGTAAGGAAAATTACAGGTTTCTCTCCAGAACAGAGGGATTTTCGCCCGGTTACACACACGGAACATTGATGATATGTGCCGCTAAAAATGTCTGTCACTTTCAATCAACATTTAACTATTATATGTATTTATTTAGTTTTTTAAACGCTTTTTTATTTAACTGACCCTGCTTTTAAATGTAAAGATGGAATTTTTAAATCGATTTTTAACACACTTCCTTATTTGCTAGGATTATATGAATTATATAGAAAGGTGTTTTTCCGATTTCAATATTTTTGAAACTTAATTAAAAATTAATACAATACTCTTTTGAGGCATTTTTTTACTAGCCCAAAATGGTACTAAACTGCCAAATATTTCCTGGGTAATTGTACGGGAGTTGGGAAACAATGGTTTTAATAGTGTGCTATTAAACGCTCGTCAATTAATTCCAAAACGCTGTGAAATTGGATCAATGAAATATTTTATAGACTAAAAGCTAAATCATAAAGAAAAAAAAATGTAAAATAAGAGGTTTACATCATTTAATTTTCAAATATTAATTAATTTACTATTTTATGTTTAGAAATCAAAAATTAGAAATCTTAAAAAGATAAATCAAATAACATTCCATCTTTTTTCCTTTCTATCCGAGTTCATGTAGGCTTATTTCAGTGTTTTAATATTCTTAATGAGTGTATCTAAGATAACTATCGTAAGAGTAAGAAATAGAAATTCTTCAGAAATATTTGTGTTAACCACTTATATACAGTATAATTGCAGAAAAACTATTTGAATAAATTCTACAAATACTAAATCTGTAACTTGAAATTATTTTTAATTGGGATTTTATACTACAGAAGGAATGGATTTAATGATAGCACACGATCTTAAATATATGTATTTTAATTTTTAGATGATTTTTAGTATTTTTCATGCAAAACTTCAAAAAACAATCACTCATAAGTGAGGAACAGAGAAAGCACTCTGTCGGACGCTCCTCTCAGTCCACCAAACTTAGAAGAATGTCCTAGGTAGTTTAAGCTGCCACCACCGATATTAATGGGTGATATCGGTCACCTGCAGTGAGGATTGGGTAAAATAACACTGACGCTGTTAATGAACTGAACTAACAGTTTATTTAAGGTATAGATATGTACACAAGAAACAATATTTACAACTATTTACAATTACAACTCGGATATAGATGATCCGGTTCAACATTAAATTAACTACACTAAACGTTGGTTGTGTACCGTTCAGCTTACCCTTTCTTCCTCACACTCAACGCACGTTCGATACGCTTTATCAGAGATTACTGCAGAATCTCAATACACAAGGGTACTAGGCCTCACTTCTCGGCCTATAACACTATCCACCGGGACGCCTTGTCCCACGCTCAAAATATACACTATCCAACAGGACCACAAATCCTGAGCGACCTATCGGTCCTAACGCCAAGCGAGAACTGTCTAACCTCTCCGTCCAGAGTTGACCTTGTCAGAGATCTTCCTTCCCCCAGCAGGGCCTCTTAGAGTTCCTCCATTGGTTCACTTCCACATACCAACCTTGAGTCATGACCTCTACTGTTTACACATCACTCCAATAGCTAGATGACAGCTGAGGCACGCCCCGCGGCCATCACTTTCATTCATCCACGAGTGCGTCATCTGCATACCTGTGTCAACATCTGTCATTCGTTATTATAGAAAAGAAAGAAAGGTATTTCGAGCCTCACGGATACACAACCCACAATACATAAAATATTCAGATAAGGAAATGTTATTCCTTTCTAATTCAGGGCAGATGTCTTCTAGGAACCTGACACACACTATACGTTTTAATCAACAAATTGTATGAGAAAAAGAAAAGAAAAAAATTCTAGAAATGACCATTTGATTGGTACAATTCTGATGGCTCAAAATGTATAATATTAAAAATATATGTAATGGTTAAAAATTCTGATTGTTCTGATTGCTCGGATTGTCTAATATTATCTTATGATGCTCTTGGCACATTGTAATTGTTTTCATCTTCACTGTACATTTCAATAAATATAAAATATTATAAAATATTAAATTATATCTGCTTTCAATTGATGTCCAAAAAATAAACTTAGAGCATAGTTTTCAGATAAATAGGGACACCTAGTTTTGGCACCATATTTATACTTTTTTCAACAAATTTTACTTTAGAATAGCAAACGTGAAGCCATTCGGTCAATTAGTGGATGAATTGGGAAAAGCTTAAAGCTGTAACTCCCAAATCTATTTGTAATCGTTGCAATATGGGTATACTTTTTAAGTATGTGGCCAAATTAGGTCGGGTTTTGGATGCGCATATTTGGAGCTCCCATAAATTGATTTCTATTTAAAAAATATATAAAAAATTATTTTAAAATTACATATATTTTTTAAATTAAATTCCGAAAAAAAATAATCTATGACTAATAATCTAATCTAATTTTTAATCAGAAATCTTTTTTTAGAAGCTTCGAATATGCGAATAACAAAAAAAAAGCTCATTCCACCAAGTAGTTCTTGAATTATTCTTAATGTTATATAAATAAAGTGTTTATAGATTATTATTATGAGATTGCATTTTATTTAAAACCGGTTTCAAAAGCGTAAGTTTGCTTAGAAAAAAATTGCATCCAAAAGTGAAAAAATAAAAAACGATCTTGATAGAGATCAAATTCGGCTAACCATTGGAAATAAAATCATTTTAAAATTATAAAAAAACGATCAATTTTGAAAAAAATTCCGAAATTTTCGATCTTTTCGCATTATTTTTCCCTCCCTTTTTTCACGGCGTTGTTTTCAACATTATTTTGCGAGTGTCTTCGCGTGAATACTGCAGGATATTTGCTCCGGTATTTTTTAAAGATATTTTAATCTTATTAAAAAAAAAAAAAGAAAAAAAAAGAAAGAAAAAAATCATAAGTGAATAAAAACTAATAAAAACTCTAGTCCCTTATCAGTTATCTCAGTTGTATGAGATGAGATAGCCAGTTTAACTTCTACAAAACTATTATTATAATTGAAACTGAATTAATTCATTTTCGAAAGAAACAGTTGTCTTGTAGGTACTCCCAGAATCACTAGAAGTTTCCTCGCACGAAATTTTCGTCAACAACGTAAGGCACTGACAGATAAATTCTTTTTTTTTTTCTTTAAGAAATTACAGATAATTATTTGTTAGAAATAATTAGAAAAGATTACAAGGTTTATTGAGCATCTGAAAATAAAAGAAACACCACAATTAAAAGATACATGAAAATGATACGTAAAAGTCCGCCAAAAGAAAAAGATTAACATTAAACTTAATGAACTAGCAAAAGCATTACATAAATGAAGAAAATCAACATCCTACATCTTTGGGAAGGGGGGGGGGGGAGCAAAACGTATATCGGTAAAAAATGTAGAAAGTGCAGAAAAAAAATATAGCAGAGATAAAATCAGGCTTTATTCATTACAAAAACCGAGGCAAGATGCAAGGTACAAATTCATTTTACATCAGCTCAACTCACGTTTTAATTAATAATCTCGAACTGTATTATTACATCCGTAAACCAGAGAAGAAGAAAAAAAAAAACAACTTAAAGATCCCGACTATTCCCAATGTTCTGCTATTGTTCCCAGCCGATTTCCAATTACCTCACCAAACGAAGTTGTACCACCAGACCTAGACCATTTACAATTGATTGGCAGAAAGATACTAAGTTGCGATACAAGGAGGCGTGGTGAAATAATCATTGGAAAGACGTTGCAAAGTACTTCCTTACTAATAACTGTGTGTTGAGGTGATTTCAATGATTCTATTGCTGGGCTGTTAAAGCGGGCATTAGTTGATGATGGATGAAACCAATTGATGGGAAAAAGTATCGAACACCGAGAGCTTTCTTAAATTACCGTTTAGACACTATACAAATAACAGCAGAAAAGTACATGCGGGCTTCAAAGACAGCATAGACTGAGTAGCAAAAGATGCTACAGGTTTTGCCAGTTCTCACTTTTTGTAGGTAAAATATAAGCGTTGGAATGATAGAGAAGTAAAAGGGAAATGTTTTTAGGAAATTCGTTTAATACTCCTTTGAACTGGCAATTTCTTGAAAATTGTTTAATCTCTACTGATAGAGATGAATTGACGTAGTATAGTTTGTCTCATATCACCTTATTTTATTCCTACTACGTAGTATCATCTATGGTGCATGTAATTTGTTCTCATTTATGAAAACAGTCAAAATTCAAAAGCAGTAATCGCATCGGATGCATTTCTTACAAGCGGATGCATTCATGACCTAACTTTTGTCTAAGCAACAGCAAATTTGATGCCCCCCCCCCCCCCAAATAAGACCTTTTTTTCGCAAATGTGGATAGATTACTTTAAAATAACATATTGATCAATTGAGAAAATATCCGACAAGCTGTGGATTATAGTAGTGGCTGTGCCCAATTTTCCAAGCCAGCTCCTGGATACATTGTATAAACTCTTTCTTTCTTTCATGTGATTAGGCGATATTTCACCACAAGGCAAATGAGTGAGCAAGATGCAGGGAGATATTATTTGTGGCGTCTGAAAGATGTTTATCATATCTCCTAGGGGGAAATTCTTTTGTTAATTTGATATGTTATACTTTGATACTCGGAAGACAGAAAAAACTATTACAAGTGACCACAGAGTTTCTGGAAAAAAAAGATACCCCTCTCCCCCCCCCCCCTAATATATATATATGCACTGGTGTCCCAAAATACCAATTTTCAAGGGATTTTCAAGCGATAGTTTTCAAGCGAATATTCAAAAGGAAATAATATAATTAGAATAATTACTATCCCTGCATAACAGCTAGTCCATATAACATTTCATTCAGGTCATACATGCTCACAAGAGTCACAGTCACTACGGCGAAACAAAAAATAGGAAATTCCATAAGTCTCTTAATTTATGAGTCTCAAATGACTACTATATGTGACTAAACTGATAGGTCACTGTGACTGCTGCTTTGTGTCGAGTCACCAGGTGACTTTCCAATGTCGTTTTATTGAGACTCGCATTTGACTGTCATTTCGACTCTGTTTCAAAGTCATTGTGAATGTTGCATTATGATAAGTCACCAAATAATGTCACATTAAAGTCACATAGTGACTTTTTGTTAAAATACTTTATCAAATGGTGGCAGAGATTCTACTGTGAAGTAACCACTATGAAAAGTGGTGAAAAGTCACCATGTAACTTTAATGAGACATTATTTGGTAATTTATCATAATGCAGCGTTCACAATGACTTTTAAATTGAGTCTCCAGATGAGTGGTGACACGAGAGTCTCAATGAAACGATATTGTAAAGTCACCTGGTGACTCGCCACAAAGTAGCTGTCACAATGACCTGTCCGTGGAGACACATCTATTTATTTGAGACGTATGGAATTTCCGATTTTTTTGTTTCGCCATAGTGACTGTGACTCTTGTGACCATGTGTGACCTGAATGAGATGTTATATGGACTAGTTGTTGTGCAGGGATAGTAATTATTCGAATTATATTACTTCCTTTTGAATATTCGCGTGAAAATTATCGCTTTAAAATCCCTTGAAAATTGGCATTTTGGGACCCGTCCTTAAATTTTGCTCACCAGTGTATATATATATATATATTTGTATATTTGCGCACCTATTCCATGTAATCTTGTCGCTTAAGAGCCCACAATAGTCACAGAAAAAGTACACAAAAAGACCCGGATGATCATGTAAGGTCTATGGGAGCGTTCTTTTCTAATATCTCGCTCAAATTTTAATTTTTTTGCATGATTTTTTTGCACAAGATAGCTATGAGGGCAATCCACAACCGGGCTAGTTTTTACTTTTTCGATTTTGTTTATATATATTTTATATTACGATAGTTTCAGTTTCAGAACCGGTTTAAACCGGTTTCGAAAGTTAAAGTAATTTTTTAAAGAAAATCTGGAACAAAAAATGAAAAAGTAAAAACTAACCCGGTTTGTGATTGCCCTCAGCTATCTTGTGCAAAAAAATCATCCAAAAATATTAAAATTTGAGCGAGATATTAGAAAAGAACGCTCCCATAGACTTTACATGGTCATCCGGGTCTTTTTGAGTAATTTTTCTGTGACTATTGTGGGCTCTAGCGTTCTTTTCTAATATCTCGCTCAAATTTTAATATTTTTGGATGATTTTTTTGCACAAGATAGCTGAGGGCAATCACAAACCGGGCTAGTTTTTACTTTTTCAATTTTTGTTCCAGATTTTCTTTAAAAAATTACTTTAACTTTCGAAACCGGTTTAAACCGGTTCTGAAACTGAAACTATCGTAATATAAAATATATATAACCAAAATCGAAAAAGTAAAAACTAGCCCGGTTGTGGATTGCCCTCAGCTATCTTGTGCAAAAAAATCATGCAAAAATATTAAAATTTGAGCGAGATATTAGAAAAGAACGCTCCCATAGACTTTACATGGTCATCCGGGTCTTTTTGAGTAATTTTTCTGTGACTATTGTGGGCTCTTAAGATCCAAATGAATGTATAATTATTGTCATCTAGCAAATCGGCGTTTTCTTTTTCTTTTCTTTCTTTCTTTTTTTTTTCTTTTTTTTTTTTTTTTTTTTTTTTTTTGTGGTATTTTTCATCTTTAACCCTCTTGCTGCGTTTTTCTTCTTTTTTAAAAAATATTAAATTAGATTATAAAAAAATATATCACAAATATCGCGGTTTGCACTGATTTTGTTAATGTTATATAGTCCGTGGAAATCGCAGAATGTTTATGGAAAGAATTAATGGTTTACGGATAATGTGTTAATGGAAAAGAAAACTGATGGGCATCTGGCAATTGGAAAACCTTTCGAATTAATCTTCTTATCACATGACAAACTGTTTAATCTATAACTCGTTAAGCTAGGCATATTGCCCGCAGGCAGGGGCCAGGCCTGCGGTATAATAATATAATAATAATAACTGTTTAATCTACCCAACTTTTTGTGAATAAACATAAAACGGTTCGAGAAGAATAGGTGCAATTTTTCCTGGACAAGGAGAAAAAAAAGCGTCTAAATTTAACGTAAAGTAGTAAAACAGACAGAAAGATGAAGTAATTAGGATACAAGAAGACTCGATGAAATAATCGTTGAGAGAGACGTTGCAATGTACTTCTCGTTGATATGGGGATATTCCCCCGGAAGGGAGCGCTGTGATAAGGCTTTTTGTGTGATTTTCTTGATTTTTTGCCGTTTAAGAATTTTTGTATATATTTCGTAATATTTAGAAGCAATATAATAGGCCGGTGATTGCATAAAATTTTTGGGGGAAACCGGCCTGAAGGTTTCACTGTAATAGCGAATTTTGATCATTTTTCAGAGCTATGGAGAAAAAAAAATCATACTAAATAACCCAGTTGTTTAATCGAGATTTAATAGGCACATTTGTAGCATTCAAAAAGTTTTGAATTTTTTGATATATTAGATTGCTGATTAGACTTCATTACAAATCCCCCCTCCCTCCTTCTATGATTTTGAAACTTTTCTGATAAAAAATTTGAAGTGTATCAAAAATAAATAAATAAAAATGAATAAATAAAATAACAGAAAAAAATAAACAAATACTCACTTTTAAAAAATGTATAATTAAAAAAATATGCTTTTTAAAGTATTAAAATTTTTGATGCAGAAGAAAGGTTTGAGATTGTCACATCCGACTTGTTTCTACTTATGATTCGTCAATATAAAATATCAATATTGGATAGTATATCTTTCGAAAAATTAAATATTAATCGTTTTAAATACAGTCATCATACCTGTCAGTTTCATTTTTCTAGATAGTAGTGCTAACATCAATGCATCTATTTTCTATACTGATATTCCCACAGTATTATTCCGAATTACTAAATTTTTAAAATATATAATATAAACATGCCTTATTTTTTGGGCACATTTACTTTTTTATAGGTAATAATAAACACTTTTCAAAAACAATCAACCTATCAATTATGCATAAATATATTTAATTTAATTTTTATAACATCTAAACTTTACAATTATATTTTTGCTTTTTGCTACGTATGCGATAAAAAAATATATACATTTTTTTAAAATATCTCAAGAACTAAAGAATGTTTACTTTACCTTGATACATGCAGGTATTGAGTAGATTTCTGTATATGCAGTACAGCGTAGTGTTTATTACAGAAGCCTAGAAGTGACATCTGTATACAATAGATTGTCACTTCTACATGTTGTGTTTTAACGATTTCCATGGTATTATATTTCTATATTTATGGAAAGATATTTTCAAGTAAACTTTCGCATAAATTAGAATCGAATACTGGTTAGATTTGGGCGAATCTTGATCAACAAGCGTCACTGCTGTTTTGCATTTTTAACGATTTCAATGATAAATAAATCTCAGCAAACTTATCATATATAAGATATTTATTAAAAATTATGCTGTTCAAGCTTTGTCTTTGCTTCATTATGCCATATTTTTTGCAATGAACATTATTGTGGCATCTCAAGTTCTATTGGGTAGAAATGCATTTTTTGATTTTTTAATTAAATATTTATATGAATAATAAGGAGCGACCGAAACCAAAAAAGAAAACAGAATTTCGGTAATCTTCCTATTTTTAACCGAAAATAAAAACAAAAATACCCCCCCCCCCTTTTTTTTTCTTTGTAATTAATACGTACATAAATGTACATCATTAATAATAAATTTTCCCACACCCATCATACTGTAGTATGATTAAAGAAATTCTAATCAGATTTTTTAAAAAATATTTCTGATCAAAATTTCATCATTTTCGGAGGAGGTAGTTCTCCTCACCTTCTCTACATCTATCATAATCGAACTCTCTATTCTACACTACTGTTATGATAACGATCTTAGAAATTGTTTATTGTTAATAACTACGAAAATAGATATTTCATAAAACTACCAACATCTATCAGCTATATTTTTTTAGATGTCGATTCTAAACTCAATACAATTCCTTTCTGTCGCTATGAAAATTTCTTAGATGATTGTTCCAAATAATTATTATAATTATTTTAAAGAATTTGTTATAAATATATTAAGTTTTATGAAATATTAATTATTTTTGTAAATGTTAATAATAATCAATTTTCAAATTCTTTATCGTACATATCAATTATATTTTTCTAGACCTTTTCTGCTTCGGAGAAAAATTCTTGGACTATTATTATGAAATTATCATCTATATTTTGAAATTACTATCTATATTTTTATTTATTTTAAGAATTTAATATAAAAATATTTAGTTTTTTACAATTTTTAATAATAAAAATTTTTGAAAAGTCGCTATAACTACCAATTACATTTTTTAGATGTTGTTTCTAATCTCAATACATTTATTTCCTTTCTTCCACAGAGAAAAAAAAATATACTCCAAATTATTATTATAATTATTCTAAAAAGTTTACTATAGCCATATTTAGTTTTACGAAATATTTATTTTTTTTTACAATTGTTAATAATGAACAATTTCTAAAATCATTATCGTACGTATCAGTTATCTATTTTAGGTGTCGATTCTAATTTCAATATATAGAGTAACATCTCCAGTAATTGGCACATTAAGAATTTGTCTTTAAACTTACTTCTGATTTCGTTACCAAGAAATAAAATATTTACTTGCAAATATTTTTAAATCAAAGAGTACATATCTGTGCATCTATTTTGCCCACAAAAAGCAAAAATATTTGAAAAAGTACTTTTTATAAAAGTATATTTATAAAAAGTTGCCGTAATCACCAGTAATTGGCACATAGAGCATCAATGTATGACACCTTGTGATCCAGTAATTGGCGCATGTTTATATAAGAAAAAAAAACTTATATTTTACATTTTTAGGTAATAATGAAAAATTCTACGACTATGAGAAACATATGATAGAAAATAACAATTATAATATAGGCAGAAAATTTTGGTTGTAAGATAACATAGATTGATAATATTAATTCTAAGAATTTTATTCTGAAAATATTAATCATCACGTAAATAAATTAATGCTAAAACACACATCTTGATGTTGGAAATAAATTTTTTACACTTGTTTAAAACAAATATAAAATAATATTTCCAAATATAAAATAAAAACATAATTTGAAATGTTACATGAAAAAATAGTAATATAGAATTTAATCCTGTTTTATCTGTCAGTATCCAGTTTTTGTTTTTCAATTAATGGACGACTCTAGAGAAAACAAAAGTGCCTGATAATTCCAAGAAATCATAAAAAATGAAATTATTCTCTACATTTGCTATAGCTGACTTTGATGGCCAAATATGTGCTTTCACTTTTTTCTCGTAAACATTTAACAGAAGATTCTGCGCAATTTGAATCAATAATATGATCTATATAATATTGTTTATCATAAACTGCATAATAATGTTCTTTCAACAAATTTGTTTCCTTTTTGATTTCTATATCATCATCTCTAAGACCCAAATTGATATTGTCACTATCTATTGAATCATCATTATTATTTCTCCATAAGATTTTGAATCTTCTAAATTATAGTTTCTAAATTTTCTAGATCTTCATATCCAAAATCAGGGGCTGTAGAATATGTCCAATCCAGCTGTCTAAGATCTGGAGGAATTATGCAGATAAATAAAAGTTTGATTTCAATTTTAACAATAAATTACATAATTCCCTAAAATAGAAAAAAAATCGCTGTAAATAGAAATACCCATCTAGCGACCTTCACAAAATCGATCTTAAAATATTATATACCATATATACTCACGCATAAGTTGAGAAATTTGGGAGGGGAGAATTTCTAATATTTACAGTAATGCAGAATTTTGGTAAGCCTATACCATATCTCAAAACTTGGTAATATGGATTAAGAGAAATGTTAGGAGTAAAATTCATTTTTTGCACTCCTGATCGCTCCTGTTTTCAGTATGTGCAACATTTATTGAATTCATCAGTAATTCTTTAGAGTACCAGAATTTGGGTTTAATCCCTTTAAATTAATTTACTATAGATGAAGATGCCATACTTCAGGTTTCTGAGAGCAAGAAATCAGCATATTAGTCTGAAATGTGAACACTTTAAAACAATACAATATATTTATATTAATAATATCCAGTAACTGTGATGCTGTCCCCAGTAATTGTCATATGAAGCTTTAATGGATTCCAATTATTGATAATATTTCACATTTTCAAATAAAAACAATTGCTAAACAAAATTAGTTTATAAATTTAAAAGTACTGCCAAAATAAGTGGTTTAATCTCGAATCTTGCGATTCCCTTATAATTGTATATTACTTGGAACTAGGAAAACTGATGCACCATTAATTGGCATCTATCATTAATTCAGAAATCCAAATACTTGTGTCAAAAATACTTTTACACAATTAAAGTAACCCTTTCCAACTAAACAAAACTGCTCTCAATTAAAATTTAAAATGTACTATAAATCAGATAATAATGAATTGAAATGCATGCCTTTCTTTAAGCAAAAGAAGAACCGTTTTCAACAAAATTGGCTATTTTGATACAAGCCATAATTGTTTCGCTTTCCTAGGCACTATTGTCATCTGGTAGCATAAATCCGAGTTATAATCTTTAAAGTAAATGAGCATATAACTGGTATATGGTCTTGCATTTTTAAAAGACTGGATATAAATCTTACTTTAGGACATTTTTGTAGGCTGTGCCAATCACTGGTGCCTGCCAATTTCTGGGGATGTTACTCTATATGTGTTTTTTCTAATAATTTAGAGAAAAAACTCTTAGACTATTATCTCAAAAAAATTCTTTATTTTTTTAATAAGAGAATTAAGTATAAACATATTTACTTTTGCAGATAAATTTGCTTTGTTCTATTTTTTAGCAATAAACTTCAGCAAAAACCACTATCGTATCTATCAGTTATGTTTTTTAGATGCTGATTCTAATCTCAATAAATCTCCTTTCTATCTCGGCGAAACATTCTTAGCCTTATTCGTTCCCACAATTTCGTTTAGCGTCCTGTAATTATGAGCTGCCGTGGTCATGATCATGTATTATTTCGGCAACTGTTATACCGAGGCATTTAACAACAGCTGGCGTGCGGCTCGGTTCATCTGGGAAATTAAGGTAAGTCTTTATTATTATTTTTAATCTGTCATTTTTGGCAACTTTGTCTTATTGTTCCGTCTGACTTAGATAAACACGTGCTACGATTAATGACTATTTGTAGTCGCATTTTTTATTATTACCTGGTTATTTAATTATCTAACAAGCATATCGGCTAATCTAGTGCTCGATATTAGCTTAATCTAAAGGGGGAAAAACTTAGTGAAAGATTTAAATTTAGAAAAAAAAAGTTTATGTATATATATATATATAACACCATTAATTGTAAAAAAAAATATATGAACCAGTGATTTTAATACAATATATATAAACAGAGAGAAAGATAGATATTTATAATTAAAATAATACTTATTTATATATATATATTTGGTTTCTATTATTACTCTCTTTACAATATACTCTTTATGTTAATGAAATGAGCTTGCACAATTGATTTTTTCCCCCACATGTTGGCGTTTGTATAGTGTAAGTTTTTCTCTTTTCTAATTCTATTATTATTATATATTGAAAAAGCGCTTATGCACATCAATAACTATGTAGTAGGCGGAAAAAAGCGCACCCGGAAAAAAGTGCACCATACAAATCACATACTTAAATAAGTCTGGTAATGATACATATTGTTAACCTTAGACTAAAACACTGGATTAAGGTGATTTTTTTTTTAATTTGGCGTCCTTGCTCTCTCAGGAGAGAAAGGGGGGAGGAGGGGGCTTTGTAAGTTATCTCAAAACCTATCATACACTCAATAATAAGGATGTTTTCTAGGTATAAAAAGTGACAAGGTCTGACAAAAAATTGATAAATATTGAACTTGTCGATAAATAAATCATAAAAACTAAAGTGGTAACAAATAGTTGATTTATTTCATTCTCGTAGGGCAGTGGTTCCCAACCAGGGGTACGCGCAACCATGGGGATACGTAGCGAATCTCATGCCAAAGGCCCAATTAATAAGTTTTTGTGCTCAGGGCACTTTTAATCAATCGTGCCCTTTTAGATTTGTTGTGATTGTGGGAACGAATAAGGCTAAGAATATTTCGCTGAGACAGAAAAGATATTTATTGAGATTAGAATCAGCATCTAAAAAATATAACTAATAGATACGATAATCATTTTTGCTAAGGTTTATTACTAACAATCCGAAAAAAGCAAATACATATGCAAAAATAAATGCGCTTATACTTAATTCTCTTACTTAAAAAATATAAAAAAATTTGGGATAACATCTTAAAAGTTTTTCGCTGAGGTATTAGAAAAAAAAAATTAAGATAAGAATCAACATCTAAATAAATAACTGATAGGTACGATAATGGATTTCAGAAATTGTTTATTATTAACAATTGTTGAAAAATAAATATTTTGTAACATTAAATATGGTTATAATAATTTTCTCTAGAATAATTATAACAACAATTTGAAGTGTAAAACTTTTTCTCTGGAGAAGAAAGGGAATTTATTGAGATTAGAATCGACATCTAAAATAGATAACTGATAGGTACGATAATGATTTTAGAAATTGTTTATTATTAAAATTTGTAGAAAAATAAATATTCTGTAAATTTAAATATGGCTATAATATTTTCTTATGATAATTGTAATAACAGTTTGAAGTATAAAAATTTATCTCTGGAGGAGAAAGGGAATTTATTGAGATTAGAATCGACATCTAAAAAAATATTTTTACTCTATTTTTTTATTTATTTTTATTTTCATATCACACACCTATTTGGAAAGTCTAAGTTACCAAAATATTAAGTTTTTCGAAAAATTGAAAAAAACGGTTTTAGAAATAAGAATTTTTTTTTTATTATTCATTAAAATGGACTTTTAACCGTATATTCAGATTCACCGTATATTCATTTGTCATTCCATCTTTTTAGTAACATTTCAAATATCGCATTTTTTCACAATTATGACATTTTAAATGGAAATTTAGATAAAATTAGGAAAAAAAATTATGCTCCTAAAAAATTTCATGATAGGCTGCGGGCCCTGTGTGCCCGTGTGATATTCAGGGCCTGCATATGCCATCACTGTGCATGAGCAACTTTTAAAATAATTTTTCCAACCCCTCTTTTTTTTTTTTTTTTTTTTTTTTTTTTTTTTTTTTTTTTTTTTGAGTTTAAATCTTTTGTTTTGTTATTATTATTATTATTATTATTATTAAAACAAAATTCAGTACCTTAGTTGCAAATCAATTTGTTAGATAATTAAATAACCAAACAAACAATCAATCAAACAAAAGTACACAACACTAAAAAAGCTTATACTAACACTGAAAATAACAAACAAATGTCTCTTAACATAGGAAAATATTTTATAAACACGAACAATATTTTTTTATGGGTTACCATTGATCCCGAAAAGCTTTCTTTATCTTTATAATCTCAAATATATTCTTCGCCCACAACAGTTCAGAATTTTCTGACATATTTTCAGATAAACTGAAACTTGCTGATGAGATTTTTGAAGAGATCTATGAGTGGCTGCGTGTTTTCATTTTTCGCTCAATAATTTAGAAGTTGATTTATAGGTAATTATTTTAGCAGTGTGACCAATATATTTTTTTTCGTTTTCAGCTTTCTGGTTTCGATAAATTTAGTTCAAAACGCCAATTTTGACAACATTTGTGAAAAAAAGACATTTTGTCAAAAAAGTATTTTTTTAAGAAGAGAACACTGAAAAAAGAATTTCAAAACCAAATTTCAGCTGTGTCCCACCTATAATTGCAAAGTTATCCGAACTTTCAGAAACCCTGTATATGATATAGAGGTTTATATATATTAACAATATATATTCCAAAATTTAATTCAATTAAGAGATACATATAATTTTAGTTGAAAATTCCCCTTCAGCAATTTAATTTCCTCTAATGAGGAGAATGGTACGCGAATACTTTAATGCAGTCCAGTATATGAGGTATAGAATTTATATCATCATCATCATCATCATCATAATCAACCATTTTTGATCCACTGCTGGATGTAGATCTCCCCCAAATTTTTCCAATGTTTCCTGTCTAGTGCTTTCGTCATCCAATTTACACCAACCACTTTTCTAATTTCGTCACTCCATCTTATCTGTGGTCGTCTTCTTGGTCGTTTTACATTTCTGGGATCCACGAATTATATGCATAAAACTAATTAAATTTAAAAGCGCATGGAGAAATTTAAAAGTACCCTCCAGCAATTATTACGCAAAGACAATACTGTAACGATTTTTTTTGTGTGTGTGTGTGTGTGTGTTCCTATAAAGTAATAAAAAAATGTTATGAATGCTCTGTTTTAATTTTATCGTAATGGAATTCCGTGATTTATATCAATTTAAATATATCTGAATTAGCGTAAAGTCATTAAAATACTCTCAAGACGATTTTTCCCCATATATTTTGTGTAATCGAATTCTTTTGAGTGTCCCTGTAAATGAACCATTAATCGTACACACTTCAATAACAAACATGCTTTGGTGACCCTAAATAAGCTTTATCAATTTCATGAAAATCAGAGTATCTTTACGAAAGTTAATGGTCAGACGAACAGATAAACCGAATGCATAAGCACTTTTCAATTTTGTTGGAAATGCTAAAAAAGAAAAAGAGAAAAAAAAAAAAAAAAAACAAGTAAAGAAAACAGATATTTTATCTTAATTTTATAAATTCGAAACAAAATTAAGATATAGCGAGTTAAAAATACTGTAATTTGAAATTGCTAAATATTTCACATGTGTTTCGTATTTATTTACATATCATAAATTGGATTCGAAGCATCAGATTTGTAAAAATTTTCTAAATGGATATTTTACTTTATTAGGAAGATGAAAATCATTGTTTTTAGACTTTGAATGGGAACATCTACAAGTTTTAAGGTATCCAAGCACCTTTAAAGCGTAATTTTCGATCAAAATATTGATTTTTTCTTTTTGCAGTAATATTAAAACTAAATCTTTTGTCTATCGAAATGTGCTGAAATTTTGTCTGTATCGTAATCTAGAATTGAGCCCGAGTTACAGCTGTTTAAAATTAATCTATTAACAGCTTTTGAATTGTGTTTCAAAGTTATTTTTAGCTATTTCTCAAAATGAAGTTTTTCAGATCTTTACTATACGCAAAATATCTTAAAACAAAATATTATGCATGAAAGGCCACGAAATTTTCTGTACTTTTTTAAAAATGTATTTTGGAGGAATAAACTACACTCATGATAATATAATAAATAGTTTTATATTTACACTGGTACAAATAACAAACGGGAGACTAATTTTGCAAATATTTCATTACATAATCACTTTAACTGCCATATCACCTGAGATAGAGAAATGTTTATAATGTGTGTAGTCTAAGTTCTAGAGAAAATTATTCTATTTATTAAGCAACTTAATAAATGTCAATACATTGTTTTAGTTTTCAGTTATCGCGTTTTGCGAAAACAACAATTTTGGACATAATTTTGACTACTTTTCTCTTTGAAAAAATATTTCTGGTTAATTGCTATTTTTAAAGTAAAGGTCAATATAAAAAATGGATTACAAGAGAAAATTTAAAAAAATAGCAAAAAATCACTTCTGAAAGTATACGGCATTTATGAATGAGAATCGATCGAAAAACTACGAATTCGGACATATACTCGCCTGTAAAACGTGTTTTGTCACAAGGATCGTGCAGTAGAGGACAAAACGACACTAATTTAAAACGCAGCATCTGCCGGCAGCCAAGAATTTCACTAAAGTTTTCGACAGTATAGGCATTTAAGTACAATTTCGAGTGCAGGTTTACCATGCATTCAAATGTTGAGTTGACTTTAGGTGTTTACATAAATCTACGTAAAATATAAACTTATGTAGAGGATTTGAATGAAATGCCTTAATACAAATTAATTGATGATTACATGATTATGTTCACAAAAAAGTTTCCTAAAGTAAATAATTAAATAAATAAAATAATCAACAAGCTATTTTTAAATGATTATAATTCTAAACAGTAATTGATTTATTTGAACATAAATCAAAAATATGTTTTAAAAGAGCGTACATTTTATTAAAATGTATTAGACATTTGATTTGTTCAAATAATGTACATTTTTCCTTAAATTTCTTCAAGATAAAATATTAATGAAACACAATACATTGATGTAAATTGCCAATGGAAATATTAAAAATGAATTAAATGATGATGACTTATAATAACAGGATGATCTTGTATAGAGAAAACATTTCAACTGATAATTACTGAATATTTGGGATTCGATAAAATATAAATAATGCATGAAGTCTGTATCGGAAATCAGTTTCAAACTCTTCTCTCATGTAATAAGCAATAAAAAATTACAGCATAAATTGACAGCAAAAATTTAAATAAAGTGTATTACAGTCGACTCTCGTTAATTCGTAATCGGATAATTCGAATCTTTGCTTAATTCGAACTAAATATGAAATCCCGAAATTTTCAATGGCAGAATAACGTTAAAAATTTTCATTAATTCGAACTCATTTTCTCTTGACTTCGTTTAATTCGAACTAACGAGAATTCCGATTTTTCATTTTTCTCTTCTTTCTCACGGATTTCAGATTATTTGAATAACTTTCTTTCTTTGATTTTTGGGGAAATTGTTCCGAACAAGTATACATATAATCCGATGCATTTAATATCCACTTTCTTAGTGCCCCGTCTGTTCATCAATGACGCTTTAAATTTTTCTTCCATTGTGCTTGTTTCTAGTTTTTTAATTAGTTTATGTATTTATACATTCTAATTTAATATTAAGTCATATTCTAATAACTCATATTTTAAGACGAAATAAATTAAAAAAACACCATAAGATTAATTAATTTGTAATAGTACTATACTGAGCATGTTTTCATTTCATATTTTCCCTAATTCGAGATTCGGATAAATTCGAACATTTCTTGTGGCCCCGACGAGTTGGAATTAACGAGAGCCGACTATACATAATTGAGATTTTTGGCATATGACTAAGATCAACAGAAGCGCAGTTCGTGTGCTAACCTTTGCCTTCATGTATTACCTGTTTACACCAACTTTGTCTGAAAAAGTGCGAAAGTGTAGAAGATGTCTTTACAAGCACTTTAACGCTTGTACAATCGGTATTTTTCTGTATGTTTGACCACAAAATCGACTTCTGGACGACCTGTAGATCACCCCCAATGTCACTTTGACCTTTATATGACCTCCAAGAGTCTTAAGGTGAGAGGGTCGAACCTCCTTCTCGTCCGAATGCACAAGCAAACGGTTTGTTTACACCTCTGTTATTTATTTATTTTTCTGTCTGGAATGTTACAGGGTGAGGAGCTGAAGGGAACTGCTGAGAGACTACTACTACTTCTATAACATTTCTTTTTTTTTTTTTTTTTGCAGAATCCCCTTCCTACAATTTTTTTTTATTATTTACTTCTTCAAAAAAGTAACCATATCTCCTCTTTGACTTCGAACTGAAAGGGGGGAAATATGTTTTGGACCCAATTTGTTGGGGGTTAAATACAGGCATTTTCGGCCTTCACTTGGTAGAACGAAGAGAAGGTTGAGGGTCAAGCGGAATTGACCTTCACGGTTTGGATGAAGATGGGAACTAGCGGCTTTTGGGGTATATTTTGGTTTCAAATTACTGTCGTTAGTACTCGGGAGGCAGACATAATATGTGCATGAACAGGCATAATTGTAGAGCAAGATTGGCAATAGGAGAAGCATTATAGGATATTAAATTAGAGACTGCTTTAAAAAGATGCTGTTCCTGAAGTTTTAATGTAATAATGTCTAATTTTACTGTATAGTACATCTGCGCAAGCAATTTATAATACTGGCTATGTGGATTTTCTTTCTTTTTTTTCTGGCGGCGGAATTATGAAGTGGAAAATATATAATACCTAGAAAATCTCGAGAAGGATACGGGAAAGAAAATTGTTGCTAAATATATTGAACAGGTTAACATTTTTTGGCTAATCTTCCTGCTTTTGAAATTTAAGCATTATTAAGATAATGAAGCACCCATGCAAAATCCTGAATTTTTGATTGTGTAATTTTTATAAAAGAGCTTTGAAGAGTTCTTTCTAATAACTGTTAAATCTGTTATATTTACATGTTATTTTTTTTTTAATACTGCTCATCTTTGTGTGCAATAAATAATCATAAAATATACATTTGTCATTGTAAATTTAAAGCTTTGAATAAACAAATGAAAATTATGTTCTATAATGATATAATTTTTCTACTGTAGAAGCTATATGTGCCATACTAGTAAATTAGCAGAACCGGATATAAATAATTTATTTTTAAGAAATTAAGACATATGAAAGAAATTAAGACATATGAAGAAATTATGACATGAAATCCAGGGCAAGATAATGGTCTGTCCCTCTTTCTTGCTGGCATCCATAAAGGTTGCAAAGTTATATAAAAGTTTAAAAAAATGTACATATAAAGTAAATAAAAACTACACTCATATGTGTATCTTTTCTTTTTTCGCACGGATTCCTCTAATTCAGCTCCAGCACTCCCTAAATCTTTATCATTTTCATCCCACTTTCCCCACTTTCCCGCCAGAAAGACGGTTATGGCCTGCCGTCTTTTAACAGGACATTCCCTTGGGTGGACAAACCTCATTTGGAACGCAAGCATATATCTCCCACTAACTGACCCCTCCACTGCACAGCATCTAAAAACGAACAGGGGTCGACGAAAAAAATGCTGGGGCTATAAGGTCTGAGACCTCCGATAAGGGGATTTGAGGAAGGAAAAGGTGTCCCTTGTGCCGAGAAATAAAGAGACTTAGCGGATAAAGTTAAGACAGGAGGTGTTAAAGGTTGCTTCTTTGTGTTTTTTATATTACCTTCTCTTTGTTTTTCTCTTATAACAATGCTTAGCTGAGTCATACTCTGCCTTTCTTGCTAACAATGACTAAGCAGTCACTCAATTGTTATTTGTAGCGAAATAAGGATTCCAGTTTATAAAATAAGAAAAAGAAAGCATTCAAAATTATAAAGCTTCAACATAATAGTTATAAGAAAACTTTTGGAATCATGAATTTTATTTTATTATTTTTTTTTTTATTATTATTTTTTCAAGCGTTTGGTTTAAATAAAAACAGGTTGAATAAATATCACCGGAGAGGTGTATTATTTCGAGAAATAAGCGTCGGACAAAATAATAATAATAATAATAATAATAATAATTCAAAAGTAAGATTTATGCGACCAAACCCAAAGATATTGAAAAGCTGAAAAAGAGAATAAGCAGTGATTCAAACATCAGATGTATTGAAAAATGTTTCTTACCAAGTTTACTTCAGGTCTTAACAGTACCAAACCCAAGGTAATGTTCAATTTGAACATTTTAGGTTTTACGGCATAAAGTGTTTTGAAATGTATTCATTGTACTCATTTTTTACTACTGAAAAGATTTAGAATCGAAAAGAGTTTTCATTTTTTTCATAAATAAATTACTTATTTATTTATAAGTAATTGCGGTCCCTTGACGAATGGTTTTTAGGTGCGTTCGTAATTATGTAAATATCTAGCTCCTATTGTTGTCGTTCAGTCCGTCCGTCCGTCCTTCCGCATATATCAACGCAAAAACGGTTCAACCGAATCGTTTGAAATTTAAAATATGTGCATAATTATTAATCATTATATATATTAAATATTATTAAATATTAATATAAATATTAATATTAAAAACATATACATAATTGTTACATAATTTTGTCGAGTCATTTCAAATTTTATAAAAATCGAATGTATAATTCCATTATAGTGACTTTCAAAATTATTCCGCTCATGATGTTCAATGGAAAAAATAATTTCAAGTGTATTTTAATGATTTTACACTGTTTTGAACATAATAAAATTGATCTTTATCAATGAAACATATACTAAAATATACATTTTGTACAATCTGTGGTGCAAAGAATATTTGTTATTTATTTACGGAGCTACACAGAAAGAAGTATTCCATTACACAACGGTATACGGGAACATTGTTTGGGTTGAGTTTTAGTTACATTAAACTAAGGTGGTCTGGTGTAATAACGCCAAGTGCTAATATTTTTGCATAATTATGAAATAATCTGGTAAATGACACCCATGTGCTCTGCGCAGAAGAGTTTTGAGTCATATAAATTGCAAAAAAACAGCTTCAAGTTAATTTGTTTCATTTTTAGATCTTATTGTTTTTACAATCAACTAAAATTAACGCTTGATCTAAAATTTGCGAGATACGTTTTGTGATGTGAAGACTATTTTCTTTATCCGGAAATACTTTGTTAATGACATAAATTTGTAGTACATTTCATGGACTTTCAAAATGTTGTCGAAGATTTTGGATATCTTCTCGAGATAATTTGTAATTTAAAATGTACAGCGCAATAACTATAACGGGGTAATAACGCCAATTCTTGGCATTAATACCCCGGTTGATTCCCTATAGTGGCCGAGCTACATCCTAAATATTGATTCAAATAAACACAGTTAAAACTGTGCAATGTTTCTAATAATTCTATTTAAGCGGTCCTTTTTAAGCGATATTCTTTTGCCTCTTCCTCCCCCCCCCCCCCCACACACACACCACACCTTTATTTTTCTTACACTTTCACAAAAAATTGAACATTTTCAATAGATTAGAATGCAATTTGTCAATTTCTAAGTTTGTAGAGTTTGTATTTTTAGAATTGGGCAATTTACATGCAAGTATTCCATCTTATTTCATAGTTTTGTTTGCAAGGCGTTATTACCCATATAAGTGGGTAATAATGCCAAATAGCATTGGTCAATAAATCACGCCATTACATTTTATGAATACATATCTGCTAAATTATTATTTTTTTTTATATAGATAGTCAATGAGCTGCTGTATCAAATCATATATTTGTTTGAAAAATACAAACTAAAACTGAGCCGTGAAAATTGATAGGACCTTAACGTGGCGTTATTACCCCTGGGTACCTTATTTGAAATTTTATGAAATTGATATGCGTTGCTGAGGTTTACTGCAAGTTACTTCCTGTATAATAGAAAGCAGATAGTATTAACATAGGGACACATAGAAGATTTTACATACTATACTGTATCTGAAGTACTGTATACCATTACACCTTGATCTAATTACTTTTAAAACTTCGTTATTGTACGATCGCACCTCGTTCGCTACTTTGACGTGCAATATCCGACTTGTTTCCCTTCTCGTGGTGTCACGTAGGGAATTTGATTCAAAACGTCAACTTTGTCATTTTCTGAAAGATCTTTTGCCTTTATTGAAAAATGAAGAAAGTTCTTCGATTTCATAGTTTCTGAATAACAACACTTTCCAATTTCATGTTACCGAACAAAAAAGAATTAAAAAATGTAGAAGAAAATAGCCCATTTGGATTTGAGGGTCTGATGGATTTTGAAAATAGCCCCTTAAGGCCCCTGTCCTCGTTCGAGGAAACTCTAGCGAGCTAATGCTATTCCTATGGGGAAGCATTTTTCTAATAACTCTTTCGCATTTTGACATTTTTGAATAATTTTTTTTTTTTTTTGTAATGGATAGCTGAAATGCATAACGACATCGCACCTTTTTTATTTTTTCGATTTTGGTTGCAGATATATATTTTAAAAAGCACTTTCAGTTTCGAAACCGGTTTTGAAAGCGAAACTAACTTTGTAAAAAAATATCTGCAACCAAAATTGAAAAAGTAAAAAAGTAAAAAAGGTGCGCTGTCGGCATGCACCGCAGCTATCCAATACAAAAAAAAAAAAAAAAAAAAAAAAAAAAAATTATTCAAAAATGTCAAAATGCGAAAGAGTTATTAGAAAAATGCTTCCCCATAGGAATAGCATTAGCCAGCGAGCGTTTCCTCGAGCAAGGACAGGGCCCTTAAAACGAATGTATTCTGCATAAGTATATGTAGGACAGAATCAATGATTCCTCAAATTTAATCTGGGATAACTCGCACCATGCCTAACATATCCAGAGTGCGTATGGTTTGTATAACTGTCACTATTTTTTTTTTTTTTTTTTTTTTTTTTTTTTTTTTTTAAGAAATTTGTAACTTTTTTTATCGCAGAATTTTTAAAAATTATTTCTGACTGAATAAGTTGACGATTATTATTTTTTTTTATTGATGACAAATTAAAAAATATTCATACACTGTAAAAAAATAAATAAAAATGTGTATGTATATACATACATGCATACACACATACACACATATATATATACTTTTATAAACATAACCAAAGTAATTCAGATATACCATACAATAAACCAATGAAACCAGTATTTTTACAATCATCTTATTAAAATCATTTGAAGTTTGAAGTGAAATGGATGGCAGGTTACCAAAATAATGAAAGGTAAATGGATAAATGGACAGTAGAAGGCTTTTTTATTAAACTACTCATCAAAGGTGCATGGTTTAATAAAAAAGCAAAAGCATCCAACCAGTTTCTGTTATAGGTCGTGCTAAAAGCTAAGAAATTCGACTATACATACTTAAATTTTTTTCTAGAAAACTGGTATTCCAAGAGCTTTTTATGTAATAGCATTGGCAACAACAAAAATCCACGTAACACATACAGATTTGCACTGTGAATTAAAAAATCTGTAAGGTTACTAAAAAAATTTTAGGAAAGTGAGATTCTTAGAACTTTTTTAAGTAGCGGCAACTCGGGTTACAGAGGAAATTTTAGAAATATTACTAAAATTTTAGTAGATTCTTTTCTAAAGCTACAGATTTCTGTAGTTTTGCTTACACTTTTGTAGATTTACAATTTTTTTTTTTTTTTTTTTTTTTTTTTTTGTACAGCATACAAAGAAAATTTTAATAAGTATATAGATTTCGACAACTTTACATCTATAGAATTACATTATTTTTTTTTACACTGTTCCCTGGATATGCGCGCGTTTTCCTGTGTTAAAAATTCATCTGAAGCAAAAGTCAAGTCTGGTCAGGGCTGGGTTTTTGCCGGCAGAAACAAGTGACAGAAAGTGGTTTTAACAGTCAACAACTGGTATAAATTCATTTTAAGACATAATCTGAGACTTTTTTAGTAGTATTCAATTGCTTTTACATTATATTCATGATGAGTAACAAATAATAATTTAGATAAAACATAAAGTAAAGAACATGATTGTTCTATTACAGCTGCTCATAAAATTTACTTAGCTTTATTTAATGACGGAAATATCATTTAAACTCACAAATATAAGATTCATATCTCATTTAATGCAGTGTTAGCTTTTATGCTAGCTTATTTTTAACTAATTTTTTTATATATTAAATATCTGTATGAATTATGAATCATCGCAGATTAAAGTTCTTATTAGCATTACATCTTAGTTTCTGCCAGTTTTTGCCACTTATTGGCAGAAACCTGCCAGCCCTGAGTCTGGTAGTTAGTAATTATATAAAAGCTGAAGCATATTGTTGCTCCCTATCGGCGAAAGACTGACAAGATGCAATAGCATCTGTTTAATGCACTTCTACCACTCAAAATCAGGATAAGCTATCCAAAACAACTCTTTATCTTAGCCATACAACATTTTAGCAGCTTCTTTCATAACATCTCGTTTGACCCGTTTTATATGATAAGCTCCGATATTGTTACTCCCCCAACCTGCTCTGCATTCGGAGATACCTCAGCCCCGCTCCATAAAGGGGCAGCGAGGCCCCTGAAAAGGGAGAGAGGGGAAAAGCCCTGGTGTCAACCACATTATCGAGTTTGCGGCTTTCCCCCTTATCACCCTCACACACTACCGGTATCCATTGAAGCTAAAACCAGTCAGAAATGGATAAATCGGATGCGGAGAGGAAAGGGGATACTCTGCCTCTTTCTCTCTCTCTGTTTCGCCAGTTCTTGAATTCTGGAACTGGATTTCAAATCGTGTGGGAAAACATCACATACAGGAAGCCAACGAAATTTCATGGGCATGAAAGTATCATATAGAGGTGTATCGGGTGTAGTGGACAATTACTTCAAACTGTATTTATTTTGCATTGTTTTAGCTTAATCACAACAAAAGCGGAACTTTCCGATACATTTCCTGACTCATTTTTTAACGTAAAGGTGCAAAATTATCAGGCGCAAAGCGAAATTTCACAGGCGTGAAAGTATCATATAGAGGAATATCGGGTTTAGTGGACAATTGCTACAAACTGTATTTATTTTGCATTGTTTTAGCTTCATCATAACAAAAGCGGAACTTTCCGATACTTTGTCTGACTCATTTTTTTATGTAAAGGCACAAAATTGGCAGACCTGGTTACTGAAGCGATTTGGAATCTAAATCCTTTTTTTTTTTTTTTTTTTTGATAAATAAATTATTTATCGAGTTATAAACTATTTTAGTCACATGATAGGAGGTTTTCTATTTCCCCTAGCAGTTATTTCCGGTAATTTGGTTCAAAACGTATGTATTTCTATAGCAGTACTTTTTTAAAGATCGTTAGCGTTTAACACACACACAGAAAAGGACGTATTTTGATCACACAGTTTCTGAATAACACCACCTGTCAATTTCATGCGTTTCCAAACAAAAAAGAATTGAAAAAATGTGTCGGGAAAAGCTTTAATTGACGGTGTAATAATGAATATTTTCAGTCTTACATCAAATAATCAAAGCAGACTTTATTCGTTTTTGAAGAAGTTTGTTGTTTTTAGCTACAAAAATAAAATTTTCCTTCTTTAATTTCTTTTTTTTTTTTTTTTTTTGTTATTAAAGTTTAGAAGAGTAGGAGAAAAAAAATGCAGTTTAAAGAAAGAACACTTTTTTAAATCTATGTAAAATTTGCATTTAGGAAGATTTTCTTATTCAATGTCTACATGTAAAATAAATTGGCAGATATTCAGAACCTTCTTCGTCGAATTGTTTATTTATTTATTTTTGCTTTTCCGTTTTTTGGTTAAGAAAGAACATTTTTCGGATAATTATATCAAACATGGTGTTTTGAAGCGAGTTTTCCGGCACAACAGTGGAGAGGGGAAATACAGTCCTCAATCAACAATTACTTATAACGCAAGATGCAATTTATTAAAAAAAAAAAAAAGAGAAGGGGGACTATTTGTTTATTAATCCTTTTAATAATAATATTTCTAAATATCTTGTTTTTGTTTTTAAAAAAAAAGTCAGAAAATTTCGCATTGTTGAATAGAAAAAAGTATTATTATTATTATTATTATTATTATTATTATTATTAATGTTTTTGTTTAATTGCCTCAATGCTATGTTAATACTACGATTTATTCAGTACTATACTGTTATGTTGTTATGTCCACAACACTATACAGATTCATAAAAAATTTTGGTTTACTTTGGTAAAAGGGTAAGTGTGGAATATTGCGCAAATCCAATCCTCTCTCGACTAGATGGGAGGCGCCATCCACCATGTCACGTGACCTACTAGATTAAAAACATTTTTTCTTGTTCTTTTAGTTTATATTATGTAATGCAAAATTCGAACGCAGTAAGTAGACTGCATTATTTCTTGATCTTCCAAAAGTGGAAGAAAACAAAATATTGTTTCAATTTTAAAAAAGGAAAGAAAGAGTTTTTAGAATATTAATTGCAATTTAGAATCATATGTTCTAACAAAGCAAACTAAATATGTTCATTTATAATTATGTATATATTGTATATAGTGTACATTTTCGATTTGTCAATAACAATAATCTAACAGAAACTTCTCATGAGGATGATTATTTACAAATGGTGATCACAAAACTTCATACAATATTTGAAATTATGCTCTTTTTTATGTGAAAATATTAATTATAGAATCATGACTTCTTGAAACTTGCTCTCCCACTATTTTTTATCAATTGTGACGTAACGTGAAAATTCGTGGAATACCAGAATAAATTCAATTCATGTAATAAATCTTCTCGAGTTATAAAAAAAAAAAAAAAAAAAAAAATAAAAAAAAAAAAAAAAAAAAAAAAAAAAAATTACACTGAAAAAAAATGATATGTACATTTCTACAGAATTTTTTTCTACTCTCATCTTCATTTTTAATAAAAAACACTGAAACAAGAAATGCTAAAGTAATGGTAATATGAATGAAATATTAGCGATAGAGAAATATAGTTTACACTCTAAAAAAAAAATGTGTAAATTTACACACAAAAATGTGTAAATCGATGATACAAAAACGACATGTCTGTGTGTGTAAATTTGTGTGTAAATTGCTTCAAATGTGTAAATTTCAGAATACACATTTTAATGTGTAATTTGATGATAAGTCCAAATGTGTAAAAGTTATCTGATAACACTTAAAATACACGCTTTAATGTGTGAATTGCACTAAAATACACATATTACTGAGTACTATTTTTACACATATATCTGTGTAATATTCTGTTTTTACATATGTTTTTGCGTAATAAGAAAATACACATAATGCTGTGTAATATGCAAATTACACATATTTTTGTGTTTATACAGAATACACAGATTTGTATGTAATATTCTGTTTTTACACATATGTATGCGCAACATGCAAATCACGTATTTTTGTGTAATATTTAAAATGCACAGTTTTGTGTACATAGCTTTATGTTATGCGTTTACGTATAAATTGAAAAAAAAAATGCTTTCATGATCGCGAAATAAAATTGTATTAAGAACAAACTCATATGCTTGACATGTCTTTTCTTTCTACCAGATTTGTAGACTTAAAGCAAGACCACAAATCATTATACGCTTAATTTACAAGAAACAGGGTCGTCTCAAATTATAATCTATTTCCTTTATGTTAGAGATGTCTTGTAATCCGAATTGTAATTTATGAACAGGGATGTATAATTTGAAAAAGACAGCGTGGAGACTGTCTTCTAAATTAAGTTAAAAATTAAACTTTTTTCACTCTATCTTACAATTGTAACAGCTTGTGTTGTTTTTAATAAATTCATAATATTCTCTTTTAGAAATACATGTACATTTTTTTCTCCATATTCTGAAAATGGTATAACTTTAATTGTATTTATAACGGACGGAATACTATTTTCTTCTTTTCACTTGTTGCCATGTAAAATAAAATTATACATTTTATTTCTTTTTTAATAAATTATTACAATTTTTTTGTATGTGTTAAATGTATTTTTGTACTCTCTTTAAAAACTTTTGCTCACTTTAACTTCCGAAGTTATCATCACACATGTAAAGTACTACAGATAGTTACTATTTCTAACCGATGACGTTAAAGAAAATTTTTTTCTTTAATGTAATTTTACCAAATGAGTGAAAAAGCGTCCAGGGCAGGATTCGAATCACGGATCTTTAATTTAAGTTGTCAGTCTGACATTGGTTAACTATACTTAGTATGTAACTCTAGTTCTTTGACTGATTTGTGTCTGCCAGATTTATCCAGGATAGTAGCTCATCTGGTAGAGCATCGGCAACTCTCACAAAAGTACCCGGTTCAAACCCACACCTATACACTTTTTAATTCTGCTGGAAAAATTCACAAGGCATTTGATTTATTTACCAATTATAATAACTGTGTTAAAAGTAATAAATGTATAGATATATATATTTTTTAAATCAAATTACGTAAATTTCAAGAGCAATATTTGTAACAGTATTTTTTAAGATTTAAAATTACTAAAGAAATATTTCTGCTTAAATGTGCAAAGTATTATCAGAGTAAAATTTATATAAAAATATAATCCACTGAATTATACATAATACTTTTTGTATTATTTAAATAATAAAGATTATTGATTGCCTGAATTTAAAGATTATTAATTTACTATTGACAAAAATGAAATTAATTTAGCAATTTAATGTGCATTTTGAACCTTAAGTCACTAGTTATCCTTTATTACACAACAGCTATAAAAATATTAAAAGATAAAAAGTAAAACCGATATTAAGTAATTATATTTTATCTACATTAATTGTATGATACTAATTACTATGAATGAAATGTACGATTATAATGCAATGCATCTAAAAAAATTCAAACCATTTGGATTCTAAAATGTATAATAATTTTTCATACTATTAAAATAAAAAATGGAAACTAGCAAATCTTTCTGTTTCTGTAATTTGATATTTTGAAACTTTTGACTTTTTCTGTCTACTCGTGTATTGTACTATTTCTACGGATATCAAATTACACATTTAAATTTTTTTTTTATTTTTTTATTTTTTTGTTTTTGCTATCAATAGTTTTTGAATGTAATACGCATAAAAAAAAGTCTTCAATGTATTAAAAAATAATTTTTAATTATCTCCCTAATAAAAATCACAAAAAAAAAAAAAAAAAAAAAAAAAAAAACCCACAAATAAAAACTTTTAAAAGGTGTCACTTGGATTAATTCATTTTACGTCAGAATTTACAAGCAGTAAAATAATACTTAAAAACTTTTTATTATTATTAAAAAATAAGTTTAATAACAGGTTGCAAAAATTACATAAATATTTATGAAATTACACATTTAAAACAATAAATTTGAACATTATACATTTAAACTAATAATATATCTTAATATACAATTTAAAAGAAAAAAAATTATCATTAATTGTATATATTACACAGCACCGCATCTACTCTAGTTTCCCTATAATGTGATATTTTTATGTTCTTTTTTTGGCACTCTCCAAAAATGTTGAAAAGTGCTTCGGTTTGCCAGTCCGTCTGTCGATGCTCTAACTCCTATAATTTTCACGCAATTGATAAAGCTTATTTAAGGTCACCAAAGCATGTTTCGTATTGCATATTAAGTATGTATGATTAATATTTCATTTACAGGGACACTCAAAAGAATACGATTACATTATAGTACATGTGGAAAATCGTTTTGAGAGTATTTTAATGACATTTTGCTATTTCAAATATATTGAAGCTGATATAACTCAGATCACGCTAAAACAGAGTATTCATAGCATTTTCCACTAATTTACAGGGACAAACAAAAGGAATTAATTACAGTATTTTGCATTATTGTATAGATTACAGTTATCTTTGCTTAATAAATGCTAGAGAGTACGTTTTAAAATTCAGTATGCACTTTTAAATTTTATTAGTTTTTTGCATATTACTCTGTATATATATATATATATATATTATACTTCATAATTAGGGCTGCACAAAAAGTATTCGCCTACCATTCTCCTTATTATTAAAAAATTGCTGAAGGAGAATTTTCTGAAATGGGTGATTCTCAAAATAGGGGACAATTTATGTCTTTCGGCATACAAAAAAAATTGAGAGGTTTTCTGTTATGTTTTTATATTTAGATATGTTTGTCTTAATATTATTCATAATTTGCACTCAAGAATTACTCACTTTTTAGTTAAAAACACCTTAAAATAACAGACTAAAGGTTCAAAATGTCATTAGCATGGATGTCCACAGCAGCTGTGCTTAGTGTATACTAGCAGTTTTCAAGAGTTAATATCATGTTTATAAAATAAAACAAATGTTATTCTTTCTTTAAATTAATCAAGGAGAGGATTTATCCAATAAATTTACTTTTAAAAATAAAATTATAATATATAAAAAAAGAATTAAAGTTTGTCCTCCATATTCTATTTTCAAAACAAGGTCATACTATAACAGCTAGTTATTAATCAAAATTTCATTTTCACATATGACAATAGTTTGAAAATATAAAGTTTCCCCATGGCAACAAATATCCATTTTATCCCAGCCTGAAAATAGAAGCATGTATTGTATTTTAAGAATAGAAGTTGAATATTAGGGGAGTACATCAATTGCATGTCATTAGAATGGATAATAATTTTCATGTTTATTTTATAGTTAAAATTTTTATTTTACTTATTTGAATAAAACTTTTGTGTTTTAAAAAGCCCCAGAAAGGACTACTGCATTGTGATTATATTATGGCTCATAATCTTATTTAAATTAAAATTTGTCATTAGCATGGACAAATATCAGTGTCATTAGCATGGTTTTTCTGTCCATGCTAAAGACTTCTATGTGCATAAATGTAACCAGTGCTTATATTGTATCCTTTATAAAGTTTAATTTTACATATAAATTTACGTATTGCATTTATTATCCCAAAAATATGCATTAAATCTGTCAGAAAATCAATAAGACAGCTTCTTACGTTGTTAGTGTCAGAATGTTGCTCATGTAAACAAAGTTTGCTCTTTGGTAATGTTTTTATTCTCCTTGTATGTATATATGTAAAAATGGAAACCATTTGCTGAAAAGGAAGGCTAATAAATATAGAAAAAAATATTTAAACAGGAAGAAAATAAATTTCTTAATATATTTATTCCATGCAATTTTTTTTGTCATTAGCATGGCTCAAAAAATACTAATTATTTTTTTAAAGTTAATTTTTAAATATTTAGCTCTGCTGACTACATGTAAAGTATACCTAATACTATATTAACAGCACCTATTTTTTTTCAGAAATTTTGCTAACAGTAATTTTTTAAAGATTTAAATTTTGAAAAAGTCTCCTATTTTGAGAATCACCCAAATATATGTATCTCTTTAATAAACTAAATTTTGAAATGCATGCTATTATTAGATATAAATCTCTATATCATATAGAGGGCTGCTAAAAAATTCGGATAATTTTTCCATTGTGAATAGGAACAGCTGAAATTCTATTTTAAAATGTGTTATACATTTCCATATGGTGGACCTAGACATAATATTATATTTATTTTTCTTAAGTGCAGTTTTGTTGCATTATTCTGAATGTATTGGAAAGTGCTTTATAATCTATGTTTGACGCATGATTTTTTGCTTTCTTGTATCAAGTATGTATGTGGCTGGTTAGATGTGTATTGCCAGGTCCATTATAACTCTGATAATATCATAAATATTAAAAGGGCGAAAACTCCGATTAAGGCTTCAAGTGCTCTTGGAGCTGAGAGCACTTGGAGCGCTATTCCAGAGGTTCCGGGTTTGATCCCAGGTTTGACATTTTTCATTATTTTGGTTCTACGCTTTATTAGTAATCTGGAAATCACATATTAAATATTCAATTATTTCAAGCGTAATTTCACTGCTGATAAATAATTAAAAAATTATTATAATTAAATATGTATTCACTGATGCTGGGCTTATCTGTGTCTCATGTTATGCCACAAGTTTGTGTGCTCATGTAGACGTTATTTTGTGCTGCAGTTGCAGGCTTACCAACAAAATGTGAGTGAGAATTGAAAATCTGGCCATCTTCCTCGTAACTTAAATGGTAGAGCACTCGGAGAGCTATTTCAAGGATTACGTGTTCGATCCCCGACTTGGATAATTTTCACTATGTTGGTTCTACGCTTTGTTAGCAATGTTATAGTCACATATTACATACCCTTGCTTTTGTTCAATTTGGAATCCAAATTTATCACCATGAGCTCTAAGAAGCTCTAAAGATAACTACTAGTTCTAAATAATAACGTTCAAAAAGAATTATAATGTAATTTTACCAAATAGGTTAAAAAGCATCTAGGGCAGGACAGGAACTAGGGACCTTTGGAGTAAGCTGCCAGTCTAGTATTATTTATTATATATCTGTAGTTCTTTGGCTGAATTGTGTCTTCCAGATTTATCCTGGATAGCTCAATTGGCAGAACATTGCAAGCTCTCACAAAGCTCTCCGATTCAAATTCAGGCCTATACGCTTTCGGACTATGTTGAAAAATGGCAATTTGTGTGATTTATTTACCAATTATAATAATTGTGTTAAATTTGATAAAGGGTTATTTTTTATCAATCTACGTGAAAATTAGGTGCAATATTTGTAATAGATTTTTTTAAGGTTTAAAATTATATAAGAAACATTGCTGCTTAAATGTTCAAAGCATTATCAAAATTAATTTTACATAAAAATCTAATCTCTTGTATTATACAGTATTTTTTGTATTCTTTAAACTATAAACAAGGTAATGAAATTAATTTAATTAAAATTTTTATTTTTGTTTATTTTGTTTGTAGTTTAAGAATGTTTTCAATGAATTAAAAACAATTTTTAATTGCTTCAATCTAAAAATCGTAAATGAAAAACCATGAATCAAAATCCGTTAATTTTCATTTGACATCAGTAGAAATAGAATTGAGAAATCTATAGCATGTAAAACTATGAAAACTGGTTAACTTTATAGCAAACATTATGATAAGCATGCTGAAACAGACAATTTTTAAATCAAAGAATTATTTCAAATGCTATTAGATGTTTAAATTTCAAATATTTATTCGGATGCTAGAAAGGCATCATATTAAGAATATATACAAAAATAAATAAATAAAAGAATAAATAGCAAATAGTAATAATTTTTCATATTTAAAATAAGCAGAAAAGTATATGCTTCACATCAATATTATAAATTTACAAATTTAAAACTGGAAAGAATACCAACTTTCTCTTATAAAAGTATTTTCATGTCATTACTTAATGCAAAATTTAAAAATTAAATTTGCAAACAATTTTATTTTAAAAGAAAGTTTTTTATTCAGTAATTTAAATACCTTTAAATATTTGCTAATTATGATAAACTGTGGTTACAATATTTTTCCACATAATTTTAAAATTTCAGAAAATATGCGATTTTAACGATTGATATTCTACAGGTAAACAAATCTTATTTTTAAAAGAAGTAATTTAAATAATTGATTTTTATCATCTGATTTTAATTGTCGAAAGACTGTTATTTATTTTAATAAAATAGTTATAATTCAAAGAAAAGAAACAGGGAAAATATTTCTTCATACCTATTTTTCAATGACTTCGTTTTTCCTTTTCTGATGTAATCCTTGATGTTTGTAGATCTAATAAATGTTCCGATAATAAGTACAATAACACTGGCATAAATATTTTTAACCATGCCCAGAGCAATTGTACATTTCTCGGATACATATTTCATCAAAAGTACGCATGGAATGACTTCAACGAATTTTTTGGTAAGATTTTTAAATCCAGACTGAGGCTATAAGCGCATAAAATGGCTATTTTTGTTCTCTGCAAATGTTCTCCGCGTATTCCAAAGACTAAATAAACGATGTTTTTTTTATTCATTTATTTATATTTGATAATCGTCTGCAGTTTTCGAGTTCTTTATCTAGGCACATGGCAGATGTTTTCTTCTGTTCTTTATGTGGTGAATTATTTTTGTTTCTTTATGTGGTGAAGACTTTTTAATTTAAAATTTCTTATATTAAGACATTTTTTATGCCTTTTTTCGATTTATTTCAAAAAAGTTTAAGCTTTTTGTCAATTGTAACGATAACTATACTGATATAGATCGCATACCAAATTAAACAATGTTCAAATTTAGAATAGTTAAAAATGATTTTAATAGACAATAATGCAAAATATTTCTAAATTAGAAAAGTACGCTTTGTATCTTCCATCGCAAATGCAAAATTTGTTCCTAAAATAAGCTAGGAATCATACCAAGAGGCAATAGTTGAGAAATCATAGATTTTGCTGGCTGCAAATTTTTTTAATTCTAATATTTTAGTAATTTATGCGCTTAGTTCAATTACATGTCTATTAAATTTTTGTTTTATATAGGTACGTGTTTTTACTGAAGTTTTTTTTTTTTATTATTTCATTGTGGTATATTAGCCAACAAACACTAAATTATGTTTGTTGCTTGAAGTGAAAAAAAAATGTTTTGTTTCGTGTTCGGTTTATTTCGTTTCAGTTTTTTTTTTCAGATTTATATACTTATAAAAAGGATCGACCGAAACAGGTCTGTAAGACCGAAAATGAAACCGAAATCGAATTTCGATAATCTTTCAATTTTCGGCCGAAAACGAAAATGTTCATTTTTTAAGTTATTAATACATACATAAATACACATAATTATTAATTAATTATGTGTGTATTAGACGCACATTTTTAACAAACATACATAAACATGTATAAATGTGCACAAGTTCAAGCAAAAGCAAAATATAAATAATAATATAACTTTTATATTTGCTTTTGCTATTGACAATCAATACTCATATATATTTATTAATAATTAATTAATAATGCAATTAATAATCAAGAACAAATCAATAGTGAATATTTAATTTTTGAATATACACATTTTTTCAGTTATTTAATATTTCTCATTAAAAGTAGTTAAAATAAATTGCTTAAAAGTTTTTTTAGAAAACTAACTATAAGTAAGTTGTTATTTAAAAAAAATAACCATTTGATAATTTATTATTAGTTTAATGGAGATTTAAATATAGATAAGCCGTATGCTTAAATAAATAAGTGCTACTTCCTCCCGAAAAAACTTTGCCACTCCCTCGCCTCTATACGAATGCTTTGAAATAGCGTCCTTGTTTGAAAAATCTATCTTTTGTGCCCAAGTTGGCGGAATCTCTGTGTCTTTAACCTAAAAGTCTGCAAGGGCCGGAATTTTCAGGCCCTGGATACAGCTCAGTACGGTGTAAAAATAATATAAATTCGACTCGAACCCGGCCCGGCCCGGCCCATTCAGATTTTCACAGTTAATGCCCAACTCAATTTCTACAAAAAATTCAGATTTTTCTTAACATACAATTAAGATTCTTTTAAAGAATACTGCATACATATCTATGGGATAAATTTAACGTATATTTTAAAATTACTATGGAAAATACACAATACAACAGTAACGATTACTCAGATTTCTTGGACGTTTCAACATTCAAATAAAAATTCATAAAAAAATTAATATTGCTTTGAATAAAAGAAAAAAATGAATGCTAAAAACATAATTTTTAAAACTCTTTTATAAAAAGAAGATTTGTGAAAATATTTATCTTTCTTTTACTAAGGCTATTTTTAAACCCCAAAGAGCTACTTTCTGACACATTTATGAACTCATATTTTTTTTGGAACCCATAAGACAGGTGTTTTCATAAATAAATAATGTAATCGAATGGCGTTATCCATTTTTTGATAAAGGCATTGTAGCTTTGAAAAAATCGTGCAAAAGATAACGTTTGAATTGAATTTCCGAAAGCAACATCACGAAAAGGAGAAAAACCTGAAGCCACTATAAGGAACTCTTATTTGTCGAAAAATAATTTATCTATCAAAAACAGAAAACGCTATCGATTCCAAATTCCTTTAATAGTCAAGCTTGTCAATTTTAAGTCTTTACTGTTAAATAATATTAGTCAGAATATGTGTCAAAGTTTCGCGTTGAGCAGGGAATTAATAAAGAATACTGCCCAGCTAAACTGATGGCATTGAGCTCACAGGCTACAAATACTAATTGTACATTAAAGCCTTATATTTTCAAGGGTTAATTCCGTTCGAAAAAAAATTAAGAAGGGGAAACAGCTCTCCCCTTTCCTCTTTTTTTATACTTAATCATTGAACCTCCTATACTATCAAAGACATGCTTTATCATATAAAAATTCTATATCCAAAATTCAGAGCAAATTAGATAATTCTTAATAAAAACCCATTTAGCATTTATATAATATAAAAGGAGTTATCCCCCTCTTTTATACTTAACCTTTAAACTTCCAAAACTATTCAGAGATTTGAACGAAATCTGAAAATTCTGCTTGAAAAACCCATTTATATAAATTAAGGGGGGGGGGGATTAGAACCCCTGTTCCCCCTATTTATACTTATTCAATGAACACCCAATAACAGTCACGGAATCGCCTCATCAGAATGATCCTAATCTAAATTTTGAACGAAAACTTAATTCTGCATGAAAATCCCATTTATATCAACTAACGGGGGGGGGGGGCATTAGAGCCCCTGTTCCCCCTATTTATACTTATTCAATGAACACCTAATAACAGTCACGGAATCGCCTCATCAGAATGATCCTAATCTAAATTTTGAACGAAAACTTAATTCTGCATGAAAATCCCATTTATATCAACTAACGGGGGGGGGGGCATTAGAACCCTTGTTCCTCCGATTTATACTTATTCAATGAACACCTAATAACAGTCACGGAATCGCCTCATCAGAATGATCCTAATCTCAATTTTGAACGAAAAATTAATTCTGCTTGAAAATCCCATTTATATCAACTAACGGGGGAGGGGCATTAGAACCCCTGTTCCCCCTATTTATACTTATCCAATGAACACCTAATAACAGTCACGGAATCGCCTCATCAGAATGATCCTAATCTAAATTTTGAACGAAAACTTAATTCTGCATGAGAATCCCATTTATATCAACTAACGTTGGGGGGGGGGGGGGCATTAGAACCCCTGTTCCCCCTATTTATACTTATTCAATGAACACCTAATAACAGTCACGGAATCGCCTCATCAGAATGATCCTAATCTAAATTTTGAACGAAAACTTAATTCTGCATGAAAATTCCATTTATATCAACTAACGGGGGGGGGGGGGGGGTACTAACAGACAGTAATCTAAACAGACACCATGTCCGATGCCAATCTCTTCGGTGGACATGTTACATTTCTTCATTAATGTTATTTATCAAGCATCAGCTCGTGACGCAGGTTTATATTTATTCTGATGAAAAACAAATTCTTTGAAAGAAGCTAATATTTTATCGGCTTGGTTTAAATTTTTATGTCGGCCGGTAGGACCGCTAAATATTTTATTTTATCGGCCCAAACCCGTTTATTTTGTTTACCGGCCCATTTGAAAATTCTGATTCATATCGTCAGCCAAGCTCGGATGCGTGCACATCTCTACTTTGAACAAAACTTTTTATTTGCATGTAAAATAAAATGTAATTAATTCATCAACAACATAGAATGTTAGAACTTTTAGAAATAGCAATCGAAACATCTGCGGTTTTAAACTAAACATTTTCTATTACTGTTAAGCGTGCAGCTTTTAAGGAGCAGGTGAAGAGCGCCGTATGTAGGAGGATGTTTAATTTGATTTCACGTCATGAATCAGCTGTGGTCGATAATTATAAACAATAAACTTTATTCATAACATTAAATAAAGAGTTTCTCATCTGAGCGGAAACAGCTCAATCAACAAGTCATGTCAAAAATTTCCAACGGAAGAAAGAAGATTTCTAGAATTCAGATAGTTTCGGCCGAGTTTCGGTCCAGCCGAATTTCTAACAGCATTTCCGCCGATAACGAGTTTTCGGAGAAACTCAAATTTTGGGCCAAAAACGAAACCGAAACCGAATTTTCGGTGAATTTCAGATTTTGGGCCGAAAACGAAATCGAATTTTCGGCAAAATACGAATATTGGACCGAAAAACGAAAACGAAACCGAATTTTCAGCAGAACTCAGATTTTGGGCCGAAAACGAAAACAAAACGGATTTTTCGAATATTCTCTGCTTGTAATTATGTCTAACACGCTATTTGTGTAATTTCAGGCATTTTTCAACATTTACACATTTGTTTGAGTTTATAAAGCGATAACATATTGCACATTTGATTTCTCAAGTTAGGTGCACATAAAAACAGGTAATTTTTTTCCTCAAAATGTGTAAATTTTAAGTCAAGTATGCATTTAAAAAAAATTACACACTTATCTGTGTACATATAATTATGTTTAAATTAGAATAAATCACAAATTCGTGTAAATAATGGCATTTTTCAACATTTACACACTTGTCTGAGTTTTTCAAGTGATAATAAATTACACACTTACTTTCATAAGATAAATACACATAAAAATAGGTAAATTTCCGAGAAAAAATGTGTAAATTTTACGACAGGTGTGTAAATTTACAAATTTACACATATCCATGGGTAAAATTGGCCAATTTACACATTTATTTTTTAGAGTGTACTATCAAAAATATATTGTTATCAAAATTTTCTTAAAACCGTCTACTTTGCTAAAGGAATTTATATTTGCTTGAAATTAATCCTGGGTCCTTTTAAAGTTAATTTCTCGAAACCATTTATCTACTTTGTGTATGTAGCTAAATGACAATTTCCCTGCAGTGTTTATTAAATTGTATTCTAAGCCCTACATTCCATATAAAGAAGCTATCAGACCAGGGATTATCATATTCACTGTAAATATAAGCATGTATATAAATTCACGCTATTTTATCGTGAATTCCCTCAGTCATTCTACGAGGAATAAGATTTTTTAATGCTAAACAAACAAATACATGTAGCTTGCATAGTTTTACGGGTAAAATCCATTTATCAAATCCACTTTTCTGAAGAAAAAATCAATTTTTATATGAAAAAAAGTCCGTTTTTAGGTGCGTTCGTAATTATGTAAATACATAGCACTTATTGTTGTCGTTCAGCCTGTTCGTCTGTCCGTCCGACCTTCCGTCCGCATATAACAATGCAAAAACTACCCACTGAATCGTTTGAAATTTTAAATGTATAATTATTACGTAATTTTGTCGAGTCATTTCAAATTTTATGAAAATCGGATGTATAGATCAATTACAGGGACAATCAAAAGTATTCCATTACATTACGGTCAATGGGGGGGAAAGTTTCGAATGCATTATAATGGTGTTACACTCATTCGAACATAATAAAATTCATATGCAAATATAAAGTTCTTATTATAATATACATTTAGCATAATCTATGGTTCAAAGTATTACATTGCATAATGGTATAGGGAGAACATTATTTGGTGCGCATTTTAATTGTAACCAACTATTTATAATTTTATGAGATTGATATATGAGAGTAATATTTTTAAAACTTTGTTATCGTACGAACGCACCTCATTTGCTATGCTTCACGTGCAATTTCCAACTTGTTCTGCTTGTCTTTAACAGCAGTCTTTGCCCCAGTAATTTTACTGCATTGTAACAAATTTCTACAGTAAATTTATTGCAGTGAAAGTTCTGGACAAAGACACATAAAGAAACATGGTCTTTTCCTTTAAATGTACGGTTTTTCCTTATGTAAAAGTGCTTTTCTCGTAAAAATATCCTATTTATAAGGTTTGAACGTTTACACGAAAAATAGCGGCATTTTCCGCAGAATTACTGCAACAATTCATGTAAAATATTATGGGTTTACATTTTTGCTTTACAGTGTGAAACATTTTTTTTACAGTGTTGATATATTGTTGTTTTCTTCATCTTTCATATAAAAGAAATGATCAAACAGATAAAATAATTACCTCTATCAAAATGATAAAAAATAGCAAATATAATTTGTGTAACGATTTTCATTTCCAGTAGATACTTTAAAAGATGTATTAACGGTTATTTAATACAGTATCAAAATTTTTTGTATATTCCGTAAATTTTTCATGACTTGAATTTCTGCATGTCCATTATAGAAATTTTTGCCTGATATGTTTATATGTCAAGTGTAAAAAATCTTTATATGAAATTGTAACCTTTTTTCAAAACTTCTGTGCTTCACCAGTAAACACAAATGGAGCACAGAAGTCATAAACATACGCAGATTAGCAGGTCTATCCGGACTGACTTTGACTCGCCAGGTAGAGTGACTCAAAAAAAATTTGAGATTTCTATTTAATAGCTAATCACTTGATTTTATTTGCAGACAATGTTTTAGAATGTTTACAATGAAGGGAAGAACAACCGATGCAACGTTTTGCCTCAACTAACTGTAAAAAGACGCTCAAAATTTTTTCTCTCAGAAATTCAGAAAATTAAGCTCTAAAAAAACAAATTATAAGAGATTATGATTACAAATTTCAAAGAACAGGAAGTGATTGCTTGAGAAAATCCTATTTGAAGATCGGTGACAACACCAGAGGCCGTAGAGGATGTTATAAACCGGCATCCAGGTACATCAATTAGGACACTGAATAATCAGGTGAATATTACACAAACAGCCGTGTGCCATAAATTGAGATTTAAACTGAATTAACGCCAGTAGCACATTCAGGATATAAACCATCTTCAACTTATGAATTACCTTGAATCAAGTTGCATTGTGTTTCGATCACACAAAGACAGATAGAACTTTGCTTAGAATTACAACACTCTCACATTGAAAAGTATGGATTTTTGTTTCGATTCCAAAATAAATTTAATTTTAAAGTAGATTTTCGAAATAAAATATTCTATCACTATGTTGAGAGACTTTTTGAATCGGCTTGCACTGAATCTACGGTTTCAAGCTTTCATGAAAAAAAAAAAAAAATCTTTAAAAGCATAACATTTAAAAGCTTTTTAAATATGGAACCAGCAACATTTAAACTGACTCATTTAACTATATCATTTTGGAATAAGAACTTTATTGAAAATATGAGTTATATTGTTACATTAAGGGTGTATTTCGATTGAAACTGCTTATTTTCCGGTTTATTTTTAAATTCATTTTTGCTCTCATATGCATCAAACTGGCAAATTGTCTTTTTTAGAAAGTACACAAGGTGCCGTGATTGTCGATTCTTTGATAAATGCAGAAAATATTGCAAAAAAGCAAACAAAAACGAAATTTTGAACCGAATTTTCCGAAGCTGGAGATCTGGGAATGAAAAAAGGGTCATACTGAGAAGATAGTTGTATATAAATCAAATTCTAATGAATTGAGCATAAATGACATCACACGGTACCTTATACGTCTCTTCAAAAATCCCCTCAGCAAGTTTCATGTTTCTACTTTTAAAAACGTGTCTGAAATTATATAAAAAAATTCGAGCTGCTAAAGTTGGAAAAGCGTTTATTCGATTACACCCTTAACCGAAGCCAATTGGTGTTATTAAAAAAAAGTATTACGTTAGGTTAATGTTTAATAAATGTATATTATATTAAAAAGCTAATTGTTTAAAATACCTTTGTAAATTAACATCGCATCAATAACTGGAATCATAATAATTTTGCTCATTTGAATGTACTTAAAAAAAATCTTCGCCCACTACGAATAATTTGAAACAATGTATCATACACAGTAATCGAAAATAAATTTATCATATGAATCAACCACAGATAATCTGAATGAAATTAGACGTAACCACGGAAACAAATATAAATGTGATTAAAAATTCTTCTCACGTTCCAATTTTTCCTTGGCGTTTCATAGTTGTCAGTTTTTTACGAATCAATCTTTCGGCCTGACAGTCAACAGAATTTTGCCAATTAAAACTAAAAGCCAAATAAGCCATAACGCTGCACACCGACCGCAGAGAAAATCCATCATATTGGGGGATAAGATATGAGCCTTGTGTTTCAGGGATGGTGGAAAGAAAATATGTTGATGGTAATAAGTATTTCTTGCTGACAGATGGGTTTTCGTTTAGTTAGATAGTCCACTGCTAAAAAAACAATTCGGCTGGCAATTCTAATAAGGATTCGATAGTGGCGTAGCAATTCAAACATTACAGGAGGGACTTAAGCAATCATTTTCAAATAAGGTTACAAATAAATAGATGGCATCAGTGGCGCCAACTTTTGAAAAATATTTAATTGGCTCAAAAACATTTTTGCAAAATGGTGTGCGACTACTTTGTTTTTCTTTGGAGGGTTGACAGATGGTGAAAGATGAAAATTTTAAGTCAAGCTATCATGTTTTAATAAAGCTGCAATTTATTAAATTATATTCTCATGCGATTTTCCTTATAAAGGCATTTATATTTATTGTCATGAACATGACTACAATTTAAATTAGAAGAAAGTTAAACATGGAAGCAAAACATTTCAGTGATTTGGGATTTATGGGTGTCAGTCGGAGAATTTAAGAACATGGTCATTGACAAAATAAATTGCATTCTAAAGAGAAAAATGAATAATAAAATAATAATGAAATAAATAACTGGAACAATGAAAATTTTGTACGCTAGATTTAAAATTATTGGGTGGGTTAGGGCCCATATAAGTTGGCGCCACTGGATGGCATGGTTTAATTTTCTCAAATCTAAAGGTTTCACGAGAAGTGGTAGAAGCGGTCCTATCCACAAAAATGAACACTGAATTAGATGCTATTTACATCCGACAGTAATTGAAATTTTATGTATAGTTTCACATACTGAAATAGTGTGCATTTCCTTTACTTTTTATGATGCAATAGTTTCTCAAACAAAACAAGGAAAGTTTATTAAGGCTGTTCTTAAGTGCTCTGCTCAACAAGCGGAAAACGTTTTGACACATTTACAAATTTATTTTTTAATAGAAAGATATAAAATGGCAGGGCCAGACCATGGAAGCGATCTCGAATTTAATTCAATATTCTATTCTGAGATCAATCAGTTGAAAATCTTATAATCTATTGAGTTATAAGCTTTTTTGATCACGTGATAAAGCGATTTTCACTTCAGTTTAGACTGGTTTTTATTCTCTCTCGCCGAAAGTCAATTCGAAACGCCGATTTTGACACTATTTTCTGATAAATCTATTGTGTTTGTAAAATAACGGGAAACTGAGTGCGATTTGATAGTTCCTGAATAACAACGCCTCCTAGTTTCATACATTACTAAACAAAAACTAGTCGTTGGGGGCCACCGTAATACTTACCCATCATGGATATGTATACACTCTCAGAAATAAAACTCTCATTGTTGACGATTCAGAAATCCTTGAGCCTTATTTCGTCGTTTTTGACGATCATTTCGTATCAAAATCACGTGACTTTTAACGAAACGTGAATTCTCAAATATTTGACGAAAGTGTTTCCTTAATCATGGCCATACTTGCTGAATTTTAAGGAAATTGTCGCGGTAGCTGTTTATAGAAGGACCCGCTATTGTACCTCCCCAAATCTTGAGATTTTAGCAAGGATATATTTCTTGTTTAAAACAGTACTTTTTAGCGTTTTTCAGAAAATAATGAAATGTAAGCAATTACTCCTGATACATTAGTTTTTTTTTTTTTTTTTTTTTTTTTTTTTTTTTTTTTTTTTTGGGGGGGGGGGGGGTATGTTTATTACTATTTTTATTTATTTATTTATAAGTTGTATTTCGTTTTGATTTCATTCGAAAAAAAATTTACTTCGTTCTACAAAACCGTTCAAAAAGTAAATTTGATCAATAAAATTTCAAAATTCTAAGATCTATTTTATATCCAATATCTACTTTTTCACTCAAATTAAAAATACATACATATTTTTTCTCTTTCCCCTCTATAAACAGTAAATTGTTAAAATCTTATCCACCTACTTAAAGTCTCGCTTAAAGTAGTAAAATCTCTCCCAATGAGCACTTCATAATTCGTTATTTCTGAGCAACAAACTAACCAGCCCATATTTTAATCATTCCTTAAGCAAATAAATTTCCCCTAGATGTTATTTAATTAAGCCATATTATAATTATTCTTAATCATTGGAAAATCAAAATAATAAATTCGTCTTATTATTTAAAACTTGCAATATTTATAACAGAATCGATAAAAGTACTATCACAATTATAAAAATTTAAACACACACTATAATCCACTATATGCCTTTATAATCACGCTTGTCTGAGTAATCTGTGGCGTGAACGTAAGGCGTCGGACTGCCACACTGTACGTTATTAGTTCGAACCCCACGTGTGACATGTCTTTTTTGCTTCTGTCATTGAATACAGGAGCTTCTAAAAAATTCGATAGATGGCAGCACTAGTCTCTTTTTGACGAAATTTTTTGACGATTTGGTACCGTCAAACGAGTGAGGGAAGTGATTTCATCAATTTGACGAAATATTTGTTCGGAGCATTTCCCAGGAAACGGTTTCGTCAAAAACGAGGAGAATTTCGTGAAATCTGAGTATTCATTTCTGAGTGTGTATATGAAAATAAAACATATGAAAACTATTTATACAATGCATTGCAATTCCAAAACAAAATTTAAATATTGTTAATATACATAGTAATGCTATATTAAAGAGTTGCTGATGTACAAATTTCGACAAATTATATAAAACGCCAAACTACTCAAATAGTACCGAATTGCGTAAAAGAAACATCCTTATAACTCCAAAAATAATAATTCTATTAACTAACAATTAACTACGTCGGATTAAGCGTCTCATTTCCAATTAAAATATACCTCTGAATTGAAATTGTAATGAAATACAGGGTCGTGAAAAATCGAAGAATGTGAAAAACAGGATTACAAATATCTCAGCAACTAATATTCCGATCGATTTCGTTTTATATGCAAAATGTGTGTTATTTTATTGCCTTTTACGTCCATTCCTTAGAACGAAAAAATTCGAAAATTTTTATATATCTTTCATCAGAACGAATTTTTCGAGAGTCCGAAAAAAGTAGTTCCGGATAATCGAGGTTGCTGATATTAAATAGGCTTCGTCCCATTTTTACATACTAACTACGTACAAAATTTCAAGTCTCTATCTCAATTTGTTCGGGAGATAGAGCGTTTACAGACAGACAGACTAACTGACAGACAGACAGACAAACGGACGGCAAATTTTTTTTTCTAAAAATATGTTTTTCGGAATCTCCACTATCTAAAACGTGTAAATCCGTCAAAAAAAATTTTCGATTTTCAAAACGATTGCAAGACTTACCCTATACTACGTATGATGGGTAAGTAATAAATTAAAATTTATATCATAAAGTTGCCCTTTTTGATTTGAGAACAGCCTTAAGGACAAAATAAGAGAGTCCATTGAAATTTATTTAAAAAGTTCACATGTTTGTAATGATTCGCTATCTCTTCGCATCCCAATTATATGGCTTAAAGGGTTGAACAGTTTGCTATATAATTACAGAGATATGGACGGTGTCGAAAATATAGAAAGCGTTACACATTTAATTTGATTTCAATAATTATTTATTCCAGTTTTTCATGTTCATAGGGTTTGTAATTTTCTATTTACATTCTGAAGATGGCTCAGTGAAAATACGTTGAAACCTGTCAATTTTTAATATATTTTAAATGTTTTATTATTAAAGTGACGTCTTATAAGCAAAATAATTATTTACAATATAAGTTTTTACTTTTTCGTTGTAGAATACATATTATTAGTGTTATGAAAAAAAGGAAAAGTCATTTGAATAATATATCTTTATGTTTTTTAAATTAAGAAATTAGTTGTATTTAATTTTGAATGAGGTAATCTGTATTTTAGATTGAATAAATGGATTACTGTCCTGATTTCATATACAAACTAGTCGTTGGGGGCCACCGTAATACTTACCCATCATGGATATGTATATGAAAATAAAACATGTGAAAACTATTTATACAACGCATTGCAATTCATAAACAAAGTTTAAATATTGTTAATATACATAGTAATGCTCTATTAAAGAACTGCTGATTACCGATATCGACAAATTATATAAAACGCCAAACTACTCAAGTAGTACCGAACTGCGTAAAAGAAACATCCTTATAACTCCAAAAATAATAACTCTATTAACTAACAATTAACTGCATCGGATTAAGCGTCTCATTTCCAATTAAAATATACCTTTGAATTGAAATTTGAATGAAATACAGGGTCATGAAAAATCGAAGAATGTGGAAAACAGGATTATAAATATCTCGGCAACTAATAATCCGATTGACTTTGTTCTATATGCAAAATCTGTGTTATTTTATTTCCTTTTACGTCCATTCCTTAGAACAAAAAAATTCGAAAATTTTTATATACCTTTCATCAGAACGAATTTTTCGAGAGTCCGAAAAAAATAGTTCCGGATAATCGAGGTTGCTGATATTAAATAGGGTTCGTCCCATTCTTACATACTAACTACATACAAAATTTCAAGTCTCTATCTCAATTCGTTCGGGAGATAGAGCGTTTACAGACAGACAGACTGACAGACAGACAGACAGACAGACAGACAGACGGACGGCAAAATTTTTTTTCTAAAAATATGTTTTTCGGAATCTCCACTATCTAAAACGTGTAAATCCGTCAAAAAATTTTTTTCGATTTTCAAAACGATTGCAAGACTTACCCTATACTACGTATGATGGGTAAGTAAAATCGGTTTCTACAGTGTATGCTCTATCGCTGCTTGAAATTTTTAGGTGAAATTGTAATTATCTTATGTGTATGTGTACCTATACATGCATGACTAAATATTTGTACCAAAATATTGGGTAGATTTCGTAAGAAATACTAAATATTGCAGTCGTTATTATGGTATGACTTATGAATATTTTCTTCGTAACTTCTCTTTATATGACCCCAGGTATCAAAAACAACATTAAACAATTTAAACAGATGAAACTGACCAAGAATTTTAAAATATTTTTTTATAAATAAAAACATAAAATACTAGCTATATAATCTACAGTAGCATGAAATGAATTATGAAAAATCTCAGATGAAAATGAAGTACAATGGATACAAAATAAGGTTAAACTGTAAAACATGTCTCCAGGGGTGCCAATTTTACAAATAACCACATAGTCAATTTCTGTTGAGAAACCAGTTTATTATCATAAATATGTATACAGAGTGTGTATCAGCACAGCGGTTACAAAATTTTAGGAGAGATAGAGTATACTTAGGCGATGAGAAATTTCATAGCAATGAATGGTCGGAAACACTATTCTAAAGAGGTATTAACGATACAAGCGCAAGAAAGACAAGACATCAACAGGGTGAGAAATATGATTATTATCCTCTAGTACCGCATTAATGCTAGGATTGTTTTGGAGTCAAGAGTCAAGACACTGGTGACTAAACTCCCGACAGTGCTGAGAAACGTGTTACGCGACAACTATTGGGGAAATCCGGGATATGCCCCGTATTTTCAAGAACATTTGATCTTCCATGCGCTAGAGATAGATGTGAGGCTTGCAGCCTGCAGTACAGTTCGGGGACCTATGTTCAGATACTTTCTTTGATCACGAACGTTATCCTTTTTACTTACCCATCATACGTAGTATAGGGTAAGTTTTGCAATGGTTTTGAAAACGGAAAAAAAATTGGCGGATTTACACGTTTCAGATAGTGGAGATTCCGAAAAACATATTTTTAGAAAAAAAAATTTGCCGTCCGTCCGTTTGTCTGTCTATCTGTGTGTCTGTAAACGCTCTATCTCCCGAACAAATTGAGACAGAGACTTGAACTTTTATATGTACTTAGTATGTAAGAATGGAACGAAGCCTATTTAATATCAGTAACCTCGATTATTAGGAACTATTTTTTTCGAACGCTCGAAAAATTCCTTCTGATGAAAGGTGTATAAAAATTTTCAAAATTTTTTATTTTAAAGAGTGGATGTAAAAGGCAATAAAATAACACAAATTTTGCATAAAGAGCGAAGTCGATCGAATTATTAGTTGCCGAGATATTTGCAATCCTGTTTTTCACATTCTTCGATTTTTCATGACACTGTATTTCATTCAGATTTCAATCCAGAGGTATATTTTAATTGGAAATGAGACGCTTCATCCGAAGCAGTAAACTCTTAGTTAATATGATTATTATTTATGGAGTTATAAGGATGTTTCTTTTACGCAATTCGGTACTACTTGAGTAATTTGGCGTTTTATACAATTTGTCGAAATGGGTTCATCAGCAATTCATTAATAGAGCAATACTAATTATATCAACCATATTTAAATGTATGTTTGAATTTCATTTTGGAATTGCAATGCATTGTATAAATAGTTTTCACATTTTTTTTTTTTTTCATATATTATGCATATTTATGATGGGTAAGTATTACGGTGGCCCCAAACAACTAGTTGCTTTTATTTCTTAGTTTTCTGATCTACTAATTATAAAGAATAATTAACATGTTTTTTCACCTTCTTTGAGTATTTCTTTTGTTCTATTTTGTGTCGTCACTACCGTGCCAGGAAAGCGGTTCTAATCATGCATCGCCTAGTCTAAAGTCTATTAGGAGATCAATAGCTTCATTTTGCCCGCTATCTGAAGTAATCTCATTGATATTTATTTATGAAATATATCTGTTACAACAAGTGATTTGAAATCTGTTTATATCTATCTATACATATATTTTATATGTTTAGTATAAGTATATATGTTTTTAAAAGAGAAATTTATATATCACATAAACCAAAACAAATTCCAAGATTCAGCCTAATTTGGTGAATAAAGTTTGTTCACTGGGGCAAAGTAAAAAAGATTACTGTTCAAGGGGACGATGGACGTTAAAAAAATTGTTCTTTAATTTTCATCAAAGCAATATGAAATTTTGCGCATATATACATTTCACCAAAAGCATATAGAACACCTTTAAAAAAGTTTCCAATCTTATTAAAATGTTTAATTTTTTAAACGAAATTTTAAAATGCTCCTCGTGTCTTAATTTTTGAGATATTTTCTTGCCTTTTGCATTTTTATCACTGAAAACTCTACTATAAACAAATTTGTGTTAAGTTTTTTTTTTTTTTTAAATTTCTTGAATAGTTAATAATTTACAGATTTTTTTTCTAAATTCCATATCGATTTTCATCAAAATTTTGCCTTTTAATAAGTAAAAAATCAAATTTGACTATCTTAATAAAGACGAATTTTAAAAAATTCACATAATTTCTTTCTAAACAGTATCAGGATATTTCCTTATCAATTTCGTAAACATTGATAAAAAATTACGTCCCAAAAAGCATTTCAAAGATAAAAAACGCTGAAAAATTAGTTTTGAGAAAAACAGATTTAAAGTATATAAATACACTTACCTTTATTATTTACTTCTGAAAACCTTCATAAATGATATTTTAATAAGAAAAACTGTTTTGGTACTATTATACCACAGAAATAGACCCTTTTCGCGACGATTTTGCTCAAATAAAGGTCCACTGTCCCTTTAAACTTCTATAAGAAAAAAATTTCTTCTCGGATCGTTTAAGATGTAGTTTAAAAAATAATTTAAAAAAATACCTTGTGATAATTTTTTCAATACTTTTCGTAGATTTTAAAATTTTCTAGCTATTTCATTTCTTCATCTTAAAATAATAAAGCTACTTGGGAATATGACTAAAAACGAGAAAAAATTTAATGTTATTTATTTTAAAATCATTTAAATTCAAATTTATTTTCCCTTTTTTACATTTTCATATTTATATAACAATAAAAACATTTTCAAAGAACGCATATTTATTTGTCTTTTATTTAACTGAGCCTGTATTTATGTATTTAAAAATGGAATTTTGCAATTGGTTTTTAACTTTTGTAATGGATTTTTTCAGAGTGGCGATTGGTCAAGGAACAACACAGTCAAGAAAAGAGGAAATTGCCAGTATTTTCTTATAGAAAATACTTTCTATAATATAAGGGGATGAAAGAAAGTGGAATTCTCTTTAATAAAGTACTGATATTTGGCACCTTTTTTTGACTGCCTTTTTTTTTTCCCCCTGACCAGTCGCCACCCTATTTTTTATAATCGATTGTAAACTATGCTACGAAGAAAATGTCGAACAATTTGTTAGAGGAATGGCTAGAAAATTAATTAAGCAAGTTCTTACGTTTTATGATAACTGCGAAAAACAACCGTTTTTATGTTTATGGTGTTTTAATAAAAATTCATTAAAATTTTTTGGTAAGAAACATTGGCACAGATGTCATATACGCACCACATTTGCACGTGCTTCTTTCTCCCGCCAATTTGTCATTGCACATCAGTGCCAAGGAGAAGATCCAATTAATAAGTTTATAACAACTAAGCATGTATTTCATAAAAATACAAGTTTATAACAATTCTTAGGAAAATAAAATGAGAAACGTTAAATATTTCAGTAAAATGTGCTGATTAAATGATACAACTGCATCCATTCAACCTGGCTATAAGTATTACTATTTACTATTTATTGTGAAAATTATATTTACTGCTTTATTATTTATTAAATTTATTATTTATAATTGTTTATTTATTGTTTCCTTTTTTATTAAATTCATGTTTATTTACTTTTTTTTTTTTACTTTAATTCTTTAAATTATTTTTATTATATACTATATCAATATTTATATCAAACTATCATTTATTAACTTTTATTCTTTCCTTTCTTAAAATACTAGAATCTCTCATTTTTTTTACGTTATATTATTTTATATTGCAATAAAAAATCGCGCTCTGCTATTGCATGTAATTTGTAACTTATATTCAAAAACAAAATTTTCGCCAAATTGGCGGGAGAAAAAAGCACGTGCAAATGTGGTGCGTACATGACATCTGTGCCGAAACATTTAGGGTACATTCATGATCAACCCTGAAACTACATTTAGAATATAAAATTTTAAATTTTATATCGTATTTTATACTATCAGTCACCGGTGACTGACACGGCCTAAACGGAAATCCCTTCTTATACTAATACAGGGGTTGATAATCGCAAGGAGAAATTACCCTTGTTCCTTAGAATCTTTTAAATTTAAATAAATAAATAAAATAAATACAAAAAGCGTCTTTTAAAATTAGGAATATTCTAAAAATAAACAAGTTGGAAATTGCACGTGAACGTAGCAAATGAGGTGCGTTCGTACGATAACGAAGTTTTAAAAATATTCAGATCTTGCTGATATAGTATGGCGTACTCCGGATATAGTATAGTAGTCGAAATCTTTACGTTTCTGTAAATATGCAGGAAGTAATTTTTATTACACCTCATCAACGTACATCTTATTCATAAAATGTGAAATAGTTGAATATAATTAAAACACCTACCAAACCATGTTTCCCCGTATAGCATTATATAGTGGAATACTTTTGTGTGGCCCTGTAATTTAATAATAAAAATTCTTTGCATCACAGATTGTACAGAATGCATATTTTAGTATATATTTCATAGATTCATGCCAATTCTATTATGTTCGAATGAGTGTAACATCATTAAAATGCATTTGAAACTTTTTCCCCATTGACCGTAATGTAACGGAATCCTTTTGATTGTCCCTGTAATTGATCTTATGCATCCGCTTTTCATTACATTTGAAATGACTCGACAAAATTACGCAATAATTATATGTTTTAAATTTCAAACGATTAAAATGCATTTAAAACTTTTTTCCCTATTGACCGTAATGTAACGGAATATTTTGAATGTCCCTGTAATTGATCTATCCATCCGATTTTCATAAAATTTGAAATGACTCGACAAAATTATGCAATAATTATATGTTTTAAATTTCAAACGATTAAAATGCATTTAAAACTTTTTTCCCTATTGACCGTAATGTAACGGAATCCTTTTGAATGTCCCTGTAATTGATCTATCCACCCGATTTTCATAAAATTTGAAATGACTCGACAAAATTATGTTATAATTATGTATTTTAAACTTCAAACGATTCGGCCGGGTAGTTTTTGCGTTGTTATATGCGGACAGACAGACGGACAGACAGACAGACGGACGAACGGACTGAGCGACAACAACAGGTGCTACGTATTTACATAATTACGAACGCACCTAATAATTATACGTTTTAAATTTCAAACGATTAAAATGCATTTAAAACTTTTTTCCCTATTGACCGTAATGTAACGGAATCCTTTTGAATGTCCCTGTAATTGATCTATCCATCCGATTTTCATAAAATTTGAAATGACTCGACAAAATTATGTTATAATTATGTATTTTAAATTTCAAACGATTCGGCTGGGTAGTTTTTGCGTTGTTATATGCGGACAGACGGACAGACACACAGACAGACAGACAGACAGACGGACGGACTGAGCGACAACAATAGGTGCTACGTATTTACATAGTTACGAACGCACCTAATAATTATATGTTTTAAATTTCACACGATTAAAATGCATTTAAAACTTTTTTCCCTATTGACCGTAATGTAACGGAATCCTTTTGAATGTCCCTGTAATTGATCTATCCATCCGATTTTCATAAAATTTGATATGACTCGACAAAATTATGCAATAATTATATGTTTTAAATTTCAAACGATTAAAATGCATTTAAAACTTTTTTCCCTATTGACCGTAATGTAACGGAATCCTTTTGAATGTCCCTGTAATTGATCTATCCACCCGATTTTCATAAAATTTGAAATGACTCGACAAAATTATGTTATAATTATGTATTTTAAATTTCAAACGATTCGGCCGGGTAGTTTTTGCGTTGTTATATGCGGACAGACGGACAGACAGACAGACAGACGGACGGACGGACTGAGCGACAACAATAGGTGCTACGTATTTACATAATTACGAACGCACCTAATAATTATATGTTTTAAATTTCAAACGATTAAAATGCATTTTAAACTTTTTTCCCTATTGACCGTAATGTAACGGAATCCTTTTGAATGTCCCTGTAATTGATCTATCCATCCGATTTTCATAAAATTTGAAATGACTCGACAAAATTATGTTATAATTATGTATTTTAAATTTCAAACGATTCGGCCGGGTAGTTTTTGCGTTGTTATATGCGGACAGATGGACAGACAGACAGACAGACGGACGGACGGACTGAGCGACAACAATAGGTGCTACGTATTTACATAATTACGAACGCACCTAAAAACACTATTAAATGGCTTTTAAGAAGGATTGATTTATTTAACTTGTTATAATAAGATCGGTAATTTAAATTGTTTACATAAAAAAAAAATTTAAAAAAGAAATCATTTAACTATAATTTACCTACTTACAGAAAAAGTATTAAATATAATATTCTTTTTTAGGTGCGTTCGTAATTATGTAAATACGTAGCACCTATTGTTGTCGCTCAGTCCGTCCGTCCGTCTGTCTGTCTGTCTGTCCGTCTGTCCGCATATAACAACGCAAAAACTACCCAACCGAATCGTTTGAAATTTAAAATACATAATTATTACATAATTTTGTCGAGTCATTTCAAATTTTATGAAAATCGGATGCATAGATCAATTACAGGGGCAATCAAAAGTATTCCATTACATTACGGTCAATGGGGAAAAAGTTTCAAATGCATTTTAATCGTTTGAAATTTAAAATACGCAATTATTACATAATTCTGTCGAGTTATTTCAAATTTTTTGATAATCATGTGCATAGATCAATTACAGGGGCAATCAAAAGTATTCAATTACATTACGGTCAATGGGGAAAAAGTTTCAAATATATTCTATACGTTTGAAATTTAAAATACATAATTATTACATAATTTTGTAGAGTTATTTCAAATTTTATGAAAATCGTATGCATAGATCACTTACAGGGACAATCAAAAGTTTCCGTTACATTACGGTCAATGGGGAAAATGTTTCAAATGCATTTTAATGGTGTTGCACTCATTCGAACTTAATAAAATTTATATACAATATAAAGTACATATTATAATATGCATCTTACATAATTTGTGATGCAAAGAACATTTGTTATTGATTTACAAGGCCACACAAAAGTATTCCATTACATAATGGTATAGGGAGAACATTGTTTGATGAACATTTTAATTGTAATTCACTATTTGCAATTTTATGAGATTGATATATGAGAATAATATTTTTAAAACTTCATTATCGTACGAACGCACCTCGTTTGCTACGCTTCACGTGCAATTTCCAACTTGTTTTTTTAAATTTCGAAAATAAAATATAGCTTTTAAAATTAGGAATATTTTAAAAATAAAAAAGACTATTAAATGCTTTTAAGAAGGATTGATTTATTTAACTTGATATAATAAGATCGGTAATTTAAATAGTTTACATAAAAAAAAATCATTTAAATCTAATTTACCTATTTACAGAAAAAATATTAAACATAATATTCTTTTTTAAAAATTTCGAAAATAACATATGGCCTACATTATATAGTGATAAATTTACACAATAAAAAAAATAGAAAAATAGAAATAACCTTTCGTAATAAGTAAATAATAATAAAGGAATTTGAAAACGTACACGTCTTTTTTTTTTTTTTTTTTTTTTTTTGTCAAACTTATAACTGTATACAAGAGTCCCCCAATAACAGGCCTCTTGACCCACTTTCCCTTTGTGTAATTTACAAGGTCATTCAAATTTCAGAATCCGCGATACTTGAACATGTTAACAATATAGAGTCTCTTTTATAAATTTCGTCCCAATTGAGATTTGGAATAAATATGTACAGAAGATAAAAATCCTTATTTTTCAAGTTGTCATTTTATTTGACGTGTAGTGTGATTATAAATAAGTTTTGCATGAAAGTTGATTCATAATTTACTCATTTATATATATTTTAACTTTTCTAATCAAATGTCTTTGCGCTTGCAAAATTTGCATCAAAACAAATTTTTTTAAAAATCCAAATTATATACAAATATAATACTGAAAATGGAACATCCTCAGCAAAAATATGAAATTCTAAATGTATGTAGAGTTTCCAAAAACTGTTTAATATGCGTTGTTTTTTCTACTTTTTGTCATTGCTGTTGTTATTTATTTATTTTTATTTATTTTATTTCATTTTTAATTTTCTTTATTTATTTACTTATTTATTTTTAATCATTGTTCTTGTTGAATTTATAACAAGAAATTTGAACATTAAAAGCTAACTATTATCTTGGCATATTTTTCGATTTTATTTTATAACTAATTAATAGCATGAGGGAGGGGGGGGGGGTATTCTTATAAAACACATTTTTAAAAAAATAATGTTTTTAACCAGTTATATTTTGTTAGCATTCAAAAGAGCAAATAAAAAGAAGTAGCTTTTGTCTTAATATTTTTTTCTTATCTGTTACGATGAATGAGTTATAATCTTCTGTCTATAGATATATAAAATAGTTTGGCCTGACTGACTGATAATCAATGCACAGCCTAAACTACTGAATATAGAAACATGAAAGTTTGGTAAAATATACTTCTTATGATGTAAGCCTGTACTAAGATGGGATTTTTGAAAATCCCCCCCCCCCCCTAAGAAGGGCAAACATGAGGTCGAAAATTTTGGAATAACTTCCTATATCTCATCAGTCTTTTTAAGATAGGAGTATGAAATTCCCCCAAAAAATCTACTAAAAAATAATGAAACATGTATTTCAACGATTTTAGAAATTGCCTGCCTGAAGGGGGTTAAAGGGGGGGGGGGGTGGAACATTTTATAATATTTTGCATATCTCAGCAGTCGTTTTAAGTAGAGGCGTGAAACGGCAGAAAAAAATCTATTAAAAAATAATTAAAGATGTGTTTCAGCAGTTTTAAAATTTCCACCCCCAGGGGAGATCCCCCAAAGTGGGGGTCGAAAAATTCCAAACATTTTTCGGACCCGTCATGTGACATATTACTAGAAAGCTCTCGGACCGCTCTTTCATATTATGAACCTTTCTCTCCGGATCCCGACCGCGGGGGGCCGTTTTCGAAATTTATTGAAATTGTAACGTTTTATCATTACAAATCATTTTTTTTTCTTCCAGGGACCTTTGATAAGTATTGTTTATAATATTATAATGTATGAAAATTTTAAAGAGAGGGAAGGTTTTATACCGGGGAGGAGGAGGCGTGATAGTTAGAAATCTTGGGGGCAATTTTCTAAATTTGGCCTGCACCTCTCATGTGATATATTGTTGGAAAGCCTTATGACCACTTATTCATATTATGCACTTCCAGGATCATCCACCCAATTTGCCCCTCTCGGGAGTTTTTGTTATCGTATTCCATCAGGTAGTTTTCTAATAATGGGAAAATTATCGAACTTATCTCAAGGACGTAGAAAAATCAATAAAAAATTCCATTTATCATCCATTAGTTCTTGTTTTTGCCACCAGGCTGTGCCTTTAAGTTTTTATTATTATTATTATTATTATTATTATTACTATTATTATTATTATTATTATTATTATTAGTTGACATTTTGCTACTAATTGTTAAAAAATTCTAATAGTTGATATTTAAACGTCCTTATCTTTTTGTACTTACTCCTGCTTTTTAAACTTTTTGCAACCAGGGGATACCGTCGTATCTTTTGAACTATTGTGTCTCCCTTTTATCATTTCTTCAAAATATTGTTTTTTTTTTTTAAATTCCCATCAAAGCGGATTTAATGGAATGGTCGTACGTTTGGTATATTTCGCTGTGCGAGAAATTCAGCATAACACACCTACTAAAAATAGTTAAACATAGGTTCCTCAGTCATGTTAGATCTATTTTGTCGTCAACATCGACTTTGAACAGGATAATACGAAGAAGACAGCAATTTTAAATGTTTAATTAACTCTAACTTTTAAGAAGAGAACACTAAAACTAGTTGGATGTGCCAATCCCAAAACTTTCTTCTATCTCATACGTACATTTTAATATTTTTAAAAAATAGTTACTCATTTTAATGCTTTAATAATTTTTATTCAATACCATACCAACTTTAATTTTCATCTTACATTACTGCTTTAGTCAATTAATCTGAATAAAAACGAATTTCGTATCTGTACGAGCTGATTGACAATAGAGTGATAGGCAGATTTTTTTTTTTTTTTTTCAAATTCAGGGAGGATCTACTTGCTTTACCAAAAAATAATCATAAACAAAAAGGTTTTTTAAGTTCTAGAACTAACTTCATACACTTAAGTGGTGCAAAATTGAAAATGGCATAAAATTCGTTCTTGCAACGCCCCCTTCCGGCGGATTTTTTTCAAATTCAGGGACGATCAACTAGCATAGCCATACGCTTACACAAATAATTTGATTAATTTCGATGCATAACTTAATAAAATTTTGGTTGGTACAATATTGACAATGGCACAAAAATCGCGATTGCAGCGCCCCCTTCCGGTGAATTTTTTTTTAAAATTCAGGCAGGACCAACTAGCCATAGCCATACACCTTACACAAAAAATTTGGTTCAATTCCATGCATAACTTCATATACCTTTGATCGGTACAATATTGAAAATAACACAAAAATCGCGATTGCAAAGCCCCCTTCCGGCGGACTTTTTTTCAAATTCGGGGAGGACTAACTAGCCATAGTCATACACTTACACAAAAAACTTGGTTCAATTCGATGCATAACTTCATATACTTTTCGTCAGTACAATATTGAAAATGGCCCAAACATCGCGATTTCAGCACCCCCTTCCAGCACCCCCCAGCGCCAGCGGAATATTTCAAAACTGAAGGAGGACCTGCTTGTCACAGCCAAAAACATTCACAAAAAAAAATTGGTTCAATTCTATGCATAACTTCATACACTTTTTGATGGTAGAATGGCGACATACGGACATACACACACAGAGACACACGGACAGACATACATTTTGTAAAAACATGTTTTTTGGAATATCTGACCCCTAAAATATGCAAATCCGTCGAAAATCGGAAGTTGAAAAGAATTTCGATTGCAATACTTTCTTCTATTGAAGATAGAAGAAAGTAAAAATGGAACTTAAAAACATTAATTTCCCGAGGAGATATTTTGAATATAAGAATGCATCAAACGTCCGTAGACTTAACATTACCGAGGGGAATTCGGCCATTGAGCGATTGGCAGCCTTAAAATAAATTCAAGCCAAAAAAAAAAAAAAAAGTTAAAATAAGTTTAAAAAAAAAAAAAAAAAAAAAAAAAAAACGAAGGAAAAGTGCACCACATAACTCCATATAATCTTAAAAGTTTCCTATTATTATTATTATTATTATTATTATTATTATTATTATTACTATTATTATTATTATTAATGTGTTGGGAAACCTTTTCACATTAATTTGAGATGGAACAGGATTGTTGCCCTGACGTTTTACATTAAAACTGGCATACTTTAAGGAGGACTGGAAACATTGTGTGGAACCTTCAACATAAAGAAGGATCAGTATTCGATTGTATGTTATAAACATTCATTGGATGCCACGTCAGCTTCAACTCAAATTAAGACTAATTTATTTATTCTTGTTCTTTTTTTTTTTCTAAAAAGGTAAACTGGAACAGCCACAAATAAATAAATCGAATGCTAAATTCATCATTTAAAAAGTAAAATTAAAATTATACTATGTATAATAACTTAAAATTATGACAAAAATATTTTAAAAGATGTTAAATTACTTTAATTCTTAGTACTTTCAACTGTAAACACAGCCTTCGTCAGAGACTATAAACATACTGTTATTAACGTCTTAATTTTCAAGTGTCACGTAGTTGGTGTCAAAAAGGAATGAAAGTGGAAGTCGATTTTTAGATCCGGAAAACATTGAGGAAATAAAACATAGATATTGAGGAAAGTGGAATATTACTTTTTTTATGATTTTTTAAGTAAACTGATCCAAATTCTGGGTATATTGTAATATAAAACGTTATTAGAAAACTAAATTATTACTAAAGAAAATATTGTTTGTAATGTTGTTTTATAAAGTCAATAATTATTAGTTTAAAAAAATATTAATTAGAAAACTAAACTATTACTAAAGAAAATATCATCTGTAATGATTTTTTATAAAGAAAATAACTAATTAAATATAAAAAAAATATTAATTAGAAAAATAAACTATTACTTAAAAAAATATCGTTTGTAATGATATTTTATCCAACAAAATGCCCAGAATTTGGATAAGTTTACTTAAAAAATCATAAAACAAGTAATATTCCACTTTCCTCAATATCTATGTCTTATTTTCCCAATGTTTTCTGGATCTAAAAATCTACTTCCACTGTCACACCTTACTGACACCAAGCACGTGACATTTGAAAATTAAGACGTTAATGTTAATAGCAATATTTTTATAGCCTCTGACGAAGGCTGTGTTTACAGTTAAAAGAAGAGTTTAAGAATTAAAGTAATTTAACATCTTTTAAAATATATTTGTCATCATTTTAAGTAATTTACACATAGTGTAATTTTAAGTGGAACAGTTACATTCGTACTTTATAAACACAACTTTCGTCATATAGGGAATTTTAGAGGAAGAAAAATTCATTTTCTGACAAGACTTGCCATACTTTAAAGGGTATCAAAAAGCGATTCAGTGATAGCAATATTCCAGTATGTGATTGGACATCTAGGTCACAGGATATCAATATAATTAAAAACTAATGGAGTGCAATGATGCGAAATTTACCATGAAAATGCAAAGCCATATTTGTGCTTTATAAATAGATAAAATTATATCTAAAGTTGTATTTAAAAAAAAAAAAAAAAAAAAAAAAAAAAAAAAACATGTACGGATAAACAGATTTGTAGCCAAAAATTTGTATTTCTCCCTTACCTATCCTGTTCTAGGAATGCAAAACCATATCTCGTGATACGAATTTTTAATATATGTGCAAGGTTAAATAATTCTTATTCTTATTAAAAAAAAAATATATCTGATATAACTTCTACATGAAATATTTTTAACATTTACAAACATTTACTGCAAGTATTTTTAAAGGAATTTTTATTATATAGTCTGTCTCAAAAGTTTATGCACTCTGCAAATCTGGTTCAAAAGAAATGAAGAAGAAAATATTTTATGCTAATTTATAATAAATACTGGACATTTAATCAAAATAAAATGAAATAAGCCATTTTGGGTGGTTAAAATTAAAAATATATATATGTATTTTTATTTAATTTTTCTTTTTTCTTGAAGAAATGCTGTCTCAAAAGTTTAAGCACTTTATGCAAATTTTTCTAGAAACACGGGATTTGCCGTATGTAATGACGCTGTATGACATCATATTGCACTTGCATAAAAGTATAAAAGGTAGAGAAATTATTTCCTCTCTTTTTAAAAATACCGAAGGGTAAAGAATCCACAAAATGTGAGATTTTGAAAGTTTTTAAATTGAAACCGCAAAATAAAACTCTTTCTGAAGTTTCAAAAGTTTTAGTTCGATAAAAGCGAAGTATATATCAAATACTCTGTAGAAATGATAATTTTAAGTGGAAACCAAATTGTGAACGACTAAGTATGACGACTGTTCAGACTGATCGGTGAGTACAGAGATTGGTATCTAAACAAAAATATGTCCCATACGGCAAATTAAAAATAATCTCAGTGTACAGGAGTCCAAAGACACTGTACATAGATGTATTTTAGAGTATGATTACACCATACTAAAAAAATGGCTCGCAAACCATCTCTCAAATTGCATTACAAACAGGCAAGAATGTACTAGGCTAAAAACACATGTCCTACGGGGAAAAATGGCTTGCAGTTTTATTCAGAGATGAGAAAAAGTGGAACTTAGATGGCCCTGATGGTTGGAACGCGTACTAGCATGACTTACGCAAGAAACCGAGGGCACTTTTCAGCAGGCAGCAAAGCTGCAAATCTGTTATGGTTTTGGGGACGTTTGCATTCAATGATCAAGCCTCACTGGTTTTTCTAAAAGCAAGACAAGATTTAAAAAATATCAAGAGACTCTTATCCAACATTTGCTTTCATTCGGTGACATTTTGGGGGGCCCTGAATTAATTTTTCAATAAGACAATTCCTAAATCCACATATCACATTCAACAAAACTTTAGGTTAATCAGAAAAATGTTAAAGTTCTTGACTGGCCAGCTTTAAGTCCAGACTTAAACTTGATCGAGAATGTGTGGGCTATTTTAATCCGCCAGGTTTATGGCAATGGAAAGCAGTATGACTCTATTGAAGAACTCGAAGAGGTCATTGAGAAAGCATAGTACTCTTTGCTACCAGAAACCCTACAAAAACTAATAATTTTGATGGGCGTACGTTTATTATATTAATCATAAGTCATGGAAAAAAATTTGTACTTAAAAGTCATGTAAAAATTATAAACCTTGTTGTTTTTGACATTGTGCATAAACTTTTGAGACAGATTTCTTTAACATTTTTTTATTATATTTTTTATTATGTAACTTATTTTTTTTCTATTTTTTATATCATTTATTTAAATAATGTCGCGAAATCTGCAAATAAAAAAAAATGCTATTTATTCTAACTTTTTATAATTCTTTGAAAATCGAAATTTTATGCTTGTGCTTAAACTTTTGAGACAGACCTTAATATCTTTCTTTCTTTTAGTAATTCTTTGTAACTGTTAATCTTATCTTTTCTCCTATGTTTTCCCAAATATTAAAAATACTTATAGTATTAAACAAGGCTTAGAGCTGATTGCAACTAAGGATATCCATGAGGCCAAAATACCCATGACGCTATGCAGAGCCCGCTTAAGAGACTTAGAAGTAAGAGAAGCCGGACGTCACTCGGAAGGAGGGGGGGGGGGGCGCTTATTATTTACTAAATCCATTTTTCGTATACTTAAATATTTTGAAATTTTATTATTAAATTTCAAGTAAATAAATCTATATATTATAGACATAAAAAAATATTTTGTTAAATACATAATTAAGCCTAACCAATTAACTTTGTAAGGGAGATATGTGGGACTACGGTTGAGAATACATGAATTTCAAAATATCTTTTATGTTTTGCAAATTGCAGCATAATAAGAAAAAAAAATTTCACAAGTTAAAAAATACATGTTTTTAGGCTGATAAATTTTTTTTCTTAAAAAAATTAGGTTTCAAAAGTAAATTTGGAAGCCCCTTTGTATTTTAGTGGGTATGAGTTTCATGGCCCTATTAGGTAAATAGGCCCTGACGCCATGGATGTGAAGGTAAAGTTACGCCAAAAATTGCTCAGTTATAATTTCTGTTCTGAAACAAACTACTAATAAGAAAGAAAGTTAAGTGATTTCAAGAAAAAGTCTGTTGTTAATGCAGCTGTAATACAAAAAAAAAAAAAAAAAAAAAAAAAAAAAGAACAATGTAACAGGCAAATTAAATTCTTTATAAAGAGATTTAATAGGAATTTAAAAAATTTAAATCTATTTTCTACATATTCTAATTTAAGTTATTTTAAAATAAATTTTAATGAAAAAGTAACAAAATACAAAATAACTAAGTTACTTTTAAAAATTAGCCTTTTAATAAATACGACTCTTAATTTTAAATGATTAATACACTCTGACAAATAACCTTGAGAATGTGTGAAAAGGGAAAAAAATATTTGCAATTATAAACTTTGATGTTTTAGCTATAATGCTACAGGCATCGAAGGCATTATAATATACTTATTTTGTAAATAAAATGTTATAATGAATAATTCTGAAATTCATCATTGAAAGAATCGTGCACATGTAATAACTGTTCTGAATGTAAATATTTGCATTCCAGGTGTACATCTTAAAAAATTTAATCAGACAAAAGCATTTCCGTATCATTTATTTAACTCCATTTGACTTACAAACGTGTCTTCGGTAACATGACCTTGCCTGTGTAAATTCTTTTCAGCAGATTGTCCTTTCATCCCAAACAAAACATTCACACTAATTAACTCGCAAGTCGACTCTGTTCTATTCATCGCAACTCCGAATATTTTTATCTTATTTCCTTTTAAAAATAATAAACAAATAATAAGGAAAACAACCCTTTTCATCATGTTATCACCTAAAACGTGTCAAATATTCATTAAAAGCTATTGCGTTTTGATGCCCCAGGCATCTGAAGACACATATAACAAAACCTTTTAGTGGAATCACTACAATATGGACGCTAAGCATGCGCAGTAATGATTTCATTAGGGTACTTAATGATGACATTGCCACGCATTTCTTTGTTCCTTTTCATATTTTTTTTCTTTTTTCCTTTTCAAACATAGCCTTAGCTGCAATTTCTAAGTGCAAAAGTTTCAGACGAACTTCTGAATTAGGAAATGGATCTTTTTTTAAAGTTGTTTTAATAAGAATATATTACGCAGTTCACATGCTTTTTGGTGAAAGTTGCCTTTAAAGAATGTTTGAAAGAAAATGGTGCTTATTAGAGTCAGAAGCTTTTGCATTATAAGTCTTTTTTAAAACTAGCCTTTTCATGTTTTCAAGGGGACTTGTTTTATTAAGATAAAAATGGATTTAAAAATACTTCGGAAGTGCTTGCAGTAATGCATTAGCTCCTTTTTTAATGACTGATTTTAAAGCTAAGAGAAAAAAGTAGCATCTTGAATTTCTTAAAATTATCTAAAGGCTAGTAAACATAAATATACATAGATATAATAGTCGATAATTATTGCAAAAAACGAACTGTAAGTTGCACAGTCTCGTTATTGCAAGACCAAAAACGAAATATATAATTGAATTTTATTTTGAAACACCATAAAGGAAACATTCATAAACAAGAAATAATAAAATTTAAATAACTATATATATTATAGTTTTTTTTTTTTTTTTTGCCATAACAAACTGTAGATCTTCCCAAATAACTATCCCTCATCCCCCAATCCGCTAACTAGAAACCGAATAATTGATCGAAATAGGGGAGGGGGTAGTCAGTTTTACAAATAAGAATTTTATTATAAAAAGTCTTAAAATAGAGAATATATGTCTATTAAAATTTAAAAAGTAAGAACATTAATATTTTGTGAAAAGTTGTAGGGTAGACGTGCCAGTAATAGACACCTTTCAATGTATTTGGGTTTTTGGTTCATAAAAAATAAGCAATGAAACTTTAGCTTTTACTATTTTTTTCTAACTCCCCCTTGCATATTTTATAATCTTGCATTATTGTTGACACTCTCAATCAAGCCAATCAGGAAGCAGAAATCGAAGTTCCGTTGTTTTTCAGACAAAATCTAATGAGCACGCTAAGAGCTGGCTTCATTTGATAAATTTACACATTCTTTATTTTCTTGCAAAATTTGCAGCTTTTTGTTTTGTAGTAATAGAAAATTTTGAATTTTATATACTAATAGCCATTTATAAGAATTCATTTGTTTTTGTGGTTTTAAGGTAGGTGTCCATTAATAGGAGGCTTAACTAGTCATTTTCTAGTAATGGACATCCCATGTAAACACTGCTAAAATGCAATTTCTTTTACTTTTTATAGTACATAAAATATTTAGATTAAACTGCAAAGCTTGATTAATTTAAATTTTAAATTCCACTAACCAAAATGTAATAACACCAAAACTTTTATAAATAGCTGCTTTTAAGTTAATTTATATGGTTAATAAAGTTTCAATACTTTTTGTTTACTATTATTATTAATGTTAATTTATATAACTCTGCCTTGCATATTTTATTATTTGGTAATCAAACCAATCAGGAAGCAGAAAGTTTTATTTAAGGGCAAGAGGGACTCATAGTCCTTAATCCCTCCCCATTTAAATAAATAAATAAATAAACAATTAAGTTACAAAAATTTTTAAAAATATATTTTCTATCTTAAATATTTGTTTATTCAACTGCGATAAAATAAAGAAAATATTTTTATAGTAAATGAAAGTTATAGTAATCATAAAACTGTCAAATCAGCAGATCAGTGTCCTCAAACAGTAATTCTACTTTGGAATTAATTTATTTAGTATTTAAAATATACAATTCACAGTATCATTTCTTTCACATTTTTTAAATTAAAAGGTTACAAGTAATTTATCAAGTGGTCTCTGGAAGTTTATTGTTTAAAATAGTGAAACAAAACTATGTATACTAATATTCCTAAACTTTTTTTTTTTTTTTTTGTACTTATTACCTTTCAAATACTCCAACTATCTCAATAATATGGTAGCTTTAATCTTCTGATATTTAGTATTTTAAACTATCCATCTAAAATAATTAAAATATCGATTTCCCGATAATTGCAATAATTGATGCAAGTAGCGAAATATTATCGCAAATATTTTATTAATTACTAACATAGTAATTGTTAAATTCATTTGAAAATAACTACTTTGTTTCATTAGTAAGCTTTCATTAAATACTGCTTGTAAAAATAATTATATTTATTACTTTTAATGAGTGCCCATTACTGGAACATAGATGCCCATTTCTTTATGGCTTTTGGGTGTTTTGATGTATTTCTGTTATTTAAAACCAAATTTCGATTCATATTGAAAAATAGGATTATAAGAATCGTTGAATGTTGTTGATAGATTAATATAACATTGAAAAAAAATGGAATATAATTAACTGGTACTACTAGGTTGTCCCGTCGACCAAAAAATTATCGCCAAACTATAAGATTAAATGCCAATAATAGATGATCGTGAATGCCACATTCAATGACATTAAATATGATTCACGTGTTTAAAATATCATTGAATGATTTTTATTTCGACTTTTTTTAATATTTTTATTAATATTCTCTAATTATTTGTTCTTTCATTATTTAAAATAAAAATTATGTCAGTATGTATAATTTGGCTATTAGTTTGGCGATTTGTATAGTTTGGCAAAATTGGTCGACGGGATAACAGAGTAGTACCAATTAACTATAATAAGAAATAATTTAAAAAAATTCTTTAAGGATGCTTACTACTGGCGCATCCACCCTATAAAATTATTTAAAAAATGTGATTATTTTGCATGAAAAAAATTATTTCGTGCTAAACATAATAATAATATTTAAAACTACGTTATACGCGTTAAAGTCTATCACTTTTTTGAGTAACGAAATAGTTATTGTTGTCAGTGAAAAATTGAAACTAGACTCTAACCAAGCAATTAATTTATGTTTATAACGTAGTTTTAATAATTATCAAGTGAATATCATTTAATACATCATACGTGGTAACTTTAGAATGTATAAGGCATCCAAAAATACTTAAATTCCTTTTAATTATTTACATGTGGAAAGTACGTAGCGAGCGTTAATTGTATAAATTTTCTAAAATAAGATATGAATTGCGATTACGTTGATGAAGTAGTTTTACAACTGATTTTCAAAAAGTTACTTTTTTTTTTTTTTTTTTTTTTTTTTTTTTTTATTACGGCCCTGTGTTATGGATTATATTTAAAATAAATTCCATGCTCTGAGAAGTACAATAGCTTCCAAATAAATGTGAAGATAAAAATCACAAGTTTACTAAACGGTGTACAAATCGTTATAAAATCTAAAAACTATAAAAGCATTAAATTAAAATTAAAATATTTGATGTTCCAATATTCTTCTGAAAATTTCAAAGCTGTCATACTGCTTCCCCCCCCCAAAAAAAAGGGGGGGGGGGCAGAAGAAACAAGAAAGAAAGAAACAAAGGAAAAAAAAGAGCAAAACCGTCTTGAATTTTACAAGTTTTAAACCTTGAAATAACTTTAAAAATTCAAAACAAATTTTGCTCCTTTTTTTTTTTTTTTTTTTTTTTTTTTTTTTTTTTTTTTTAAAGCAGTAGGGATAACTGGGGCACATTGATACAGCTTTTTTCTAAAAAATTTTTTGGTGTTTAGAAAGCAGAAATTTCGAGTTATTTTTCTATGTGATGTCAGCAAAAACTGTGTAGTGTGTTATAAAAATGTACAATCGTTGTTTTATATATTATTTTTGCATGTACTTTTTTAAAAATCAAAAAAAGTAATTTGTATCAATGTGCCCCATCCCCGGGGCAGATTGATACACTTTGATACGTCTGGGGAAAATGGAGACAAAATAACACCAATGCATATTTTTCATAGAAAAAAAAAAGTTAGCAAACCATTTTATATTATTTATAAAAATTCAAATCACGCACACTTTATTTGTAAGCAATATTAAAAAGCAATCAAAATGAAATATATAATGACCTGATGTTCTGGCTGCTCCTTGTCTGATTGTTGGCTGTGGTAACTTTGTCATATCTGGTATTTCAACTCCAGCATTACCTTCTTTCTTAGGAAAGATGAAAAATTACCAAGTTTTCTGTTTATAAATCGGTTTATAAACAGAAAATAAAGGATAATTATATTAAAAATTCTGTTTTTAATATAATTAACCTGTGCTATTCTGCAGCTTGTTTCTCTTACGTAACACTTTTCATGTAGAAAATACTTTTTTCTCTGGAGAATTGATATAAATTTGAGATTTTCCAGGCTGCCGTACTTTTCTTTAATTAGTTCTACTAGCACTATATGTTGGGTAAGTTCGTACGTCTTCTCTTTGCAAAGATACTATAAAATGTTTATTAAAGAAATTAAAGCTATTTCACTTCAATAACAACTAATATTAGAAATTTTTAGCGAAAAATGCTTGGATTAAGGAGTGCATTGTAAAATAATAATAAAGGGTAATGAAAAAATTAACTAGAAAAGGATATAGGTTGTATCAATGACAAAGACTGTATCAATGTGCTCCATACAGCCATTTTGAATAAAATGAGTCTCAAATCCAATACTTCATAATTTATCTAACAAAAAAAGAAAAAAAAGAGAGAGAGAAACTGATAAAGAGTAGCTCTATTTGCCAGGGAGGATATTTTTTTCGGTTGAAAACACTAGAACAGTTGTATAATACCATTTATATTGTACAACTCAAATTTACCTTTGATCTGCAAAAACAATAAATCACCCGCCACGTTTCATCAAACAATTGAATCATTCCAAGACTTTCTGTATGTAGTTGAATGCACTAGCATCACCTTTTGGAGCTGTTGTAAAACTTCCTGTAATGACCCTGTGAGCAGTAGAGGGGGTGTATCAATGTGCTCCATGTATCAATGTGCCCCAGTTCCCCCTATATCAGGAATTTCCTGATGAAGATTCTACTATCTAATACTAAAGAAATCCTATGTCTTTTTTTAATATCAGAAAACTTGCAAATTATCATAAAATCATCGTGTAATAACTTGGTAAATTTTGGTCATAGTAAAATGGAGTTTTTACTGTTGCAACTCTCAAGAGCATGGAGTTGATGTTAAATGTAACCTATATATATAAAACCCAGAGACTGTATAAAAAAAAAAGTGTAACTTTTTGTAAACTAATGACAGTAATATTTCACCAACATAATCTTAATTCTTATGTTATTATAAATATTTTTGCAATTTACATTCTTTTTTGTATCCTCAATAAGTAAATAAATAAATAAATAAAAAATAAAGCGCATTCCAATCTATAAATAATAATAATGATAAGCGCAAAATGTCAAATTTTTTGAAGCGAAGAAATTTTAAATGACAAATGAGACAAATTTAGTTGAATGATTTTTAAGTTAATAAAATAGTATAATATCAATAGTAAAATAACAAAAGGCAACCTCCCCCCACCCACCCACTAGAGGTATCTTTCGATGTTATATGCCAGTATCCCCTCCCCTTCCTAATGTGATAACATTATAATGCATGAATCTTTCTCAATAACTGACACACAATGAATTTCTCTTAAAAAGTACAAACTGCCGCATTTGTTGTGCAAGAAATTCCCATTTCGTATTAAATGATTCACTATCATCCCTAAAAATAACGATGTTTCGCATTTTTTTATATAGATAGTTTATTCTACTATCTTATTTCTTTGAAAAATTATATACGATTAGTACTAATTACTAGTTTGCTTGAATTTGCATCTATGAAAATTTTTATTTCATAATTACTTGAAAACGTGAAGTTAAAGCGTGATATCTTAATTGCCAAGAATTTAATATCGTGAATTTATTGAAACAAAATAATCCACTTTCTTTTTCGAGAAACAAGTTGAGAAGAAGTAGAAAAAAAAAGACTATGTTAAAGGTTAATTTCTTGTAGCTGTGAAAAAATTTATTAACAAAATTATAAAGAGCTATTACTCGGCTATTTGAAATCACGAAGATACATTGATTATGTAAATAATAAATGAATACTTATTAGAAAAATGAGACTGTATGGAAGACCTTTGTACTTAGGGGCCAGATTTTGTTTAACTCATAAAAACTGAACTCTAATCATTTTTAAAATTATTAAATAGATATGCACACGCCTGATTTTAAGTATTCATTTTTACTGAAAAAAATCTTACCTACTTAACAGTGTACATTATGCTAAATAGAATAATTTCCCTAAAACATTGCAAATGATCTTTAGTTACTGGAAAACCTGAATATTCTAGAGCGATTCCCTGAAATTTTAAATTTTGACTAATAAAAAACCCACATCATTAAAAATAGACCTTTTTATTAGATATACAGGGTGTTTCGCTACCAGACCGACAAACTTTGAGGGATGATAGTAGACATGAAAACAAACTTTTTTAAATAGGAAACCATGGGGCGCAAACGTCTTCTGTAGGAGCTAGGGGATATTAAAGTTTAAGGTCCAAAATTTCCAACGATGATAAAAAACGGAAAAAAGGGTCGATTCGTTTGCGGTTTTCACTAAAATCATTCTTTATATCACGATTTTTTTAGAAAAAAATTTTAAGGGTTACGTTCAAAAATTGTCGATAGAGGACTCTTTAGACTTTAGAGTAACGAACAACTACTTTTTACCGTTATTTTGTGCATGGGGTTGAAATTATTCTAAAGTTTAGACTTTAACTTAAATTTTAAGCCCAAAATCGGAAACATTGGGATCGGGTAACTAGCGAAAATTGAACTGTGAACAGAGGGGGAGATTTCAAACGCTCATAAATATTGGACAAACAAATCTATTTTGTTGCGATTTGCGTGTAAATCATTTCCTTGGTAATTATTTTTTACAAAATGATGTACAGCTTTGGTGTCCTCATTTTTTGATAGAGGGCGCTTCCGACACATCTCTGACATTTCAATGGCATTACTGCTGGGTGTTTTACTACCAGACTAATATACTTCCAGGAAGTGTTAAGGATACAAAGACGACTCGGAATGACATAGAAATGTAACGTTGGAAATGCCGTTTTTTCGAGTTACGGTTAAAGGAAGCAGAGAAAAGAAAACAGAAACAGCAGAGGAAGAGCAACACGTTAATTTGACAGAAAACAGTTTATTTAAATGTTTTACAACAAAAGGTATTCGAAATTACGACCAGAAGCAGTCCGGTATGCTTGACAGCGGCATCGCATGGAATTCCTCACGCTTTCAAAGATTCCTGGCATCTCTGATAGTTTTCTGGCTGCTACAGAAATACCAGCTGCGAAGTCTTCAACTGATGGTATGGGAGTCTTATACACCCAATTTTTCATTTGACCCCAGCAGAAGAAATCCATACATGATAGGTCCGGCGATCTGGCAGTCCAATGAACCGGGCCACTTACGACCTATCCACCACAGTCCATATGCTACTTTGAAGTATCGGCAAACGTCGTTGGTAAAATGTGGAGGAGCCCTATCGTACTGTTCATCGTTCAGATACTTCATTCTGCTACCTTTGGAACCGGTTCGCGAATGATCACTTCAAAGTGATCGCTGCTCGTTTAGCGCCATCTACCACAAGGAAACCGCAGCGCCATCTACCGTCGCTGTCAAAATTGCCGGACTACTTCTGGTCGTAATTTTGAACACCTTTTCTAGTAAAACCTTTAAATAAACTCTTTTCTGTTACATTAACGTGTCGCTCTTTCTCTGCTGTTCCTATTACTTTTCCTCTGCTTCCTTTAACCGTAACTTGCAAGAAAGGTTACATTCCAATGTAATTCCGAGTCGTCTTTATATCCCTAATAGTTCCTGGAAGTATGTTGGTCTCAGGGGCGGATCCAGAGGGTCGTTTTCGGGGGGGGGGGGGCGATACTAAGAAACATAGAATCAACATAGTCATAATTTCTGTTCATGAAATCATTCCTTGTACAGTTATTATTAAATGAATGATCAAATGAAATGCTTTTCCGCGATCTTCTGACGAACTACGTTTTTTCCGCTATCTTTTAACTAAATTCGCGCTCTTTTCGCGATTCTTTTACGGAATTCGCATTTTTTTGATATTTTTGACGAATTTCGAGTTTTTTCCGCGATACTCTGTCAAAATTCGGAGTTTTTTCCGCGATCCTTTGACGAAATTGGCTCTTTTCTGCGATACTTTGACAAAGTTAGCAATTTTTTGCAACCCTTTGAGAAAAGTAGCTCATTTTCCTCGACCTTTTGACGAAATTGAAGTTTTTTCCGCTCTGACAAAACTCGCGCTTTTCCAGCGATCCTATGTCGAAATTTGCACTTTATTCGAGTTCCTTTGCCTTCCCTTTTCGCAACCTTTTGAAAAAAGTAGCCCTCTTTCCGCGAACTTTTGACGAAATTCGAGCTTTTTACACGACACTTTGACAAAAATCGCGCCTTTTCAGCAGTCCTATGTCGAAGTTCGCGTTTTTTACGCGATCATCTGTCAAAATTTGCGCTTTTTCCGCAACCCTTTGACAAAATTAGCAGTTTTTTGCAACCCCTTGAAAAAAATAGCGCTCTTTCCTCGAAATTTTGACGAAATTCAAACTTTTTGCGCAACACTTTGATAAAAATCGCGCCTTTTCAGTGATAATATATTGAAGTTCGCGTTTTTTACGCGATCCACTGTCCAAATTCGTGTTTTTTACGCGACCCTGTGATAAAATTCGCACTTCTTCAGTGATCATTTGACGAAATTCGCGCTTTTTCATGATACTTTGACAAAATTAGTGCTTTTTCAGCGATCCTATGTCAAAGTTTGCGTTTTTTACGCGAACCTCTGTCGAAATTCGCATTTTTTCCGCGACCCTATGATGAAATTCGCGCTTTTTTCCGTAATAATTTGACGAAATTCGCGCTTTTTCGCGATACTTTGACAAAATTAGCGCCTTATCAGCAATCCTATGTCGAAGTTCGCGCTTTTTCAGCGATCTTATGTTGAAATTAGTAGTTTTTCCGCGATACTTTGCCTTTCCTTTTTCCTACCTTTGACAAAATAAGCGCTTTTCCACGACTTTTGACGAAATTTGCTCTTTTTCCGCTATACTTTGGCAAAATTAACGTTTTTTTGCACACATTTGACAAAATACGTGCTTTTTCCTCGACCTTTTGACAAAATTCGAGCTTTTTCCGCAACACTTTAACAAAGTTCGCGTTTTCAGCGATTTTGTGTCAAAATTCGCGTTTTTTAGCGGTCTTTTGTCGATAAATTCTTTTTTTGCGTGACCATCGACAGAATTTGTGCTTTTTCCCCGATCTTTTGTCGAAATTCGCCCTTTTTCCGCGACACTTTGACAAAATTAGCGTGTTTTAGCGACATTTTAATGAAATTCGCGTTTTTTCCGGAACAATAGAATGTCTCTGACAGAGTCGCAGAGATCACTTCCGAAAAAAAGTCTGAATTCAACACTGGTTTGGGGGGGGGACGATCGCCCCGGTCTCCCCCCCCCAGGGATCCGCGCCTGGTTGGTCTGGTAGTAAAATACCCAGGAGTAATGCCATTGAAATGTCAGAGATATGTCGGAAGCGCTCTCTATCAAAAAATGAGGACACCAAAGCTGAATGTCATTTTGAATAAAATAATTACCAAGGGAATGACTTACACGCAAACCGCAACAAAATCGATTTGTTTGTCCAATATTTATGAGCGTTTAAAATCTCCTCCTCTGTTCACAGTTCAATTTTCGCTAGTTACCCGATCCCAATGTTTCCGATTTTGGGCTTAAAATTTAAGTTGAAGTCTAAACTTTAGAATAATTTCAACCCCATGCAAAAAAAGGTAAAAAGTACTTGTTCGTTACACTAAAGTCTAAAGCGCCCTCTATCGACAATTTTTAAACGTAACCTTTAAAAAAAATTTCTAAAAAAATCGTGATATAAAGAATGATTTTAGTGAAAACTGGAAACGAATAGACCCTTTTTTCCGTTTTTTATCATCGTTTGAAATTTTGGACCTTAAATTTTAATGGCCCCTAGCTCCTACAGAAGACGTTTGCGCCCCATGGTTTCCTATTTAATAATGTTTGTCTTCGTGTTTACTATCATCCCTCAAAGTTTGTCGGTCTGGTAACGAAACACACTGTATACGAGTTATTATCTTAAATTTATTTTACATTTCACTACAAAAATTACCTTACATATTGATATTAATATTCCACAATGTAGCATTTATTTAAATTTTAAAAAATTTCTAAAACTTTAGATGTAACTTTTACAAATAAAATGAAAATACTTTTTTATTTAGGGCTATTCCTTAAAATTTCAACTATATACATATATATTATAATATTTCACATCTGGGTTATATAAATACAAAGCATCTTTTTCAGCAAATCAGTAAATTGCAACAAAACTTTGTAATCACTTATATGGACAAATCTCCAAATAATTATGCAATTATATGCAAATTATATTATTATCAACTGCTTAAATCCAGTATATCTTCTAATAACTCATTCTAAAAAACTAATGATGACATAATAGTAAACAATCATAAAATTAAAGGTTTTTATAAATTATTATACATATTAACTTTACTAACTTTAAATATCCATATCTAGTTCTTATACCCAAACTTCATAAGAATTTCAATTAAATTTAGAACAGTTCATATTGGTTGCCATACTTATAATAATACAGCTAATAAACTTCTATTAAAAATTCTTAATCAAATATATACAATAACAACAAGTTGAAAATTGCACGTGAAGCGTAGCAAATGAGGTGCGTTCGTACGATAACGAAGTTTTAAAAATATCACTCTCATATATCAATCTCATAAAATTGTAAATAATTACAATTAAAATGTGCACCAAACAATGTTCTCCCTATACCATTATGCAATGGAATACTTTTGTGCGGCATTGTAAATCAATAACAAATATTCTTTGCACCACAGATTATGTAAAATGTATAGTATAATATGTACTTTATCGATGCATATAAATTTTATTACGTTCGAATGAGTTATTGAGTGAGTTCGAATATTACCATTAAAATGCATTTGAAACATTTTCCCCCATTAACCGTAATGTAACGGAACACTTTTGATTGTCCCTGCAGTTAAACTAGGCATTCGATTTTGATAAAATTTGAAATAACTCGACAAAGTTATATAATAATTATGTATTTAAAATTTCAAACGATTTAAATGCATTTGAAACTTTTTTCCCCATTGACCGTAATGTAACGGAATCCTTTTGATTGACTATGTAATTGATCTATGCATCCGATTTTCATAAAATTTTAAATGACTCGACAAAATTATGTAGTAATTATGTATTTTAAATTTCAAACGATTCAGTTGGGTAGTTTTTGCGTTGTTATATGCGGACAGACAGACAGACGGACAGACAGATAGACAGACGGACGGACTGAAACGACAACAATAGGTGCTACGTATTTACCTAATTACGAACGCACCTAAAAACCAGTGATAATACACATTGTATAAAGAATAGCTATGAACTGGTGAATATTAAGAAAAATCTTAAATGTATAAAAAATATAACTACATATGACTTCAAAGATCTTTTTAATAATATAGATTTATTAGAGCTACATAATATAATAAATGCACTATTTAAAAAATATCAACGTGATTTGAATATATCAACGAACATCGATACTGATTATTTTCTTACTTTAACAAATTTCATTATCTATAATATTTTTATAATGAAAGATAACTAATATATATATTCAAAAAGTCGGTATACCACAAGGTGGTTGGTTGTACATCTAGTATATTATCAGACTTATATCATTATGAACGTAAATATTTTAGTAATAAAATATATTTTTATAGATATATTGATGATATAATTTTAATTGACCCTGATAATAACAGTATATCTCAATTCTCAGTAATTATCCAGCTAATTAAGAAATTACAAAAAACCTGCTTTTTAATAATACCATTAACTTTTTAGATCTTAAAATTATATTGAAAGAAAAGAAATTAATAACTGATATATATGACAAACGGAATGAATTTAATTTTAAAGTTAATACATTTACTAATTTTAAATCCTGTCTTCATAATTCTGTATATCGTAATATAATCTTAATCATTTATATAGAATAAAATATTTATGTTCTTCTCATCTAATTAATGCAAATATTAAAAAGCTAGTTTATGATGCGTTAAATAATGGTTTTCCTAAAAAATTCATATATCCTTTAATATACAATTATTTATTACATGATCTCAAAAATTATTAACACAGTGCATAAAAAAAGTACAAAAAATATTAAAACATAAAAATAATAATAATAAATTAAAAATGTAAAAAATATAAAAAATGTATATAAAAGGATTGCTGGATGGGTGGATGTTAGAGTACGGAAGAGGGCGGTGTTGTCTGGATAATACGCAATGGTTAATTAATATTTTTTAAAATTGAGAGTGGGAAATGCATATGTTAAATTGAAAAACATATTATAATGGATGTTTAATTGACACTAATGTATGGATAATTGTATAGTTACATCAATTAATTCTATTAATATAATATAATTAATTTACATAATTTAATTGTACCTAACTTTTAATAAATTGAAGACTTATAATACTATTCCTAAGTGTATAGGGTAAATATATTAATTGTCTATTTTTAAATCTTAAATCATCTCACATTAGATATTGAGTTTAGCTTAGCATAGTCAAATAAATGATATAGTTTTAAATCTTAATAGGGTAAATTATTATAGTGTATGGTTTATTTTTTCTGTTATCACATTACTCCGTTTTTTATTTATTTATTATTATCATTTTGACGATAATTATTTTTATTTTTCCGCTTTTCATTTTGCTATCCAATTTAGTAATTTTGAATATGCCTTGTTTTTGATGTTTTTTCTTCGTTTAATTTTAGCTTTATGTCTGTTGGTAGCTCCAAATTCGTATTATTTTGCTTTTTCATGGCAAATACGAAGATGAAACCACACATATTATTTGTAGTTCCAAAATATTTGGGGCCTGAAGATTCTGCTTTGGTTCTACAAATTCCATTTGTATTCATTTTAATTATTTATTTTTTGCTTCCATGTTTAATGTGGTATACGTTATTAAATTCAATGGTTCATACATTGTAATACATTTAATGATTATATATATATATAAATATACATATATACATTTTTTGCGAGATAATGTATGAGTAAAAATCTACTGGTTTAAAAATATTTAAAATTTCATTAATATGTATGCACATACATATATATATATATATATATATAATTAATTAAAAAGTATACAATATATATGGGAAAATATCTCACAAATTATATCACTAATCCCCAATATACATGGTTCGTAATGCAACAAATTATCCAGGGGATTTTAATTGTTCTAATACCATAAATTTAGTAAAGTATACTGGTAGCTATATATGTAAATATATAGTTTTTTCTTTAGTTTTGTTTTGTTTTGTTCATTAATAATGCAGATATTACATTGCAAAAATTCTGGCAAATGATTCTTATAAATCCTTGAAATGTTAAAATCTTGATATAAAGCTTTTTTAAATTTCAAGAATTTTCGAATGCAACGTTTCTCCATAATACTAAAATACTTTTTTCATACCTTTTTCTACATTACAATTTGGAACTTTATCTAGGGTCATGGATATGACAATTATGTGACCATAGGTATAACATTTAATGATTTCACACAAAATGAGCTCCATTAACATTTCCTCATGGGTAGGTCGCAACTTCGATGAAACATTTAGCACATCAAAAAATAGTTAAAACTTAGTGTTGTAATTAGCTGGAAGAAAAATAAATTACTCATCTTTGTAAAATAATATAAAAAATTAAGCTCAAAGTTTTATTTTTATGATTTTAAAGCAGTTTTCTGACTTTAATTTTTCAAAGCATTGTTTTTCAGAAATTCAAAATGACAGTAGTATAACAAAAAATTGATGTTTCACTCACCCAGGTGAAAATAATAAAACTTAATTCCAAATATTATTTAAAAATATGGGTAACATTATAATTTAGCCCACAGTACAAAATCTATATACACTTGATTCCACTTGATTCTTTTTGAAAAATTAAATAAATTTTTATTCTTTCAGTCATTTTCCATTTTCTCCTCTTTTTTTCTTACTTTTTTTCTTTTCTTTTCTTTTCTCTTTTTCTTTCTTTCTTTCTTTCTTTTTTATTTCTTTTTTGTTTGTTTGGTTAATGCTTTAAAATGATTAAATCTTATAAGGAAAAATGTTAGGAGGTGCAGTTTACGAGAAATATGAAATAATTAATGACAAATTTTCATATAAAAAAAAGCCGGGTTTGCAAGGATGGATTCGAACAAAGATGATTCTCGGAATCTCGTATGATCGAAAAAAGAATCGAATGCAAATCGATATTCCGTATTACGTGACACATGAGACATAATTTGCGCAGTATTTTAAGTCTTGCGCATCGCATATGCATGGTGTTATAAAATGCGCGAAATACTGGCAAATTTCACAGATTTAAGTGTGACTCACCATCAATTTAAACTGAACTTAATATTCCATTTTTATTCGAGAAGGTGCAGCCTGGCAGGTGTTTTAGCTTTGAATTTTAAACATACAAGTTAGTTGTTGCCAGTTTTAATGTATTCTCTATTTCCTACAGGTGCGAAAAGATGCTTAATTGCATTTCACAACCTGCGTGATGAAGGATGGAGTAAAGAGGATATGCATAAAGGTCGAGCAAATAGATAAATATACATTAAATGTACACGCGCGCTTCAATTCTTGAAATGCCAGAGATAAGAATGTTGATGATTTTTTTAGTATTTTTTTTCTTCTTCTTTTTCCGTATTTAACATAATAAATTGAATTCCCTTGAACTGTTATTTAATATGCGCGTTTATAACATTTTGGTAACTTCGTAATGAAATAAATCGCAAATGAGACAAAATATTACATTACGGCGAACAAACCCATAAGCGCAGGATGTTCAAAATAGTAAATGTTATGCAAATGTAAAACATATTCATAAGTTTAGGTTTTGTAAAAAGTACTGCACACTCATTTACATTAATTAGGCCTTAACTTAAATTACTAAAACTGTGAGGGAGTGACCTTTCTGATAAAGGCACTCTAGCATTTTTGTGACATCGTGACGTCAATGATTTAACATGTGTAGCGTGGAAGCGACATCTATCCTCTCTTTTACTTTAACTTTCTAGAGCGTGTGTGTCTTCCTTTGTTCTACAAGTTATGTCGCGGTTAGAAGCAATATGCAAATTTATAGTATCTCAGTTTGCAGCATATAAAGGCTTGGAGTGTGAAGAGAGTAGGGTGGTGTGTAGCGGCGCAAGCCAGCTGGGGTGAGAAGCAGCGTAAGTCAGCTAGTAGTGTGTGGGGTTTTGCAGTGAGCTGCCAACAGCATTTGCCGACTTAGTTTATTTAGAGCAGAGCTATTCAAGGAGATTGCCGTTGGTAAGAGATAGTATTAATTACGTTGAGTATTTCAAGTTAATAAAGAGTGTTGTACAGCCACGGGCTGTCTAATAAAGCTTTTATTTAGCAATTTAGCCGAAGTCTAAGCGAGAAGTTTATTTGAAGTGCCCCGACTGAGTCTAGTGCCGGAGCTGTGAGTATGTTTATGAGTTTAATCTCTTAGTATTGTGGCTAGTTGTTAAAATTAATGAACTGAAAGCTCCACTTCCCCTGAGTCCCAACAGTTTAAATAAACTGTAATTTTAACTTATATCTCGAGTTATGTCTGCATTCAACCCTGATACCCCCACGACCGTCACAAATAACCCCCAGTACGGACAACCTCCCGTTACAAAACAATGAAGCTCTTTTGAAATCCAAATTGGCTACTTTCTGACACATTTTTAAAATTCATTTTTATTCACAAACTTATCAAATTTTAATTATTATTAGGACACTGTGCAATAAAAACTTTTTTCTTTCTTTCTTTCTTTCTTTTTTTTTTTTTCGTTTTTTGATAAGGTAAGAGATTTTTCAGAAAATACTGTCAAAGTTTTTGTTTTGAGGCTAACTTCCAGACTCTCAGAAACACAAGAAACGGAAAAAATATTTTTGTTTTCGAGAAGAAAAAAAGTTTGTTTGTTGAACCATATTTAAAGCTAGTTTACACGGTGCGTTCTAAACTTTTTGAATGGAAAAAAAAATGAATAAGGTTTACTAAAAAGATAGTTATATTTTGAAAATTACAGTTAGTTAATGTATTTATGCATACAAACAAAAGAATTCAGCTCACGTGCATTTGTGTTCCGCTGGCTTTTGTATTATAAGACATTTCTTTTGCACAATTCGATACTTCTTGACTATCCCGTTTATAAAAAAATTATCGTATTGCTTCGCATTAGCCGGCATGCCGCAAAATTCGAGGGTGACTAGACTTTAAACATGAGTCGATTGTCTTTCTCGGCATGTTGGAAAAAGCGAGGAACTTGGAAAACAGAAAGGAATATGGTTCATTAGCTGTATTCATTAGCAGCGACTATACTGTTGGAAAGGAAGGGGAGAATGCGATATAGAGTTTTTTCATCACTTTTCTAATAAGTTAGTTTACCTTTTTTCATAAAGATAATAAAAACGATTTTCATGTGTCATATACTATTCCAAAAAAAGCCCCAGCACGCATGTAATATTTACTATGCAAAAATAGATTACCGCATAAATTATTACATGAAAAGAAATGTTCATATCATATATAAAATAAGAAAAATATAATAATTATTTAAATATGTAAAGAGAGAAATGTGTGCTTACCTTACATCAAAAAAGTAATTTTATGTGATAATTTAATTAACTTAACGTCGTCATTCTGGAATAGAAATGTTATACTTGAAAATTTTGCATAATAATAAGATAAGTAAAACCTAATAATCACTTAAATATTAATTAATATATACAAGGAGGGAAAGAGACAAAACGAAAAAAAAAATAAGTATTGATGTTTTTTTAAAGGAAAAATTTTCTTAGAAAAACCACAATAAATCAGCCGCCCATCTTCTAATAGTGAAACCTCATATTTTTCGGCATGCCGGTAAATATGAGTTTTTCCGGCATGCTGGTATAATCTCGATTTTTTTCCGCCATGCCGGCTAATGTGGGGGGGGGGGGATACCATATCGCTAAACTATACGATTAAATGTCAATAATAGCTTATAGTAAATGTCACATTCACTTGACATTAAATACGCTACACATGCTTCTCACGTCATCAAGTGATTTTTAATTTGACGTTTAATTTGTATTTTTATTAATCTTTTACAAATATATTTGTTATTTTGTTAATTTAAATAAAAATTATACTAATTCTAATAACTTTGTGAGTTGTCTCGCGATTTATATAATTTGTTTAAATGGATCGACGAGATAATCAAGTAGTACCCGCAATTCAGTAACAGAGCATTACTATGTACATTAAAAATATTTAACTATGCTTTTAAATTTTGTTTTGGAATTGCAATGCATTTTAGAAATAATTTTCACATGTTTTATTTTCATATTTTATATTATGCACATCCATGATGGGTAGATATTACGGTGGCATCCAACGACTAGTTTATTTCTTTCCAGAGACGTACAATTCAATCTTTTCTCAACAAAATGCAAAAGTAAAAATCTTTCAAAAGTAAATTTCTCACGAAAAGGCTATAGCTTTGTTCCCGCAAGGTGATCGTACTCTAACTTTTTTCTTCCTTGTCTTTAAACTTTGTATATTCTGCAAATTTCCCTTTTTATTGCGTTTGAAAAAAATAATAGACACTGCAGGTAAGAACTGTCAGTTAATCTACGAGGGTCGGCTCAAAAGTTCCGGGCTCGACAAAGAGGATAACATTTTTTAAATTCATTCATTCATTTATTTATTTCTCTACATAACATTCATAAAGGTTAATAAATTTATCATATTGGTGTTCAAATGTAATTTAACCATCTCAGTAATGCGATTCGTCGAGCTCTTCAAAACAGTTGTTACGGCATCAATAACACCTCGTTGCTCCGAAATCTTCGTCCATCAACGAATTTTTTTAGGTTATAGGGAATATAGGTGGTAATCATTGGGTGCTAAATTCATCGATTAAGGTAAATATTCAAGCATTGAATTTAAGAATTTATATTAACGTTACAAACAAATGGACGCATATCAATCTGTAAATAGCCGTTTTATTTATTTATTTATTTATTGGTCGAGTTTCTTGAAAGAAGACATCGCTTTTTTCTGGCTTTGTATATTATTCTATGATAGTGACGTCATATGCATACTTTTCTGTAGATTTTGCTTAAAGGCTGGATCGTAATTATAGAATTCGTCACTGAAATAAATTTTGTACTATCTATACTTATATAAATATTTTTTTTCCATCGAGGGCGATACTACATTCTGAAAATACAAAATTCCTGTTTTCTAGTTTTTTTTTTCCCCCTTGGCGAAGGGAAGGGGCAGTGAGGTTTTTACGTCAGCACATTTACATGTCATGTTGTATGTGTCTCGAAATGTCCGCTTTTGTCCATAATTTCAGTAAGTTCAGGTGCTATAAAATACATGTTATGTGCGCACGACATGTGTACAAACATATTGTCTGATTTTATTGATGCAAAAGAAAAGATGTCACATAAAAAGCCGTTGAAAAGTTATTCACTTCATGTGCGTAAATATAACAATATTCAGACTATAAATTCCGAATGCACACCTCCACTGAAAACTGCAGACATCCCCACAAATTACGAGCTATCCGGACACTTTGACCCAAAGGTCTTTTTGGTCGTAAAAAACCTGGTATTGTATGTCAAACAAGATCCTAAACAGGATGTTTCTTGCGAGTTCCTAGAAGATATCCCCTGTATTCAACAGTATGGTTAAACCGAAGCAACTACTACATTTACTGCACATAAAATACCAAGCAATTTCTGCTTGTATGAGTGTAAACTTCTGTTTATTGTCCGATTATTTATATAATGGCAATGAAAACTTTCCACTATTTTACCGAAATAAAAAAATATGAAAAACAGGATATGAAAAGTAAGGAACATGCGATTTGGTCTCTTTTTTTTTACTTTATAAAATATCTAATACTTTGTTCCAAATATCGATGTAACAATCTTCTAATATTAATGTAAATTTCATTTGAAAAATAAAAATAAGTGCTGTAAATATACAGTGAAATCAGTGACGGTATAAGGAAATTACATAATTATTAAAATAACCTTTCATTTCGATGTATTTTAAGTTTTCTAAGTAAGATATCCTTTTTATTTTTATATATTTATTTTATTTTTGTTATGAGATCATTTATAATTTTATTAGGTTGGATGCTATGAAAGTCACGGTGCACTGTTATATTTAATAACTCGAATGTTTCATTGAAGAATACAGAAACAAATATAAATGACAATTTTTAACAATTTTGAAAGTAATCTCATTTGTCATTAATACAGGCTCAATATTCAATTGTAGCTTTCCTTCTATAGTAAAAAAAAAACTAGCCATAAAAGGAATGACTCCTGGAATGATGCTGATGTGGAAGATTTCCGGAACTAACGAATCCGGGTTGTCCACTCCTTCCATGAGTCGAATAGACCAATCAGGAAAGGACTCCGTCTATGCATCGCCATATGGGTTACCATAAAGAGAGGAAAGGTTACCATCGCCAACAATCGCCAAGTTTGTCGCCAACTTGGCGATATATCGCCAAATTTGGCGACAAAAATTAGTTGTCAAAAGTGACGCCAACTTGGCGATAACTGTAATATTTCGCCAAATTTTTAATTTCTTTAATACATCAGTCGTTTGATACATCATTTGAGAGGTTTGCAACTGCTTATTCATTTAAAGGATGTCTTGTGTGTTATCCCCCATTCTGCTCCCCAGGGGGGTCACATTTTTAATTTCTTTACAACACCAGTTGTGTGACACATCATTTGAAAAATCTGCAACTGCTTATTCATATTATGGATGTGTTTTCTGTCATCCCCCACTCTGCCCCCCAGGGGGGCATATTTTTAATTTCTTTACAACACCAATTGTGTGACACATCATTTGAGAGGTCTGCAACTGCTTATTCATATTATGGATGTCTTGTGTGTCACCCCCACTCTGCCCCCCAGGGGGGCACATTTTTAATTTATTTACAACACCAGTCGTGTGACATCATTTGAGAGGTCTGCAGCTGCTTATTCATATTATGGATGTCTTTTGTGTCGCCTCCCCCTTTGCCCCCCAGGGGGGCACATTTTTAATTTCTTTACAACACCAGTCGTGTGACACATCATTTGAAAGGTCTGCAAGTGCTTATTCATACCATGGGATATTGGCGAGCGCAGTAAGCAGGGGCAGCCAATAATTTGGAATCGCGAAGCGATTACGCGGGGGGTTGGCGAGCATAGCGAGCAGGGGGGCGGGGCCCCCCTAGTATATAACAAAATTATTCTTCTGAAAATATGGAAAACATTTTTTTTAACTGTTTGTTATCAGGAATTTAAGAAAAAATGTGACCGGAAAAAAGTGCGACAAAAAAAAAAAAAAAAAAAAAAAAAAAAAAAAAAAAAAAAGGAAAAAAAGTGACACAGGAAAAAGGTGACAAAGAAAAAGTAGCAAGGAATTGATAAATATTGAACTTGTCGATAAATAAGTATTAAAAATTAAAGTGGTATAACAAATATCTGATTTATGTTATTCTCGTACTTCCAGGGGTACGTGTATGCACTCTTGGGGATACGTAGCGGGTCTGCTGGGGTACATGACAATAATGTCTGTGATGGCGGATAATGAAATGTTATCATTTTAAAAATAAATTCTTGCTAATGAGTATATTTTTTAATGTTTAATTTCAATTTTTATGCAATTATTTCTATTAATTTCCAATCAGTTAATAAAATATTATTTTTTTAAATCATTTCTTGTAATGAAACTAATTTTTATTATTTAAATTTATTTATTTTTATTCATTCACTATGAGTTAATAAAATATTACCATTTTTTAAATAAATTCTTGTTAATGAGTATAATTTTTAATATTTAATTTTATTTATTTGTACATATATTTCTATCAATTTACTATTAGTTAATAAAATATTAATTTTTTAAATCAATTCTTCTTCATGAAATTAATTTTTATATTTAATATCACCTGAGGGTTATATTTTAATAATTAAAATGAAAAATATATTTTAATGCAATAATGACATCAATAAATCACAACATCAATAATAACATATTGGTTTTTGATATTCCCATTGTTCATTCTATTTATATCTTGAAGATCAATTTATTCTTCATACACTATATGGCCATTGATGACCGTCCATTTGCGATTTTTGACATTTTAAAAATACATGAGGAACTATGCCGAAACTCTTAGTGTATAAATATATTAGTACAAGTCATACATTTCCGTGGGGATTTTTTCCCGAAACTCCGATACGGGACCATCAACAAATTAAAAAAGAATGAATATCTTTTGGATAACCCTGTCAAAACTAATGTAGCAAAAGCGCTCAAACTGTATATTATGATTAACCAAAAAAAAATAAAAAAAAGTGGGATTTTATCCAAATGTAGTAGTACGTCCCATATTGTGTATTCTATATTGACACTAATCAATGAAAGATGGATACAACCCTTCCTGTTTTTGCTTCATTTTGGAAATAACGGATTTTCAAGTTTTTCTATTGACGATTATTTTCAAAGTTTTCTAGCTATGATTTTGCGACTTTCACAAAAGTTGCGCTGTACATTTAATTAGCATAATATGCAAATGAAATTTTTATACAGTTGTTGCATACGTAGTGAAAAATGATTTAGAAAATCTACTCGTTTTTCATACAATTTTTATTATTTTTTAATTTTGATTACAGGGTATTATGTGCAATGTTGTTTGTCATATTTTCAGAAAAGAATATTATTTTATTTTAAGAACTCTGCAAATTATAAGCAAAAATCTTGGAAAAATTTGGGACTGTTTTTATAAAAACCTTAATTCTTCTACGAGTATACATGTCATCGACATAAAAATGTACACAGTTTATTACAATAAGCCACTTAATCATAATCTACAGTTTGAGCCATTTTGCTACATTAGTTTTGACAGGTTTATCCAAAAGATATTCATTCTTTTTTAATTTTTTGACGGTCTCCTATAAAGTTTCGAGAAAAAATCTTCACGGAAATATATGCACTGTACTATTATATTTATACATTTAGAGTTTCAGGATAATTCCTCATGTATTTTTCTAGATATTTAACAAAATGTCTAAAATCGCAAGTGGACGGTCATTAATGACCATGTAGTGTATCACTGACCAGAACATAAAAAATATACTTTTTGTGATTACTCTAATTTTTAGCACTTATTTATTGACAAGCTCAATATTTATCAATTCCGTGTCACCTTTTTTCCGTTTACCGTTCTCAGATCCAAAAGAGCTATTTTCTGACACATTTCTGGATTCATTTTTTTCTCCGGAACTGCAAGAAATTGGCAGGTGTTCTTATTCAAAAACCATAGAATCAAATGATGTCTTCCATTTATATATATACAGGGTGTCCCTAAACAAATGGTATATACGCTAGGGGGCGATACAACACATCAAGACGAGTAATAGTAAATAGGTAACCAAGGGTCCCAAACGTTTTCCAAAGGAGATAGCCGCCATTAAAGTTTGGGGTCCAAAATTTCAAATACACATAAAAAACGGAAAAATTGGTCGATTGATTTGCGGTTTTCACTAAAATTATTCTTTGTGTTGGTATTTTCTTGAAAATAACTTATAAAGATAAATTTCGAAAAATGCCGATAGAGGGCGCTTTAGACTTTGAAGTAATGAAAAACTGTTTTTTGCCGTGATTTTTTGCATCTCATTAAATGGTTTCGTAAGCTTAGACTTAAACTTACATTTTGAGCTCAAAATCTGAATAGTTGGAAGCAGTTAAGTAGTACAAACTTAACTGTGTTCAGAGGGTTTAAATTTCAAATGATTATAAAAAACGGAAAAATTGGTCGATTGATTTGCGGTTTTCACTAAAACTATTCTTTATGTCGGTATTTTATTGAAAATGAATTATAAAGATAAATTCCCAAAAATGCCGATAGAGGGCGCTTTAGACTTTGAATTAACGAAATAATCCATCCTAATACAATTTTTTGCCGTTTTTTTTTTCATCTTTTTAAATGGTTTCATAGGCTTAGATTTAAACTTAAATTTTGAGCTCAAAATCTGAGTAGTTGGGAGTGGTTAAGCAGCACAAACTGAACTGTGATCAGAGGGTTTAAATTTCAAACGAAACGGAAAATTATAAAAAAAAAAAAAAAAAAAAAAAAAAACGGAAAAATTAGTTGATTCGTTTGCGGTTTTTGCTAAAACTACTCTTTAAATCAGCGTGTTCTTGAAAATAAATTTTTAAGATAAATTTCACAAAATGCCGATAGGGCGCCTTAGACATTGGAGTAACGTACAACTATTTTTAACCGTTATTTTTTTAAATCTCATTAAATCCTTTCAAATGCTTAGATTTAAATTTTGAGATCAAATTCTGAGTCGTTGCGAGTGTTTAAATAGCGCAAAAGTGAACTGTGTTCGAGGGGGGTGAGGTTAAATTTCAACTCCTGAACACACTTCAGTTTGCGCTTCCAGTGGCGTAGCTATGTTTTTTGGCGCCCGGGGCCAGCAAGAAATTTTGCGCCCCCACCCCAATGTAGATAGATAACAATTTCTCTCAATTTGGCGCCCCTAGGCCTCGGCGCCCGGGGCGGACGCCCCCCTTGCCCCCCCTTAGCTACGCCACTGTGCGCTTCTTAACCCCTCCCAACGATTCAGAATTTGAGTTCAAACTTTAAATTTAAATCTAAGATTTCGAAAACATTTAACAAGTTTTGGAAAGCATTTAATTAGATTAAAAAAAATAACGGTTAAAATTTGTTGTTGGTTACTCTGAAGTTTAAGGCGCCCTCTAACGGAATTTTTTGAAATTTATCTTTAAAATTCATTTTCAAGAAGATACTGACTTAAAGAATAGTTTTATTTTAAACCGCAAACGAATCTACCAATTTTTTCGTTTTTTATTATCATTTGAAATTTGAACCCTCTGAACACAGTTCAGTTTGTGCTACTTAACCACTCCCAACTATTCAGATTTTGAGCTCAAAATTTAAGTTTAAGTCTAAGTTTACGAAAACATTTAATCAGATGCAAAAAATAACGTAAAAAGTAGTTGTTCGTTACTCCAAAATTTAAAGCGCCCTCTATCGGCATTTTTTGAAATTTATCTTTATAATTCATTTTCAATAAAATACCGACATAAAGAATAGTTTTAGTGAAAACCGCAAATCAATCGACCAATTTTTCCGTTTTTTATAGTCATTTGAAATTTAAACCCTCTGAACACAGTTAAGTTTTTGCTACTTAACCGCTTCCAACTATTCAGATAAGTTTAAGTCTAAGCTTACGAAACCATTTAATGAGATGCAAAAAATCACGGCAAAAAATAGTTTTTCATTACTTCAAAGTCTAAAGCGCCCTCTATCGGCATTTTTCGAAATTTATCTTTATAATTTATTTTCAAGAAAATACCAACATAAAGAATAATTTTAGTGAAAACCGCAAATCAATCGACCAATTTTTCCGTTTTTTATGTGTATTTGAAATTTTGGACCCCAAACTTTAATGGCGGCTATCTCCTTTGGAAAACGTTTGGGACCCTTGGTTTCCTATTTACTATTACTCGTCTTGATGTGTTCTATTACCCCCTAGCGTATATACCATTTGTTTAGGGACACCCTGTATATATATAAGCAGGAAATCTTTCAAAAATATACTGTAAAAGTTGGCGTTTTGAACGGAATTTCTGAAGACGACAGCGAGGAAAAGGAGAAAAAATTGTCGTTCGACATGCGACAACAATCCATTATAACTTGATGAGTAATTTATTTACCAAAAAAAAAAAAAAAAAAAAATCTCATTCTATTGAAAATCGCTTCAGTAATCAAGTCTGTCCAATTTATATTTCTATATTTTAAAACGAGCACGAAAAAGTTTCGCGTTGTTTAACAGGATTTTGCAGAACCACATTAAATATTAAACATTTTCGTTAGAAATTGAATCTTAGTATGAGTAGCATATTAGAATAATGCGCTCCAACATCCTATCTCACTAAAAACAAAGCAAAAAATGTAACTTTTTTTTTTTCACCTACGTTTATTATTGCACACAGTCTTATCAGATTTTGCTACTTTCCCCAACGCAGTAATTGTTTTGTGTTGGGAGCAAGCTTTTATTCTGAGAAAGAAAAAAGAAAAAAAAGAAAGAAAAAACAACAGCTTAATTACCAGCAACAGAACCTCTGTCCTATCAATTCCAGGTTATTTCTAGCGTGCTTAAGTAATTCTATCCCCAAACATCTTCACCAAATGTCAAGTCTAGAAATCCGAATAAAATACGACTTCCAGAAACCGAAGGGTCTGTCGAAATAACAGAGTACATCATCAGAAACCAAGAGAAGGGGTCGTCAAGTCTCAGAGTTATTGGAGAAAAGCACGTCCCCTTTTCCGGTGATCTGAAACCTCCAGGTCTATGACCTACAGATTTACAGAGAAGATATCTTTTTCCGTTAATTTAGTAGTTGGACAACAAAATTAACGTATAAAAACGTACGGTAAACAACTAGGCATTTTAACCCCCTTAGTCCCGAGACAAACATTACAACTGATCTCAAAAATCTGTTTCAAATTACTATAAAACATCTCTAAAGATGTATCAGCTTATATATCAATGCTTATAATATGCACGCTTTTATTAAAATTGTCTAGAAGTAATTTTAACAATTGTAGAAGAATTTGAATTAATTTAAAGGTTGTTCTTTAGTGTCTCCTACACTCGATATCAGGACTGATGAGGTTAAATCCTAAATTGATAACTTTTAATAGTATTTTTTCTTAGTGCAATGGCTGTTAATTTATATAAAGATAGTAAACAACAAATTCTTATTATGTGCGAGGGTGACTCAATAATTAATATCCAAATGTGTATAAAATATTTATACTGTAATGGTTGATGAGGAATACTGAAGCCTAATGTCATGGATGCCTATATGCTCAGTTTCAGATTCCTAACTGCTATATTAACATTCTTTTTTCTTTTTTCTTTTTTTTTTTTTTTTTTTTTTTTACATTTAAATGTGAGAGATGGCTCCTAGTTCGAAAGCGGGGGGGTGGGGGTGGGGGGGCGGGGGATAAGGTTAGCTTAGAGCTTATGGGACTAGATTTGTGACAGTGCACGGGAATATCGTGATGACAAGACACATTTTCCATACTTTTTTTTTGTGTGTGTGTGCCTCTTAAACAAATTATACATCTTCAAACTTACTTAATGAACTCGTCCAAGATACTTATAAGATCAATACACTGTTTCAGTTAAGTTCAAATTAATTCGCTATGTTGGTCGTTACCGTGATGACATTATCTACAATATAAATGTATGGAGACTGATAGATTTCTAAAGATATCAACCTAAAAATCTTAAGAATAATATATTTCCAAACAATTATTTAATATTTAAAATGAAATATAAAGGAATGGATTGAAATTTTCTCATTATAAATAAATTTTGAAAAGGAGAGAAGGAGGGTGTCAAATTTCGACAAACAAATGTCATTATTTGTTTGTCGCAATTGAAGGGGAAAAAAATCATAGTTTCGTTTCTGTGAGACAGATAGACAGGCAGATAAACCGAAGTCATAAACACTTTTAAAACATGTTTTTAAAGTGTTAAAAAGGATGATTAAGTTAAAAATAACAATAAAATGCATAAATTGGGACTTAACATAGCTTTGCTACTCAAAATTTGCAAAAGTTTTCTTTTAACTTCGGCAATAAACTTTAATGAAGGCTTCGTTTTTAATTAATGTTTTCCTCTCTTTTGTGAATATGGACATCTGCTTATCTACAAACTACCATGAATTAACTCAAGTTCCCAAACAGCGAAACAATGAAGCTAATTTGCTCAATGCCAAAGAGCACAAATTAAATCCAATCATGAAACGATATTCATTTGACCGTTTCAACAGTCAGTTGACAACGTTGCCGTCAACGGATTCACCCAGCTTCTAGCATATAACACAGACGTTTAGTGGTATAGGGAGAGAGGGAGAGAGATGTAGGTAACCTCTCATGTTGTTCCGCCCGATAAGCAGAGATAAAATGAACAGCAGCTTTTAATGACCTATTAATGAAGACAAATATGGGATGAGAAGCGATTAATGGGCATAAAAAACATAAAAAATAGAGAACGAGAGAAAGTGAACGGGAATTGTTCGTGTTTTGTGTTGGAGAAGGGGAATGAAAAGGTTGAAAAGATCAGTATCGCATGTATGTGTGATAGTGATGTGTCAACTTATTTGCTTGTATATATATGATAATGAGTTTACGCTCTTTTTTTTTTTTTTTTTTTTTTTTTTTTCAGAAGTAAAATATGTTTTATTTGGAGGAATATTATGTATTAAAAAAGAAGAATAAGAATTTTCTTTCTAAATGTTTATGAGAGAATAGCACAAAATACAAAAATTGTTGTTTGCACAATAAAATTCCAATTAAATGTTATACAATTCAATTTATTTTTTTACATTTTAATAAAAGTAGTTTTAGAAATATTTTCAAAAGACATTACATTTCTAATAACACAAATAAAGCGATTAAAATATATAAAATTTCAGATTGTCATTTTCCCCGCATGTCACACACTGTAATGCACGCAAAGTACAATTTTTTTTTTTTTTTTTTTTTTTTTTTTTTTTGCACCTTATAAAACACATGTATGAAGAAAATAAGAAATTCTGTATTTTAGAAATAATTTTCTATCATTAAAATGTGATAATCACTGAAATAGAATATCATTTTTCTGACCTGCTTATTTAAATTCTTTATCAGGTACAAATATGCGGTAGTGTTTTTTTTTTTTTTTTTTTTTTTTGAAATAGTTTAAGTCAGAAGTAGTAAAATCATAGCTACTCGCAAGATCTTTTAGATATTTCTTTGAAAATAATGTTTTTAAAGCAGGGAAGACTGGGGCACATGTGAACAGTTCGCATAAATATAGCTTTTTTGTCATAACTGGGTTAATTTCTATAAATAGAAACTACTAAATATAATAAACAGAACATTTTTTACGCATACTTTTTTTTAATCACCTTCATAGTTTTTACTTTTTTAATAGTTTTATAAAATCAAAAAATTGTTCACATGTACCCTATCAGCGGGGCTGTTGTGAACACATGTGGGCACATGTGAACACAAGGAAAAAATATTCTTTGGCATGCTTTTTATTCTATTATTCATTTTTCATCGTAATCATTAGTTGTATTATGTGTTAAATTATCTGTAAAGAAAAAAATATGTATAAATTTCTCTAGCTTCTGGGCGATATATCTAAGCACAAGATTAATAAAATGAAAATAAGTACATTGGGAGGAGGGGGTCTGTGAGGATTAGATGACTGACTTAATGTTGAAATAAAATGAAAAATAAAGAAGCAAATTTGAAAAAAAAAATAAAGATTTTAAATTTTGCATAGGGATTTTTGTTTCAGGAAATTTCAGGGAGGAGGCATTTAGATAATACTTAACGAAACTTTGCCGAAATATGAAAAATTCTCACCCATGTATTTGCATTATTTGTATCTAAAATAATAATAAAGAAGAGTTCTATTTTTTTTTTTTTTTTTTTTTTTTTAATCTTGATTACAAGCCAACGCCCCCAAATTCAACATATTTTGATTTTGAAAGAGGGGAGAGGAGAGGAGTACTTAAAATCGGATAGGCTTACAACTTATGGCAGCTATCAATTTAAAAACATTACTTTTTTAAAATCTTACTGATATTTATCATCCAAAGCATCATAATAACTATTTTAGAGATGAAAGTAAGCCATCATTGTAAGTTTGAAAGAAATGAAATAGAAAAATTTGCAATGTTGTTTAACGTAACACTTTTGTATTAACAATGCATGAAAAATATTGTTGTAAACCGTTTAGAAAAATATTTCATAAAATAACGGCATTTTAGAAAATAGTAAATTTATTTAAATAACAATTGAACGTAAATGAACTTGTTGCTCTTTATATACTTTTTGGCAGGTATTTTTTGTGGAAGTTTCTATACAAAATCAAATGTTGTATGACGAAAAGTCTTCTATTTCAGGACAAATAAAGATATTAAAGCTGACATTATTTCTCATAAAATTATTTGAAAAGAGCAGAATCGCAGAAGGATTGAGGAACTTATGAATTGCTCATGTCTGTTCCCTGGTGCCCCACATTTCCACTAGAATTAAAGTGACAAATCATTAATATTTCTCGATATCAGAAGAGAAAAAATTATCAAAAAATTTATTAGTATCCATAGTACATGTTAAAATATTAACATAAATAAATAAATTTATTCCCTCAGCAAGTTGTAACTAAGATTTTGCTTTTGAGATCAATAAAGAGTGTTTTGGCTACTGGGAATAAACAAAATGTCGAAGAGCTTCAAAAAATTTTACTGATGTCTGTAGATGCTTGTCATCGTTGGTAATTATAAATAATAATAATTAAAAAAAACATGTAATAACTATTGAAAAATTGCGACGTTCACAATTGCTCCATATTCATTTGTTCTCCTGTCTCCCCGAATTGTAAAATTGAGTTTACTTTTATTAATGTCTTTTTCCTGTCTTCCGTGAATTAACAAATAAAACTGAACATTACATTGAATTTGAGCTACTATTTTGAAACCATGTTCCTTTAAACAAAATCAAAAAGTTAGAAATAATAATAATTACAATAAAAACAAAGAATGTAAAAATTGTTTTAAAATGAAATTGTCATTATCCTAGCATACATATACCAAGAAATAGTACAGATAGCAAGTTGTCCAATTATCCCTGTAATTGGACAAGATTGCATTTTGATTGAATAGTTTCTGGAAATTTTATGCTTAGATTCACGAATTTTTCATGTTTTAAAAAGAAAAGGGTATATATTTCCATTTTTTTTTAATTTTTGTTTATTTATTTATTTAATTTTGTACGAAAGAGTAACTTAGCAGCACAGATGCCGGAATCCCTATGTGATTTGTCAAAAAGGCAGTTTTAGAAAGGAGGATTAAAAATAATTTTTTACATTAAATTTAATAAATTCTGTGAATTTTTGCACGCAAAAAATTAAAACAATCTTTAAAATGTTCATATGAAATAAATTAGTGATTAGACTAAATTTATCTACCGTAATTTTTATGTACAATAACAACAATGTAAACTTTTTTTTAAGTTTCTTTCCTGCATGATTTTATCACTACAAGTCATTCATTATTCAATGAATGGAAGGTTTTAAGGTCATGATCTACAAATTATTTTCTTTCGAATTTCTAAAATAAGGAGAGTGAAAAAAAAAAAAAAAAAAAAAAAAAAAGAAGAAGAAGAAGAAGAAGCGTTTGTATGCTAGTAGTAATTACTCAAAAAATGCGCACTTTATTATTTTTTTTCCCTTACAACAACAACAGAAATAATTGTTGAAGTTTAATTCTACCGTTTTTTTTTTTTTAAATCTTTTGTATCTTTCAAAAATCTACCATAAGGAGGTAATGAACTCTTTACTATTAATGCCGTTATATGATCACAATACAAATACATCACTCAACGCATATCAACTGTTTAACTGTTTAATACAAATACAGTAAAATTTGTGAAACGGGGGGAAAAAACTCTAAAAAGAATCCTGTCTTAAGGGTGTATTCGAAAAAACGCTTTTCCACCTTCAACAGCTCGAAATTTTCCGATACAATTTCAGACATATTTTTAAAAGTAGAGACATGAAACTTGCTGAGGGGATTTTTGAAGAGAAGTACAAAGGTGCCATGTGATGTCATTTTACGCTCATTTCATTAGAATTTGATTTATAAACAATTATCTTCTCAGTATGACACTTTTTTTCGTTCCCAAATCTCCCGCTTCGGAAAAATCTGTTTAAAATGCCGTTTTTGATTGCTCTTTTTTGCAATATTTTCTGCATTTATCAGTTGCCAGTTTTATGGATATGAGAGCAAAAATGAATTTAAAAATAAATCAGAAAGTAAACAGTTTGAATCGAAATACACCCTTAAACGGGAGTTTTATGTGACCGATGGTACAATAAAATTAGATTAACTGATGTATCTTCTAAGACTGAAACTTGTATAAATCAGAATTTTTCTCCTGTTTTGGGGGTTTCCGTAGTAAGATTTTTTAACGTCTATTTCTGCACTGTCTCTTGTTTTCGACTTATTTCCCAAATTAAGTTACCTTAGAGATAAATAATTAGTTGGGTAATATAGTAATAAGTAATGATTATTCACAAAAATATGTGTTGAACTTTTTTATGTTTCAACAAAAATTATTCAACACAATGATAAATAATTATTAATACAATAGTTAAGGAGCTACTTCACTACACTCGTTCACTAATGTAAATCCTAAAGGACAGTTCTTTAAAACTATCTCGTTTGTAGCTCATTATTTTTAAACGATTTTTAGGTGCGTTCGTAATTATGTAAATACGTAGCACCTATTGTTGTCGCTCAGTCCGTCCGTCCGTCTGTCTGTCCGTCTGTCTGTCCGTCTGTCCGCATATAACAACGCAAAAACTACCCAGCCGAATCGTTTGAAATTTAAAATACATAATTATAACATAATTTTGTCGAGTCATTTCAAATTTTATGAAAATCGGATGGATAGATCAATTACAGAGACATTCAAAAGGATTCCGTTACATTACGGTCAATAGGGAAAAAAGTTTTAAATGCATTTTAATCGTTTGAAATTTAAAACATATAATTATTAGGTGCGTTCGTAATTATGTAAATACGTAGCACCTATTGTTGTCGCTCAGTCAGTCCGTCCGTCCGTCTGTCTGTCCGTCTGTCCGCATATAACAACGCAAAAACTACCCAGCCGAATCGTTTGAAATTTAAAATACATAATTATAACACAATTTTGTCGAGTCATTTCAAATTTTATGAAAATCGGATGGATAGATAAATTACAGGAACATTCAAAAGGATTCCGTTACATTACGGTCAATAGGGAAAAAAGTTTTAAATGCATTTTAATCGTTTGAAATTTAAAACATATAATTATTAGGTGCGTTCGTAATTATGTAAATACGTAGCACCTATTGTTGTCGCTCAGTCCGTCCGTCCGTCTGTCTGTCTGTCCGTCTGTCCGCATATAACAACGCAAAAACTACCCGGCCGAATCGTTTGAAATTTAAAATCATAATTATAACATAATTTTGTCGAGTCATTTCAAATTTTATGAAAATCGGGTGGATAGATCAATTACAGGGACATTCAAAAGGATTCCGTTACATTACGGTCAATAGGGAAAAAAGTTTTAAATACATTTTAATCGTTTGAAATTTAAAACATATAATTATTGCATAATTTTGTCGAGTCATTTCAAATTTTATGAAAATCGGATGGATAGATCAATTACAGGGACATTCAAAAGGATTCCGTTACATTACGGTCAATAGGGAAAAAAGTTTTAAATGCATTTTAATCGTTTGAAATTTAAAACATATAATTATTGCGTAATTTTGTCGAGTCATTTCAAATGTAATGAAAAGCGGATGCATAGATCAATTACAGGGACAATCAAAAGGATTCCGTTACATTACGGTCAATGGGGAAAAAGTTTCAAATGCATTTTAATGATGTTACACTCATTCGAACATAATAGAATTGGCATGAATCTATGAAATATATACTAAAATATGCATTCTGTACAATCTGTGATGCAAAGAATTTTTATTATTAAATTACAGGGCCACACAAAAGTATTCCACTATATAATGCTGTATGGGGAAACATGGTTTGGTAGGTGTTTTAATTATATTCAACTATTTCACATTTTATGAATAAGATGTACGTTGCTGAGGTGTAATAAAAATTACTTCCTGCATATTTACAGAAACGTAAAGATTTCGACTACTATACTGTATCCGGAGTACGCCATACTATATCAGCAGGATCTGAATATTTTTAAAACTTCGTTATCGTACGAACGCACCTCATTTGCTACGTTCACGTGCAATTTCCAACTTGTTTCACTTATTAGATAGCTGAAATCGATCTCTACAATGTTTTCTAAAAAAAGTTTCAATTTTGTTTGAATTTTTTTTTTTTTTTTTTTTTTTTGAAACAGGTTTTGAAAGTCATGCACTATAATGTATGAGTGTATGGAATTTGAATTACCTCAGTATATATGACATGACGTATTAATGACGGAACTACGAAACAATTGAATTCAGAATAATTTTAATGTTAACTGTTATATTTTAACAGATTTAAATCTATTTCAACTATTTTTTCTTCTATTTTCAATCGTAATTTTATCTCCCAAAAAAAGCATTCAAAATCGGGTTGCGCGCATTACACGAAAATCTACTAAATCAACATTATTTGTTTGTAATAATCTATTTTAAATGAAAAATTGTGTTTCATCCATTAGAAAAAATAATCCATTCATGAGCGAGTTGATTCCGAGCGTGAAGAGGATACACACCCACCTCAAAAAAAAGGGAAAAGAATTTTTTCTTTCCATTTCATTTTATGACCACAATCCAAACATTACTTCATCATTTATGCCTATCATTCCTCCGACAAGGATGGGGGGCGAGTTAAATATTATAAGGGGGCAAACACCTGATTAGGTATTCAGCTAGAGTCTCCAAGCCAATTTGCCATTCACGCATCGTCCTGTTCAGGTAATGCTTGACCCTTTAATGTTCGGTGCCCCCTTTCACTGGGACTGTTCAATATGTTACTGCACACACGCGGTAATTAATAAAGTTTGCAGGTGTTTGCAGAGATTCGTTTTGCGTTGTTTATACCTGAACTCTGAACTCGGATGCGAGCTTCCTTTAAGGAACCCCGAGAAGGATCTGACGACGCATGCCTTTTTATGTCTGTTTTATTGTTTTTCTCATAACATCTCTGTTCATTGAACTTGTTGGTGTCATTTTTATATAAGATATAACCCTTTTCCTATTAAAATAAGAATTATGTTTTCCTTGATCTAGTGAGCAGAGTTTCCAGGATTATATTTTCCTTGAACTGGTGAGCAGAGTTCCCCGGATTTTGTTTCAGGAGAAGTGGGAGATGGGAGAGTGTAATCAGGAGTGACCTTATCTGACGTTTTAGGAATGGACCAGATTGTGTTCATGAATTAAGTGAGAAACACCGACTTCGAAAGACAGTCTCAGACAGATCATCTCCACCCAAAAATATTGCCACCTTGACAGATGCCCATATTGCACATACCTAAAATGGAATGGACACCAGCGCTCAAGGTGATAACTTGTTGGTGTCATTTTATATAAGATATAACCCTTTTTCTATTAGAATGACGATTATATTTTCCTTGAACTAGAGAACAGAGTTTCCAGGATTTCGTTTCAAGAGAAGTGGAAGACGGGGAGCGTAATCAGAAGCGACCGCATGTGACGTTATAGGAATGGACCAAACTATGTCCATGAATTAGGTGAAAAACACTGACTTCGATAGTCTCAGACAGACTATCTCCACTCAAAAATATTGTCACCCTGACAGGTAATTAGGGCCTGTTTATGGAATAGACTTGGGTGTCCACCGTCGGAACTCAACTTTAATTTTAGAGAGTAAGTGCAATCCGGAGGGGAGATTACGGAATAACACACGAAGCCCGTGCTTACCCACTGAAATACAAAAGGGTCCCCAAATTTACTTTTTAAAATCATTTTTTTTGTGGAAAAAAAACTTAAGCAGAGTAAAAAATAGATTTCTTTTATCTTATAAAACTTTTTTGTTCTCACTAGATAGCAATTTGTAAATCACAAAAGATATTTTGACGTTCAAATATTCTCAACCTTAATTTCAAATTTGTCATTTACAAAATTAATTGGTTACTTATAATTAATTATTAGTATAATTAAATATTTTATCATTTAGTTTTAGTTTAAGTGTGTTTACAAGTGTTAGTACAAGTGTTATTTGCTTGAAAATTTGATGGTAAAATTTCAAATTATTTAAGTGTACAAAAATTGAATTTAGTAGATTAAAAAAAAAAAAAAAAAAAAATTAGAATAATAGGGGGCCCCTGTGTGATGCCAACCTTCCCTTTAAGGGTATATTCGAAAAAATACTTTTCCATTTTCAACAGCTCGAAATTTTCTGATACAATTTCAGATGCATTCTTAAAAGTAGAAACTTGAAACTTGCTGAGGGGATTTTTGAAGAGACGTATAAGGTGCCGTGTGATGTCATTTTGCGCCCAATTCATTAGAATTTGATTTATAAACAATTACCTTCTCAGTATGATCCTTTTTCTTGTTCCCTTATCTCCCGCCGCGGAAAATTCGTATCAAAAGGTTAACTTTAACTTCTTTTTGTAATATTTTCTGCATCTATTAAAAAATTGGCAGACATGGCACTTTATAAAGTTTTTAAGTAAGAGAGTCTGCGAGTTTGATACATATGAGAGCAAAAGTGAATTCAAAAATAAATCGGAAAATAAGCAGTTTGAATCGAAATACACCCTTAAGTAAGCGGGCCCTGCATATGACAATGTTGCTCAAACCTAAAATGGAACGGACATCAGATCTCAAGGTGGCAATGTGTAGATTATATTAGTATCTGAATACCTAACATATTTTATAATATTTTCATTCATATATATTCTTTTATACCTGTTATTTTATATCTTAGAAAAGAAAATACATAAATTCCAGAATTTTATTAAATCTGCCTTTTAAATCAGCAATTACATGAAGAAAAAAGACTGTTCAAACGTTTAAAACTCTACAATATGACAATTAAAGTCGAATCATATTTATTTATTATTAGTGATAATTAATTTGATTCACAGATTTTTAGAACGACTCTGGTTAATTTTTTTCTTTTTCAAAAACTTCTTGTTTTGTTCATAAATTAAAAGCTCCACAAATTTAAAATTAATGTTTAACGCTTCTCATGACAGTTATTATCATTGAAGCCTATTTTCAAATCCAAACTGACTGCTGTGCTTGACACATTTTTGATTTCATTTTTACTCTTTGAAACGCATAAAATTGGCAAGTGCTCGTATTCAGAAACTATTTAATCAAACAATTTTCAAGGCAAAGGATTGTTGAAAAAAAAATTAAAGTTTCCGTTTTGAGAAAAATTTCGAACACGACTAGATAGAGAAAGGAAATAAACTTCATTCACAAGACAATAATCGCCTATGACTCAAGATGTAGTTCATGTATCGGAAAATTTAATTAACTGTTTGATTCCAAATTACTTCACTAATCATGCCTGGAAGTGGGATGCTTTTATGTTTAATAATAAGTCAGAAAGTTTCGCGTAACTATCCAAAGGTTGGCCCGGGAGGGACATTCCCCCCCCCCCAGAGCACCGAAATGTCCCCCCCGGAAAGTTTGAAATTTTGGGTTTTCAAGGGTCAAAAAGTGCAATTCTCTCCCCCCCCCCCCCGGAGCCAAAGAAATCCCTCCCGGAGAAATGCGTCTGAATACAACACTGATCGTAAAGATACAATTATCTATAATTCTTGTACTGTAAACATCATAAACACACGTGTTCTTGTTGTGAAACTTAAAATATCCCTACGATATTGCATGAATCTATCCATTAAACTTCATAAATCATTGTTGACAATATACATTCTCCTAGCACAAAACATTCTTATAACAAAGAGTAACACTCTTCGATTCACACTCCATCCGGATTCCAGTTTTAACGAGGTGGTCAAGTTTTGTTGCAGCATAAGTTACAACAGTTTTATTAGTTCTTCGTCATTACTTTATACTTCTAGCAAAATTTGGACACAATAAAGGTGAAAGCGAAAAAATTGTAGTTGTAAGCTTTTTTTTCTCTCTCTTTCTCTCTCCCTCTGCATTGAAATGGTTAGAATCATCAAAAAGAAATATAGTTGTGTATCTGTTTAATGCTTAGGGCAACTTAACTACTGCTATTATGCCTTTTCAGAGGTGTATTAAATAAATTTAAACTCTCTTCATCCCCAACAACAATTGTGGGATGAAAAAAGTCTGACGACTTCTTTATTAGACATTAGTCGAGCATAAAATATCATTCTTCCTTCTAACTGTGCAAAAAGAATATTTTAGATTCTTCAAGCTCTGTTTTGTTGGTTGCAATAGTCTTTTAGTCGGTTGTACGTTATTATTATTTTATATAAGTGTGGATGGAAGATTATTTCAATCTTAAAGTTTGGGTGGATATTTTGTGTATCCAATCATTTGCATAGATCTTAATATAATATATTTATACAGGTATCTCTTTGTTTGAAAAAAAAAAAAAAAAAAAAAAAAAGGTGTTTAATCAATGTGTTTTGCTTGCACTGTTTAACGTATGGAGCAGAAACATGGACGCTAACAAAACGGATGGTACAAAGAATACAAACAACACAGAGAAGTATGAAAAAATTATGTTAGACATAACTAGAAGAGACAGAAAGAGGATAATCTGGACAAGAAGTCTGACGAAATTTTTTGACATCACTGAAAGAATTAAAAAAATCCCTGTCGGCTTGGCCTATAGGCAGAGATAGATTTCGAAGATAAGTGCTCATTTCTACAACAAAAGATAAAATATGATTAGAGATAAACCCAGTTTAACAATTTTGTTTTGCCACATTTGAAGAATTTTTAATTTCATTTTTTCTGTAAAAATTGGTTTTCTCAGAATCATCTTAAGCGAAATTCAGCTCAAAATGCCCATTTTGGTAGTACATTTTAAAAATACATTCTGCCTTTATCAAAAACCGACCGGCACATTAACCTAAATAAGAAAACCTATCAGTTGGATGCGTTTGAGAGCATAAATGGATTTAAAAATGCGTCAGAAAGTAAGCAGTTTGTTATTTGAATACTTCCTTAAGGGTATAATGGACTCTCAAAACTTATTTTTTTAATTTTCAATGAATTTTTTTAAAAATTTCTGTAAATTGTCATAGTATCTATATATCTCTTATTTCACAACTTTTTAAAAAATATATATATTCAATAGTTTTTGAGATAGAGAATTTTTTTTTAAATTACTAAAAATGGCAATATTTCAAAATGTTCCATGCGCAACTAGTCTTCACATACTTGTTCAAAATTTTTCCATAAAAACCCTTTCATACATACAAATAAATGTTACTAAGCATTTTTAGCATACGTAAAACATTTCAAAAAATGGTTTTAACTTAATTTTTTTGCATTTTTCGTTAAAAAATCATAAAAAATTCCATATAACTGAAATCTTAAAAATTTAAATGTGTCTGAACAAGTTTATTTCTAGTAACATTTGTTAACACACATATAGAGACCATTTAGGAAAAAAATCAGAAAAATTGGGCATAAAAAATTTCGTACGGAACATTTTGAAATATTGAAAACGACGAAAATATTCATTCTCAGAAAAACAGGTTTTAATAACTACAATGATTAAAATGGCTTAATATTTTCTTACTGACACAGTTTCAGTTATATATAAGGGTTATAATATCATTTCTTCTTATATGTAAGTGTTTCATGTTTTTATAGTAAATTCACTTAAAATGTTCAGCTTCGACAGTAATTCCTGTAAACAGAGGCGGATTACCCATTAGGCTGAGTAGGCTGAAGCCTAGGGGCCCGAAAAAAAAGGGGCCCCGATGCTACAATTTTTTTTTCAGGTTTTTTTCTTCATATCAGCTCTAGAAAGGCCGTTTTTAATTTTTTTTTTTCATATTTTGTTTGAAGGTTTTTTTTAATAAAGTTACTTTTACTTTCGAAACCGGTTCAGAAAGTAGGAGTTTCCTAATAAAAATAATAATAATAAAATCTTCAACTATACTAAAAAAGTACAAAACACATTTGTAGAGAAGACCTCATCTATCCAATGCAAAAATCCCTTAAAAATATTGAAATGCAACCGAGATGTTTAAAAATATTTCTACCATAGGATTAACATTAAGTTTGGTTTGGTTTATTTTATGTCGGCCGATTATCAACACGTGGGATATAGGCCCTAAAGGGGGGGGGGGTCTTTCTAAGGGAGCCTAACCCGTATTCAAGCAAGGATTAACATTAGAGAGTGGGTGTTTTTGCTTGAAGTAGCTGCTTAACCCTTTGCGGGGCAGGGCAGATTCATTGCTTAAGTATTGAAATAAATGACTGACACCGGAATTTGAAAACAACTTTATTTGTAAATAAGAAAACGCTATACTTCACGCATTCAATAAACCGTAATTTTCTTTAACAAAATTCCGGTGCGAATGTGGCGTTTGGGAATTAAAATTAAGTGGTATATCTATGAAACCACCGGCCCTCAAGGGGTTAAGAGCAGTGTTCTCGCTGGCATTTGACCAACGTTAGTAATTTGGCTAATTAAAAATAAAAAACATTCGCCAAATGAAAAAAGTATTAGCCAAATAGTTTCGCCGTGTAGCACTAAAAAAATTATTTTTAATCCGCTAATGTACCACCCCCCCCCCTTTTCTCAAGATGTTCTAAAATAACCTAAGTTTTTTAAACTGCGACAACAATTGTTATTAATCGAAATTGAACTATCCGCTACAAATATATTAAAAGTATGATATTATATAAATATATTAAAAAAAATTAAAAATATTAAACACATACACGCAAAAGAAAAAGAAAAGAAAGAAAAAAAGCAAAAACTGAGCACTAGCAATTTGGCGAATCTAATCCTTGTTTACTCGCCAAATGAAGAATTTAGTCGCAATTTGGCGCAATGGCGAGCGGCAGCGAGAACACTGGTTAAGAGGCTACACTAGACATGGAGAACACGGGAACACTAATGTTAATCCTAAGAGAAATCCTAATCCATTGGAAATTTCTCGCACGTATTTTAATATTTTTGATTGAAATTTTTTGCGAATAATTGAGGACGATCTATAACCGGGTTAGTTTTTACTTTTTGGATTTTGGTTTCAGATTTTTTTTTTTAATTACTTTAACTTTTAGAACCGATTTAAACTGGTTCTGAAAGCAAAACTATCATCAAAATTTTGTTATATATATATATATATATATATATATATATATATATATATATATATATATATATATATATATATATATATATAACAAAAATCGAAAAAGTAAAAACTAGCGCGATTATAGATTGTCCTAAGCTATCCTATGAGAAAAAATTCATTCAAAATATTAAAATGCGTGCGAGAAATCTGCAAAGAGCTGCCCCGTAGGATTAGAATTAACATTAGTGTGATAGAAACCGCTGATGATAGAAACATTCTTTCAACTGCAAAAACGCGTATAATTTAAATAGCGTTTTTGTTTTATATGTTGCTGCATATGTGTATTACAATATGAAATTTTATTTTTTATATGGCCCCCGATTCCTAATAATGCTTATTCAGAAAAATATTGTTCGACATCAAAAAAAGTTTAAGTCCTCCTTTTTTTACGAATAAAACTTACCTAATTGTGGCATTTTTAACGTTATGAAATTTCAATGTTTTCCTGCACTAAAAGTATTTTTCAGTTTTTGCCAGAAAATAGAAAAATGTATTGCTTTGAGGACCGGGGGAAGAGAGAAGGTTGTCCACAAAAAAAAATCTAGCCTAGGGTCCCGGGAGGTAGTTAATCCGCTTCTGCCTGTAAAGGACGTAAAGTATCTGAATTTTGAAAATTCTTCTCAGAACTAACTTTTTCATTTTCTGGTGGTTTTTTTTTTCTTAATTTATCTGGAAATATTCATGATATAATTCATTACTGTAACAATTTTTTTGTTAAACATATTAAATAGTTGTTGAGAAATAGAGTTTTTTTTTAATTTTACGCTAAAAAGATTGGGGACAAAAAGCAATACCTCTAAATATATTGTAAACAAACGCTAAAAGAAACAGTTAAAAGTTACAGTTGAAGTATTGTTTTGCGAAATCACAAAATTAATAAGTATTCAGGGCAAAATAATAACATTGAGTAAGGTAAAACGAAAAACTAGGCTAAATTTTACGGCTGCGAACTGGCGAAAAAGTAAAAAAATGGGCGTGTCAGAATCAGCTGATTGGACAAAAATGCTTGTAACTCGAATAAAAATAGTCGAAACTGAAAAATTCGTTTTCCGTTCAATAACAGGGAGTTCATATAATGTTATCATGCCAAAAATGAAAATTCGACAATTTGATGATTTTTTGCGATTTTGAAAGGCCACTCATTGTACTTTTAATTTTTCAATCACGATCGCTTCAGTAAATTCTACTCAAAAAGGCTATTTTCAAAGCATTTTTTGAAATATATTCTACCTTTATCAAAAAACTGGCTAATATGTCACATATATACGTCACCCAACTAAAAGAACTTGTCATTTGGATGCGTTTAAAATCAAAAATTAATTTAAAAAAGAGTCATTATATAAGCAGTTTTGATTTGAGATTTTTTCTTCAAGTCCTATTTTTGTTTAATTTATTTTAGCTATAAGGAATTGTCCTATAAAAAACTTGTCAGTGTAAAAGTTATAGATATTATTGAGAAGATGTACCTAAAATAAATTTAATTGGATTTACTATCTTAAGAATTGACGAAGTTATGGATTTTTTTCTTTTTCCAACCTCCTGTTTGTTTTCGTTTTTAATTATTTTTTTTTGCAGTAAGAATTAGCCCTATCAAAAACTTATTAGTACAAAAGTTTTAGATAATATTAAGGACATTTATATATATAAAAAAAAAAACATTTTGATTTGATATTTTGAGAGTTGACGAAATTATGATTTTTTTTTTTTTTTTTTTTTTTTTTTTTTTTTTTTTTTTTTTCCTGAAAACCCCATTTTTTTCGCCCCTTGAGCCCATTTTAAGTTTGATCAAATATCTGTCATGTATAAATTTTTTGCCCATTTCTTAGAATATTTATAATTTTTAAACTGATTCAATATCTATTTACGGTTAAGAAGTTATGGGTTTTTTCTGTTTTCACAAAAACCCTCCCTATTTCCACCCCCTTGCTCCGATTTTACCCATTAACGAACTTGACCAAGATTTTATGCCCCTTGATTTTATGTAAAAGTTTGAAGGAGATCTGAACATAATTATGGAAGTTATCGTGTCTAGAAGAAAGTGATATACAGTAAAACCTCCAAATAAGGGACACCTCTATTTAAGGGACAAAAGTTGCGGTCACATAGATGTCCCTTATTTGGAGGTTTCACTGTATAAGAAACTCCGAATAAGGGACACCTCTAGTTAAGGGACAAAAGTTGCGGTCCCATAGATGTCCCTTATTTAGAGATTTCACTGTATGTATGTATATATATATATATATATATAATTATACTGTCTATTTGGTATTACCCTTGAAAACAAACCAAGTGTCACTATTTCCAATAATATGTTGTCGTAAGTCTATTATAAGAAAGTCCATTGAAATTTATGCGCGTAAAAATCTTGTTTGGAATGATACCGTTTCTTTTAGTATTCCTAAGTTATGGCTAGAATTAATGAATAAATTCCTCGCGAAAGCTTGAATGGGATGAACCAAGTTGGAAATTATTTTTAGATCATGGTCCATTTTAATTTAATTTTTTACAATAGAGCGGGTGGTTTTTGTCGTTTATATCTCATTGTCGCGTGTCATTTGTATTGACTGTGAAACGATCTGAATTTTATTTTTATTTTTATTATGATTATGGATTATAGATTATAGATTTATTAGACGGATCCGAAACGTGCCAATGTTATTTCTTTTTAATGTTTGTAACATCTCTCTAAAGTAATATAAAATTTTTATTAAAATGTTTATATAAAAGGTGAAGTTTTTAAAATCTTGTGATTTAAAAAAATCGAATGGATTTAATAAACTTTTTATCAGTGATAAAGAAATTCAATTAATTAAATTTTAAAAATCCAACGATAGGCAAGGTCATTATACTTTCTCTGTCCTCCCTCACCCAAAATCGAATAAGTTGCCAGCCACGTGACCACTGGCATGTAAATGTCCGTGCCACCCCTAACATCACCCCCTCAGCTGCTTTCACTTATTGACCAAAAGGTCTCCCAAAGCTGCGAGTAGCATCTGTTTCTATCTGGAAGTCATGTTTGGTGCTATAAAGCAATGTCTCCCACCATTCATCCCGTCTTTTGTGCGAGCCCCAAAAGGGCCCAGGCCAGGGTGCGTTCGACTCCCTCACCCTTTTGTAACTATTGAAATCCTGTGGTCAGCACCAAAGGGTCAGTTAGTCAAGCATGAGCTTTTCATTTCTCAATTGGACCAAATGGTATCGAGAGCGCAGATATCATTTACCGAAATGGCGTTTTATTTATGTAAACATTTTCGAATTTAGTTGTAGATTTGCATCCGGAGCCCCATTAAGGATGCTCTTAAATCAAAAAGAGCAACTTTGTGGCATAAGTTTTAATGTTTTTTTTGTTCGGAAATGTGTGAAACTGACAGGGGTTGTTGTTCAGAAGCTATCTGATCGCACTCATATTTCTGTTTTCTTATTTTTATGTATATATTTATTTATTTATTTATTTGCAAACGCAATAGATATTTCAAAACAAGCCGTCAAAGTTGACGTTTTGAAGGCATTTTCCGACGAAAGCAGAAAAATCACTCAACGAAAGGAAGAAAATCGCGTAATCACGTGATCAAAATAGCTCATAACTCGATAGCTAATTTAATTATAATAAAATGAAAAACTCATTTCGATTTGAAAGCACTTCCCTATTCAGGCCCTCCAATTTCATATCTTTCTGTTAAGAAATGAATTTGTAAATGTGTCAAAACATTTTACGCTTGTTTAGCAGAGCAGTTGAAAATAGCCATATCGCTAAGCTAATGATGCTAATTCGCGCTAGGATGACATTCGTTAGCGCAATGATGATATTCCTGATTAAAAGGAAAAACATTGTCTTTATGTTGGTGCGCACATCGGTAAAGATTCTTTTGTTGGGGCAGAAAAAACAAAAAATACAGAAAATTTTTCGTTAGCCGGTACATTCGTTGTCAGACGTTTCCACTAGCCGATGCAGCAGTGTACTCAAGAGAGAAGAGAATTACTGGACTGAAATTTACTATGCACTTTTTTTAATTTAAATTTTTCTTTCTTTTATAATATATATATACATATATATAAACCTCTTCTCTTGAAATCTGGAAACATTGCCGATTATATCGGTACTAATTATACCCGTTTTTATTAATTTATTTTTAAATATCCGTATTTGCTTCATCTATCATTTGAACATGATATTATAATGGTTCCTTTTTCACTACGGAACCGAAAAGATTTGAGAATAAGAAGGTATGGAAGTTTCTCAACTGGAACGTAAGGAAACGTATTTTTCAGTTTAATATTACGACATACGGAACAATTAAGATAAACATACATTACAAAATAATAATAATAATAATAATAAAATCTTTCTATACTTTATATAGGAGTAATTCGATTTCAGCTTGATGTCATTAATAAAATTTTTGGGATAATATGATTACTTGTCTTAAAAAACGCGAAACCTTGAAACATATGTAAGTTGCTCATCTGTACAAAGCAATTTGATTTGCAGGTAAATGTGAATAATGAAAAAATTAAGGTAAATGCTCGTTGAACAGAAAATGTATTTAATTACATGTTTCTTCGTTTTATATGGACGTTACTTGGTGTTAATTTGATGTCATTTATAAAATTTCAGGCTTAAATATAGTTATTTATTGGCTTGAAGAATACCTGGAAGGGTGGCACATAAATAAGTTGCCCAGCTGCGATAGTAAACTTGTTTTACAGGTACATATGAAACAGAAAACAATTAAAGCAAACACCCATTAAATAGAAAATGTATTTGATTAAATGTTTCTTCGTTTTATATCGGAGTCACTTGGTTTCAATTTTATGCAGAATTTGTAAAATATTTGGCTTAAATATAATTATTCGACTTGAAAAATTCTGGAAGGTTGGCAATTATGCAAGTATTCAGTTGCAGAAGGAAACTTGTTTTACAGGTAAATTTGAAACAGGAAACAAATCAAACAAAACCGTTAACAAAAAATGTTTTTAATTAAATATTTTTTCGTTTTATACCTGAGTCACTTGATTTCAATTTAATAAATTTGTAAAACATTTGGCTTAAACATAATTATTTGACTTGAAAAAAATAACCCTGAAGTTTGGAAACTATGCAAATTGCTCAGCTACGCAAGATACTTCGTTTACAGGTAACTTCGTTTTATATAAGAGTCATTTGGGTTTCAATTATTAGTGGAATTTGTAAAATATTTTTCTTAAATATAATTATCTGACTTAAAAAAAACCTGGAAGGTTGACACCTATCAAGCACCTAGTTCTGCAAAGAAACTTGTTTTACAGGTATAAATGTGAAACAGAGAACAATTAAAGTAAACATCAATTAAGCAGAAAGTGTATTTAATTAAATGTTTCTTTGATTTATATCGGAGTCATTTGGTTTCAATATAATGGAATTTGTAAAATATCTGGCTTAAACATAATTATTTGACTTGATAAAAACTTGACTGGAAGGTTGGCACCAATGCAAGTGCCTAGTTGCGCAAGGAAACTTGTTTTACAGGTAAATGAGAAACACAGAACAATTAAAGTAAATAACTGTTAAGCAGAAAATGTATTTCAGAAAATGTATTTAGTTAAATAGTCGTGTTCAAATGTGAATCGTTATGTACTGTCCCCCCTGAACCTACAAGTTTGAGTAAAATTGTAATGACATTTACTTTTTGTCCAAAGTTATTAACAAGAAACATTCAATTGACTATTTATTAACACTTTGACTGCCATGGCTATCATATGTGATAGCCAGTGATATTTCCGTAGGGACACTGGCTATCAGATATGATAGCCAATGATGTTTCAACACTTCAGGCCTTGACTATCAAAAACAGTCCGAGTTACATGAAAATGGTAAGGGAGTTTGGCTGTCGGACTCCTTACGATGCGTTAGATATACGTGGTTTGTGCAAATTGATATATGTGCCGATTGTACGAGCTAAGTTTTGTGGAAAATGAAACATATATTTACAATTTGTGAAGAAATATAAATACAGTATTTTTTAAAAATTCTAACCTAAAACAATAGAAAAACTTAAAAATATAGCAAATACAATAATAGAAAAAATAATAGAAAAGAAAGTTTAAACTACTAATCTCTCAACCTCATCCTTTCATATATTTAATTTTTTTTTTTCAATTTAAGAAATTACACTGTAGAAAAATTGACGATTTTTAATGATTTTAGTGATTTAATAAGTGATTTTAGTGATAAATGGCAAATTTAGCTGGCTATCAAAGAAGATAACCATGGACCACTCATGGAAGAATTTATACTAACTTTCGTGGGGTGCTTTGGCTGTCCTTTTTTTATAGCCAAAATGAAAATCTCCCCATGTGTTGCAAAAGGAGTCAGATTGAAAAAAATTGATTTTATATATAATTTTGTGCTGCACAAATTAAAATTACGCGCAAAAAAAATTTTGCCATCCTGGTGAACATTAGTAGTCTTCGCTTGGCTGCTAACGTGTTTAGAAAAATAGCAAATTTATTAGCAAGATCCCAACCAAATAATTTTTATGATAAAAGCATTATTTGCAAGCGCTTTTAAGCTGTTTTAAAGCAAGTTTTAAAGTACCGAGTAAAATTTATTATTTACATTAATAAACTCTTTTATGCCGCTATGATTAAAATGAATCATTACAGTGTATAAAATTATTGTTTTGTTTCTGTTTTGATAACATGTGATGTATCAAAATTGGCAAAGCGTATGTTCATTTTTGATTTAATTATACTCAGTTCAAAATGAGTGCACCGATTTACTCATTTTTAAATACTTTTTTTTCCCAGTGAATTCACACTGCTCAACAAATGCGAAAGTTTTTGACACAGTGACGTACACATTTTTAAACATAAAGGTATAAAAATAGCAGACATGACTGGGGGAATGATTTGTAATCAAATTGAGTTTATCCTTAAACAAAAAAATAAATAAATAAATAAATAAAAAATCGAGGTGGTTTTTTTTTTCCATCGTTGATTGATTTTTTTGCTTTCATAGAGAATTTTGTTCAAAAAGCTTTGACTATATTTTCTGTAAAGATCTATTGTGCTTACAAAAAAAAAAAAAAAAAGAAAAAAAAAATATTTTGCTCACATAGTTTCTGAATAACAGCATCTGCTAGTTTCAACGTTTCCGAATAAAAATTAATTAAAACTTGTATCATTAAGTTGCCTCTTTGGATTTGACAAGAGTCTTAATAGGGAATACATAGAGTTTTGTTTTATTTATCATTTATTATTATTATTACTATTATTTACTGAAAACAAATGCACACAAATGCACTTTTTTTAAAATCAAAAAATCATAGTTCGAACCAGAAATTTATTTAATGAGTTAATTAAATAATTTTCAATTGCCTACCGTATTTAATGCGTAGCAGATTTAATGTTATGTGCATGTATGCAAATGACAAACTTTTCCGAGAGGCAAGCCGAGAGGTCCTGTCCGACACTTTTGTGACAGTACTCCTCACTCCATGCATTCTTGTTTGTAGCTTTTGAGTTTGGCACCCTTTGGATACGATTACTCCTGACCTTTGATACCTTTCGGAGGGACGAGCATCCATTGCCGCTAAAGGGTAATGCGCCCCCTCTGCGTGCTATACTGGCGGTGCTTTATAAAAAAAAGGGGGACTTGATGACCGTGGAACAGAGTGGTAGCTACCAACTTCCTGTCTCTACATCCCGTATGATTCATAACGCCGATAAGGAGATGATTGTAATAAAATGAGGATGTGTCTTTGCCTACTGATGCTTCATAAGCATTTCACGAGAAACAACAATTAAAATATAGGCTATATTTGATTTTTTGGAGTAAATTTTATCATGAAATAGCAAAATAGGCTTTGTCTGACGATTTAATGCTACTATTTCTAATTTAATGCTTAATATGACTGTTAAACTCATTTTGAATGATTGTAAAATTTAATAAATGCAGATAGTTTTTAAGCATAACTCAAAACTCTTAGGTGGAATGAACTATAACTTTGTTATTCGCATATTTGAAGCTTTTAGAAATCACCTTTTTTTCTCTTTTATAGTTCACATTGTTTCCGAAAATGACTTTCAAAAATTATAGTTTTTCGAAATTAATTTTCTAAGAAAATATCAATCGTAAAATATTTTATTTCATCCAAAATACAAAATTCTTTTCGCATTTATGATTAATAGATCCCACATATTTATACCCCACATTGAAATCTATTTTAAAATATTTAAAAAAGAATTTAGACATTTCAACTTTAATTCTACATAACTGCTTGATCGAATGAGTGTTTGATATCCGTTCGGTAACGTTAATCCTATTGGCGGAAAATTTTATCTTATCTTCACTGTAAAAAAAAAAAAAAAAAAAAAAAAAAAAAAAAAAAACGGACGATTTAACGGAAGTATTACTAGTAATCTAGACGCCAGTACTATTTACTGTTTTTTACGAAAACATTTCCGCAAATTCCGGGAAAAACTCGAAAAAAACGGAATATTTTTCGGAATTTATCCTTTAAAAAACAGTAAATAGTACTGGCGTCTAGATTACCAGTAATACTTCCGTTAAATCGTCCGGTTTTTTTTACAGTGTTCCTTTTATTATTTTTAAACAATTTTTTTTTCTTTTTAAACTGGTAGATGAAATAGATCGGCACAAAGGCCGTTTTTTACTTTTATTATTTTGTTTACAGACTATTTTTGAAAGCGAGAATGCTTTTATTTTCGAAACCGGTTCCAAAATTAAAAGAGGGTAAACTGAGCTTGAACCCACTTCTTGGCGACGTGTTTTCTACCGCGCGATAACTACGCCGCGCCTTGCTTACCTTTACTTTTAGCTATTGCTCTTCTCGGCAACCCTCGGAGCGATGAAGCGATTTTTCTCTCCTTCGTTTGCGGGAGCTTGCGCATGCTCTGTTCGTTCTTTCTTTTTTAGCTTTCTTATTGGACGAGAAAGGAGAAACTTAAGAATTTTAATTCTGGCGCATTGAAATTAATTGAATTTCTGGTGTGTTATTAGACCGTTGGATTACGAAGAATGAGCATTACAATTGTCTTAAATGTTTTTTTTTTTATTAAAAATCCTTTGTTATGTATTTAAAAGAAAGTATTTTAGACATTTGTATTGTCTTTGGACTGTAGAGAGGCAGTTTTGCATTTAAGTGTAGTAAGTGTTTTAGGCATTTATTTAGATGTTTTGAATCTTAATGTTATGTAATTACATTACATATTGAATATAAATGAAAATGACCATTTGCATTCAAAGTTTAATATATTTACTTAGAAAATCTATTATTGATTTCTTTCTTTATTTAAAAAAAGACTAGTTTTGTTTTTAAAAGAAAGTATGTGTACAATTTCTTTGTTTCTTGAACAGAATTGTTTTGAACGTTTAAATATTATACATGTTTTAAAGAAAAATGTCACTGGGGGGTTCAGGGGGGCAGAGCCCCCCTGAGAATTTTTTTTTTTTCTTCTAAAAGGTTTGTAAATTAAATTTTTGGTTATGGTCATCCGAATTTGGAATCTTAAATTTTATGAAATAATTTTGTATGTAAATGATATATTTGTTTTAATTTTTCGCAATATGCATGCTTTTTACATCCTAATTTTTGCAATATTTTAAGATTCTGCGTTAATATATGTATTTTTGCTCTATTTTTATTGTCGCGATTCAAAATTATGAATTTAGTGGTTTGTGAGGTCCGTGAAGATTGCTGATCGCTGCTCTATGAAGCACATTTCTCAAGTTGTCAAACTGTACAATCATTGTAATGCTTTCTAATTCAGTAATGTCAGATGTGAGAAAATTTTATTTCCTGTTGTTATCATAATGGTCTCATTTCCCTACCAGAAGTGCACTGATAATAATCAACTAAAAGAATTCCTAATAGATAAATTTTGTCTATCGCTTAAGATAATATAATATCGCAATGGCATTTGCTTCGTTTTCAATAATGCGCAAATCCAGCTGAATGTCCATATTGGGTCATTCCATGGTAATTGGCGTTATATTTTGAACTTTTTTCAGTAATTTTAGTAATAAAACACATACAAAAAAACTTATTCAAAATGTAAATTTGACATAGTTTGCTAAATAAACTTATTCAAAGACCAATTTAGCGAAAAATTACCTAATTTTAATGTTATTTCTTAAAATTTGGCAGTTTTATTTACTATCGTAACTACCATTACTGAAAAAGGAATGTAAGTTATCATATAAAGTGTAATTTTCACTATCATTTTTTAGGTAATTTTCATCCAACTTGACCTTTAGGTAGCTTTCATTGACAAAGCATGTTAATTTTACATTTGAATATTTTTTAGTGTTATATTACTAAAGTTACTGCAGTAAATTGTTCTAAATGTAACGTAAGTTACCGTGGAATGACCTTATTGCTTAAAATACAAGTTTAAATTCAACATTTGACTTCATCCAAGGTTGATTTTGAAATACTAACCAGCGCAGCGGGCATAGCCTGCTAGTTTACTTATAAGTCTAAAATTTTAATCTTCGAAAATATCATTTTCCAAATGGTCGTTGTAATTTGTTAGATTACGGTATTATTATTATTATTATTATTATTTTTAATTTTAGAAATAAGGAAAATTTAGTTACATTTCTAATTCCATAGATGGGCAATGGTCCCCCTCCTTGTCGGTACCTTTGCGTGTGACAATCTGCGTAACAATACGCAAATGTCACCTAAATAGAATGACAAACATGCAATGTTGAGGCAACCACTTTACTAACCCGACCATCGTTTGTGATCCTAATACACCTCCCTCACTTTTTTTGCATTTATGTAAGCCCCTGGAGACCTCTCAGGGGGGCGTCACACCGAAAAGAATCCGATTACAGATCGGGCTTTTTTTCCTCCTCCCGTCGTTCCCCTTCTTACGTAACGAGGTGGAAAGGATGGTGAAGAGCAGATTCGTGGAATAATGGCGAAAGAAGAAAGTACGGTGTCATAACAAGACCATCTGCCACGACCGCAAATGGAATCTCGGAGGGACATTTTTTTTTCTTACCAGGTTCCCAAAAGGGACAAAGCTTAATACTGTTTTGATTAGTCTCTAATTCTATGGAAATTTGTAAGGTAGTCATTTATGTTTAATGAAACCATTGAAACAGATCGAAACGTGAACTGAAATGCAGAAATTTGGTGTTGCTCCATAGTAAGAGTATGGGAAAGTCTCTCTCTCTCTATATATATATATTACGTTAACGTATGTGGCGCAAAAATCACGATCATTTATTAATTGTTTAATGGCAACATCTAAATGAAATACATCTTATGGGTTACTGTGCAAAAGTCCTTTGGTAAGATTTGGGCTGTGATAAATTGGTTTTATTTATGTTTTGCTCCTTCGCTTCAATTATGAAGCTTTAAAATATCGTTATTATTATTTTTTCTGTTCTTTTTACTCAAAAAAAAATATTATATATATATATATTTATATATATATATATGGGTCATTCCAAAAATAAAGGTCCCTTTTGAGAATTTTTTTTTTCATTTAAAATGAAATAAAAATATCATTGAGAGGGTTGTATAGATATTCAAGAATAGAAATTGAATATCAGCAGCATACTTTTTAAAAAATATTTTTCACTTCACTTAGAAACACAGATACATTGGCTGAAAAATGTCCCATGTGTTACCATATTTTAAATAATCTTCTCATTTTTTCTTATTAAAATAGAGAATAGCTTTTACAATAATAACACTTTGATATAAATGCTCTTTTTCAGTACCATACAGTTTTTTGTTTATGTATATATTTTTTCATGGTATAGGCATATTATGTTCCCCGTGTTACCCTTTTTTGTATTCTCCCTGTATAAAACTTTATATAATTTGGTAAAAATTACTCTGTAACGGTGCACGCATGCTGGGTGTCATTTGTAACATTATATGCAGACATACTCAGTAGTTTAGGTTAAAACAACAAAGTTTATTAAAGTGATAATGGCTGAAGGGAAGTGGAGCAAGTCTAAAATTTTACACTCTGAGAACACTATGAACAGCTAAAATCATACTCACAGGCTCCGACCTAGCTCAGTCGTGGCACCGTCTAACACTTGACACTATCTCCTGGCTGAGCTGCTAAACAAAGCTTAGTTAAACAGCCCGTGGCTGTGGATAATTCTTTATTTCTCAAATAATCAAAATGGAACTACTCTAAACTTTCTTACCAAGGCCGAATCTCAAATCCACTATCCAAACTCCTTTCCACTTTACTGGAGGCCGTTGCTACTTTCTATTCGTCAGCACTTCGCTAAACAATCATCCACTTCGCTTATCTAATGGCAGAGGTCCGCACTCGCTAGCTGCTGGCTAATGCCAGATATACACAGAGACACACGCTGGCTGCTGGCTAATGCCAGAGACACACACCGAGACACAAACTCACACCCAAGCTTTTATATGCTGCAAACTGAGATACTTCACATTAACATATTACTAATAACCGCGAGCTAACTGCGGAATTCGAAAGAGCACACACACTCTAGAAAGTTAAAGTAAAAGAGAGGATAGATGTCGCTTTTACGCCTACAAAAATGTTAAATTATTGACGTCACGATCTCAGAAACACTAGAGTGCCTTTATGCAAAGGTCACTCCCTCACAACCCCCCCTCGGATTCCGCAGAGAAAAAGGGCTGGGCTAAATGCATGCCCAGAACTTTTTCTTGTTATAAATTTCGAGCCGTAATCAAACACAGTGATGGGTGAAATTTAGAACCAAAATATAACTTTTAAAATATTAACTTTAACCCATCACAACCAAAAAAACTCAGTTTGCCTCAAATATTCACATATTCAATCCAATCATTCTTCTATCTTACAAATAGCCTCCGTAAAACTTCCAAAAACTCGTAAAACTTTCAAAACTAATTACTTCTTTCAAAACAACCCACTCCACTGGGAGTGCTAAAATTTCTCAAAACACGAAACTTCCGAAATTTTCCTCAATATTGCAATACAACTGTAACTTTACCAAAAATTTCTCCATAACTTTCCTAATACTAGAATTCGCACCAAGTCCAAAAAACCCAATGCGCAAAAATTTTCCTCATCCAAATTCCGAACTCATCTAGAATTACATTTACTTCATACTAAAATAACTCTGCTACTACGTAATACCTACATCCCCATTAGCCAATGAACTAACTCCCAAAATTCTTCAGAACTTAACTCCACTTTAACAATAATTGGGGCACATACGTACAGCGGCATATCGCTGTGCTTATGCAACAATCAAAAAATATCAAAAATTTACAAAATGACGTCATCATGCTCTTCATCTGTATTAACTAAAAGAAAAATAGCAGAATCAATACATAACACAGGTATACTTCCCTGCAAGAAAATCACATTAACATTCAATTTTTAATACAATACAATTTCAAATTGAAACGCAGCTTAAAACTTCGCAACTTGCGGAAACCATTCCCAACTAAAGTACAAACGCAACTCATAAAACACGAACGATAAGAAGAAAGTTAATTCATTAAATGTTAGTATAAGAGATAGAAACGCGTGTCAAGGACTTCTTGACCGCAAAACACGTGCGCGCCTGAACCGCGGCGCGTGTACAAAATAACCCAAATTACTATCTGTACTTTCTGAAAATTTAAACATACATTAACATACATTTTATAACACATGAACAATATAACAATATAGTAACATTTTAACAAATAACATAACAATTTAACAATAGATCCAGAATTTTTAAAAGCAGTTAAGACCAAAACCTTAAACATACATAAAACTAACAATTTTGTAAACAAATTTTGAACACAATTAAGCACTAAACGTGAGTCCGTCAAAAAATTCCAAAAATGGCCAAAAGTACAAAACAGTCTCTCTGCTTTCTATTACAGGGGCGAAGCTACTGGGGGGGCGTAGGGGGGCGTCTCGCCCCCCCAATGTCGGCAATTTCGATCACAGTCGGCAAATTCTATGTTGTCAGTATCGATCGATACAACTCAATTTTTTATGACTAATAATATGGTAATGTTGATTAAAATTTTTCATGAGTTAAGTGTGTTAAATTTTTTTTTATTGTGAATTTATCATTCGCAATCTATTTTAACGTTGAAATTTTTACGATTAGCAGGTAGTAAAGCTCGTATCAGAGAAAAAAATTCCCTTTTAGCGTTTGCATTGGTGGAACATTCTTATCTCCAAGTGAAAAGTCCTTGCGGAAACACGGGTTAGGTTCCCTAGGAGGAATCCCGCGAAGGTCACCTCACACCCCTCCTTCGGTTGTCATCCCTGGTGTCGTTAATTGGCCGTCCCCCAGAAAATCAATCCCAAGTTAAAAGATAAGAAACAGGCACAAGCGCCGTATAGTAGAGTTCTGCACGGGCCGGGCCGGGCTCGGGCCTTACTTCTGAAGACTCGGGCCGGGCCTAGTCACTAATCCTTTCGGGCCGGGCCGGGCCGAGCCTAGTCACTAATCTTTTAGGGCCGGGCTGGGCTCGGGCCTTAATTTTTTTGCTGGAGTATCGGGCCGGGCCTAACTTTTTTTTTCCGTACGAAGCCGAGACTGATTCCATTCTTCCTAGTTTTCATGGACCAAAATAATCAGCTCCTATTGAATCTTCCTTATAGAGGTCTGCACGGGCCCGGGCTTGGCCCGTGGCTCGTAACCGGCCCGGCCCACGGGCCGGGCCGGGTCGGCGGAATCGTTTCGAATTTTCTAACGGGCCGGGCCGGCAAAAAATTTGAACGGGCCATACGGGCCGGACCGATAAAGAAAAATTTCGGGCCTGCCGGCCCGTTCTCAAGATTTAAGCAGAAACGATAAAATATGAGCTATTTTCAACGAAAATGGTTTTAACGAGAATAAGTATAAATATGGCCATACTAGTTTGACAGCATCAATATAAAAATTCACAGTGTATCGGCATCGGAGAATTACATTATGTGTAACCCGTTTTAATATTTTTTTAGCTGACTCATGCCGGTCCGAGATCACGCTTGGATTATTTTTCTACATATAGACTGGCCGGACCGGTACTAGACTTAATTATTGGCAGAAAATATGATTTGTAAAATTATTAACAGCGATAAAGAATTTATGTTAGCTTAGTCTTCGGATATACACTTCTTGATGATTTTTTAATTAATTTCTCAATAATGCGAAAATTTGACACATTTTCTGATTAATTTTAAATTGTAAAAGCATAAAAGTGGTAAGCCTAACTATTGAAGGGATTTGGAATCGAATAGCGTTTTTCATTTTTGGTAAATAAAATACTTGTATAACCTTGTTGAGATATAATAGTTTCTCAAATGATTGCAGGTTTTTCTCCCTTCCTTTGCTATTGCTTCCGGAAATTCTATTCAAAACGCTAATTATAACAGTATTTTATTTGTTTGCAGCATTCTTAAATTGCTTGTATCAAAAAATGGATAACGCCATTCGATTATATAGTTTCTGAATAAAGATATCTGCTGATCTCATGCGTTTCTGAGGAAAAAAAATGAATTTAGAAATGTATCAGAAAGGAGCTTCTTTGAATTTAAGAATGAATTTGGATTTGAAATCTATAATAAAATGATATAGAAATATATTTATAAATCTTCTTTTATTAAACAGCTTCAAAATTAACGATGTTTTTAGCTTTCTTTCTTTTTTCTTTTATTCTAAGCCATATTAATTTTTTAATGAATCTTTATTCGAATGTTGAAAGCCTAAGAATCTAAGTAATCATTAATGTTGTTAATGTGTATTTGCTGTAAAATATACGGTAAAATCATTCCATAGATATGTACGCAGTATTCTTTAAAGGAATCTTAGTTATATGATAAAAATCTGAATTTTTTAGAAATCGTAGAAATTGAAACGGGCCAAAACGGGCCGGGCCGGGCCTGTTTTCGCTGATTTTTGTACGGGCCGGGCCGGGCCTAAAATATAAAAATATAAACGGGCCGGGCCCGGTCCTGGAAATTCCGGCCCGTGCAGATCTCTATCTTCCTATATGAAAATCCTTTTCTCGACATTTTATAAATCAGTAATATTTGGCTTTGTCCAAAAATTTCTGCAAAAAAGCATATACTTTTAAGCCGTCATTATTCTACAATTAAACATTAGAATTTACTCCTTTTAAAGAATCGTAGATTACTAGGCGTTTTAAAATAGAATTAAACACACACACATACACAAAAAAACATGATTATGACGGAATTTTTTTTTTAACTGAAAACTGAAAATTTCTTTTAAAATGTTCATCCATGCAAAATGAATACAACAATACGGGAGAAAAAAATATTTTAAACACTTACATCTGTTAAGAAGGGAAGGCATTTTTTTTTCGTTCCAAATCGATTTCGTCTTTGGAAATTTTACCATATACTGCTTTTTCGATTTTTTGTCTCCATTACAGGGAATATGGATTAATAATACTAGTGATAACTGAAACATTTACATTACAACAAACAAAGATTCATTTAAAAGCATAAATATCGCAGCCTACGGCACTTCTGCATAAATGGAGATTATAAACAGAAGTAAGGTAAATTTTTTTGGCCAGAACTTTTCCGTAAGGGTAAATATCAATGTCCAGTAGAAATGTACTCGGGGTCGGGGCGGGTTCGGTGCGAAATTTCAACTTTTTTTTCCGGGTCGGGCCAAGCTCGGGCCTTGTTTTTAGCTATTATGTCGGGCCGGGTCGGGCCTTGTTTTTAGCTATTATGTCGGGCCGGGTCGGGCCTTTTTTTAGTTATTATATCGGGCCGCTAAAGATTATAAATTATACCGCTAGAGATTATAAACATGGAAAAAAAAGACTAATATAGTTTTTTTTTTATCAGAACTCTTCCATAAGATTAAAGATCAATGTTCTGTAGAAATTCACTCGAGCCGGGCCGGGTTCGGACCGAATTTTAAAGTTTTTTCCGGACCGGGCCGAGCTCGGGCCGAAATTTTAACTTTCGGGCCGGGCCGGGTCGGACCATTATTCTTTTTGTTCGGGCCGGGCCGGGCTCGGGCCAAAATTTCTTTCGTTCGGGCCGGGCCGGGCCCGGGCCGAAATTTTAACTTTCGGGCCGGGCCCGGGCCCGGAAATTTCGGCCCGGGTAGTCTACCGTATAGTCTTTCTTTTAGAGCCCTAACCGAGTGTCAGTTTTGTAATGTATACACTTTACTTAGATTTGTCACTGTTTTACCTATTTTCTGAGTCATTTGAAATTTCAGTACTGATTGTTTAAAATCATATTTCAATTTCATAAAACAAATGGAACGCGATCATCTTGCTAAAAAAGCACGCAAACGTTGATGACTGGAGAAAGAAGCACAAACAGAAGTGTCACAAAGGAATGCGAGTGCAAGTGAAAATGTCAGGTGCTCCTTCGAACCCATTCGTAGCTTCAGTAAGAAGGACAAAAAGCCAACATGCAGTTAATATAGAAACAACAAATCAGTTTTCAAAACTTGCCTTATTCATGATTTTAAAAATAAAGTTTCTGTATCATCTATTCTATTGATTAACCCCTTAACGTGCAGTGTTGCCGGGTCGGCAACACCTTAAGTTCCCCCTGTTTAGAGACACAAAAACTCCGTGAATATTTCAAAAACTACTCTAATGGCTACTTTAAATCTTTCTTATGAGTTCTAGATGGCAGCACCACAGAGATCAAACTCTACTGTTTTTAAATAATAGGTAAAATGTTTTACTGTAACACGCGCTTCACAGCAATGCTCTTCTCACTGCGCTTATCAATGCTTTACTTATGGGAGGTTACCACTTTGGCAACAGCTGTATAATTAAAATGGTTAGTGCAATCTTTACAAAACAATACCTGTGTACTCCTCTAGGCCTAAATAGATTGCCTAATTTGTTTTTCCCTTTAAATTCCAACTTTAAAGAGTAGTGCCCCGGAAAGGGTTAAGAACATTGAATTTTTTATTGAACTTCGATAATATTTGAGACACAGAAACGTACTTTTAAAAATATAATTTTTAGAAAGGCAGTCGGCAAATTCGTCATATACGCCCCCCCAATGAATTCGGTTTAAATACGCCCCTGCCTTCACATTGCTACCACATATATGCACTCTAATAGAAATTTAATAAAGAACATTATCACCCAATCATAGAGATGATTCACTGCTCGCAGGCTTCATACTACAGGATGGCTTTCTCCTCTTGTCCCAGAAGCCTTGTATGAAGGATCTCTCGTCATCAGAACTGTATGGTGACGCCACAGTTGACTGTCGTGCCTGCAGCCTGGTTCTGTATGGATGCCGTGGGATACTTGTAGGTTCCGCTCGACGACTCTGCTCTGGCCGGTTCGCTGGGGTCACTCCATGGCGAGACTCACACTGTTGTTGCCGGTAATCTGAGAGTTGTCTCCTCTTTCTAGACGCACCCGAAGTTACTGAAGATCCTAGGCCACGTTTCTTTCCGGACCTATGTTGTTTCTTATTAGGCAAAAATTCGGAATTTAAAGTTCGTTTAACAGTTTGCCGAGTGTCCATACGAAATCTTTTCCGGGGATTAATCACTGAAGATGGTGAACTATTAGATAATTTATGTTTGTGAGGTTGTTGTCTAATAGGTGGAGGAACTGGACAGTTTATAATTTTTTGTCTTTTATGGCACACAGAGTCCGATGTATTTGACACAGTTCTCTTATTTTTATTATCATACTTTGCTCTCGGATTGCTAGGCTTTCGACTTTCAAGAACAGTTTTTGGAGCTGTTTGACCAAATTTTCTTCTTGAATATTGATGAAAAGAATTAGATGAAGAAGTGCTGGACTCGGGACACTCATTGGATCGGGAATTTCGCGAAACACCACTCGACACATGAGAACCTTCACTACCATTTTCTCTAAACTTATACACTCTAACCTGATCCAAATTAACAGTCATTCTTTCACCATTGACATCAACAACCAAATTATTATTTCGAACTTCCAAAACCTCGAACGGACCTACAAACTTCGGACCAAACTTAGCTACTCTCTTTTGACGACTTGAACTTAACCAATGCTTTTCTACTAACACAAAATCTCCAACTTTCACTTCTAACTCCCTTCTACGCATATTATAATACTGAGCTTGCTTTTCTTGTGCTTTTCCCATTTGAACCTGAGCTTCCTTAACCAACCTCTCAATATCCTGACACATGTACTGACTTTCCGCATCTGACACCATAACTAACCTTTGAAATGGAGTAATAACTTTTCTACCCAAAAACAATTCAGCAGGCGTTTTCCCCGTCGACTCGTGAACTGCCGTACGAAGTGCGTACGCAAAATGCTGAAGAAACTGGTCCCAATTTGCATGATGAGAACCAACATAAGAAGAAATCATTTGAATTAATGTACGATTTACACGTTCAGCCATATTAGACTGCGGACGATACGGAACAGTAAAAGAATGATCGATCTCCAGCTTTTCACACAGGGCCTTAAATATATCAGATATAAAATTATAACGAAATGGTTTACTAGCAACAAGTGCGTCAAAACCAATATGAATTTCAGTCGTTAAACTCGGTTTATCAGAAAAGACTTTACCAAAATCGACCAAACACTTATTAAACTCCTCTTTCTCAACTTCACTTAAACCCGACTCTCCCAAATTAACTGACACTGAAACAGGCTCTTTCTTACTCACATTCTCATCATTATTCACGATTAACGACTTTTTAAAGAAATCCAAACTAATTCCTCTATCCTTCATATAATCCACACCAACTATACAATGCACTGTTAATCCATCTAACACACAAAACTCCCAACATGTCTTAACCGAACGAATTTCAACTTCCAATTCTACTGAACCTTTATTATCGCAAGCTACTCCCTGTGCTGACTGAACCACCAGGCTTGACCTTTTCAACTTCTTATACGAAAAATATTTCCGATAACAATCAAAAGAAATGAACGACTTATCTGCCCCTGTATCGAAGACACTTTTAACTACAATACCATCTAACACAATTAACACTTCAGGTAACTCAACCGGATTAATAGTAATTTTATTCAACCTCACCGAAGGCTTTTTCGACCTCTGAATACATCTGTTTTGCACTGATCCATTTTCAAAATTCTCATCCGAAGTTAATCTCCTTACTTGCGAAGAAACATTCCTGTCCCGTACTCCCCCACTACGATCATAACCACTATTCTGTCTATTTCCATACATATTTCTCTCACCACTTCTAAAATTATTAGCACCACCACCATTCCTATTACTATTACTCGTATTCGACATATTACGACCAAATCCATCATTTCTATTACGCACATTATTATCCGGAAATCGCTGTCCCCCTCTCACAAAATTACGTTCCCCCTCATTTCTCAAATTACTATCCGTGACAGGTCTCTGCCGAGGGCTACGCAAATCCCGTTGATCCGAGCTATGCCGAGTCTCGTACTTCGATAATATCTGATGCATTTCTGCAAAATTCTTCGGTGCTCTAACTTCAATAAAGTCCTGTATATTTGGATTAAAAAGAGGAAAGACAATGTCCAACAATTCCTCAAATGTAATATCCAAATCTAATTTATTTTTTAGTTCCAGCTTACGAAGATAAAATTTTGACGCCGACTCATATATATTCTGCTTATTACAATAGAACTCTTTTCTCAAAATACTTTTATCTTTAACGGGAGGAAATGCCTTCTTTAACTCAGTCACAGTTTGTTCAAATATTTTCGCTTCATCAGTAATCAAAAACTTTCCTATATTTTCTAACCACAAAAGTGCTTCGCCCTTCAACGAGCATTTAAGCACTACGTACCTGTTTTTCTCAGGTATATTATTGAACAAAATATAATCATCTAGTTTAACTAAAAATTCACTAATATCACCCTCACCGGTGAAATACACTCGTGGCACAATCTCATAATGTCCGATATTTCGTTGGGCGCCATTTGTAACGTTAAACCCACGGTGGGCGCCATTTGTAACGGTGCACGCATGCTGGGTGTCATTTGTAACATTATATGCAGACATACTCAGTAGTTTAGGTTAAAACAACAAAGTTTATTAAAGTGATAATGGCTGAAGGGAAGTGGAGCAAGTCTAAAATTTTACACACTGAGAACACTATGAACAGCTAAAATCATACTCACAGGCTCCGACCTAGTCGTGGCACCGTCTAACACTTGACACTATCTCCTGGCTGAGCTGCTAAACAAAGCTTAGTTAAACAGCCCGTGGCTGTGGATAATTCTTTATTTCTCAAATAATCAAAATGGAACTACTCTAAACTTTCTTACCAAGGCCGAATCTCAAATCCACTATCCAAACTCCTTTCCACTTTACTGGAGGCCGTTGCTACTTTCTATTCGTCAGCACTTCGCTAAACAATCATCCACTTCGCTTATCTAATGGCAGAGGTCCGCACTCGCTGGCTGCTGGCTAATGCCAGATATACACAGAGACACACGCTGGCTGCTGGCTAATGCCAGAGACACACACCGAGACACAAACTCACACCCAAGCTTTTATATGCTGCAAACTGAGATACTTCACATTAACATATTACTAATAACCGCGAGCTAACTGCGGAATTCGAAAGAGCACACACACTCTAGAAAGTTAAAGTAAAAGAGAGGATAGATGTCGCTTTTACGCCTACAAAAATGTTAAATTATTGACGTCACGATCTCAGAAACACTAGAGTGCCTTTATGCAAAGGTCACTCCCTCACAACTCTAATATAATAAAATCGTAGTAAAACTTATTTATACATATTAGCCAGTGCATATTATGAAACTGATTCATAAGAAAGTTTTTTCTTTTGTTCTGATAAAGAAAATGTCAGTAACACAGGGGACAATAAAGTAACAAAGGGGATATCCTAATTAAACATAAAAAATTTAACAATCTTAAAAGTGTACTTATGTATTAATTAAAAAGGTATTTCTGATACAGACCAAAAAATGCATTAAAAAACAGGATAATCTGTTGCATTTCATTTTAAACTTGGGTTTTTTGTCCCTCAACAACATATCAACAATATCATGGTAACACAGGGGACTAGTAACACAAGAGACAAAATGAAATAAATTATCACCTATGTATTGCTATTTTCATAGAAACAAAGTAAAATTATATTTCTTTTAACTGAGACTTACAATTTAAATGCCAATAAGCTAGAAAATTAATAATTAATCGAAATAAATCAATAGTAACACAGGGGACACACAAAAAACACACCCACCTTCAAAAATCACCTTTACTTAGATAATATTCTTCACAATTTAACAAATGAGGAAAGTGACTACTTAGGATGAATGCTAACTGTAAAAGTACATGAAAACTACTGTTAACAACATTTAGGTTGCAAATTCTTATTTTAATAGGAAGATAAAGGTGGCGGTAACACAGAGGACAAAAATTAAGGGACACAGGAATTTTTCTTATAAAATGAAAACAAATTTTTACAGAAAATATTTAAAGTATATAGGGATAATATAAAGACATAAAAAATATCCTGAAAGATAACTTAAACGATACATATAGTAAAAAAAAATAGGATTTAAAAAGCAAAAATCCCTGTCGGCTGGGCCTATAGGCGGAGGTAGATTTCGAAGAGTGCTCATTTCAACAATATATATATATATATATATATATATATGATTAGAGATAAACCCAGTTTAATAACTTCATTTGGCCGTTTATGAAAAATTTTTAATTACATTTTTCTGAAAAAACTGGTTTTATCAGAATCATCTTAAGAAAAATTCAGCTCAAATGCCCATTTTGACAGCATATTTTGAAATAGATTCTGAATTTATTAAAAAAATCGACCAAAACAATACATTATACAGCTCCTAAATAACAAAAAACTGTCAGTTGAATGCATTTGAGAAAAAAATTGAATTTAAAAATGAGTCATAAAATAACCGATTTGTTGTCTGAATACATCCTTAATTCTATAATCATTATTGCTTCGGAAAATTTTGTGCGAAATACTCACTTTGACAGCATTTAAAAAAATATATTCTATCTTTATAAAAAAAAACTGGCCAATACGTCACAGTATATAGTTCCTAAATAAGAGGATCTGTAAATTGGATGCGTTTAAGAGCGAAAATGGATTTTAAAACGAGTCATAAAAAACGCAATTTGCTATGTGAAAACTTCCTTAAATTTTCAAATCACAAAGACTTCGGGAAATTCTGTTCAAAATACCCTTTTTGGTAGCCTTTTTCAAAACATATTCTGTCTTTATCAAAAAACCGATCAATGCATCACACTATATAGTTCCTAAATAAGAGGATCTGTAAATTGGATGCATTTGAGAGCAAAAATGAATTTAAAAACGAGTCAGAAAAAAACGCAATTTCTTATTTGAACACTTCCTTAAATTTTCTGTCACGATGATTTCAGAAAATTCTGTTCAAAATACCCTTTTTGGTAGCCTTTTTTGAAATATATTCCGTCTTTATCAAAAAACTGACCAATGCATCACATTATATAGTTCCTAAATAAGAGGATCTGTAAATTGGATGCATTTGAGAACAAAAATGGATTTAAAAACGAGTCAGAAAAAAACGCAATTTCTTATTTGAATACTTCCTTCAATTTTCAATACCGATGACTTTAGGAAATTCTGTTCAAAATACCCTTTTTGGTAGCCTTTTTTGAAATATATTCTGTCTTTATCAGAAAATTGACCAATGCATCACTTTATACAGTTTCTAAATAAGAGGATCTACCATTTGGATGCGTTTAAAATCAAAAATGAATTTAAAAATGAGTCATAATATAAGCAGCTTGGATTTGAGGTTTTTTTCTCCAACTCCTATTTTTGTTTAATTTGTTTTTGCTATACGAATTGGTCCTATGAAAAACTTGTCAATATAAAAGTTGTAGATATTTTTGAGAAGATGTAAAATAAATTTAATCAGATTTGATATCTTAAAAATTGACGGAGTTATGGATTTTTCTCTTTTTTCAGCGCCCTTTTTCTTTTCGTTTTTAATTTTTTTCATCGGTAAAAATTGGTCCTATCAAAAACTTGTAAATACAAAAGTTTTAGATAATTTTAAGAACATTTACAAAAAATTTAGTTGGACTTGATATCTTGAAAATTGACGAAGTTATGAATTTTTTTCTCTCAAAATCCCTGTTTTTTTCGCCCCTTGAGCCCACTTCTAAATTTATCAAAAATCTGTCATGCATATACTTTTGACCCATTTTTAAGAAGTAATATAAACTTTAAACCGATTCGATATCTACTTTAATTAAGAAGTTATGGCGTTTTTTCGGTTTTCACAAAAACGCCCCCTATTCCGACCCCCTTGGTCCGATTTTGCCCATTAACGAACTTAGCCAAGATTTTATCCCCTTTGATTTTATGTACAAGTTTGGTGGAGATTGGTGAAGAATTATAGAAGTTATCGTGTCCATAAAAAAGTGAGATATATATATATATAGATAGATAGATAGATAGATAGATAGATAAACTGGTGCGATTGCAATAGGTAGTATTTCTTACGAAATCTACCTAAAATTGTTCTTGGGACATGGCGTTTTACAGGACACAATTATTATGAAAGTTATTTGAATAACAATAAATGGAATTTATCTCAAATTAAAAAATTGCATTAAAGAAAAATATCTTTAAAATATATTTTCCAATATTTAAATTTAATTTTGAAACAAAATTTTAGAAAATATAGCAATACAAAGTCTCGGGACACCAAAGGGTGCTTTATTTTTGGGATGACCCATATATCTATACATATATGTGACGTTTTAAGGAGAAACTCGAAATATATTCACTGGTTCCCCTTTTTTAAACACACAGTCGTGGCAAGCGAGGGAAAAAACAAAATAAATAAATAAATGTAAAAGATTCATTAAATTACACATTGGCTGCTGCAACTTAGTTCATTAAACTGTAGTCATATAGAGATTGAAATGCTCCCTTTGCAAGCCGTCTTGAACCGAATCATCGAAAAGAATATTCCATCATTACTTCCGCAAGCCGTCTTTAGCGGACTCATCGAAGAAAAAGCAAAGAACCTCTATCATCACCTGCCGGCTTCCTTCTTAAATCTAAAAACAAACGTCTAAAAAATTCCAAACTCTTTAACCATCATTTTCCCATGTAAACATAATTCATGTCCAGCGTCGAGATTTTTTATTTCATTCAGACGATAATTTTTATTTTAAAAAATATTATTTAACTAATTTATAATCGAACTCAGAATTTCGAATATCCTGCAGACGATATTTTAAGAGAAAAAACAAAACCGAGCTTCTCTTTGAAAAACCGCAGAACTTTCCGAATGACCCAATAATACCGTTTTGGGCACTACTTGGTTATCCCGTCTACCAAAAAGCTATCTCCAAACTGTAAGATTAAATGCCAATAATGGATGATCGTGAATGTTACATTCAATTACATTGAGGATGTATTCGAAAAAATGCTTTTCCTCCTTCAACAGCTCGAAATTTTCAGACACAATTTCAGACACATTTTTAAAAGTAGAAACATGAAATTTGCTGAGAGTTTTTTTGAAATGACGTACAAGGTGCCATGTGCTGTCATTTTATGCTCAATTCATTATAATTTGATTTATAAATAATTACCTTCTCAGTAGGACCCTTTTTTTTCGTTCCCAGATCTCCTGCTTCAGAAAAATCGGTTCAAAATGCCGTTTTTGATTTTTTTTTGCAGTATTTTCTGCATTTATCAAAAAACTAATAAGCACAGCACCTTATATACTTTCTAAATAAGACAATTTGTCAGTTTGATTCATTTGAGAGCAAAAATAAATTTAAAAATAAATCAGAAATAAACAGTTTAAATCGAAATACACCCTTAAAAGAGACACGCGTGTTAAAAACGTCATTATGTGATTTTTATTGCGACTTTTTGTTCGTATTTTTATTGATATTCTAGTAATTATTTGTTTTTTAGTTATTTAAAACAAAAATTATGTCAATAGGTATAATTTAGCTATTAGTTTTGCGATTTGTATAATTCAGCGAAATTGGTCGACGGGCTATCTAAGTAGTACCCCGTTTTGTTCTATAGTTAATAATTAAACTTTTTTATTTATTATTATTTCCTTTATAAAATGATATCAAATAATTTAAAAATATATGTGTAACTCGTATTTGAAAAGGAAATTTTTGCCAAATCGGCGTCAGAAAAAAAAACCACGCCAACGTGGTGCGTATATGATATTTGTGCCAAAATTAAGTTTGCGCCTAAGAAGGCTGATTAAAATATACTTATTGCTTGCGGAATCGATTATGGAAAAATCAGTTTCTGCTAGATCTTAATTTGCAAATAAACTAAACTACTTGGATGTCTCTTTTCTCGAAAATTATTATAATAAAATGCAAGTCAAAACAATTCGGCACAGATGCCATATATCCATCACATTGACGCTTTTTTTTTCTGATGCCAATTTCACGAAAAGTTCGTTTTCAAATATACTAGTGACACATTTTTTTTTTTTTTTTTTTTTTTTTTTTTTTTTTTTAAATTGGAAATAGCAATAAATAAAGAAAAAAAATAATAACTATAGAACAAAACAATTTATATAATTTTAAAAAGTAAATAAAAGCAAACAAACAATTTGTTAATTTAAAAAAAACATCCGGGTTACCATATCAAGAAAAATAACGACACTTTGGCGTCATTTAAGAACCCCGGTGCGTATATGGCATTTAGTGTCAGAGAAACATCGTGCCAATGTTGTGCGTATATGACATCAGGGGAAGAGTTCCATATCCTGTCCTGGTTGTGGCGATCGGCGAAGGAATTCAATAAATCATTTTAACATCTTATTAAATTTTTCAAGATGGCAAAAAAAAAAAAAAAAAAAAAAAAAACAAAAAAAAAAAAAAAAAAGGTCTTTAAATATTTATAAACATATATTTATTTAATAAACGTTATATAGTCACGTATTGGAAAAAATAAATACGTTGTTTATAAAGTAATTTTAAATCAATTAGTATATTTAAGTAAATATTATAATAGAATCATTAATGAATAGGGAAGAAAAACTTCGTTTAATATTGCTTTATGAAATTTAGATAGACACATAATAAAACCGTTTTTAAAAAGCTAATGGAACACAGAGTTCAATAATAATAATAATAAAACCTTAACGGAAAAGATGTTGCCAAAATACAATGATGTAAAAGTAAAACTAATTTTTTTTTCTCTTTAACCATGGCCCACTAGATCTAAGTAAGTATTATAGTAGGCTATGCTTTAACAAACCGCAACACTTCCCCTTGTTAAAAGAAAAAAAAAATAATTATACTGATAAATCTAAGTTAAAGTTCAGAGTCTTCTTCATGAATAGCAGCGACTAATCCATATATATAATATACATAAAGAGCTACGAGAAGTTTTCTTCCTTCTTCCTCTCGAATTAATAAACATTGATCTGCTTCACTGGTCTTAAATCCAAGATCTAACATAAATTTTCCAAAACATTTATGCCAGCATCGAGGAGCTTATTTCAATCCGTACAAACTTTTCTTGAGTTGCCATCATTATAGCCTTCAGGTTGCTGCATGTAAATTGTTTTATCTAAATCGCCATACAAAAATGCGGTTGAAACATCAAATTGCATAAGATGCATCTTTTCGCTTGCTGCAATATTTATTAGTGAACGTACAGTTCCTAACTTTGTGACTGGACTGAAGGTTTGATTATAATCAATACCTTTTCTCTGATTGAAGCCTTTAATCACAAGTCTTGCCTTATATTTATCAATGGTACCATCTGGATTTTTCTTAATCCGAAAGACCCATTTGCAGGGAAGAGCCTTTGCTTTATCTGGAAGTGGTGTTAGTGTCCATGTGTTGTTTTCCTTTAAAGAACTGATTTCAGAATCCATGGCCTTTATCCAGAAATTACGTTCTTTACAATTAATTGCTTCTTCATATGAACTTGGTTCATCTCCTTCAGAGATAAAAACTACAGATGCCATGATGTAATCTTCAAAATATTTAGGCTGTTTTAGTTCTCTTCGATTTCTTAATTCCATAGTATGCGATTTCTTTTCCTCCTCTTTTTTATTTTCTTTCTGCTGCCTCTTAGATTCAATTAAAGGTATTTGTACTGAATCTTCACAATTTGTTAACTTTTTCTCTTGAAAGATTACATCTCAGAATAAATAACTGTATTATTCTCTTTTATCCAGATGCGATATCTTTCATCGCCGTCATATGCCAACAAATAACCTTTTATTGCTTTTCTGTCCATTTTTCGACATTTCTGATCTGGTACGTGAACATAACAGGGTGATTCGATTATACGCGTGTGTCTTACTCGAGGTTTCTTCTCTATCCACAATTCATAAGGGCTTACATTTGGTAGTGAACCTTTACCTGTTCTGTTTAAAATATATACAGACGAATTAATCATTTCTGCTCATAATGATGAAGGAAAATTGATTTCAGAATTAGAATTTTTCAAAGTTCTTGCCATTTCAACAAGGGTCCTATTTTCACTCTCACTTCCACCATTCTGTTGAGGGGTATAGGGAGCAGTTAATCTTTGATTAATTCCATTTTTCTTCAGGATGTTTCTAACATTTTCATTATCAAATTCTCCCCCGTTATCACTTATGATTTCTTTGATGTTATGTCCTAAATTTTTAGCATGTGCTATCATATTTTCAGTAGCTTGCGCAACTTCTGACTTATGACGAAGGAAAAATACATATCTAAATTTTGTAAAATGATCCTTAAAGTTGACAAAGTAACGATATTTTCTAAAGGATTCATCAAAGGATCCACATACATCTGTTGAGATAAGCTCTCCAGGTTTTGTGGTTTTCTATCTAGTGCCAAATTTTAAGCAATGTGCTTTCCCATATATACAAGCTTCACAAAGCTGATTATCTAATCCAACTTTGATGTTCATTTGCTGTTCTAGAACATTCCTCACATGACGCTTGTCCTGGTGTCCCCAGTGCTCGTGATATAACTGTAGAATAGAATCACTTGTTGTAGCTATGTTTACTTCTACTGGATTACTCGGAATAAGTATTTCCATATGAACTTTGTATAAATCCCCACTGACGTTTCTTGTACCGTACATTACAACATTATTGTTGTTTTTTAACCAACATTCTTTGTCAGTTGATTCGAATCTGCTGTTTTTGTTTCTATCTTGTGCTGCCAGAACTGAAAACAGATTCTCACTAATACCTGGTACAAGCCAAACTTCTTTAAGTTCTTTAAATTGTCTCTCTCCTTTTATTTTCATCATTATCTTTAAAGTTCCCTTACCTACAGCCGGTAGTACTTGCCCTTTGCAATGGTAATACCACGTGGGGTTTCAAATTTTTCAAAGTCTGTAAAATAATTACCATAATTTGTAATATGTTTTGATGCACCATTATCAACAAACCAATCATAACAATTTTCTTTAGACGAAAATGCATGTTTGTCTAAAGCTATTAATGACAAATTTGCAGTAAAATTATCTTTTCTTAAGTACTTATTATTTTGATTGGGCTTTGCTGGCTTTCCATCAGCTATCCACTTTCTACAATATTTTAGCCAGTGACCATTTTGATGACAGTAATTGCATTTTCAAACTTGCTTTTTGGTTTTTAAAGGTGTTTTTATCCTACTGGTTTTTACTTCTAATGTTTCATGATTCTGAACATCACTTTTCGACTTCTCTTCTTTTTTTTCTCTTTCTAGAGAACATAATTGAGTTGTTAACTCGTCAATTGTTCTTTTATCTTCATTCAAAAGTAGCCAACTCGACTTGAAAGAACGGTACTCTTGAGGTAATGTGTCTAGGATCTTGTAAATTAGTAGCATTTGAGGTAACTAAACTTCTTGCTTTCTTTGAAAACCCAAATTTAATTCGCTCCAAAGATTCTTTAAATTCGGTAGATGAGCAGCCATACTGCCATCCACTTTCCATTTACACTGAAAAAAGTGCAGACATATATTATATAACTGGTTGTCAGAGGTAGCTTCATAAAGTTTCTGAAGCTCTAGCCATATTTCTCTTGCATTATCAAATCTCATGATTTTCTGCATATCTGCTGTCATGGAATTTGTTAGCACCATCATGGCACAAGTATTGCCTTTTTACATTTGCCAAGATCGTCTTTGTACTTCTTCAAAGATGCCTCGTTAGCTCCATCGGGTGGTTGATCCGGTTTAACTAACTTTCCTTCAACCAGTTCTAAAGCACTAGAATAATAATTTAAAGCAAACTTGATTCTGTATTTCCAAATCGGCCAATCGGTTTCTCCGCTTAATGGTTTTATCTGCAACTTTCCTATATCTATAATTAGACTTTCACTCTTAATGAAATATCTTCTATTTTTCAAATATATGATAATAACCACTTAAAATTCAGTCACTTTGATCATTTAATTACCTCTAGGACTTTCTTAGATTCTTGGGGAAAACATAATTTCAGGACTAACGTTAGACAAAAAGAAAACGAAGAAAAAGTTACTTTTCTTGTCGATTATGCATTAGGCTTAATGCTATAACGATATACTAACTATTTAAAAACTTTGCTTGAATTATTACAGCGCACATAGCATGCAGAAAACCCATCACCTAAAGTAATTTTAAATCAATTAGTATATTTAGATAAATATTATAATAGAATCATTAATAAATAGGAAAAAAAAAACTTCGTTTAATATTGCTTTATGAAATTTAGATAGACACATAATAAAACCGTTTTTAAAAAGCTAATGGAACACAGAGTTCAATAATAAAAAAAAACCTTAACGGAAAAGATGTTGCCAAAATACAATAATGTAAAAGTAAAACTAATTTTTTTCTCTTTAACAAACCGCAACAGTTTATATAAATATGTTTTTCTATGTATATGTATTGCTAACAAGGAAGGTCTCCATACTGGGCATACTCAGAAATCCTTCTATAGTAAAAAAAAACTAGCCTTAAAAGGAATGACTCCTGGAATGATGCTGATGTGGAAGATTTCCGGAACTAACGAATCCGGGTTGTCCACTCCTTCCATGAGTCGAATAGACCAATCAGGAAAGGGCTCCGTCTATGCATCGCCATATGGGTTACCATAAAGAGAGGAAAGGTTACCATCGCCAACAATCGCCAAGTTTGTCGCCAACTTGGCGATATATCGCCAAATTTGGCGACCAAAATTAGTTGTCAAAAGTGATGCCAACTTGGCGATAACTGTAATATTTCGCCAAATTTTTAATTTCTTTACAACACCAGTCGTTTGATACATCATTTGAGAGGTTTGCAAATGCTTATTTATATAATGGATGTCTTGTGTGTTATCCCCCATTCTGCTCCCCAGTCCCCAGGGGGGACACATTTTTATTTTCTTTACAACACCAGTCGTGTTACACAAGATTTGAAAGGTCTGCAACTGCTTATTCATATTATGGATGTCTTGTGTGTCACCCACACACTCTGCTCTCCCCAGGGGGGGGGGGCGGTCACATTTTTAATTTCTTTACAACACCAGTTGAGTGACACATCATTGGAAAGGTCTGCAACTGCTTATTCATATTATGGATGTGTTGCGCGTCATCCCCCACTCTGCCCCCCAGGGGGGCACATTTTTAATTTCTTTACAACACCAGTCGTGTGACATCATTTGAGAGGTCTGCAGCTGCTTATTCATATTACGTATGTCTTTTGTGTCGCCTCCCACTCTGCCCCCCAGGGGGGTACATTTTTAATTTCTTTACAACACCAGTCGTGTGACACATCATTTGAAAGGTCTGCAACTGCTTATTCATACCATGGGTTATTGGCAAGCGCAGCAAGCAGGGGTAGACAATAATTTGGAATCGCGAAGCGATTACGCGGGGGGTTGGTGAGCATAGCGAGCAGGGGGGCGGGGCCCCCCTAGTTTTTGAAAAAAATACTAATTAAACTACTCATGTATGTAATAAAATATCAGTCAAAATTAGCGGCAGAATTACAGAAGAAAACTTGTAAAAAATAAAATACTTTCGAATATTTGGCGTGAAAAGACGAAAGTGTCGCGCGATTTGGCGATCGAGCAGTATTTTCCCCTCCAAAAGCAAACGATTTTAATGCATCTAAAAATTGTTGGATTTTTAGAATGCGTGTAAATGGCATTTAATGAATTTAAACATAAACAATGAGAGAGTTTGATATCTAGACACACGGCAGTGTGTCAGCCAAGTTCACAAAGTAAAAGGCGACACACCAGGCGGCAGTGGGTTATATTACCCGAACCATTTCGGGCCACTTTTGACCCCTCAATAACTTAAATTCTATTTGACCTACACAATTGCAATTTTTCGTGTCGTGTAAGACCATCTTCTAATTTCCGAATCCTATAAATTTTTTTAAAAAATCTTTTACCGTTCACGAGAAATTGACGTCTGAAAATCACCGTTTTTACCACTGACGCACTGACTCACTGACTCACTGACTCACTCATAGAAATGTTTGACTACTTCCAGGTGACTTAGGAAATTGAAATTTGCTGTCGAGGTAGGTTATTGGATCTATAAATAGGGAAAAATCAGAAATCACCATTAATTAAATATTAATGGTTGGTTAGGAGATAAATATTGGATTACAATGGGAGTTTATGAGAATTTCACAAAATACCAGAAATAGTGCCAAGTTGGCGTTACTTTTGGCGAGTATCGGGGCTAATCTCTGAAACTATCAAACTGATTTCAAAAGTAATGGTACCAAAATGATGGTATTCGCCCCGGTTCAAACATAGACTATATTTTATGTCTGTGCCACTAACCAAAAGGGGCTTTAGAATTAAAAAAATTATAAAAATGTGATCTTTGTTTTACTGAAGGGCCTAGAAGCACAAAATTTGGCATGCTAATTATTTATAAGATATAAATGTTCACTAATGACATTTGCTAAAAAATACCAAATTTAAAAGGGGTGGAAATCCGCGAAGAGCATTCTGAAAACGTTCTAAATAGCGATTTTAAAGAAATCTCAGCAAATAACAAACCGATCTTAAAAGTAATGATATGAAAATGATGATGACAGTCCTTGTTCCAACATAGGCTATATCTTATGTCGATGCCACTAATCCAAAGTGAGTAAAAGAGCAAAAAACATTCTAAAAATGCTTTTTCTGTATGTTAAGGGACTGGAATTATAAAGTTTGGCATTTTAGAGTTTATGGGAAGTTCGCGAAATATCAGAAATAGTGCCAAGTTGACGTCACTTTTTGCGAGTATCAAAGCTAATCTGCGAAACTATGAACCGATTTCAAAATCAATGGTACCAAAATGATGGTATTCGCCTCGGTTCAAACATAGGCTATATTTTATGAGCATACCATTAACCATAAGAGGGTGAAGAAGCAAAAAACATTCTAAAAATCCAACTTTTGTAATACTGAAGGACTTAGAAACATAAAATTTGGAATGTTAATTATTTATAAAATATAAATGATCTCTAAGGGCATTTGCTAAAAAATACGGTATTCAAAAAGGGTGAAAATGTGCGAAAAGCGTTCTAAAAATGTTTTAAATTGTAATAACAAAATTTAAATAAGCAATCTCAGCAAACAACAGACCGATCTTAAAAGTAAAGTAAAAACACATGATATTAAAATGATGGTGACAGTCCTTGTTCCAATATAGGCTATATCTTATGTCGATGCCACTAATCCAAAAGGGTTAAAAGAGTAAAAAAAATTCTAAAAATGCGATGTCTGTATGTTAAGGGCCTAGAAACATCAAATGTGCCATGTTCATTACTTATAAGATATAAATGAACACTAAGAACATTTGTTAACAAATACAAAATTTAAAAGATTAAAAATGCACGAAAAGCGTTCTAAAAACTTTCTAAATAGCAATATTTAAGCAATATTGGGAAATTAGCAAACCGATTAAAAAAAATATGTCAAAATGATGGCGACAGTCCTTGCTCTAACAAAAGTATTGGATAAATTGCCAGATTACAATGAGAGTCTATGGGAATTTGCCGAAATACCAAAAATAGCGCCAAATTAGCATCACTTTTGGCGTCAATTTCGCGATATATCGTTTAGTTGGCGACGATCTTTTTTGATCGACGAGATAATCAAGTAGTACCCAATCACATAAAAGAATCATCCTTATTAGTGGAATTAAAAAAAAACATAAGCAGGTCTAATGTTAAAATTTTTAAATTTGATTGAAAAAAACAGTGAATAAACGCAAGAAAAAACTGTAAGATTAATTAATATTAAATAAACCTAATTTAATATTAAGCCTATTTATTTCAAAAAGGAAACAAATACCTACTTATTTGACAAAAAATAATGATATCCTATCAAAAACATGAATGTGAAAAAATGCCAAGTTCGTTAAAGGTTTCGCTAATAGAAGAAGCGATTTGACAAAAAATGATGATATCCTATCAAAAACATGAATGTGAAAGAATGCCAAGTTCGTTAAAGGTTTCGCTAAAAAAAGAAGTGAGATCTAACTGCAAACCAAGTTCTTTCGAAGTTTCTTAAAGTTTAGCTCCTGTCATGCATAATATTCTTCAATTGCTTAAAATGATTTGGTATGTTACTTGTTATTCAATAGAGCAACTTGGCAAGTTTTCAGCCACCAACTTTAATGTTTCAGTCAGAGTATAATTTAATCTAGAATCTGATTGGCAAAGATCTAGTCAATAGAGTGTTCGAATAAGCACATTGAAGTTAAGGTATTGATAAATTAATTAAGTGATCAACTTTAAGTTCTGATCAATTAAATGGAGAAATTTGAATAAGAGAAAACTTGCCAAGTCGATCTATTGAATAACAAGAAACATACCAAATCATTTTAAGCAATTGAAGAATATTATGCATGACAGGAGCTAAACTTTAAGAACCTTCGAAAGAACTTGGTTTGCAGTTAGATCTCACTTCTTTTTTTAGCGAAACCTTTAACGAACTTGGCATTCTTTCACATTCATGTTTTTGATAGGATATTATATACATATATATATATTGTATTGCATATATGTTATTTGTTGCTGTATTTATTTAATTTACCTCTAAAAAATATTTTGACACATAAAAAATTCTTATTCCGAAAAATTATTTTCATACATTTATACGTATTCAAAAATAAAGGCTGGATGTTTCCATAGCAACAAAATCAAATCGGTAATGCTCAACTGGACTTTGAACTTGAAACAATTTTAATTAATTTATATTTGAATTCGTTTTAAATCTCAAATTTTAATGGTTAAATTTTAATATAAATACATATAAATATCGATATAACGAAATCATACTTAAAATAAACTAAAACTGACAAAACCAAAGATATTTAATTTATCTAAAGATGTTAAATATGAAACTTTATTCCTGTAAAATGGATTTGACATAAAAAAAAGTATATTTTGAAATTGCTTTTCATCGCCAACCAATGATAAATCGCCAAATAACGAAATTTTCATTACTTTTTTACGGACAGGGTACGGAGGTACCGCCAAAACAAAAAAAAAAAAAAAAAAAAAAAAATATTAATGTATATATCCTCATGAGAAAAACATTCTGTAATTTTTTCAGATTTTTCGGAGTATGCCCGTATGGAGACCTTCCTTGTAAGGCATAGATGGTTTGGTGTCCCTTTGTCGTAAAAATATAAATGTAATGGCTATACGAAATAAATTAGTTCTGAAATGTTGTCTCTGTGTAATGGATCATTCGATTCGAAAGCCATAGCTGCTACAGGCCTCAAAGCAACTCAATGTCAATGTCAATGTCAGTATGTATTACATATATTTCTCTACATATGTAATTATATATAGAGATATACATGAGTAAAAATACATTATATATACCTATAAGTAAATGTTATACGCTTATATTTATATATTTTTATAATTTTATATATTTCATATATTTATTACACATATTAAAATAAATCAAAAGTCATAAACTTTTCCGAAAAATATGCTAAATGCAAAAGGCATATGGATAAAGCCATTCCAATAATTAAAAAAGTAACCCTAAATGCTGGAAATCATAACCACATCGGTTCCTTTAATGAAAAAAAAAAAAAAAAAAAAAAAAAAAAAAAAAAAAAAAAAAAAAACAGAACAGGATATGGAACTTTTTCAGACATCTGTATCACACATTTAAACTTCTTAAAAGTTAAAATAATACAATTACTCGAGAAACCTCTAAATCATTTAAAACTTGTATTTTGAGTCTGAAGTTATGATTTTGTGCTAAAATTATTTATCAGAATGAAACAACTGTATTTCTACAATTTAATTGATTAACCAAATAGTTTATCAAATTGTGAAACATACTTAAAATAATCAATTCTGTATTTACAGGAATTTTACAAAAACACACACAAACAGTGCTATTTTTAGCTGAAATGTCACATGAAGGCAGTTTATGCGTTTCCTGATATTTGAGGCTGACACTTCTTTGTGAAACCTGCAAGTAGCTTCTTCAATTCTGCAATAGCAAGGCCGGGATTCAGTGCTCTTGGACAGGCTATAGTGCAGTTCATGATTGTATGGCATTTAAATACAGAATTTGGATTGTTTAATCTAGAAAGTCTTTCATCAGTAGCTTCATCACGAGAATCAATAATCCATCTGTAAGCTCCCAAAAGTGCAGCTGGACCTAGGAATCCATTATCACCATTCCACCAATAACTGGGACAAGACGTTGAACAGCAAGCACATAATATACACTCGTACAAACCGTCAAGCTTCGCTCTATCCCCAATGCTTTGCAAATTCTGTAGCTTCTGGCCATCAGTATTATAATTCTTCTTTAGCAACCATGGTTTGATCGACTTGTACTGCTGGTGAAAGAGAGTCATATCTACTACCAAATCTTTTATAACATACATATGAGGCAATGGATAAATCCTTACCGGCTTCGACAAATCAGTATTTGTTTTGCTGATGCAAGCCAGTGTATTAATTCCATCAATATTCATGCCGCAGGATCCACAGATGCCTTCTCGACAGGATCGACGAAATGTAAGGGTAGGATCTAAATTGTCTTTTATATGCATCAATCCTTCAAGAACTGTAAAACCACAATCTCCCAAATCTACTCCATAGTTTTGCATGCGAGGTTTTGCATTAGGCTCTTCAGGATTCCACCGATAAATCGAAAAAGTCTTCACTCGTTTTGTCAATGCAGCAGATGATGTATTAAACGCTTTTTGAAAAATTACAAGACATTTCCAAGAATGAAGCAGTTTATGTTTTAAAGAAAATAATTTAACAAACGCCATGATTATATCTGTAGCTACAGCAGAGTTTTGAATTGAAAGATGCTTACTTAAACAGTGGAATTATCACATCACAGTTGCAAAAAGTTAGAAATGTTTAAATTTAAAATTCAAATGAATAACCATCTCAAAATAACGCGATGTCATTTGACACGTGACTTCAATTTAAATTATTTAAAATTCAAATGAATAACCATCTCAAAATAACGCGATGTCATTTGACACGTGACTTCAATTTAAATTATTTAAAATTAATAATCATAAAAATAACTCATTTTGACTTTGAATCAATCTTTCTAAAACATTTCAAATATATGAATGTCACCAGAAAGAAGTTTTTTTGTAAGTTTTGAAATTAAACCCCCGTGATTGGTTGATAGGGATCGCACAAATTAAACTGATACAAAAATATTTAAATAAAAAAAATATTAATAAATAAAATATTTTTAAAAGGGAAAATTAACTTTCATGATAAATAAAATTTTAAAATTGCGTCAAAATATGGCTATGATACCGTTGCGTACGTAATATATACATGCCATTGCATATGCAAAATACATACCGTTGTGTACGTAATATATGTCATTATATTGTATGCTAAGTACACTCTCTCAGTTGGAAGGCGTGAAATTTTAAATTACACGATGCTAAGATTTAAATTTACAAAAAAAAAAAAAAAAAGGATTTATCAAATCAGTTTTTTTAAAATAATTTAAAATATAAACCTGGAACAAGCAAACTAAAGACTACGTTTATAGCATTAATATTCAAAAAATAAAATACTCTTATGTTAGCTTGGCAATGTGATAAATCGCAAATATTTTTATCATTGACATCAATCATACTATATTAATTTTACATAAGATGTAAACCTTTAATCCTCATCATTTAAAAAGCAAATTTCTATTTAATTAAAAAGAAATGGCTCATCTAGTATTTATGAGAATTAAATAAAAATCATTCATTCGTGACATCATAATTCACTTTTATATTTTAACCGAATAATAAGACTATTGTATTTGTGATTCGTGTCAGAGCACATTGGGTATTTTATTGTGAAATTTGGTAATTTTTGAAGTCCAATTTTTCAAAAACTTCATAATCACTAGATTTGAAATTTATATTAAAAAAAAATAATGATAACTTTTTAAGGCAGTTTGTATAACAACTTTCTGGCAAATAATTTTCGAGCGATTAATTTTTTCAGTAACTTTAAATGTTCCATTTTCCGAGATTAATCTGTGACAACGAGTAGCCAAAGTCCAGTCGTCTGCAACAAGTAGCTGTTTATTGAACAGGATGGCTTGATTAATATTTTTATGAAAGAAAATTTCTTTGCTCAAGGAATGATTAGAATATAGTGGTATTCCAATTAAGGGTGTATTCCAATCCAAACTACTTATTTTCTGATTTATTTTTAAATTCACCTTTGCCGTGAAACGCATCCAACTGGCAAATTCTCTTATTTAGAAACTACTCAAGGTGCCGTGTTTGTCGATTTTTGGATAAATGTAGAAAACATTGCAAAAAAAAGCTGCCAAAAATGGTGTTTTGAACCGACTTTTCCGAAGCGCGATATCTGGGAACGAAAAAAAGGGTCATACTGAGAAAATAATGGTTTATAAATGAAATTCTAATGAACTGAGCAAAAAAGGAAATCACACGGCATCTAATAGATCTCTTTAAAAATCCCCTCAGCAAGTTTCATGTCTCTGCCTTTAAAAAAGAGTCTGAAAATGTATCAGGAAATTACGAGCTGTTGAGGATGAAAAGTTATTTTTTCGAATACACCCTTAATTTGTTGTTCAGAAATAATGAATTTTAAAGTGCATATTAGGGCAGATTTTATCACTCAGGATAGGTGGTTAGGATTTTGACATTTTGCTGTTTATACTGAGGAAAGGAGTCAATCATGCATATTTTTTATTTGATTGTTATCATATATATATTATAAAGCAGAAGTTCTGAAACTTCCAAACGAGTGTTTTCAAAAACTACCCGATGGATCTTTTTGCAGATTATATCATTCGATAGGAAATATTTTTGCGGAGGTTTATGATACAAATATACAGGGATAACTCTGATTTTTCGTACTAAATTTAGCATTTTTCGTTTATTTTTGACGAAAGGGTTGCCAGTACTTATTTTTTGGCGAAAATTATCATTACTAAAGAAATTAAAAAGCATATATCTGTTAGAAATATTACAAACATCTTGCAAATAAAGGCAGAAAATAATTACTGATAATAAAATAACTATTGATAGTAATAATAATAATAATAATAATAATAATAATAATAATAATAATAATAATAATAATAATAATAATAATAATAATAATAATAATAATAATAATAATAATAAAGAAAAATCATTTAATGAGGCATGATATTATAAAAAAAATATTTATCTTAAAAATAAAAGAAATATTTGTAACGCTTAAAAAGTAACGTGAACTATTACATATGATGAAACATTTGGCGACTTATCCTTGCGTTAGAATAAAAAAAAAAATAACTTGAAAATTTTATTAAATGAATTTTGAACGATATTTATTTTCCTTTCTATTATTTCCTTTCTCTTTTTTATCAAATTTCGATAGTATATAACTTACTCCAGAGAAAGGCAGATCTAATTATAAAAGTAATTGTGAGTTATATATTTGTTTCTTTGAGATTTTTTTTTTACTTTTGTCGGCAAAGAATTAAGCCAAAAATGCATATGCCTAACATTAAGTCGCAATAAAGTTGTTTTTTCCAAAAGGAGATAATTTTTGGAGTATAGTTTAGTATTCAATTGTAAATTCAATAAACATAAGTGTAATATATTATTATTATTATTTATGTATAATGGCAACTCTTTGTAACGTGCAGTTTAAAAACTTAAAGCCGTAGCGGCAGTTCTTATTATATTTAAATATCGCATCTCTTTGGTTGTAACTTATCCATGTACGCTTGTTCCGGTAAAGCAATGTTTTGTATTTATTCTTATTAAATTAATTTAGAAGTTATACAAGTACGCATCTGTAGTAATTTGTGAAAATGGCGACGAGAAATTTAAAAAAACAGTAAGCTTTACCGTATACTTTTAACCGTCGTATCGACTATGTCGAAGTTAGGCCTAGTTGGTCAATTGTCAGTATTTGACGACAGCAATGAGGATTTTTCTCTGTATGTGGAAAGACTTGAACAATATTTTTTGGCAAACGATATCGATAAAGCTAAAAAAGTTCCTGTGTTAATTTCAGTATTGGGACCTAAAACTTATAAACTTTTACGCAATCTTATAACGCCTCAGCTACCGAAAGATTTGACTTATGGTGATTTGATTAAGAAGCTGCAAGATCATTTTCGCCCGGCTCCTATTACTATAGCGGAACGATTTCGCTTTCACAGAAGAAACCAAAACGATCATGAAAGTATTTCAGAGTATATTGTGGAATTAAAGCGTTTGGCCTCCACCTGTGACTTTGGATCGTTTCTGAAGGAAGCTCTACGGGATCGTTTCGTCTGTGGCATTCGTTGTGAAGCTACTCAAAAACGCTTACTCGCTAAAAAAGATCTCAAACTTGAAGATGCTTGTGAAATAGCTTTGGCGATGGAATTAGCGGAGGAAGGAGCCAGCAACATTAAAGTTACAGTACCTGTACCTTCTAATGTCAACAAAGTGAGCAAATTTCAAAGTAAGTCGTTTAAAAACACTAAAAATCCTAAAAAATGCTATCGGTGTGGTGCATCACACGATGCAAACAAGTGTAAGTACAAATTAGCCAAATGCCATGCGTGCCACAAAATTGGCCATATTTCACCTGTGTGTAAGTCAAAAGGTAAAACTTCTAACCCTTCTGCTAAAAAAGTATCAGCTAATTGTGTACAGAATAATTCTGAGGCGTATAATCTGTTTACTATTAATGTAAATAAAGTGTGTAAATATTCTAATTATATAGTTCAAGTTGAAATATGCGACAAAATGTTAGATATGGAATTAGATACTGCTGCAGATGTTAGTATAATTTCTGAAAAGTGGCTACAACAAAATTTACCACACATAGTACCTAAATGTATACCTGTTACACTGAGAGATTACAATCAACAACCCATTGCAATCGCTGGGGAAGTATCTGTTAGTGTGAAATATGAAAACCAAATGTGTGATTTACAAGCTATTGTTGTTAAAGGTGATCGACCATCCTTATTTGGGAAGGACTGGATCAGAAAATTTAAATTAAATTGGCACAAAATTTTTGCGGTGCATAAGATATTTAAGGATATGCCTAATAAAGTAGATTCTATTAGTGCATTGACAAACAAGTATAGCAAACTTTTTGAAGAAAGTTCAGAACCTATTAGACATATAAAGGCTTCATTAAAAATGAAAAAAGAAACACAACCTGTGTTCTTTAAAGCACGTCCAGTTCCATATTCCTTAAAAAGTAAAGTTGCTGACGAAATTCTAAATTCCAAAAAGAGAGGTGTTTGGGACTTTGTGCAACATTCTAGTTGGGCAACTCCACTTGTGATTGTTCCCAAGAAAAATGGGGATGTACGATTGTGTGGTGATTTTAAAGTCACTGTTAACAAGTTTATTGATCAAAATCAGTATCCCTTACCAACTCAACAAGATTTGTTTGCAACTCTTAATGGTGGACAGTACTTCACAAAATTGGATTTGCGTCATGCTTATCAACAAATTGAATTAGATGAAAGCTCTCAAGAATACCTTACGCTGAATACGCATCTTGGTTTAGTACGTCCTTTAAGATTATTGTATGGCATAAACAGTGCATCAGCAATTTTTCAGTCAACAATTGAACAAATTCTGCAAGGCATAGACCAAGTGATTTGTTTTCAAGATGACATCCTTATTACTGGTACTACGTATGAAGAGCACCTAAGCACTCTGGAGAAGGTATTTCAGCGATTTAGTGAGTACAATGTTAAACTCAATTTATCAAAATGTAGCTTTTTACAAAAGAGTGTAGAATTTTTAGGCCATGTTATAGATAGTGAGGGCATTCATCCTACAGATGAGAAGGTACAGTGCATTAGAAAAATTAATGCTTCATCAAATGTGACCGAACTAAAATCGTTCTTGGGTCTTCTGAACTATTATTCAAAATTTATACGTAATTCTGCCATGCTACTTGCTCCTCTTTACAAACTACTCCATAAGGACACTCCTTGGAAGTGGACGGCAGAATGTGAAGAAACATTTCAAAAATGCAAAAATTTACTTACTTCAGATGCTGTTTTAGTTCATTATGATGACAAATTGCCTTTGAAAGTCTCTTGTGATGCTTCACCTGTGGGTCTTGGAGTTGTTTTATCTCATGTTATTGATGGTGATGAACGTCCAATTGCTTACGCATCAAGGACTCTCTCCAAAGCTGAACGGAACTATTCTCAAATCGAGAAAGAAGCTGCTGCAATAATCTTTGGAATAAAGAAGTTCCAACAGTATCTATTTGGTAGGAAGTTTACATTGGTTACTGACCATCAGCCATTAACAAGTATTTTTGCTCCTAACAAAGCTGTTCCTGCCATTGCTGCAGCAAGACTTCAAAGATGGGCAGTATTGTTATCTTCTTTCAACTACAGCATTGAGTATAAAAAAGGCTCAGAACACTGCAATGCTGATGCCTTGTCACGTGCGCCTGTTGAATCTGAAGTAGAAACATCATCAGAAATATTTAAAATTTCTTATTGCGATGAGTTGCCAGTAACCTGCATAGAAATTGCAAAAGCAACTCGTAATGATAAAGTGTTAGGACCAGCTTTGAAGTATGTTCAAAATGGATGGCCACGGAAGATAGATAACGAAGCTCTCAAGCCATTTTTTTTATCGTAAAGATCAACTCTCTATTGATAATAATTGCCTGCTGTGGGGGATGAGAGTAATTGTACCAGAAAAACTCAGGAAGAGACTCCTGGATCAACTACACGACACTCACTCAGGTATATCAAAGATGAAAGCCATAGCTCGTAGTCACATATGGTGGCCAAAGTTAGATGATGACATTGAAAAACTTGCTAGACAGTGCATCGCTTGTAAAAAGAACAGTCGTTCTCCTCTTGGTACTCCACTCCAACCATGGACTTGGGCAAAACATCCTTGGGATAGGGTGCATATTGACTATGCACAAAAAGACAAGAAAAATTATCTATTGCTTGTCGATAGCCACTCTAAATGGTTAGAGGTTATGCGATGCCTTCCATGACTTCTCCTCACACTATTGAAGCTCTACAGCTGATTTTTTCAAGATATGGATTGCCATTAGAATTAGTGTCTGATAATGGTCCTCAATTCATATCAGAAGAATTTGAGTGGTTTCTGAAATCGAATGGAATAAAACATACTCCCATTCCAACCTATCATCCACAATCTAACGGTCTGGCTGAGAGAACGGTGCAGACATTTAAAGAAGCATTAAGTAAAATGAATAGTGATGATACAGATCATAGCTCACTGAGTCGAAAGATCTCTCGTTTTCTCATGAGTTATCGCTCAACGCCTCACTCTACAACTGGACTGTCTCCTGCTGAATTGTTTTTATCAAGACCAATTCGCACACCCTTGGCACTTGTACATCCCAAGGCTAACTTATCATAATATCAAGGCTTGTCATTCGCCAAGTTTCCTTTGACTGCAGTACAGGGGGCGCTGAACTACATGATTTTCACGTTGGCAGCGCCATCTAATGTTAGAAACTGAAATGTTTCCCATTATTTCCCATGGGATTATTAGCAGTAGTATGCACCAGGTGGTGTTACTTACGAGACAAAGTCATATAATAAGTTGGCAATTATAGGGACAATTTCAACAATGGATTTTCTCCTGAATGCGAGGCCTTGATATTATGATAAGGGGGCCTTGGTACATCCCAGTACACAAGCTCGTGTTGAACAACAACAATGTGCTCAAAAGAAATATTATGACAGAAGCCATACTAGAAACAGAAACTTTGTGTCTGATGAAAAAGTGTTGGTCCGTTCTCATAAAAATCAAGAGTGGAGCAGAGGAACTTTAGTTAGACCACAAGGTAATAAAACTTGGGTTGTGAACATCAACAACAAGATGTATCTTGCACATGTTGATCAGCTTCGTCATGAGTACAGTAAAGATGACCAAAAGCCTACAAATCTTGATAATTTAGTCAGTAAGAGTTGTCATAGTAATGTTGACATTCTTGAAAACATTGATGCAGATGACAGACCAGCAGAAACTTGCCCTGTAGAGAATAATACTTCTACCACCACCGAGAAGAACACTTCTACAGTCGCAGATGATTCTGAAATCTCTGAAACTGATGCTAGTGTAGGTAAAGAAAAAATATCACCACCACCAAATGCCACCAAAGAAGCAGAAAAACAGTTGGTGGATACCACAAAAAGCACACCAGCTGTTAAACATGAAAGAAAAACGGATGCAAATGTTCGTCGTAACCCACCACGCACTCGGAAGAAACCTTTTCGTCTAGACTTATAAATATCTAAACATTCGAAATTTTTTTTAAGGGGAAGTACTGTTATATATTATTATTATTATTTATGTATAATGGCAACTCTTTGTAACGTGCAGTTTAAAAACTTAAAGCCGTAGCGGCAGTTCTTATTATATTTAAATATCGCATCTCTTTGGTTGTAACTTATCCATGTACGCTTGTTCCGGTAAAGCAATGTTTTGTATTTATTCTTATTAAATTAATTTAGAAGTTATACAAGTACGCATCTGTAGTAATTTGTGAAAATAAGTTAATATTTTAAAAATTGTAATCAAATATTTAAATTTTAGCTTCAGTGTGAAATTCTGCCACACACATATATATTGTAAAATAATGTCATTCTTTTTCAAAAGTTTTTCCCCGTAATTTTGAAAATTGTAATCAACAAACGTACTTTTTTGCGCCATTTTGTCAAATTCTCTTCCAGGGAAAATTAGTTTTAAAATTTACAAACTGAACGAGGAAATCTATGCAATTTAAATGAAATTTATGCAATTTCGCGTTATTACTATCGATAAATTCAACATTTTGAAATAAAAATTGCCTGCTGAAAAAAATGGCACAGATGTCATATATGCACCACATTGGCGCGATTGCAATAAAACGTCGATTTTATGTTCATATGGTAGCTCGGCTATTGTATATTTATTAATAGACTATTTACTCTTATTTATTTTTTTAAATGATGTAAATTGTTTTATTTTATAATTTTTAACAAAACATTATTTATTTATTTGTATTTCCTTTTTAAAATAATAAAAACAATTAAAAAATATGTATGTAATTGATATTTAAAAACGAAGTTTTCGCCAAATTTGTCTAAAAAAGAAAAAAATGCACGTGGTGCATATATGGCATATGTGCCAGAATATTTTACAAGTCTGTTTTAATTAGCCATTTCTTCTTCAATTTTCTTCATATTTTTCCTGCGTTAGATAATATTTAAAATGATATTGGACTAATCTTCGATAATTGAACACCGCCCAGTAGCATATTTGCTATATTATTGAAAGTTTTACTGGCACAGATATTATATATCACTGAGGTAAGTAATAGGCTTTAAATTGGCATTATTTTGTCTGACATATTAACCCGACTATTAATATTTATTTATAAATAAAATGTTTATTTACTTTATAAATTGTATAAATTGTTTTGTTATATACTTATTAATTAAACTTTTTTCCTTAATTTTTATTACTATTTAAATAATATAAAATAATTTAAATATACACATGTAACTGGTATTCGAAAACAATGTTTCCGCCAAATTAGCATAAAAATTATCGCTCCAAACTCGGCGCATATGACATCTTTGCCGTTTTCTTTATGTATTAAGGAGACTTCTAGATCATCAACGAGGTTATAGAAAATTTGTCAGATTATTTTATTTGAGATTATTAAATTTATGGTTTTTCATTATGAAACAAACGAAGAAAAGAAATTTTACTATTGATGCAACTACAGATTTAACGACTGCTTGGTGTTTTTTTTTTTTTTAATCGAAAAGGCAATTTTTTAATTATTTCTTTACTTTTTTTTGTTTACATTATTATAATCATTTTTTCCATTTTTATATACGCATCACCTTGGCGCGTTTTTTTTTTTTTTTTTTTTTTTTTTTAAATCTGACATCAGTTTGGCAAACACTAAGTTTTCAAATACCAGTTATATATTATATTATTTTCAATTATTTTCCATTATTTTAAAAAGGAAACAATAATAAATAAGTGAAGTTTAATTAATAACTATAGAACAAAACAATAAAGAAAAGTAAAGAAACAGTTTATTAGAAAATAAACAACAATAACCAGATTACCACGCAATCCATAAAATCACAATTTTGTTGCAATCGCGCCAACGTGATACATACATGACACCTGACTAAAATATTATGGGCTATATTATTATTTATATATTTTTATATTATCTGGTACTACTTAATTATCCCATTGACCAAAAAAACTGCCGCCAAAATATAAGATTAAATGTCAATAATGGATTATCGTAAATGTCACATTCATTTGACATTAAACATGTTACATGCGTTTGTTACGTTATCAACTATTTTTTGTTTCGACGTTTTATTTGTATTTCTATAAATATTTTAGTAATTTATTGACTCTTTTGTTATTTAAAATAAAAGTTACATCCGTTTGTATAATATGGTGAATCGTTTTGCAATATGTATAATTTGGCGAAATTGATCTATGGAATAATAAAGTAGTACCTATTATTTGTTAAAATTCTATCTGGATATTTAAGTTGACAGAACTCGCGTACTTTTTAAGTCTCCGTTGAGGCATTCGCCAAGCTGTCGTTAATTCTGGGTTTTAGCCTTATTATGTATTTTTCATCTGCAGTTATTTTACTATCACTAAAAAAGCAATATTTGCAATGTGCAGAAAAAATCTTCGGAATAACAATGAAATAGGATTTTAAAAAAATATTTGCAATTAATTTATCGATCATTCAGGTTAAAAAAAATACTTTAAAATTGGCTAAGAAAAAAATATACATGAAATACCGACAGCAGAAAATTTTGTTTTTAACGTTTATGTTGCAGTTTTAATTAACATTTAAGCCCTATCAACAGAATTTTATCAAAAATTAACTATTAAATACTACTTCATTACCCCGTCGAACCCCCGCCCCAAAAAAACTATCGCCAAGGTATAAGATTAAATGCCAATAATAGATGATTGTAAACTTCACTTTCATTTGACAATAGACACGAAATAAGTCTATCGTTATAAGCAATACTAATGTTTGACGTCAAAAATCATAATGGAATTGATTACAAGCTGAAGTTTTATTTTTCTACAAAATTTAGTATAAAGATTATCCCCTATTTAAAAGCTACATGTTTGCAACTGGTTTAAAAAAATGAAGAGGCAGTGAAACTGGTGTAATTTTAATTTTACTCAAATAATTCAGCTTTAAAACACACCTTTTATTGTTCTAATAAATTGTTTAATAATATCGTTCTAATAATATTGTTCTTTCATTGTTCTAATAAATATATAAGTTAAATACTCTTTTTTACATATTTTGCTATATACTTTGCTGGAACAGACCAAGGTAGATAGAAAATTGTAGTAGACCTGCCAGGAGAGGACGGTTATTAAAAAATGTAACGCAACATGTAATGGAGATTGTATTTAGGCTACCAGATCTACACATATTACAAGTTCAGATTCGGAAGTTTAAGAACTAACATATGATAATGTGCGATACGAAAATTAATAGAGTTTGATAATCATTGCAATTCTTTCTAACAAAATAATGTGATGAATAGAGAACATTTTGATTCCTGCTGTCATAACGGTCTCATTTTCTTATCAAACTCTACTATAAATGATAAAACAAGAGATATAGTACTTAATTACCCAAATTTTGTCCAAGGCATAAAATAGTGCAATATCGCAATGTCATTGGCACTGGAATCGTTTTCAGCATTGCGGAAGGACATTCCAGGTGATAGTATACACTGCTTTAAAAAAGAAATTTCGCATCACCATTTTGTTTGAGTCAAGATTCGTTTGGAAAAACGGACCAGCGCAGCGGGCATAGCCTGCTAGTAGGAATATATTTCGTAAATGAAAAAAGAGATCCTGTAAAAGTTATGTACTGACTTTTTTTTTTCGGGGGGGGGGGGGGAGGCAATTTTGTAGACGGCAACAAATTTATTATTTTAGATGTATAAACCATAATGAACGACAGCAAGTAAATAAATAAAAGTAACAATAAACAGTCCTAAAAACTTTAACAGCTAAAAAAATAACTAACGCAGAAACAATGGCTACCTATAGTTATTTTCTGAAAAGCGCTACAAAGTGCTATTTTTTAAAATAAATTGTGACAGGAATTTATAAACATAATATTATCTGCTTGCTAAAATCGAAGGATTTGAGAAAGGGCGTCTCTTGGTAAACATCTAACGCAACGATTTCCTTAAAATCCGCGTCTGGCGGCAAGTGAAAAAAAAAATTGTCAAATATTTGAGAGTTTACTTTTTTAGAAAAATCACGTGATTTTGATGAGAAATTATTGTCGAAAACAACGAAATATAGCTCAAGGATTGCTGAATCATCAAAATTGAGAATTTTATTTATGAGAGTGATTTTGTTGTCCTACTACCAATCCTCCATGTTTTCATACCTTAGGGTGCCGGAAAATACAACGAAAAGCCTAATAGTCCAAGAGCCGACCTCACAAAACCCTAAGTCATCGAGCACAATACCCTTATGTGTGTATGTGCGTTTTTGTATGTACATCATGCACACAAAACATGATAGTATTTACTTATTCCTATTCGAAACAGATGTATAATACAACATAAAAAAAAAAAAAAAAAAAAAAAAATTATAGAACTTACGTTATTTTCTTCCTTCTGTGTTTGTACGAATGAAAATCTTAAAGTATATATATTTGTCTGAAATATATACAATAAAGGGAAATCTTAAAATTCTATCTGCATAACCACAACAGAAAAGCAGAGAGGATTGAAATCATGTCCTCCTGCGTTTAATATTAAACGAAATAGCGGATTTATGGATGAAAATCTTGAAAAGCACAAAAGCTTTTCCTAATATCAATGTACTCACAGTAGAGTTGAGCAGTTTTGTACTGAAGAAGCCATAATATCGCCCTTTCAACAATTGTCAAAGCCTGTAACAAAAGTTCCGAGCCCTATCCTTTGACCGCAGCGGTCGGAAACTGACCTCTTCCCTCAGCCGGAAGCGGACACGCGCGTTTCCGGCATGGAAGAGAGTTTAGTTGTTTCTGCACATGTTCCAGTAAATAGCTACTAAACTCAAAATTACCTAAACGCAGATAAACTTAGTTACTACAATGCATAATTTTTATTTCAGAAAAACAGATTTTAAGAAATATTATATACTAACTATTAACTATTTGGAAAATAGTTGTTGTCCTCAGTAGAGAATTGGGAAATCTGAAGTATATGTAAATCTATTTATTGGTTGAATACCGCAACTTATTCGTTTTTTTCTGATTAGTCCGTGTTTAATGTCCAAAAATGGAAGTAATAAAACAGTGAAAAAAGTAATAAAACTTTAAAAAACAATAATAATTTAAAAACAAATTGTGATAAAGATTTCAAACAAATTACATTTAAAAGTGCATTTTTTTTTCTCATTTAAATGTGCGATATTTAGAAGTTCAAAATTTTGCAGTTCCGAAAATTGTAAAACTGAAATTTTCTTTTAAAATTTGATTATGATGGGTCTAGGAATATTAATGTTTAATCCATGTCGTACATAATATGAGGCGTTCAGAAGCCAGTCTGATTAACTCCATCAAATAAAAATGCACATTTTAAACAGTTAAAGTAGTACATCTATAAACTATTTTTTTTTAAATCATTGATCTAGGAATATTAATGTTTAATGCATGGCGTTATTAATATATGACTCATTATGATCATCATAAAAATGATGTTTATTATTATTATAAATTTATATATAGAATTTATTTATAAGTCTTTAAAATTTTAGTCTTTGGAAATATCACTTACCAAATAGTCGTTAAAATTTGTTAAATTACATTTTTTTTTTTCGTAAATCTTGTTTGCAAATTTCATTATATTATCTCCGAAAAATAACTCCATATGAATGCATTAGAAGGTTTCACTTTATTAAGCGGTAGAAAAATGCTTTTATGCTTTTTTGGTACAAATATACTTTTACGTTGTGATATATTATTGTTAGAAAGTACGTATATTACAGCTTTATTTTAAATTAAAAAAATTGTTATATAATTTTCGTGAATTTCCACTAACTTTTACATGTGAGCTAATTTAATAAGTAACTATGGGGAAATATCAAAAAGATGATTTTAAACGTAATTTTAAGTTATTACACTATTAATAATACTAATAATAATAATTTAAAAAAAAAAAAATACGGAGATTTTACAATTTCTGTTTTTTAACGATAAAATTTCCGTAAAATCCAGAAATTTTTCCATTTTTTTCAAAATTTTCTATTTGAATCGAATTTTTCTAAATAGTCATTTCAAATTTAATCTAATATATGTCTAAATCTTTCAATAGATGTTAATCTACAAATAATCACCATATTTACAGCACAAAAGAATACATTTAGTTACGAAAAGAACATAAAAAAAATTCGATTAAAGGTCATTACATCTAAAAGAATTTTAACGTCAACAAAAAAATTATTTCGTTTCAGTTCAGAAGTGAACACAGGCCCGGACTGGCCAGGTCGGCTGGTCGGCGATCGCCGAGGGTCCCCGGCCCAAGGGGGCCCCGGAAGTGCAACTCAAAAAAGGAATATGCGATTTTTTTAATTACTACTTACATAAGAAAAAACTGAGTATTTTACAATAATAGTATGCGTTTACAATAAATTTTAAACAATTGATAGTTTTTTCATGGTAACTTATATAGTTTTGTCGTGTCATGTCGTTGGACAGATGGAATAGGGCTGCTGACTGATATATCGCTCTTTCTGCAGTACTCATAGAATCAGATTCAGAGTGCAACGCTACACTCACTTGCCAATCTCGTATAGTATGGCTGTAACTAGTGCAATTTCACAGTGTGGTCAACATGAAGCAGTTGTACGAAAGCGATATTAAGAAAAGGAAATGAAAAAATGAGAAAACATTGAAAACATTGTAAACATTGAAAAATGTTTATAACTTTTAATACTTACAAGGGGACCACCAAACATGGTGCTCACAGATTTTGATGAATTCAAAGTATATTGTAGGGGTCATACCATTAGTTATTCGGCTGAAAGGGTTCTTTCAAATGGGCCTTAGTTTTTGAGAAATTGGGGGGGGGGGTCAAAGTTCAGCGTATATTTTAAATACTTATTAGTAAAGCTGGTTGTCAACAGCTTCGTGGCTCCGCTGTAACGTGCGAGATTCCAGACCCGGAGGTGGCGGGTTCAACTCCAAGTTGGAGCTTTTTTTTTCTTCTTCATATGTTTCGTATATGTTAAATTTTTTAAGCAGAATTTGAAATTCTACAGCTTTCAACTTATTAATATTTTCTTATGGGGATAGTTTACTTTTTTCATTTTTTTTTCTTATTTTAAGAAATATGGTTCAAATGATAAACTAATTACACTTCAAAATTCATAAGATAAATAAAAATAAATAAAAATGCATATATAATTAAAGTTTTCAAAAGTATAAAAATTTTGAATATTTTAAAATCCCTTCTACTTTAAATATTAATAATTTTGCTCAATTACATTTATATATATTGCTAAGTAAAAAAAAAAAAAAATCATACCTTTGTAAATTCATTAAATTCCCATTCTTCATTCAATATCCGTTTATCTGCCTCAATAAATTGTCGGTTATCTCATATTTCTAATATTGAATTATGAAATTCTTCAGCTATAGCAATAGAAGAAAAGGAAATATCATCCGGTTGGGAATTTGTAAGCAGATTATCATTTCGTAACAACATCTCGCAATATTTTAATGCATTCGTAATTTCGCCTTTTTGTTCCTTTTCCAAACGAAAGTTTTCTGTACTAGTGCTACTTCCTTCTATTACAGTATTTTTAGCATTCAACTAGGCATGAGATTTCCACTTTTTTGGACACCAGTTTAATCTTAGAGAAAATGTTGTTCTCTGAAATCGCAAAAATGTTTCGATTAAAGAATATAGCATTTTCTCTAAGATTTTACTGGTGTGGAAAAAAGCGGAAATCTGATCCCTGCATTCAACCCATTTTTAGCATTCGACACAAATCTACCAATTGCATACTCAATTTTCATACCATAATTTCAGCTATACATATACATACCAATATTTCAAATATTTTATTTGTCTGCAAAAGAAACAAAATGACAACAGTAAAAATAATTTCTATTTTTGCTTGATTTTGCCGAGAAAATAAAAGCAGACGAATAAAATAAATATATATCATTTTATGTATCGTAAATTCTAATTTCATTAGCAGACGACTTTTCCAGTCTAGTTGATTTTTTTTATTAAACGTTAGAGATAAATGTATTTAAAGATCAGTAAAAATTTGGATAATATTTTAGCACTACTGCATTAATATTTTGTTACACTTTCGAAGGTATGCATTATTTGAATTAACTAATCCTATAAATGTTTGAGAAATCGCACCTGAAAATTATTTTGTATAATTTATAGAAAAAAGGATAAATTTTAATTTAATATATTCCACAAAAAAGCGATAGAAAAAAGAAAAATTATTATTTCAGAATTGTGCTTAGAAAAGAAATTACATAATAATTAAAAATAAAAGGTTAAAGGCATAAATTCGTTATGCAGTTTTGTCAATAAAAATATTAGTTTAAAAATTGCAGATAAAAAGAAATTTTCATGAAATACATTCGAAAATATAAATTTACTTTATTAAGAAAATTTCAAAAAGTTCAAAGCTGTAGAATTCCCAATTGTGCTTAAAATATGTAACATGTAAAAAGTATATAAAGAAAGAAAAAAAAGCACCAACTTGGATTTTTTTTTTTTTTTTTTTTTTTTTTTTTTTTTTTTTACTTAGCAATATATATAAATGTAATTGAGCAAAATTATTAATATTTAAAGTAGAAGGGATTTTAAAACATTCAAAATTTTTATACTTTTGAAAATTTTAATTATATATGCAGGGCTCCCAAATGGTCCGCGAACTGAACATCAGTATTTTTTAACAGAAAATTTCATCATATACATTTGCGCTAGAATCAATTTTCAAAGGTGGTTTCATAACAATTTGCAAGAAAAATCTAAAAAGAAAATTTCTCTAAGAAAATTCTGATGTTCAGTTGGCGGACCATTTGGGAGCCCTGTATATGCATTTTTTATTTATTTTTATTTATTTTATGAATTTTGAAGTGTAATTAGTTTATCATTTGAACCATATTTTTTTAACCCATTAACGCCCGAATTATTTTCTTCGCTAAAATTTAAATTTTGTATTTCCCACCACTTTTAAAAGCAAATTAACCTTTATCTAAATTTATCGAGGATTCTGTCTCGTGAAAAAGGTATATATTTATCTTCCTCTTTACTGGTGGGAAAACCGCTTTCTTGCTGTTTTTGTAACCGTCCTCAAAAAAGGACGCTGGGCGTTAATGGGTTAAATAAGAAAAAAAAAATGAAAAAGTAAACTATCCCCATAAGAAAATATTAATATGTTGAAAGCTGTAGAATTTCCAATTCTGTTTAAAAAATTTAACATATACGAAATATATAAAGAAGAAGAAAAAAAAGCTCCAACTTGGAGTTGAACCCGCCACCTTCGGGTCAGGAATCTCGTACGTTACCGCGGAGCGACAAAGCTGTTGACAAAGAGCTTTATTAATAAGTACTTAAAATATACGCTGAAGTTTGACCCCCAATTTCTCAAAAACTAAGGCCCATTTGAAAGAACCCTTTCAGCCGAATAATTAATGGTATGACCTCTACAATATACTTTAAATTCATCAAAATCTGTGAGCACCATGTTTGGTGGTCCCCTTGTTAGTTAAGATGTAAGGACGACCCGATTCTACTCAATTTGCACAAAAAAATTAGTTTTTCTTAACATAAAATTAAGATCCTTTTAAAGAATACTACATACACATTTATGAAATATTTTATATTTTAAAATTATTCTTTAAAATCACGATATTTTCTCAGCATAGAAAATACACGATAATAAAATTAATGGTTACTTAGAAGCCTAGATTTTTGAACATTCAAATAAAGATTCATTATAAAATTAATGTAGTTTAGATTTAAAGAAAGAAAAAGACGTATTGATTAACTTTTGAAGATGTATTATAAAAAATATATTTGTGAAAATATTTCTCTGTCATTTATTAGAGTTTCTTTCAAATCCTAAAAGGTTAGTTCCTGACACATTTCTAAATTTATTTTCTTCGGATATGCATAAGTTTTGCTGTTTTTTTATTATTCAAAACCTATGTAATCGAATAGTGTCTTCCTTTTTTGATAAAGTCATTATATTTTTTAGAAATATTGTCAAAGTTAGCATTTTTAATTGAATTTTTGGAAGCGATATCATTGAAAAGGGGGAAAATCTGCAGTCACGTGACAAAAATCTCGTACCATTTGATAATTTATTTACCAAAAATGTAAAAATTATTCTATTCCCAAATTCTTTAATATTCACGCATGTCAATTTTATGCATTTACAGTTAAGAATTAGTCAGAAAGTTTCGTGTGATTGAGAAATGGATTGAAAACCACCCTAAGTTATACTTCCAAAGATTCCATTAACAGAAGTTTATTATCGCTATTAATATTTAAAAAAAAAAAAAAAAAAAAAAAAAAAAAAAAAAAAAAAAAAAAAGTAACTGCCCTACACATTCTGAGAACATTTAAGTCCAGTTTTGGCCCGACTCTACTACGTAGAAAAAAGTGCACATCGGATCACGGCCTTAGGTATGAGTCTGCTGAAAAAATTAAACCCTGCCTCTGATACCATATAACTGTCCGACGCCCGCGTTTTTGTTTGGGTGGTGTCAAACTAGCATCGGCTCGTGACGCACATTTATACTCATTCTCGCGAAAGTCATTCACTGAAAGCGGGTCATATTTTATCGTCTTCGTTTAAGTTTTTATATCGGATTGGCAGGTTCCCTAATTTTTTTTATCGGCTCAGCACTTCCGCTAAATTTCTTTGCCTGACCGGTCCGCAGACAGGGCGACGGCGACTATCGACTTGATATTCTCCTTGCGACGAAGGGGGTACACGTGGAAGTTCATTGACAAGGGTCATGAAACTTTTTGAGTCAATCTAACCATTTATGTTATTAATTTTAATCTATCCTTATTATTTTATGAGTTATTAAACATCAAAATGGGTCCGGGACTATATAAACACCCCGTATTCTGTTTTCGCTAAATTTCCCGTAAGGGGCCTCTTTTCATTCTCTAGCCGAGGGCCCCCAAAGGAGCCAGTCCGGGCCTGAGTGAACAGTTCAAGACAGACTTTGCTTTGGCTAACTAGCTGTTTAGAGAATTAGCCGGAACATGAACTATTACGAGCAATTTAGTAGCAGAGTTTTCAACTGAGCCAGTGAATTTCTGTGCATATCATGTCCCTTGGGGGTAGAGGAAATGAAATTCTATAATTGCTTACTTAAAAATTTACGTTCTTTACGTGAGATAATAACAAAACATTTTCAAACAATATTTCAGAATAAAATACTTTAAATCAATCTTTCAAAATCACTATTACGAAAGTAAGAAAAACATCGTAGATGAGATTTTTTTTTTTTTTTAATTTATTCAATCCAAGAAACAATTCTCATGCAAAATGTTATTAGCAACTTTAGAAAAATCATTAATAAGATTTTGCATGAGACAATTCATAATGGCAAAATTGAAGATTTTACGGGATTGGAAAAGTTGAAGATTTTACAGGAATGGCAAAATTGAAGATGCACGGGTAATGTAAAAGAATGTGGTCCCTGTTCCCCGTGTTTGTTTTGTTTGGGCCGCATTTGAATGATAACGCATATCATATTGCAAACCATTTTTACAGCATACTGCATCTTCATCTATTTCTTTCCTCCATGACCTTTAAGGGAGACCCGTAAGAAAAAACCCAAAATGTTTATTATTGATTTTAAAGTAATGAATTTTGGTGTACTATTTAGGAATCTTTTAGTAAGGAATAATTAGCAAAAAAAAAAAAAAAAATCCCTTTTTATTTAAAAGTATATATTTTATGGGGATTTTTATGATTTTTTTTTTTTTTTTTTTTTTTTTTTTTTGTTTGTCGAAAAATACATTTTTTAAAATTACTACTCCTCATTCAATTTTCAATATTTTGGTATTACTAAAATTTCTTAAATAGTGTTATAGTATATGGAAAAGACCTAGGGAGAGATATTTTTAATTTTCTATTTTAATCAACTAACAAAAAAAAAAAAAAAAAAAAAAAAAGAAAGAAAGAAAGAAAGAAATTACGCATGGTAAATTTCCATAAATTCGATTTAATTTTTATGTTTACCAATTTATGTAAAATTTTCAAAAGTAGTTAAAAAAAATATCTCTCCTTACTTTTGTTGCAATTTTTTTTTAAGATTCTAAAAACATAAACACTTTGTTTCTAAATCATTTTACCACAGAGCCTTAATACTTTGAACTTAGGCAAAATATGAAAAAAGGTCATTTTCAGGAAAACACATTTTAAATGGCCGCTAGTCTTTTAAACTCTAGTGACTACAGTTAAAAAAGCTCATTTGCTACCTGTTCCAAGTGTCTACGAGTTCTGAAATTTTGCATGGATATTCGCAAATATGTATTTTATCGTTTTCTGAGATTAAATTTTTTTTTTTTTTTTTTAACTTTGGATGGTTTTTGGCCGAAAATGGAATTCGGGTCTCCCTTAATAGATAAAAGGGGGTGGAGGGAGACAAAAAAAATTCTGTGCTGCGATTATAGTTATGAAACTTTCATAAGAATATTGTGTGACTTCAAAGCATCTTAATTTCTACAGGCTAGAATATATGATAATTAAATTTAGCTAGCATGAATCATTGCATAACTTGTTCAGTGCATCTATAACGAAAGATAAACTAATAGAAGAATGATATTTTCATGAATCAATAATGTATATTATGAAAATAAAGCAGATTTCAATGAAATGTATCTAAAGGCAAAGCCCTTTTTTTTCCTTTTAATAAATTCAGGAGGTTGATTAAAAATTAAAAAAATTTTGGGGAAAATTATATCGCGCCAAATCGAAATTTATAAAACAAGAGTTCGCCTCACACAAAATCTTTTACCTAAAAGAGCAAAAGTTACTAAGCTTCGTTTAGATAATACTTGTTATTAAAAGTTGCACATTAAGGCTCCGTCTAGATTAGAATACTCTTTCCTTAAACTGAATTCTTGGAAAAAGTGGGGAAATATTTTGTATAGGATCCATTTGCGGTTTCTTCTTTATAGAAACGAGGGGAAATAAGAAAAGAATCCTGAGATAAGCAATCCACCCTACTTGACGGAAAGATTTTCCTTTTGCCGGACAACCATCCCTTTCCTGCAAAACTCATTAAGATAAAAAACACCACATCGCCACAACAAACGAGCCGACACCGAACTTCAAAAAGTGGTCAAATGTGTTTGGGCTTTAATCCTCTGGATTTTCTTTTTCTAAGGCTTCCAGGTAACAAAAAAAAAGGTGGGGGGGGGGGGGAGTTTTAACAAAAGAAAGAGACAGTAATAAACATGTCAGGATCTTTTCCACTGATCTCTGATCTATTGCCTAGCGAAAGAAGACAGATCACATCAAAAGGGCTTTTGTAGCAGGGGGTAGTCTGTTTGTAACTTAAAAAATCTTTTAAAAGATTATGAAAAACAATAATAAATTAGAAAAAGAAAATTATAAAGCGTTAATGCCAATTCTGAAGGGCATCAGATAAGACTATTTTTTAGTTTAAATGCTATCATGTTTTTCTTGCTTTAAAATTAATGAAATTACAAATCGTCTACAGCAAAAGATGCGTCTTAAATAATTTTAAGAAATTATAAGAAAATATACACATTTTCTGATTAATGCAATTAAGTTTCTTGAATAAAAAAATCGTAACATATCAAATTAAAGTCCTAATAAGCAAAATCAAAATCCTTTCTTGCATTATTAAATGTTTTGTATTTTAGTAATATGTACTTTTAATGACAATTTTTTTTCCAGAAAGTCATGTAAAAAGATTAATGGATTTGAGATAGATTTGATTGAAAAAGATCATATATTTTTATAAATATTTTTTATATATCAACCAACACAATTCACGCTCGTTTTGACTCAAAACTCAGATAAAATGAGTCAGCATATTTGATTTGGCCATACAGAAAAACGCTGATAAATTGAAGTTAAATTTAAAGAAAGTTTTTAATGAGGAACATGAGAAGCATCTAAAAGACCAAATTAGAAGTCGCTGGTCAAAGGTAGATGAAAAATTGGAATTACACTTTTCTGATTTTTCTATCCATATCCGACAAGTGGATGATGGCATGGCAATCCCCTTTAGTTCAAAAGCCAGCGAGGCACGCTAAAGCGAAAATTCTCCGTTACAGAACAGAAAGAGAAAAAAGATTTCGGAGTTCTCAGTTTCCACCCACCCTCAAAGTTGTTCTTTTAGCTCAACGCACCCTTGGCGTTGTCCGTCCTTTCGCTCTCACCTAATCCTCCTGAATCCTTTATTTCTGTCACTGAAGCAGGAACTGTTTGGCGACACTTTTGCCCCGCCAAGATCACCGCCAAGCTCCTTGCGCGTGGCGGGAGCAAGAGTGCACGTGCTAGAGCCGCAGCGCGACCTCCGTCGATTGGACCGCGCGCGATCTTTCCCGCCCACCCCGACCAATCGCAGAGCATAGAGGGCTGGACCCAGGGGCACGAACTACGGGATTATCGCGCCGCTAATAGTCTGCTTGAACTTTAATGACCCGGGGTAAGTCCGTCGCCTAGGCAACTGGGGGTGCGCGCCAGTGTCATAGTTCAGACACCCCACTAGTCAGCAGAAGATAGCTCGCCGTTTGCGGAGCCGGGTCGACGCAAAATCATCGCAGGAGCGCAACCCCGGCATGTAACGTAAGAACTTCGGAAGAACGGCGTGTTTTCGCTTTCAGTTCTTGTTACTTGTCAGCTGTGTTCTGAAACGGGGTTATTATTTCGGCAAACAAAACATGACAATGAGTGTTTGCCACTCAAAATATGTTCTGTGCTTTTGTATTTTAATGTTGCTGTGTCAATTTTGCACTGACAGGACATGTGTTTACAATTGACATTTTTCATCTCTTTCTCCAAAACAGTCTGAATGATATTGTTTTGAAATTTTTTTGAAACATAACAGAAGTAACTGTGATCTGCCAGAACTCTAGTCACAGCTGATCATTTTTCTCTACAATTCTTTTATTTTACTGCCAGTTTTACAAGCTTCTTAAACTCTTTTTAAAATATTATTTTTTCAGTCTACAAAATGAACTGATTATTCATTAAATAAACTAATTGTACTTAACCATATATCTGCGAGTATTATTATACAGAATATTTAAAGTGATCTCATTGGAAAATTAAATTAATCACATGAGATTCTTTGAAGAAAGACCTTAAAAAGTGTCGACCAAATTGATCAAATCACATATGCTTTCTGGAGCCAAACGAACTTCAAAACAGCATTTCTTGAACCAGCCACTTCTAAATTTGCAACTTTTTGACCTCTTTGGAGACCGCTGAGGCCAAGTTAGGCCAGGGGATCCCTTCAAGGCCAAAAGCTGTTGATTCCGGAGTGGACCGCAACCCCTGGGCCGTCACCAACGGCCCTGCAGCTAGGGGCTTTCCACCCACTGGCCCTCGGCCCTTGGCAGGGCGGCTTCGAACGCAGGTCGTCGAACGCCGCCTCTTCGACCACCCCTCCGATGGCCCTTTCGGTCGCCACACCATGGCGGGAGCCTACAGAACCACCGGACATCGCCCCTGCACCCCCGCAACAGCCCGGAACCCCTTCCAGCTCGGACAAAGGGGGGCAACAGATCGAATGTGTTGTCTGCGGGGACAAGTCCAGTGGTAAACATTACGGCCAGTTCACATGCGAAGGGTGCAAGAGCTTCTTCAAAAGGAGTGTAAGGCGAAATCTGTCGTACACTTGCAGAGGCAACAGAAACTGTCCCATAGATCAACACCACCGAAATCAGTGTCAGTACTGTAGACTAAAGAAATGTCTGAAGATGGGCATGAGGAGGGAAGGTAAGTGTCATTACCACTGTTACTTCTTTAAAATTTGAGTGCTATTTTGCCGAATTTATTCAAGTTTAGAATGTAAATCGTGTCACTAAAATTAATTTAGATTTTCTGATAGTAAAAATTAATGTATAAGGACATGAATTTTGAAACTCGCCTTATCTAATAAACAGTGGTGTAGTCGTAAAAAAAATTAGACGGTATACGCTCTGAGCAGAGGGTATACGCTCAAGGCAGATCGAATGCCCTAGAGAGCATATACTATAGGTTTCTTAAGAAACAGAAGGTATACGGCGTATACCCCCGTTTACCCTCCACTACATCTCTGCTAATAAAGAGAATTTTGGTAGACTTATTTCTGTTCCGAAATCCCTTGTATATGAGATGAGTTTTGAAAGTAAACAAAGATTTTACAATGCCAGAAATGTACAGTAAAACTAATTTTATTGCAGATTGCTGTCTTTTCTGCTTACTAACTAAATAGATGAATGAAAAAAATAACAAAAACACGATTCTTCATTCTTTGAATAAGGCGAGTTTTTAAACTCACATCCTTATATGATATTTATAAATATAATTCTAAACATATATTTATATATTTGATTCAAACAAAAATAAGACATAAAAACTAATAAAATTTACAAAAGTACTAATTGACACACTTATATGCAAAAAATAAAATAAAATAAAAATAAATTACGAGAATAAATCAGTGTAAAATTATATAAAAATAACAATTCGATAGAATAACATTTTTTTTTTAATCTATTGAATTCTCAGAGGCCTTTTCAATGCGAGCAAAAACTATATTTCTAAGTATATATGATAATAAGAGGTGTATTAACTGAATGTACTCGCTGACTAATTTATTCTTCCCTAATGTTGGAGGTTCTGCCAATGAAAGGAATTTCAATGTTACCAGATATATTCAATTATTTATTTTATTATTCTTTTATTTATATTATCTAAAGGAAAATATATAATCGCAAAAAAGTGAACTGATATCCATCTTCTGAATAAAAAATATCCAATACTTTAAAGCTGATAAAAAACACCAGCAATGGCACATTGATTAATATTATTGAAGTTTAAAATAGGCTGTTAATTTGGAAAACATATTTTGTTTACTTTTATAACCTTAATCTTCTTTACTTATGCATCTTCCGAATCGCTTTAATCATTGGATTTCATTTCAGAAATGTTTTTTATAATTTTTTCATTCAAAATAAAACTAATATGGTATGTTTGGTGAATGTTAATGACATTTGTCTTACATGCGCTTGGTATGGAAAAATTTCAGACTACAATAAAAAATTAGACTTATCAATATGGGAAACTTAATTTCTTTTTATCTTTTCTTTCTAAACTCTTTGTCGGAATCCTAATTTCTTGTTTGCAAAATAATTGTTACTACACGGATTTTCTTTAGCTGAAGCTTAAATCCAGTAATTATCCTTTATTAATCTTTCTCCATGCCGCCATACACATTTTTTTCTCCCCCCCCCCTTTTTTTTTCTTTTTAAATTGTAATCAGCATTATTTAGATTTTTCAGTTCTCCATTTATTTTACGCAACCATGCAAAATTAACTATTTTTCACTTTTATGTGTGCTATTTCCTGTTTAGTTCAAACTATCCTTTTGAGCTAAACAGGAAACTTTTGACTCTTAAATCCGTCTTTCTATGTACAATAAATCATCGATTATCAAAAAAACAAAAAAGTACAGAAATTTTTTTCAACCCCCATTATTTTAATGCCAAGAATCTCATGTGCTAACATAATAACTTGGTTCTGTATACATTTGTCTTTGTCCAATAGTAGCAGTCTCCTTCACTAACTTTCACCAGCTCCCGTTTAAATAATATAACCGAAATTGCATTTTCTCCACCGTCACCGTTTTCTTATGCACAATTCTTCTTCCTTTTGTATTGTGTTCCCTTTTCTAATATTATGTTACGCTTCAAATCATATCCCTGTCTGGAAGTTATTGGTTTATGCCATTGACAATCTCTTATTTTTACGGGCGATACAAAATTTAATGTGGTCTATAAATTCCAGGGCACAATCGAGCAAAATATCTATTTGTATTTTAGGATATGCCATGTACAGGTTTTAGAATAAAATGCCGCCAACAGCACTTATAATTCGATACAATCTTTTTATTGAATCAGAGCCGTAACTTGCCGGCCAAGTCAGACGGATTCTTTGTAATATTTTGTTAGAGCTAATTCACATTTGCAGAGCTGCTACAAGTGATTATTTTTTTATACTGTTCGTACCGTTAAAAATAAATATTTTTCTAACACATTTCGCCAAAGTGTAAGTGAAAAAAAAAATTTTGCTTTATAAAAGTAATGCAAGATAGAATAAGAAAACAATCGCCTGTGACAGCCCTGTATGTATGGTCTTTTTATACCGTTCGTACCGTTCGGTATTATCTGTTTGTTCGTACCGTTAAAAATAAATATTTTTCTAACACATTTCGTCAAAGTGTAAGTGAAAAAATATTTGCTTTGTAAAAGTGGTGCAAGATAGAATAAGAAAACAATCGCCTGTGACAACCCTGTATATATGGTCCTTTTACCTCCTTTTACTTATTTTCATGTCAAATAGTTATTGATAAAAGTAGAAGAAAAGTACTCCTGATCATAAAGCTTGTGATTAAAATTTTTTTAAATATTCATAAGTAAGTATAATTTCCCCATTGAATGAAAAAGCGTCTGGGCCAAGATACAGAACAGGAACCTTTGGCGTAAGCTCCAAGGTTTTACCAACTGAGCTATCCAAAATAAATCCCGCAAAACCTTCCTCAACAAAAGAGCCTTATTGATCATGACATCTGGTCTAATATCACTATTCTAGATATTTTTGCACACAGTTTAAAAATTTCATCGCATACAGTTTATTTATCAATTAGAATTATTGTCTTAAAATTAATATAGTGTGATTATACGTATAGAACATTCATTGGAGTTGCAGAATGGGCGAATTATCGTAAGGTAACGAAAATAAGCCCCCTACCCCTAATACATGTGAATTTTTCCTTTTTTGAAAAAGTGTCATTTATCAGCCCCTCCCCTTTTCAGGGCCTGATTAATGCACGGACCTCCGGGGCCTTGGCCCTGGGTCCACAAATTATGTGGCTGATTTTTTTCCCCCTTAATCAAATACTTTTCAAATATTGTTTTATAAAATATTTCATATTGCTTTATAAAATATGAAATGTAAAATTTATATATTCTGAATGACTCAATAAAAATTTTAGAAGCTTTTAACCTAGGCACTTTTTACCCAAACAACTTAGTCAACTCGTCAAATAAATCTTCTCTTTTTGTGAAAATGTCGCTGAAAATGGGTAGGTAGGGGGGCCCAATTTTTTAACAAGCCCTGGGTCCAATTTCAGCTTGATCGCGCTCGTTCCTTTAAGGGTGTATTTCGATTCAAACTGCTTATTTTCTGATTTATTTTTGCTCTCAAATGCATCAAACTGGCAAATTGTCTTATTTAGAAAGTACACAAGGTGCCGTGATTGTCGATTCTTTGATAAATGTAAAAAATATTTAAAAAAAAAAAAAAAAAGCAATCAAAAACGGCATTTTGAACCGATTTTTTCGAAGCTGGAGATCTTGGAACGAAAAAAAAAAAGTGTCATACTGAGAAGGTAATTGTTTATAAATCAAATCCTAATGAATTGAGCGTAAAAGGACATCACACGACACCTTGTACGTCTCTTCAAAAATCACCCCAGCAAGTTCCATGCTTCTACTTTTAAAAATATGTCTGAAATTGTATCAGAAAATTTCGAGCTGTTGAAGGTGGAAAAGCATTTTTTCGAATACACCCTTAAGTTTTATTTTCTGACGTTTTAAGACCTTCAAGGTTTTTTCCCTAAATAAATTCCTTAAGTTTTTCGTTTCCATATCTCCTAAATGAATATATATTTGCATGCATAATTTCTTTACATACCATTGTGTATGAATGGTATCTATCACGTGCGACCTACGAGACCTTTGAAAAGAATGTTCCTTTCGAAGGAACTTTCTTTTTATTATGTTTTCCTTGATTTTTAAGCACTAAAATTTAATAGACATTTATACACACATCGATTTTAAATTTTATAAATTTTCTTCATATTTCTTTGATATCTAATTTAATTATTTTATGTAATCTTTATGTATGTAATCCCCCCCCCCCAACACAAATCCCTTCTAATTCATCCCTTCTTTTCATAAACGTTTCAATTATAAAGTCCTTTAATAATCATTAGAATTTTCTGTCTGCTCACGAAGGACTTATTTTCGGTACTTTATAGTATTCTGTTGAGCTGATTCAGATATCAGACCAGATTTAGACTCAGGTATCAGAAAGGTTCACTGGGTGAAACTGGTGCGCCAGATTTGTCCAGTACAGCTAAGTTGTTAAAGCATCGGCATATGACGAGAGAAGTTTCAGACTTGTACATTTTAAACATTTGGAAATTTACATCTTGAACGATGATTTATTTATCTATTGGAAACATTGTTTTCAAATTAATAAGTGTAAGATTAAATTAAAATTACTGCGAATTTTATAAAGGTCTCAAAGTTACTAAGGAGGGGTTGTTGGCCACAACTCACCCTGTGTCTCCCTGGTTACCGATATTCCTGCATGTGTTGTGTTGCATTCTATGCGAATTCGACATTTCTGCTTAAAATCAAACCGATCAAAAGCCAACAAAATAAAGAAATAAAAATAAAAAATCGTCAACCCGAACTAAACTCAAAACATTCAAACCCAAACTTGAGCTGAAAAAAAACTTTATCCATAGTTTAATACAATTATTACAGCAATTATCTCTAGTATCAGTATTTAAAAAGGATAAAAATAATATATAAATATTTAACCAGGATATATCTCTAATTAATAAAGTGTAAAATTGATTTCTCTAGTATCAGTTTTTGTTTAAAATGAACGAATATAATTTGAAAAATATCTTTCTTTTGAAAAATCGGTTCAACTCGAAAGAGTTAAAAGGTAACCTGAAATCGATCTGAACCTTAAATATTTAAAGTTAAACCGACCCACAATGACAAAAATCGCGCCAAGCAATCCTGACCTGAACAGCTAGCTGGTCGTGTTTTGGTAAAATCGAGTTACCTGACCTAGGGTCTGATTAACCTCCGAAACTATGAGAAGCACAGTGTCATTCCAGGGCCCCCTTCATTTGAGATGAGTTTTTTTAAAATTCAACATACCCAGAAATTTACCAATTCGTTCGATATTATTCCAAAGTGAGGCTCATATCAGTTGAATTCACCTATATTTCACTAAATAACTTTTTTTTTTTTTTTTTTTTTTTTTTTTGTCCCCGTTACACAAAAATTGGATACAATCGAGAAAAATATGCAAAAAGGATTTTGCGTAATATGAATAAAAATTGTAAATTGGATTTTAAAAAAAAGTTGAATTTGGAATGTATGCACAACATATATCTATATTTTGAAATATTTCTCTCAATTTTGTCAATCAATTATCAATATTTTATGTTGCTCATACAAGCTAACTTCAGTATTATTTATACTCAGTATACAAAATAAACATAACATCTAAAATAATGAACAAACTGAAGAATTGCAATCAGTTAATTGAATTTGATCTATTACATGAAAAATTAACTTGTTATGAAAGCTATTTTTATGAAACACTTCTAAATTTATATTGAAAGATTGATAATTTTAAAAGACAGCATTTTGAAATGAAATTAATTTAAAATAAAATTCAGGGGCCCCTGTTTTCTAAATTTAGAGCCCCTTCGAAAATTTCTATGGGAAGCACGTCTGCTTCTCGTACCTATTCGATAATCAGGGATTGACCTGACCCAACCCGACCCAATACAGAACTCTATTAAGGCCCCTGTGACTGCATGTGGTTTTTTATGTGTTCAAGGATTTAAGTCAAAAGGACCTTGATGGAAAAAAATTACTATAACAACAGTATCAGTAAAATAACCTTCTTTCGCAGAAAATTGCTATTATAGGCCGAAAAGACATTGATAAATATTAAATTCAAAAATTTACCAAAACTTTTAGTTTTCTTGTAAAACAATAAAAATCTAAAAATGCGTATTGCAATTACTGAGCCATGATATATAATTTATTCAATTTGAAATTTGAAAATTCAATTTGAAAATGAATTTTTTTAACACAATAATTTATACAGTCGAACTCGTTAAAAACGAGCACAAAGGGACCGTAACATTTACTCGTTAAATCCGAGTGCTCGTAATAAACGGGTCCTTAAGGCAGGCACGCAACCAGAAGGAAGGGGGCGTTAGGAGGTCAAATGATTGAGTTTACTTAAAATTTAATTACTACTTACGAACCTTAATTACATTAATTAATTTAATTAAATACTTTACAATTTTTTCTCAATTTAATTACAATTAACCCGGACTTGTGAACCCTCCCTATTGACATTGTAATGTTGAATGAATTTTTCCTACAAAAGTATTAGACCATGGAGAAGTAAAAAAACACAAAATCAAACAAACAAAAAAAAAAAAAAAAACTAACAAGACAGAAAAATATTGCTCGCTAAAACCGGGTCTTGCTCGTTAAAAGCGATTTCTGTTCCATAGACTTAACGTTGATCCAACCAAATATTCTCGCTTTCCTCGGTAAATCCGAGTTCTCGTTAAATCCGAGCTCGCTATAAACGAGTTCGACTTATATATATTAAATAAAAAAAAAAAAAAAAAAGTCAGGCAAAATATTACTCATAAGCGAACTTCAAAAATCTAAAATGAATTATTAAAATAGCATTTAATACGATTAAAAGTGGTGCTTATCTATATAAAGTCTTTTTAAGAAGTGAAACATGAATAAATAAATAAATAAAACAGCCTATTTTACTTACGAAAATCCCACATATCTGACTTTCGATAGTAAAATATGAGTTAAGTTCATTTGCCTCAATGCTTTTTCAAGATTTTTCATATCAAGCTATCTGCATCTCTATGGAACTTATGTGTGAAACTTTGTACACTGTTTTTCTGTAATGCGTTCTTTAAATAGACTTCGGAACTTTTGCATTAAGAAATTCATATAAAATTATCATTGTAAAAATAATATTTAGAAATATTTTAAAATAACTTCTTAAAATGTATTTTTTTCTAATGAATACTTTTGTACTCACCGAAGACAAAATAATTATTATTTGTATTGAAAAATGAAAAGAGTACAGAAAAAGAGTATTATTCTTGAATTTTAAACATGGAGGAAATTAAATATTTTTAATTAAAAAAAATAAATTTAATTTTTATACATCAAATTTTAAACTTGGATAATGTTAAATATTTTTAATTAAAAATGTCTAATTTTAAAATTCAGCGTTATTTTTAATTTTATTTTTCATTAAAAATATTGTGTTATAGTTAACTGTCGTTTAGATATTCATCTAAATAGTCCAAACTTTGGCATAATTTATAATTTTATAATTATATTTGAATATATATACGCATATAAAAAAAAGCATTTAAAAAAAAGGGGGGGGGAGCAATTATTTGCCAAGGAAAAAAGTACAATTTTGTGCCTTGGATATCTTAAAATAAAGATGAAAATAAGAGATTTTAGTTAGTAGATACTGACCAGTATATGAGAATTTTTTAAAACAGCCGTTTGTGGCATTTTAAAACTGAAAAAGTTACGGATAGAAATTTCTTAAAACTATTTTTATTTAAACGTATTAGTAAGGGAAAAAAATTAAATAAATTTCTAAAATAATGTTTAATATAGATTTATATGAACTGACTTTGTCCTAAATTTAATGATATGATTTAATTGTTGAAACTATTAACTACAATTTGGTGGTATGCTTTTTTTCTTTTTTAAAAACAATTTTATTTAAATGAACATTAGAAGATTTCAGTTTGCTACATTCATATAATGATAGAAGTTGAAAATAATTTTTTATGAGAAACATGATTTTTTCTCCTGCTTTCAAATTTCAGTTGAAGCAAATCCAATTGGAAAAAATAAAGAAAGAAGTAAATTATTTGACCGGTTTAGCAAAATATTTAATCGCTATATATTAAAGTTTAATCGCCACTATAGAGCAACCACTCAACCTTTTTTTCTCACTGGCCGCATCATACTTTTAAAGGATTGATAAATATTAATTAACATAAAAGGTTTAACAATGCAGTATAACAAAGATAATATCAATAGGATTTAATGCTTGTTACAGAAGAAATACTATAAAAAAAATTGACATCACTCATTTCCAAAAACTTTATAGGGCATTTCTGTTGCAAATGCTGTAGAAATAGGCAACCCCATTATTCAAACACCCATTATTCTCTTTGGTATGAATTTCCAAAAATATTTTCATATTGCTTTCCTCAATAATATCATAATGGAAATCAACTGTCTAAATTTCGTAATCCCGACTTTAATCGTTTCAGCTCGGCATTGATGAGTCAATCTGTTTTGTCTTTCTTTGTTATATTAGTATAGATTTTCACATTTCTAAAGAAGATATCAGATTTTGTGAACAAGAACACTTATAAGTTTCATTTGTCTATAAAATTAAATATGATTTCGCAAATGTTTGCGAAAATAAGCAGTTTCGATTTCCGTACATCTGTAAAATTCCTGGAAGTTTTTTCAATATCATCGATGCTGGATTCTCTTTAGTGTTACGTTTGCTCCAGAGTCGGAGGCTCACGGAAAAATATTTCATCTTATGCTGCTGCGGTAGCCTTGCTAACATATGATCAGTGGCGCAGCCAAGGGGGTGGTTTTGGGGTTAAAACCCTTCCCAGAGCTAAGAAAAATCGCTATAATTGCCGTTTATATATGAATCAAAACCAAACTCAACATTTAAATGTTTTGGCATATTTCGGAATCCGCCGGTTTATTGAATCAGATTCCATTGAATAAAGTTATTCAATTAAATAGCGTAAATTCTACTTAAAACTGTGCTAGTGCATATTACATGGATTAGTTAAGTAAAAATTGGTTATTTGTACTAAATTACTTTTCTGACGCATTATGCTAAAAGAATGATGATTTCTTGCCACACTGATGCTCTTTGAGTTTAAGTATTATACATTGAATATTCTAATTAGTACTGATTCTATTAACCAGTGATTCAAATAACTGGCAAACGCCTTTATCGGAAACTCAGCCCCCCCCCCCCCCCCTAGAACCGAACTCTGGCTGCGCCACTGCATATGATAGTGAGAAGTGCCGAGCTGAATACCGTTCCAGTTGGTCACTTGGTTGAACGTCGGTCCGCCATGCCCTATACCAATGACCCGAGTTCGAGTCCCGGCTTGAACTCTCATTTACTCTGTTGGATGTGCCCCTTTTAAACAATTAAAATTTGAAATATTAATTTTTCGTACAGCTTTAACTGTTTTCAAGACACAAGAATTATTTGAAATTTCTATGTTTTAATTACTTCTTTTTTAAAATCTTTGTATGAGTGTATATGCATAATATTTTAGGTAAATCCATTCCAGTTACCTTTGAGTTGAAACATTCATAATCAACTTATTTCATTGACACTTTTTGACTGTATGTTACAAATAATCTAGGCACTTAAGGCCCCTGTCCTCGCTCGAAGAAGCGCTCGCGAGCTAATGCTTTTCCTATGGGGAAGCATTTTTCTAATAACTCTTTCGCATTTTGACATTTTTGAATAATTTTTTTTGCATTGGATAGCTGAGGTGCATGCCGATTGCGCGCCTTTTTTACTTTTTCGATTTTGGTTGCAGATATATTTTTTTAAAAGCACTTTCAGTTTCGAAACCGGTTTTAAAAGTGAAACTAACTTTGTGAAAAATATCTGCAACCAAATTCGAAAAAGTAAAAAAGGCGCGCAATTGGTATGCACCTCAGCTATCCAATGCAAAAAAAATTATTCAAAAATGTCAAAATGCGAAAGAGTTATTAGAAAAATGCTTCCCCATAGGAATAGCATTAGCTCGCGAGCGTTTCTTCGAGCGAGGACAGGGGCCTTAATCGGTAATCAGGTTAGAATGTTATAGCATTGTGTTCGTCACTGTCCAACAGCTTTAAATCTACCGTGTTTTTTTGAGACTTTTTTAAAAGCATCCGCCAAATCTTCTCGGTGTCTGAGAAAGAGGAAGTTTTACTGCTTGTAAAAAAAAGTGTTTACTGATAGACGCGATAATGTACATGTGCTGATGTTTTCATTTCGATATCCATCTTTTTTTTTTTTTTTCTTTCTGTTTATGGATCAGTGTTGCTTATCAATGAAAGGAATTGAAAGTACTTGTAATTTAAGTCGGGAAATTTATTCATAATACATATTGATGTTTTAAGAGATTAAAATTTTAAAGAAAATGACTGTGTGTGCATAATGATTATTTGATCACTAATTCGAGACAAATTCTACTCTTTTTTTTTTTTTTTTTTCTTTCTCTCCTTATTCATAACAAGGAGGACAGTAGGGGATATAATCTTTTACAAGCCCTATTTCACCCTTAATACTATGAAATTTGCTTTAGAAAAAAAAAACCTGACCAGCTAATGATTACGATGCATTTGTACACTGAAGGATGCTAGTCACTCCGTTTCCAAATTCTCCTCACTAATGCAAAGTGCATCGGGGATGGGACGCATTCGTATAACATTGATTTAAAATATTTGCTCAGGAAATTTATGTTTTCGATTGTTTTTTTTTTTCTTTCTACTCTTATTAAAAGATGTCTCTTTTTTTCTTAGTTCTCAAAATATTCTAAAGTTTGTGCATAATTTAGTATTTTATGTGTTAAAACACGAGGAGTTGCGATTAAGATTTTAATACTTCAAATAAAATTAAGTATAATTTTAGAAATATTTTGATAACTGAGAAAAAAAGAAACTTTCTTAACAATAGTACATGGAAAAAAGAAATTATATTAATTCCCGGTGGAAATACTTCAATATAGGAATGCATGACTGAGGGAAATCCGAAATCCCCTCATTACTGAGGGGAATTTCGGAAGCTGAGTGAGTAGCAGCCTTAAATTGCTGATTTTCGAAAGTGAGTTTTGCGAGTTCGCCTTTAATATTTACCTCATATGAGTTTCATATAGGTTTAAATAAAATTTCAAAACGTTTCTAATTTTTGTCTATTTATTTATTTTTTGTTATTTATTTATTTTTTTTTTATATATATAGATTACACAACATAATACTAATTTCGAAAATTTGAAAATTTAAATGAATTTTTGCAAAGTAATAATTACCAGCAATATACCCGTTCCGAGGTTTCTGCAGTGCGATCTTTGAATTTATATTCTGATATATTTTCCATTAATTTATAATTAATGCCATTTTTTAAATGAAATAATTTGTTTTAACCAAATGTGAGTGCATTATGTCAAAAGCCTTGTTTAAAAATCCTTCATATTTTTCTTACAAAATTCCATATTTATAGTTCTGTGTTTTGTATGTAACAGAAAGGAGATGTTTACTTGACATAAGAAATAATATGTATGATGATACTTAATCTTTGAAATATAACAAAAATTCGGCATTCAATATCAGATGTGGCCAAAAAATCCAATTAAGTGATGCCTCATTCATCGTTATATGGTACATATCAGCAGGGTTCAATTTGCACCGAAGCCCACCGGAACTCATCTTCTGTACTTTTCTGATTTTAGTATAGATGACCCAAAATTCGTTTACAGTGTAAATGCTGGTGAAAATTCGGCTGGATCGAAACTATCTGTATTCCAAAAATCTCGTCTGTCTCAAAAAACTTAGTCGGTAATGACTGACTCAAGACATGAGTGCATTCTATAAAGCAAGTAATGCATATGTATGACTTAAAATTTTTCACGGGTTCATTAAAAATTGCAGACTTAACCGTAATAGAAAATTTTAGTTTGAAAGTATTTCGAATGCTCTTTCGGAAGGTTCTAATATGACAGATGATGTTTACAAAAATCATTATAAAAGATAAATTGAGGTGTGTATACCTAAAAAGTAAATTATATTCATATCTAATTAAGAAATCTTCCTGTATCGATAATAAATTAAATTAAAGTTTGTTTTATTTAAAAATAAAAAGTCTTTGGTCTAAGGCACAGAAAGCCAAATTGGGCCACACATATAATTAATTAATAGTTATGTATATTTAATAAATACGTATAATCAATTAATAACTATGCATATTTAAGAAATACGTATAATTAATTAAAAATGCTGTACATTTATGTATGTATTAATTATTTTTTTTTTAAATCTGCGTTTTCATTTTCGGCCAAAAATAGGAAGATCCCCGAAATTAGATTTCGGTTTTTGTTCCGACCCAAACGTGCATCTTATGTCCCTTTAATAAAATTTCAACTGTAACAATAATAAAGTATTTTTCCTACATATATCAGATATAATGCAGGCGAAAGTGTAAAAATCAAACCGAGAAATAATTTTTCAAAAAGAAACCAAAATTTACTTGATATATGACTTGAACTTGACCACGCGGGAATAATCAAATTATTCACTGAGTAACATGCGTATATTGGTAAAGTAATTGATGAGTTTGACGTACTTGAAACGTCTAACGAAATTCACAAGGGAGTATAGTTAAAAGATGTGTCGCAACTTAATGACAGGGCCGTAAATAATGCAATTTTAACAAAATTATCGTTAACTTTATGGCAGCAGTTTTAAATTATAAAACAGATGTTGCAATTTGCATGCAAGAATGATGCTGCGAACTGAAACACTAGTCAGCTGGATTTATCCATTGTGCATGAAATATTTAATTTAGATGAGAATATTTAAATTAGGTGAAATATTTAGTTTCACGAGAAAACCATCTAAAATAAGATTTTTAAAAAAAAATTATTTTTTGCACAAAGAACTTAATTTTAATGTAATATATATATAAAAAAAATATTTTCCCACACTCAACCAATTCAAAATTTTTGGTCACATTTTCAAATTCATCTTTACAGATGTAATCATGAAACTTGCTTTCGCGATTTTTGAAAGGATGTAGTTTGATTTTAGTTTTATTTATGCCGGCCGATTACCTATACGAGAGATACAGGCCCGAATGGTGAGGGGGGGTGTGGGTCCACCGTAGGGTACATTTTAAGAAAACCTAACCGTATTTACGCAAGGATATCTTAAGTCCGAAGAAAACCATGGAAAACTCTGAAGGATTAGGTAGGTATGCGCGATTTGCAAAAGTAACCGATATTAAAAACCCCAAAAAAAGTTTCTAAAAAAATTTTTTTTCAATAAATAAATAATAATAATAATACTAATAATAAATAAATAAATAAAAAGAAATGTTTTTTTTTTTTTTCTGTTTCTAGATACAGAACCTCATGATAAAATCCTTAGTTATTATTATTATTATTTAGTGTTGAGTTTTTTGAGAAAGAATTTTTTTTTTTTCGAAATCATCTGAGAAAAAGAAACTTTAGCTAATTAAATTTCAATATAGAGGAAGGAGTAATTTATACGCTTCTCACCATTCCTTTTAGCTTGAATTTTTTGCTGAATAAAAAATTCGTTAACAGTAAAATAAAATTTTTGTTTTATGCAAAACTCCCTTAGAAATTTACTGATATAACGTCTAAAGCAAATATATTTCTTATAGTTTGTCTCCTTACCTGCTATAAAACCTTTAAAAGCCACTTTTTTTTTTTTTTTTTTTTTTTAATTGCCTGACTGCTGAACAAAAAAGTAGAATTATAGTTTTTTTTCTCTAATTTATTAAAAATGGTTAAAAAAAGATATTTTTCAAATCTGGGTATTATCTATAGAATTATACTAATTTAATTCTTTCGGGACCGATTTTTTTTTTCAATTTTTAGGGAAAAATTACTTTTACAATAATAATGTTAATACTGGTATCCGAACAGATTTACTGTAGTTTAGCAAATATGTGATTGTCTGAAATCTATCGAATGTAGTTATTTTGCGTACTATTCAATTCATTTCCATATGAAAATAGACTAAGGAAGAGTATTTGGAGACGTTTGGAAAATATCGAATTGACACAAAATATAACAGATATTATATTTAGATTATATACAGATTTAGATATTATATATAGATATTATAACTTTATAATTTTTGCTCTTTATTACACGTTACTCTTCTGAAAAGTAACTGTTATTTTAAATTTAAAAAGTGGAATATATGTTTAAACTAAAAGAATCGTAAATGGTTCAAAGAGAATTAAGCGAATAATAATAATAATAATAATAATAATAATAATAATAATAATAATAATAATAATAATAATAATTATTATTATTATTATTATTATTATTATTATTATTATTATTATTAAATGTCTAAATGCTATCGAAGTCATATAGTAAATGCATAGACACATACTAACATTACTACATGTAAACAGCAACAAAAGTATTTGTTAAAGCAGAATAATGTTCAATAAAGAGACATGCATTATTAATAGTACACCAGACTGGAAAAGGTTAAATAATGCATCTGTTGCAGTAAAACCAACATCTTAGTGAGCGGATATATCAGCTAGCAGCGACGGTGAAAAGGTTAAATACCTAAAAATTCAACTAATGCTAACTTCTAAAATTGTTAAATTTACGTTTATGCATGTTTATATTAAATTTACTTCTTCTTTATTAGCAGCATCAACTTAAAAAAGTTATGCTAAATAGAATTTATTCCCGGAAACATTGTAAATAATATAAGGTACAAGATACCATTGTATATACCTTAGAACGATTTTCCAAAATTTGGAATTTATGTTGTAGAAACATTCAATAAACACGAAACGTGTAGTAAAACTTCGTAAAACATAAGGATTCTCACCAGAAAAGGCATAAGTAACTGTTCACTACGAGTAACTAACAATCTACTGTTTTAATGTGTTTCAAGAGTCTTTACTTTTTACCAGGCAATTTAGCAACATGTCACATTAAAAAAAAATTTCTTAGTCCCTATAAAACATATTTGCATAAAATTTTTATTATAGACAACTTAATATCTATTCTATTTAAAATTATGTTTTTAAAATTCTACATTAAAATTTTGTTTTATTTTTTTAATGTTTAATTTTGATTTAAAAAAAATAATTGTTTTTTTGACTTGTATCCACTGCTCGCAAGACTGTAGAAAAATTATTGGTTCAAGAGCCCCCCCAAAAATATTCATAATGATGTAAATCTTGTATATTTTGAACTTACATTCATTTTAAATCAATTTATTTATTTAAAATTTAAATTTAAATTTGAAAAATTTGAAAAAAAATCATTTTTAATTGAAAAATTACAATTTTAAATAATTAATGCAATTGTAATGCTAAATTTGAAGTATAAGTTATTCTTTCACCTAAAATGAAGATATATACCAAGTTTCGTGCAAATTGCTTTATTAGTTTTTGAGAAATGTTCCTGCACGCAGTCGATGCAAGTGACAAAACAATATTAATTTTTTTAATCAAAATTAAGCATAAAACAAATAAAATACAGTTTCATTACAGAATATTAAAAAATATAATTTAAATAAAAGACACATTAGGTTGTCTATATTAAAAATTTGATACATTTATGTTTCATAGGGAGTGAGATAAAAAAAAATATACGTGACACATTGCTAAATTGCATCACCAGGTAAATAGGTAAGATTTCTGAGACCCTTAAAATGAAAGCTCATTTCTCCAACAGTTTTTGATTTATACTTAAAAGCTCAGTTTATTTTTCAACAATTATAAAATGAATTCATTAAGAGTTCAAAACTTTATTATATCTGCAGAATTCCTGTAAGTCCTTGCCGAATATACTTTTCGTTTCACATTCGATATTAGAATTTACCGAGAAATTAAATTGAAAATACATCATTGCAAAATTGAGATGCAAATTTTCATACAATTTTAATTTCAAAATGCTCATTGTTTCTCTGTGTAAATATGACAATAAAATAGGGGGAGAGAGGGGGGGTCTTTGTCTACTTTTTTCAAATTTATTAATATTTTTTTATTGCATTATTCTTTTAAAAAATATTTCTCAGTCGTTCTAAATTACAGTTTGTATTACCATTAAACTGATGAATTGAAAATAAATCTAATTTAAACAGCCACATTAGGAGGCAATCACAGCATAGATTGCTACCTTGGGATTTGAACAATAAAGAGCCCGGTGTCGAATTAAAAAAAAAGTACTTTGATGTAAAGCGTTTTGGTAGACTTATTGACTGTTGAGGAGGTATGTAAATTATCGCTCCTGCATCTGTGATTTTTCGGCTTGCTATTCTGATGTTTGGGTAACAGCTTCTGTTATAATAGTAGTGATTTGTACTGAATTGTATTTCTCAAGAAAAATTGGAAAACAAAATAATTTAAATTTTTTATAATTTTTTTTTAAACAAATGTTTTAATTAATAATAATAATATGGTCATAAATGTTAAAAAACAATTGCATCCTATTATTACTTTTAAAGGTACTACTAGGTTATCCCGTCGACCAAAAAATTATCGCCAAACTATAAGATTAAATGCCAACAATGGATGATCGTGAATGTCACATTCAATGACATTAAATACGATTTACGTGTTTAAAATGTCATTAAGTGATTTTTATTTCGACTTTTTATTAATATTTTTATCAATATTCTACTAATTATTTGTTTTTCCGTTATTTAAAATAAAAACTATGTCAATTTGTATAATTTGGCTATTAGTATGACAATTCGTGTACTTTGTCGAAATTGGTCGACGGGATAACAGAGACGGGATAACTCCCTTTTAAAGATATATTATTAAAAATAAAGAATGGGTGCTAAATATTTTTGATCAAGCTAATAATAGTCTAATAGTAAAAATAAAATGATATTTAGTCAATGTTGCTTGTTATAATTTCGTAGAATTACACATGTTTTTTAAAGTTAAAAAACAAAATATGTAATTCAGATTATTTATCCTGCGATTCTATGATTTTGTCGGGATTTGGGTTTCACTGCAGTAGTTTTTATGTTTCAAGGCATTGAAATTTCTCTCTTTCTTTTGATATTTTTCTTTGTCTTCTTGTCACCCTGAGCCTCATATGAGATTCAATGTTTGAAAGAAAAAAAGACTGATTTTTTTTCACTTATTATTACCATTAACATTTAGAATACGTAGTAGGCATCTAAATAATTGCATTAATCGTACTTAGATGTCAGTACTTAGATACTTTCTAGCATTATTTACAATTGTTGCTTTATTGTTTTAGAAAAGAAATTAGCTAATTTTTTGAGCTGCTTTATTGTTTTAGAAAAGAAATTAGCTAATTTTTTGAGCTGCTTTATTGTTTTAGAAAAGAAATTAGCTATTTTTTGAGCTGCTTTTTCTTGAGTTGTTTAATTTTTTTGCGAAGTAATTTTTTTTATTATTATTCTTTAATCTTCCCTTAATATGAGCGTGCTTTCAAATTAATTTTAAACATCACAGATTCTTTAGAAAATGTAAAAATGTTTGGGCTTCGTGTTTTAAGCTCAAACAAACAAAAAAGTTTTTGCGCTTGGATTTTTGCGGCATTTTAGAAGTATTAAAAGTTAGAAAGATTTTTTTTCTCTACTTTTATGATAATTTGATAACAAAAGGTTTTAAAGAAATGCAGTGAGTCTCATAAAATGCTATCAAAATTAGTAAATTAAAATAATTGTGATGCTATGATTAATCACGAAAAGTTCTCAATTATAATTATCAATCGGCAAAACTCAGTGATGTCTCATTTATAGAAGGTTTGGAAAAAAATGACTAAACGAAATTGTTTTGTGGCTAAAAACTGAAATAAATAAATAAATAAATAAATCTGTGGAAGCAATGCGATTTAACAGTGTTATTTTTTCCGGTTTCGGGGCATATTGTAAAGCCACAACTTTAGCATCGGAAACAAACAATAATTATTTTTGTTCTAAAATGGCGTGACCAAGCTACACGTTAGAATTGCATGCGTGATGCTTTAAAAAAAAGGGCTAAATTTACAACAAAATTTCTCACTATAATTAGATTGTAGTAAGGGTGATTAATTAGTTGGAGAATAGAATAAATAAATAAATAAATAAATGAAAATATAATAAAAAAAATACAAATTGTTTTATAAATCTTTGACTTTTGATATCGTTAATCTTTTCATTTTGACTTTACCCTTAAGATTTTTAAATTCTAAACGTTATTCAAAGATGTTAAAGCTAAAAATTAATGCTTGCTTTAATACATATATATACAATTTACAATGAAATCACATGTGTGTGTCAGTGGTAAATTTTGCCAAATAATTCATTATAACTTAATTTTAGTTGTTCTTCTCCCACTTTTATTTCACTTTACTGCATATGTTATACATCTACATTCACAGAGTATAAATTTGGCTTTTAAGATACATATGCACTGTAAATAATATATACAGTAATAGATACACATATTAAGTCATATTTGTTTTTTTTCAAAGCGAATTAAAATGTATCCAAATTTATCCAATATACACATATTAAGTCATATTTATCTATTATTTTTTCTTCAAAGCTAACTTAAAATATATACAATTAATTGTTGCACGTTTTTATAATTTTATATTAAGGAGACTCGATACCCTTCATTCTGCGAAAAATGAGATAATATCGGTTTTCTAAACTTTTGCTTAAATTATACTTTATTATCCGTAGTACATTCTCATGAAGTTCCGTAAAGATCCGAGTATTATAAATACAATTTAAAGTGATTTTATTACATCGCTGTCCCTTTAAATTCCGCAATCCACTTCCTTTAAAAGTGGATGCTAATTTTTTGTGTAGTTATAATACTAAAAAACCCAAACATAAATACATTGAATCACTGAATTTATAATTTTTATAATATGTATATTATGTATTATGATATTGATATTCGAAAAAAATATGAATTGCAACCTACTTATTATTATTATTATTATTATTGAAGGATTTATATTATGTCCCGCTTTAGCCAAAATTTCAAATTTTTCTTTCGAGTATAGTTTTCAAATTATCGTTAAAAAATGTCAAGGGGATGATTTAAGGCTGCTGTTCACTGGCTTTCCGAATTCCCCTCCGCAATGTAAAGTCTATATGGGCGTTGATGCATTCTTATATTTAAAATATCTCCTCAGGAAATTAATATTTTTTACTTCTTCTTTTGGTGATCTCTTCTTAAAGGATGCCATTGTTTCCCTTAGTTTTCAAAATATTTCTAAAATCTGCGCTTAATTTAATATTTTATGTGTTAAAAATTGACGAACTGGAAGTAAAATTTTAACATTTCATGTAAAATCCATCATAGATTTTAGAAATATTTTGATAACTAAGGGAAACAATGACATCCTTTAAGAAGAGATCACCGAAAGAAGAAGTTAAAAATATTAATTTCCTGAGAAGATATTTTAAATATAAGAATGCATCAATGCCCATATAGACTTTACATTACGGAGGGGAATACGGAAAGCCAGTGAACAGCAGCCTTTTCTGCGTATCATAAGACAGCTCCTTAAGGCCCCTGTCCTCGCTCGAGGAAACGCTCGCGAGCTAATGCTATTCCTATGGGGAAGCACTTTTCTAATAACTCTTTCGCATTTTGACATTTTTGAATAATTTTTTTTGCATTGAATAGCTGAGATGTATGTCGACAGCGCACCTTTTTTACTTTTTCGATTTTGGTTGCAGATATATTTTTTAAAAAGCACTTTCAGTTTCGAAACCGATTTTGAAAGTGAAACTAACTTTGTAAAAAATATCTGCATTCAAAATCGAAAAAGTAAAAAAGGTGCGCTGACGGCATGCACCTCAGCTACCCAATGCAAAAAAAAAAAAAAAAAAAAAAAAAAAAAAAAAAAAAAAAATATTCAAAAAGGTCAAAAGGCGAAAGAGTGATTAGAAAAATGCTTCCCCATAGGAATAGCATTAGCTCGCGAGCGTTTCCTCGAGCGAGGACAGGGGCCTTAAGGAGCTGTCTTACGATACGCAGAAAAGGATAATTTGAAATTTATTTTATTATATAGTACATCATTAACTTATTTATTTTAAAATATATATCATTAACTCATTTATTTTATAATATATATTTTATTATATTATATATACTCATATTTCTTACTCATTTTATTGAAACAATTGGGCTGGCAACAATCGAAACACGTTTACCTCTTTCGGGTCTGGTGTACTATTAATAGTACATGCGTCTTTTAACGGAGTATTATGTTTTATGAAATACATTTGCTACTATTTACATGTAGTAATGTTAGTACATGTCTATGCATTTACTATGACTGCATTTATGTTTAGGCATTTTGTAATAACAATAATTATTGTTATTTGCTTTATTCCTTTTGCGCCGTTTTCGAATCTTTTCTTTTAAACATGCATTTCACTCATTAAATTTAAAATAAAAGTTACTTTCTTGAAAATATCATGTGCAATAAAGCGCAAAAAGTGCGTTAGAAAGTTGCAATATGAGTTAAATCTTAATACAATATCTCCTAAACACCTTCATAAATTCTTTCTTTACCAATTTTCATATGAATTGAATAGTACACAAAACAACAGCATTCGCTATGTTTAAGGCAATGAAATATTCGTAAACTCTAATTAATCTATTTGAATCGCTGGTGTTAATGTTACTAATGTAAAAATAATTTATTTCTGAAAATTGAAAATAAAATCGGACCCGAAAGGGCTAAATAAGTGAAATAATCATATTGTCCAGGAATAATATATAAGTGACCTAGTCATTCTGTAAGTATTTCAGCAATTGAGTAAAGAACTTCAATTTGGATACAACCCTTAAACTAGACTCATTTTAAAATAATTTTTGCGAAACTTATAGTACGAATTTCATTGACATTTACATTTAAACTAATTGAAATGTGTAAAATTTTTGTATGGGGTCAAAGTTTGGTAATGCTTTTCAAAAGAAATAATGTTTCGGTTTGTTTTGATATGTAAGATCCTCCTAAAACTGTTTTATATGTAAATTTTAAAGTTGTCTTTATTTCCAATCGTTCGGTCTGTGTACTTTTTTTCTAGTATAATTTATTGAAGAGTTAGTATTAGGTAGTTATCCCCCCCCCCCCCCATACGACTATACAAAGCCAGATTTGATCTTGGCCCCGGTGAGTTTATGAAAATATTTTCATACTATCCGATGAATCATAGAGGACATGATAGAGAAAATGAAATGGCCGTTTTAAGAAGAGACTTAATAACGAGAGTACGCGGTGTATGATAACCTTATAATCTTAAAACATGCATTTCAATATAGTATACTTACCAAATTAGGTAATCAAATATAGAGTCAATAAAATTCAGCAATCGTTTAGATGGGAGTATTCTTGTTTTATATGTGCTCGACAGTTAAATGTTAAAGCAGTTTATTATTATTATTATTAATTTAACTTATTTTCACTGTTTTAGTAACTTAATTGTTTTTATTTTTTTATTTACATTGGTTTTAATGATTAAAATATAATAGTTTTTAAATTTTAAAAGTTACATTTTAAAATATTTTCTTCAAAAATATATATCTCACTATATGCCAGAAAAATTAATACCTTCTTTACAGATGTATGCACGATAAAGCTTACTTATGCTGGTCACATTATATCGTTAAAATACATAATTACAAATACTTATTCTAACCTATAATTCAAATGTCGTAATAGCTTAATGTGAAACAAGCTTAACTGATTATGACACGAAAATTAAATTATAAAACCCATTAATCATTCACTTATAAACACGCGCATTTGAATGATTTCTATAAATATTACAATAAACTTCCCTTTAAAAACTAGAATTACCGAATTTATTACCAGCAATTCATGTTCTTTTTTAGAGTTAATTAACTACAAAATCGAATGAACAAATTACACATTTACATAAATAACTCATAATTATTTGTCGTAGATTTGCCATATAAACGAGAACGAGTTAAGTTTGCACAAAAGCTGTTTTCGTTTTTTCATATTTTGTAACGACATGTATCTTAAGCTATATAATTAACTAGCGACTGGAATATCGCTGGAACCGTAACCTCCGTTTAAATCATCGCGATCATTTCTTTCTCGCGTATGGCATCGGTGATGCGAGACCGGTAAAGGTCAACAGATTTATTTTTTTAACTGTGACCGCGTTTTGTGGTCGACTTTTATTATTATTTTTTCCTGTTCCTTTCCTTGTAGTCTTTAAAACCGATTGGGGACAATGCCCATGATGATGAGTATGTGAAAATAATTCGACTGATGAGTAGAATTTATTTATTATGTGCAAGAATAGAAAAGATTTAAAAAAATAAATAAAAACATGGTTGACCTAAATCAGTACCTTCTAAAGTTCGTAGAAATTGGGCTGTTTTTGAATCTCTCGCGGAAGATGTCACAGAAAAATGTGAGAACGGAATTCACAATAGAATTTAAATATCTATACAAATTCAGAATTTTTTCACACATAAAAATAAAATTTTAATACACACTGGTATTCAGGGGATCGTTTGCAAATTATGTTGATTTCTTTAGAAATAGACTTAATGCAATTACTTCGGTTTGTATTATGTACAGTGGACTCTCGTTAATTCGAAGTCGGATAATTCGAATCTTCGCTTAATTCTAACTAAACAGGAAGTCCCAAAATTTTCAATCGTAGAATAGCGTTAAAAAAATTCATTAATTCGAACTAATTTTCTCTTGACTGCGTTTAATTCGAACTAACGAGAATTCAGATTTTTCATTTTTCTTTTCTTTCTCATGGTTTTCAAATCATTTTAATAACTTTCTTTCTTTGATTTTTGTGAAAATTGTTCCGAACGAGTATGCATATAATACAATGCAATTGATATCAACTTTCTTAGTGCCCCGTCTGTCCATCAATGACACTTCAAAATTTTCTTCCATTGTGCTTGTTTCTAATCTTTTTATTAGTTTATGTATTTATACACTCTTATTTAATATTAAATCATATTCTAATGATAACAGACGAAATAAATTTAAAAAAAACACTAACATTAATTCCTTTGTATTATTACCATATTAAGCATGTTTTCATTTCATATTTTCCATAATTCGAATTTCGGATAATTCAAACCTCTCTTGTGCTCCCGGCGAGTTCGAATTAACGAGAGCCGACTGTAGTTGATTTCTTTAGAAATCGATTTATTGCAGGTACTTCGGTTTGTATTATGTGTTAAATTTTTCATCGCGTTAATATACGAAATACTGAGCCAATTCTAAACCTAATTGGGACACTGTTTTGATCGTAAAAGACATGCAATGTTTTCAGATTTTTCTGTTATTAGATAAAAAAAAAATATTTATGTATGAACGGTAAAATTTAATTATACATTTTAAATAATGCGTAAAATTAATTAAAATATTTATTCCTGTTTAACAAGCACATTATTAACTGTTGTATCATAAAATGATTTCTTGAGTTAGTTTAGCATGTTACAGCAGTATAATTTTGCATAATCATACGAAAATAATAGTTTTAATTTTATCTTACAGAAAAAAAAAATAATAATAAATAAAATAAAATGTTATTAAAAATTTAAATATGTTTCGAATGTTTATTTATGAAAATGTGCGTGGATTTGTTTGTGCACTTTTTTTTTTTTAATTATAAATAAAATATAAAAATTTGATATTTACATTATGAAGTTATAGAAAAAATTTATAAAGAGAGGGGGGGATGTCGATTTGAAAATAACATTATAATTAATTATCTTGTCCACAATGTTGAAGAAGTGATGAATTCTTTTTTAATTAGAATGAATCTATGAAAAATAACATAAAAATAATACCAGAAATGGTATTATGTATGTCTAATAATTTAAATTGCCTAAATTATTACCAATAAATTTCTTCAATTATTTTCAAAATAATCAAAAACAAAACAAATTTTTTAAAAAAAAATACTTGAAAATGGATTAATATATCCTGGCATAGAATCTAACGAATGTGAAATAAATAAGAAAATAAATAAAATAAACATTTAAATAAATAAAATATGTAATAAAATATATAATAAAATCTAATGAAATCTAATATATTAAACTTTTTTGCATCGTGAAAATAAATCCAAAAATGTTCCTCCTAAATAATGGGCAACTGAGTTGCTTTTTATTTATATGAAATGTTTCTGGAAAATAACAGAAATCTTATTGAACACATCTGAAATGTTCCATAGAAAATAATTAAATTTTCTGTGCAATATCAGTAATGTTTTTATTGTCAACAAAAACTTTCCTGGTATTTCACAGGAATCTTACTGGCTTTCTGTGGGCGAACGTTTTAAAACGATACAGTAAAGTTCCAGTCATTTTTCATGAACTGTTTCTTGAAAACAATGGGTAATTCAGCTGCCCATTTTTTTTTTTTTTTTTTTAATCCAGGAACGTTTCTGGAGTTTTATTTATATTTATTTATTTATTTGCTGAACAGAGTACTCACGTATGAATTCGATTACCCTGCTGCCTGCTGGAAATGCTTTATTGAGAATAGATAACATCCTAAAAAATGATATATAGATATATTGAGATGATCTATTTCGAAAAAATTACTGATGTACTATAAAAACTACCAGAAATATTTCCGAAAACCAGTGGCTATAAAAAAAACTTCGTTTTTACAAAAGTTGCTTTATATTGCAAAAATAGATTGGTTTCTGAAGATTAAAAATACATTTCGTAATTATGAGCAACTGGGAAGTGGTAATTGTATGTTTTCCTTTGTAGTTATATTTCTTCTAGATTAAAAATATTTATCTTTTTTTATATGGTCAATTGTTGGATATCTAATGTTGTATCCGATATATAAGCCGATCCTCAGAATTTCTTTGCATTTTGGTGGTTTGAAAATTCAACTCAAAATCGAAAAATACTGTATATTATAAAAGAAATATTAAAAACGAAAAATGTTTGAAAAAATGCATCAAAGATTTTTTTTAATTATGCATTAAGGGTGTATTCAAGTCCAAACTCCTTATATTCCGATTTATTTTTAGATTCACTTTTGCACTCAAACGCATCAAATTGGCAAATTCTCTTATTTAGAAACTATATAAGGTTTTTTATGCCGATTTTTAGATAAATGCAGAAAATGTTACAAAAAATACTGTCAAAATTGGTTTTTCGAACCGAATTTTTTGAAGCGGGAGATCTGGGCACGAAAAAAAGGGTCATGCTGAAAAAATAATAGATAAATCAAATTCTAATTAATTGAGCGAGAAATGAAATCACCCAGCATCTAATACATCTCTTCAAGAATCACCTCAACAAGTTTCATGCTTTTACTTTTAAAAATGAGTCTCAATTGTATCAGAAAATTTTGAGCTGCTGAGGATGAAAAAATATTTTTTCGAATACACCCTTTAAATGTAATCATAATACGGTTGTTCTAGAAGCACACTTTTTTCTTTTTTATTTACAAAAAGCTTTCAAAGCTTTTTAACATCACACAACATTTAATCAGTTTAAAATAAAAATATATCTACAAATACCTGCCGTTTTTATCTATTATCAATGGTCAGTCTCTTGAAATGGTCCAACTTCACCGTTTGTGTCACATGAACGAAAAGAAATATCAATTCAAAGAATGGAATTTATTTTCGGACTACTTAAGAATGCTTAAAGGAATTTCGATCGAATCAATTTTTATCTCCCATATCATTTTATCGACCTCGATTCCATGGCGCCTTTTTAAAGAAAAGGTTTTACAGATTTTTGTCCTTTTTTCCTAAGATCACTATAATTAGCTAAGATTTTTATTTTTACATATAAGTATACCGACCATTGTGTTATTTGTAAAATATTTCATTTAAGCACTTGGAATGTAACTATAGACCTGCTATATTTTCAAAAAATCACAAAGTTTTTTCAATTATTTGCAAATAAAAAGCAAAATTTCTAAATGCTAAAAATTAAAAATATATTGCAATTTATCAGACATTCAAATAAAAAAATTACATAAATGAATATACAGTTTAAAATGTAAATGTTTTAGGTTAATTTTTTTCAGCCCCTCATCAGTGCAATAACATTTAATAAACATGTGTTTACAGTTAATTTGATGTGTGGCTAAAAATTAGTCCAATACTTTTTTGTCATCGCGGCAGCAGAAATATTTCATTTCTGGACATTAAACGTGAATCAATCAGAAAACGAATAAGTTGCGGAATTCAACCAATAAAAATAATTTAGATATATTTCAGATTACCTAATTCTCCACCGAGGACAACCATTATTTTCCAAATAGGTAAAAAAAGAATTTCACTTACAAACGTCACATTTATTGTGATCACGACCTGCGTAAGTCTGTGCATTCTTCGTGCCACGTATATCTCTGCAAGAAATGCAGTCTATACAATCCTCTATAGATTTCTGAGCAGCTTGGACATTTCTACAATTTATTCTGTGGTGCAGTTCTTGGCTTCATTGGTTTATTTTTGCGGTTCGTTTGGTAAAACTTTTTTACCTTTTTCCTCTGTGTCATCTTGAAGATGTCTTTTGTGTTGTAAACTTCAGTGGTGGTCAGTTTCAGACCTTCTGCTCTTCTGATTATCATGATGCGGCATAGATGATTGTGGTTCCGGTGGAAATTCTAATTTGTCGTAAGATGAAATTGTTGAAATCGAAGCTATACTTAGTGAAACCGAAATTGGGTTTATTTCACATTGAACGTGCTTCTTTCCTTAACATGGCTTTTTTTAGCCTTTTCTGAAATATCATTTCCTATTGAAAGCAATTCCCTTTCCTCTTTATTTTCAGTGTTCTGTGGTTCAACTGACAAATGTGATACAACAAGTTTAGATTCTAATAATCTTCCAGTGACACTGCTTGCTGAAAAGTCAGCAAATAAAAAAAGGTAATTTTTTAAAAGCTATAGAACCTTTATTTATAATCCTGTCTTAACAACGGTAGCAATTTTTCAAAAAGCAGGTGCGCACTCTTATACACCTTGGCACTGCGCACTCCTGCAACAACGTCACTAAATATCTTAAATATCAATAGTAACATCTATTTATAAAAAATTCCAAATCCCGTAGGTGACATGTAGTCCATTAATAATCCAATCCATAAAAACAAAAACTAAAAAGTTATTTAGTTTTGAAATAATAATTGTGATCCTATTTTGAAAAACCATAAATATTTTAAAGAAATAACTAACTTTTCTCAATAAAAAGAATTTCTTCTCTTCTAAATCATTAAAAATTTCCTCAGAATATGCATTTGTTTTTTATTCAAAAATTTTATTCATACTCGTTTTCAATTGTATAGCTAAATGTAAAACTACAACCTTGGCTAAAAGAATTAGGCACCATTACTTTGAATACATTTTTGGTTTTTAACCCTTTGACGGTTATGAACGAGTTCAGCTCGCAATCGAATCTTGCTTCGTAATGCGCGCAAACGAGTTCCGCTCGTCGGCAAAACTTTGACCGTAATGGTTAGAAACGAGCCCTACTCGCGTAGTGAAAATTTTCCCCAACGCGCGCTGACGAGCTGACCTCGTTCACCGTTATTATTCTGCATTGATTATGTTACAAACGATTCCGACTCGCGAAATTTAGTTAGTTTTACTGCCTAAAGATGGCAGAAACCTACTAGACGATGTGTGATATGTTGCAACAAAAATGATGACAATGGTAAAAGAATTCGCCGTGAAACACGTACTTATTGCAAAGACTGTAATGCCCCATTATGTGCAATTCCATGTTTTAAAGTATATCACACACAAAAAGATTTTTAGGTTATTGAATTTAAATGCTTCATAAAGTTTTACATTAGTTGTATTTATTTAGTCCTTTCAATTTAATATTTGTCTAATATTTATAATTAACTATTATTATTTATATAATTGATTATAATTATGATCATTTATAAATTACTAATTAATAATAATCATTTATTAATTATTTTAAAGTGCGTAAAAACTGTTATCTATGTACTACAAATACTTTAAGTAATTTTTAAAACGCGTGAGGCGAGCTATCTACGGCATCGCCAGAGAAGGGTGACATTTTCGGAAGAACGGCTGGGGAAAACAGCTGCCACTTTCGACTACTGTTTACTTGTAATGCTGCGCGAATTAAGTAAACGAAAACTTCTCGTTTCCCTAACCGTCAAAGGGTTAAGTAAAAATAAGTCTTATTGTTTAATAAATTGTTATAGTAACATAAAATTACAAAAAATATCAATATTTAGTGGATCCACCCTTGCCTTTAATAAGAACAGTAATCCTTTGGGGCGTGCTGCGAGCTTTCATTTATCTGCGCTTATGCCGCCATATTATATTTATATATACTCTCGAGTAACATCATTTTTCAAAGTTGTTTTAGATGTTATGGTGCGTTATCTGAATTTGTTATAATATGCCACAAAGGTACGTAGTTTATTTATGACAAGGAGGATTATCTCGTTGATCTTGATGCCACGTAAACTGGTGTCACAAAAATGTACGTTAATGACGGCATCAGCACAGTTTTCAGCACATTTATGCATTTCTGGCTGTTCATGCGACTTTTGCAAACGAACATTTCACCAATGTCATCAGCAGCTATGCAGACCCAGGTCATAATGTTGCCGTCTCCGTGTATACAGCAGCAGGGCCCGTACAATGCACAATGTAGATGATATTGATCGTTGATACATCGCATCGCGAAACTATGCCGGGTATTTTAAATAGCCAGAAATAAAATAAAAATGATTCACCCTAAAATATTCTTAATTTTATTATAAAAGCCGACACTGACTGAATGATGGTTATTTTTCATTATAAAAAAGGGTTTAATTGCTTACCTCAATGTTAGATTTATCGGACTATATAGCATTTGACCAATCTTCTGTAAAATGTTGTTGTCGACAAGGCCATTCCAAGTAGTTCTTCTTGTTGTTTTCAAAGGCTAGGGCTACTTCTTGGCTTTGTACCCTTTTAATTCAGCCTCTGCCTGTCTTCTTTTAGATTCTTCGTCCAATGTATTCTGACAAAGCTGCAGAAAGCTCAGAGAAAATTTTCTGGGATCTTTAACAGACTTTCTTATTCATTTTCTGTCCTGGCGTTTCGTTGTTGCATGTTTTCTGCCTGTTTTTGTCATTTTCCCCAGACATATTTCAATTGTCATTTTTAAATAAACTCGCATAAACCTTTTAATAGAAAATGCATTACACTACAAACACATTTCACCAACTGGCTTATCTGTACTTGAGATTTGCCCTATTCAATGAAGTCCTGAATTATCACTAATTTTCTAACAAGCAGATAACTTTTTTCAGGTATTTTATCAGGTATTTTTTTTTCAGGTATATTAAAGGATATGAAATCGCCACTAGATCACACAAGAATGGTACTTTTTGCTGTAAATATCAAATAAAGAGTTGCAAAACATTCGAAGTATTTTTCAAAAAATTACAATATTTCTTTTGTTTTAGTTGCCAGAAGTTCACAATCTAGTATGTATGTATTAAAGTTTGACAACATCGTTTATGCCTTTGTATAAAAAATTTGTTATTTTTTAAAATATCTTTTTAGGATTAAAGTGTTTTATAGGGGGTGCCTAATACTTTTGGCCAATGCTGTATTTTGGGATCAGATAATCGATTTGCTGTTTTTGATTCGATTTGCTCTTTTGCTCAATTTGAACTATAGTACACCGCGTATTCTTGCACCACCTTACCCTTAATCCTCTTTCAACTTTTTTTTTCCTTTTGTCATATAAAAAATCCGGCTCTTTGAGAAATTTTATGGGACACTCTTACTTGCACTTCTATGAAACTATTTACTTTTATTTATTTTTAAATGTATTCATGACATGTGAATAGATTTATGGGACATGTATTTGTTGATGTAACAATTCTCAAACTGCGTTCTAAAAGTGTCACATAAATAAGAATATCCAGAGTTTCATGAAGTACAAATATATAAACACGACTTTCAACCGTTGCAAATTAAATGCAACATTTCTGAATGCTTTTCTAAAATTTAGATTAGCTAATTTTGATACATTCACGGTATAATTTTAATTGTAAATTCAACTAAAATTTGCATCTCTTCTGATTCTTAGAAATGAAATCGTATAAATGTTATTTTCCTATGGCTCCCAGCAGTGGCCGAGAGCTTTTGCTCCCAAATCTCGGGTTATGATGAAAAGCAACACGTCCCACCTTCATAACAACAAGAAGGAAAAAAATTAAAAAACGATAACTCTCAATAAAAATTAATTTCGATTTTGCGAAAGTTGGAAATATACTTCTTTTATGCAAAATTCTACATATTTCTACTCATTCGTAGATTTAAGAAAGCTTAATGAATTCAGCTTAAGAATGCGCTTAAATTGTACGTCCTTTTATTTAATTCAATTTGTTTGTTGTATGTAAAGTTGGAGTTTTGTAATCTATTTTTAACTCTCTTCTTGATAAGGGGGAACACTTTTGTATTTTTAGAATTTAATTATACAAATTAATAAATTAATTTTAAAACACTTGTATTTTTACAGAAACAAATTATCTTTATTTATACTTAACTTATCTAAATCTTTTTCTCTAAAAAAAGCTGATTTTTATAATTTTTTGCAGAAAAAAATCTTTTTTACAGAAAAAACTCTATTAATGAAAAATTATAGATATTCTCTGTAAACTAAACTGTTTTCACTGGCGCCAAAATTAACAGTTTTTTTCCGCCAATTTGAGTTTTTTTTTCTTTTTTTTTTACAGTGCTTTAGCTGGACCACAAATAATAAATCGCCAATTTTTTTTTATGGTTACAGTTGCGTACAAGATATAACAATAATGGATTTAATGATGCGCTAGAAAAAATACGCAACCCAAAAATAGATTAGCTGTTTTTAGCTGTTTGTAAAACTCAAACAATGAATATGTTTAACGCAAAAAAGTAGAAAACTTAAATAATAATAAAAATGTAACATATTTGTGAAAATGAAATACTATTATAATCAGTTAACAGTTCCATATTGATTAAATAATGATTACAAACTGACAATATAAAAACAAATTATATTGAAATACCTAAATAAGGAAACAGGAAAAAAAATTATTCACTCGTGCTTTTAAACACAGGTAAATAAAAAGCAGTGAATTTTTCACAATGGAATTTGGTATTAATGAATTATAACTAAAATTTTAAGAAAAAAATTAATTGCAATTGCGAAAATAGGCGTGATTTTTAATAAAAACGTCGAATGCTTGTAAAAGTGTGTTGCTTGTAAAAGTTGTGTGTAAAAGTTTTATTTTTATTCTCTTATTCTAGCCAAAAATCTCGTAATGCCCTACGCTTAGTGTAAATTAATTTATCGCAATCTGATTTAACGAAGAAGTTATATATGTGGCAATAAAATTATTAGAGGCTGTATTAAGAATGTAATCCTTTAACACTCCAATAAGTTTTCGAATAATTTTTAAAGCAATAATTTCAAAAGCAATTTTCATCAGAAAAAACTTGCAATGCGCACAAGCGAACATTGCTGTCTATTTTAAAGACTCTCCCATTATAATGTTATACCCATTCCATTTAAAACCAGACGTTTAAATTAAACATTCACATGGCATGAAAAATACATTAATTTAAAAGAATGAAATTTATTCTCGTGCCAGTTAAGAATCTGGCTTAAAGGAATTTCCATTGAATCAATTTTTGTCTCTAAAATCGTTTTATTGATCTCGATTCTACGGCGCCTTCTCAAAGGAAGAAGTTTAAGATTATTTCAAGAGGCTATAATTAGTAACTTTTTGCGCTTTTACATAAAGTTGTAACCTATCATCACTGCGCAATTTGTAAAAGACTTGAATCATGGTATTTTGTTAATGAAACGATTCTCAAATCATTTTCCGCTGAACCTAAAGTACTCCACATAAAATCCGAAAGAATTCTGCATAAACTGTCGATAAAATATAACGTTTCAACTATTATTCAGTACAATATTAATTGATCTTAGTTAGATGTGCAGTCGTCAAAGAAAAAGAAAGGAGAAGCACTCCACAAATGTTAATCTCTAAACCTTTGCTTTTTTTTTTTTTTTTTTTGGAACGATAGTAAAACTTCTGAAAACCTGGCTCTCCATGGGTCATCTAGATAGAGTGAGGTTGCTCTATCAGTCATCATTTGCTGAATGTGTTTAATTCATTTTTATCATTGGCGCTTATATGCACGGAATTTACAAGGCCTGTATCACCAAAAGATGCGTGTATGCGCACAAATTTTTTAATCTGAAAACCTGGTTCTCCATGGGTTAGTTTGATGGTGTGAGGTCTATCAATTCACCTAGAATGTGTTTAATCCATTTGCATCATTAGCTGATATATGTACGTAATTTACTTGCTGTGTATCACCAAAAGAAGCATGTATGCGCACAATTTTTTTAATCTGAAAACCTGGTTCTCCAAGGGTCAGTTTGATGGTGTGAGGTCTATCAATTCACCTAGAATGTGTTTAACCCATTTGCATCATTAGCTGTTATGTACGCAATTTACTTGCTGTGTATTACCAAACGATGGATATATGCTCGCAATATTTTTTTTAATCTGAAAACCTGGTTCTCCATGGGTCAGTTTGGTGGTGTGAGGTGGTATGAGGTTTTTCTTCTTTTTTCCCCGAAAATTTATCTTTCTATATGGGTTAGTTTATGATAGAGTAAGGTTGTTTTTGTCAATCATCATTCCCAGAATGTTTTTCAAATTGGCATCATTAGCGCAGTTATGCGCGTAGTTTATTTAATCTGTATCACCAAAAAACGCTTATATAAACTCAATTAAAAAAAAATAATAATAATATAAAATCTGGAACTTGATGCTATCGCTTAGTGGAATAAGGTAACCCTATATCAGTCATCATTCCAAAATGTATTTAAAACTCATTTGGAACATTAGCGCATATATATGCAGAATTATCCTGATCTGTGTCACCAAAATGTGCATATATTCGCGCAACTTTTTTTTTAAGCAAGAATCTGACCAGGGATCAGGCTGGGCGTGTCTGACATTTTAACGCTTAGCTCTGTACTTCAAATTTTTAAAGCCAAAACTTTTAGATTAATTTTTTTTATGTTTACCCAATATTTATCTATATTATTAGGATGAGCGAAGCGAATCCTCTACTAGTCCACTCAAATGACACTTTGTCGTACACTTTACAAAAAAACTATAAAGTATTTTCACTTGAAATTAAACACAAATATAAATTATGATCTGTAGATTTGCAGAATATTATTTTTTTTACAGAAATACTTTTCAAAAAATTATTATTTTAATTAATTTATTTTACATGTTTTTCCATTACGAACAAATTTTTTCAAATAAAAAGTGAAGCACGTACGTTTTCAGAAGAAAAACTTAAATTATGGGGTCAGTAATTATAGCTAGAATCATCATTAAATAAATAAAATATATTTTCATTATTCTGATAAAATATCTCAAAAACTGATTTCAGATTTTCAAACTATGCTCATTCCTTTGATTATGTATAGTTTCATGATTTCTTTTATAAAATGTATAAAATACTTTTTTTAGGAAAATTATAGCACATTTTTAATGAATTAAAATTTGTGAAAATTCTCTTATTAACATTCAATTATAAAAGTATTTTTCTGTGTCAGGAATTCAAATACACGATTTATTCTTATTTTGTGAAATCATTTAAGCAGACGATATTTATGAATTTTAAAAGTATTACATTATGTTTTTGTGAAGTGGCAATAAAAGAATTGTAAACAAATAAAATTAATATTTTGTATAATTCTACTTCGAAAATATTTTTATTTATACCAGTTTTATATCATAAATAAACAATCTGAGGAAATTCTTAGTTATTTGGTTGAAATACATTTTAAAATTAAAATGCGCCGAAACATAAAATTACATTTTTGCTTAATAAAGATGCAAAAATAATTTTAAAGATATATTATTACTTTCAAATATTTATCTTATAGCATAATACTTCGCGAATCCAAACAAAGCATGGCTTTTGCTAGTTATATATCTTATATCTGTATTATACTACATTACCCAATATTCATAACACAATAACAAATTTCTGAAACACCACTTCGTGTTTTAATTTTCATGTGTCACAATAGAAAAACAACACGGTTTTTTTAAGGGTTTATTCCTATCAAAACCGCTTATTTTCTGATTCATTTTTTAATTCATTTTTACTCTCAAAAGCACCAAACTTTCAAAATCTCTTATTTAGAAACTTGCATAATGTGCCATGTTTGTCGATATTTTTGGGAATTGTAGAAAATATTGCAAAAAATGCTGTCAATGTTGCCAATTTGAACAAAGTTTTTCGAACCTGGAGATCTTGAAACGAAAAAATGATCGAACTGAGAAAATAGTTGTTTATAAATTAAATTCTAACTAATTCAACGAAAAGTTATATCACACGTCACCTTATACATCACTTCAAAAATCACCCCAGCAAGTTTCATGTTTCTACTTTTAAAAATGAGTCTGAAAATGTATCGGAAAACCTCGAGATGTTGAAGGTGGAAAATCATTTTTTCCAATATATCCTTTATATGACGAATTAGAAAATCTGTGTTGTTATATAACACATAGATAAATATTAGGTAATCACAAAAGTTTTACTTTAAATATTCGCGTTTTAAACAATTTTAGTAGAAACCTAATTTGTATGTAAAAGCAGTGCTGAATTCAGACACTTTTCTCCGGGAGGGACTTCTGTGGATCCGGGGGGAAATGGGAACATTACACTATTTTACCATTGAAAACACAAAATCTCAAAATTTCTGTTATATATTAGGTTGATTTTAGATTTTGTACTAAAAAAAGTCAACATTTCCAAAAATCTGCTCTTAGTGGATCATTTTGATATTCACGGTCACTATATTCACTAAATCATTCCCAAAATCTGTTTAATATTTTGCATTTCTCTTCCTCTGTTTCCTATACTTTTTTTTTCAACTTAATGCATAATGAAATACGATTTTAAAAAGAACTTTGCTTGGAATTTAGTTTCGTTTCTGCAACTGACTGCTTGAAAAAGACAGTTTTAAAATTACTGCTGTCGAAACTAATTGCTTATTTAAGCACTTGTGAAGTGTTACGAACTTTTTCTTTTTCTTTCTTTTTTTTTTTTTTTTTCAATAAATTGTATTTTTTTATTTTTTCTAGATAAATAAAAGTCATTCCCAGAATCTGTTTAATATCTTGCATTTTTCTTCCCTCTGTTTCTTATGTATTTTGCTAACATAGTGTATAATGAAATAATATTTTTAAAAGAAACTTTACTTGGATTTTAATTTTGTCTCTGCAACAGATTGCTTGAGGAAGACAGATTTAAAATTATTGCTGTCCAAACTAATCGCTTTTTTTAAGTTTTTCTGGAGTGTTAAGAGCTTTCTTTTCCTTTTCTTTGTTTTCAATAAAAAGAAGTGAACACCTTTACTTTTCTGCTGGAAATTCAGAAAACCTGGCTCTCTTGAGCTCTACATTTGACCTCTCTACATATTGACCTCTCTACAAGGTCATCTCGATAGTGCGAAGTCGCTCTATCAGTTATCATTCTCAGAATCGGTTTAATACTTCATTTTTCTTCCTCTGTTTCCAATGCATTTTGCAAATTTAGTGTATAATGAAATATTGTTTTTAACAGAAACTTTGCTTGGAATTTAATTTCGTTTCTGCAACAGACTGCTTGAGGAAGACAGATTTAAAATTATTGCTGTCGAACTTGATCGTTTATTTAAGCACTTCTGGGGTGATAAGAACTTTCTTTTACTTTTTTTCAATATGAGAAGAGGACACCTTTGCTTTTCTGCTGGAATTACAGAATTTCTGAAAACCTGGGCTCTCCACGGGTCATCTTGATAGTACGAGGTCGCTCTATCAGTCATCATTCTCAAAATATGTTTGATACTTCATTTCTCTTCCTCTGTTTCCTACATTTTGCTAATTTAGTGTATAATGAAATATTATTTTTAAACGAAACTTTGCTTGGAATTTAATTTCGTTTCTGCAACAGACTGCTTGAGGAAGACAGATTTAAAATTATTGCTGTCGAACTTGATCGTTTATTTAAGCACTTCTGGGGTGATAAGAACTTTCTTTTACTTTTTTTCAATATGAGAAGAGGACACCTTTGCTTTTCTGCTGGAATTACAGAATTTCTGAAAACCTGGGCTCTCCACGGGTCATCTTGATAGTACGAGGTCGCTCTATCAGTCATCATTCTCAAAATATGTTTGATACTTCATTTCTCTTCCTCTGTTTCCTACATTTTGCTAATTTAGTGTATAATGAAATATTATTTTTAAACGAAACTTTGCTTGGAATTTAATTTTGTTTCTGCAACAGACTGCTTGAGGAAGACAGATTTAAAATTATTGCTGTCGAAACAAATCGCTTATTTAAGCACTTCTGGAGTGTTAAGAGATTTTCCTTCCCCTTTTTTACAATAAAAGAAAGACCTTTACTTTTCTGCTGGAAATACATAAATTCAGAAAACCTGGCTCTCTACAAGGTAATCTCGATAGTGCCAGGCTGCTCTATCGGTCATCATTCTCAGAATCTGTTTAATATATTTTACTTTCTCTGTTTCCTCTGCATTTTGCAAACTTAGTATATAATGAAATACTGTTTTTAAGAGGAAATTTGCTTGGAATTTAATTTCTTTTCTGCAACAGACTGCTTGAGGAAGACAGATTTAAAATTATTGCTGTCGAATTTGATCGGTTATTTAAGCACTTCTGAAGTGTTAAGAGCATTTCTTTTTTTTTTTTTTTTCCCTTTTTCCCCAATTTTTTTAATAAAAAGAAGTGGACACCTTTTTGTTTATGCTGTAAAGACAGAATTTCTGAAAACCTGGCTCTCCATGGGTCATCTTGATAGAGCGAGGTCGCTCTATCAGTTATCATTCCTAGAATCTGTTTAACATCTTAATTTCTCTTTCTCCGTTTACTGCCTTTTGTTAATTTACTGTATAATGAAATATTATTTTTAAACGAAACTTTGCTTGGATTTTAATTTCGTTTCTACAATAGACTGCTTGAGGAAGACTGATTTAAAATTACTGCTGTCGAATTTGATCGCTTATTTAAAGCACTTCTGGAGTGTTAAGAGCTTACTTTTTCCCAATAAAAAGAAGTGGACACCTTTGCTTTTCTAATGGAAATACAGAAATTCAGAAAACCTGGCTCTCCATGGGTCATCTCGATAGTGTGAGGTTGATGTATCAGTCATCATTCTCAGAATCTGTTTAATTCTTCATTTTTCTTCCTCTTTTTCCTATGCATTTTGCAAACTTAGTATATAATGAAATACTGTTTTTAATAGAAACTTTGCTTGGAATTTAATTTCTTTTCTGCCACAGACTGCTTGAGGAAGACAGTTTGACATTTTTGAAATATTTTTTTTCTTTAAGAAACTTTGCTTGGAATTTAATTTTGTTTTTTCAACAAAGTGCTTGAGGAAGACAGATTTAAAACTATAGTTGTCGAAACTAATCGCTTATTTAAGCATTTCTGAACTGTTAAGATCATTTTTTTACTTCTTTTTTTTTTCTTTTTTTGAGTTAAAAGAAGTGAAACTCCTTTGCTTTTCTGCTGGAAATACAGAAATTCAAAAAATCTGGCTCTCTACTAGGTCATCTCGATAGTGTGAGGTCGCTCAATCAGTCATCATTCCCAGAATCTGTTTAATATCTTGCATTTTTCTTCTTCTGTTTCCTATATGCATTTTGCTAACATAGTACATAATGAAATTTTATTTTTAAAAGAAACTTTGCTTGGAATTTAATTTCGTTTCTGCAACAGACTGCTTGAGGAAGACCGATTTAAAATCATTCCTGTCGAACTTGATCGCTTATTTAAGCACTTCTAGAGTGTTAAGAGCTTTCTTTTCCTTTTTTCCAATAAAAAGAAGTGGACACCTTTACTTTTCTGCTGGAAAGACAGATTTTCTGAAAAACTGGGCTCTCCACGGGTCATCTTGATAGAGCGAGGTCGCTCTATCAGTCATCATTCCCAGAATTTGTTTAAGGGGCCGCTTCACTCAAATGAAAAGACCTGTTCGCTAATGCTAATCCTATGGAAGAAATTTATAAAGATATCTCGGTTGCATTTTAATATTTTTAAATGATTCTTTTTGCATTGGATAGTTGAGATTGATCTGAATGCAGACCGTTTTTTACTTTTTCGATTTTATTTACAGATATTTTTTATGAGGGTGATTTCGCTTTCCAAACCGGTTCTAACAATGAAAGCGTTGTCGTAAAAAATATCTGTAAACAAAATCAAAAAAGTAAAAAACGACTTGCATTGAGATCAATCTCAGCTATCCAATGCAAAAAGAATCATTTAAAAACATTAAAATGCAACCGAGATATCCTTATAAATTTCTTCCATAGGATTAGCATTAGCGAACGGGTCTTTTCATTTGAGTGAAGCGACCCCTTAACATCTTACATTTCTCATTCTCCATTTCCTGCATTTTGTTAACTTACTGTATAATGAAATACTATTTTTAAAAGAAACTTTGCTTGAATTTAATTTCTTTTCTCCAACAGACTGCTTGAGGAAGACAGATTTAAAATTATTGCTGTCAAATCTGATCGCTTATTTAAGCACTTTTGGGGTGTTAAGACCATTCTTTCTCTCTCTCTCACTCTCTCTCTTTTTTTTTTTTCAATAAAAAAGAAGTGGACACCTTTGCTTTTCTCCTGGAAAGAATGAATTTCTGAAAACCTGGGCTCTCCACGGGTCATCTCGATAGTGCGAGGTCGCTCTATCAGTCATCATCCCTAGAATCTTTTTAGCATCTTACATTTCTCTTTCTCCGTTTCCTGTATTTAGTTAACATATATTATAACAATATTATTTGTAAAAGAAACTTTGCTTAGAATTTAAGTTCATTTCTGCAACAGACTGCTTGAGGAAGACAGATTTAAAATTATTGCTGTCGAATTTGATCGCTTATTTAAGCACTTCTGGAGTGTTAAGAGCACTCTTTTTCTTTCTTTTTTTCTTTTTTTCCAATAAAAAGAAGTGGACACCTTTGCTTTTCTGCTGGAAAGACAGAATTCCTGAAAACCTGGGCTCTCCACGGGTCATCTTGATAGAGCGAGGTCGCTCTATCAGTCATCATTCCCAGAATCTGTTTAATGACTTACGTTCCTGTTCCTCCGATTCCTTTTTGCGGAGAAGCTACCAGCTCTTCCAATGCCTTCCTTTTGTACTTTTCTTCGTCTCCTTCATCCCTCCTCTTTTCTTGTTCTGTTTTATCGCATTCCTGATTCCCGTTTCTTTGTATTCATCTTCTCTTCATTTTTTTTTCTTTCGTTTCTTCCGTTTTAGCAACAATGTTCTTTTAAAATATGAGTAGTTTTATATGGTGTCTTTTTTTATGTATGTATACCTGTGTCCTGAATCCAGAAGCTGCTTTAGCTTCATTCCTCTATAAGAAAAATGTTTGTTATCTTAAATCAGAAGTAGAACTTATGTATATTTTTTTTTCTAAAATTATAATGCATACATATATTTAATTACATTCAATCATGCGTTTTATTCGAATTGAAACATAAAATTATTTATCCTGCTGTTTTTCATTATTTATGTAAGATCTCATTAGCTTTCGTACATTGAATTGATGATAACTTGGCAGCAAAAGTGAAACATAATTTTATTCGTTCTAACACAATTTTAGGTGCGTTCGTAATTATATAAATACGTAGCACCTATAGTTGTCGTTCAATCCGTCTGTCTGTGAGTTTGTCCATCCATCCATCTGTCTACATATAACAACGCACAAACTACTCAACCGAATCGTTTGAAATTTAAAATATGTAATTGTTGCACAATTTTATCGTGCCATTTTAAATTTTATGAAAATCAGATGTATAGTTTAATTACAGGGACAACCAAAATCATTCCGTTACATTACGGTCAATGGGAAAAAATAGCTTCCAGTGCGTTTTAATGATATTATACTCTTTCGAACATTATGAAATTGATATGCATCTAAAAATATCAACTACAATAAACATGATGTGCAATTTGTAGTGCAAAGAATACTTGTTATTAATTTACAGGACCGCACAATAGTATTCCATTACATAATAGTATACGGGGGGGACACACTGTTTGGGGAGCGTTTTAATTATTTTATACTACTTCACATTTTATGAAATTAGTATGCGTTGCTGAAATTTACTGCAAGTTACTTTAATTATCATAGAAATCAAATAGTATTTTCAGGAACCCTCAAAAGATTTCGGATACAATATTCTATCACAAGTACTGTATAGTATCGTGATGTTTTTAAAACTTCAGAATAGTTCTAATATTTCATTCTTAATTATGACTATTTTTTTATATATTTTTGTTGGCTTATCGCACAAAATTTATTTGTACCACTGTAAATGTCTGGAAACTTTATTTTTTCATTTTTTGTTACTGAATAAAATGAATGGTTAATTAGAAATTTCATTTTGAAATGTATTGAATTAAAGTGCAATACGCATTCCTTCAATTTACATATATATTAAAAACAGCGAGCTCTATTAAAAGCAATTTTATCTATAAAAAAATTTTAAATTATATTATTTTGGTACTGATAAAATTCTGAGACTGCAATTAAATCATCAGCACTTATTTTGTAATGTTTGGTTGAAGTCACGAATAAAATTTATTTTTAGATTTTCTGTAGATTTGTCTGTTTTATTTTCTTTAATTTTGTTAAATGTTGTCTCAAAAATTCAAATTTTTTTACTTAAAATTCTTTTAAAGGCCGGTTGTTCATGACTTTGCTTGTATCGCCAATCCTATATTAAAATCGTTTATTATTAATATTTTAAATAATCTGGTATATAAATTCAAAATTTCTCATTTTGCATTTCTAACTGCTTTCATGAATTATTATATTATATTTGCAATTCGAACGGAAAATAGAACGAGAGAGTGAGAAGGAAATGATGTGACATGTATATTGCGATATTTATATATGTATGTAAAAGAAGAAAAAAGTATGTCGATATGTGTATGACTTGTTAATAGTGATAAACTTTTGGGCTAAGACTTTTAAAAAAAATTAATTATAAAGAAATCTCCAAAGACAATTTTTTCTCCCTTCCTCTTCCTTTCTTATTTATTTATTTTTCCTGAAATAAAAATCTGTTTTCTTTTGTTAGAACTGTGAAAATTAGTTAAATATATATTAATGTTTAGTTCTTCACACTGTCAGTTGTATTGCTCGTCAATTTCTTGGTAATTTTGTAATTGGGAAAAAAAAAAAAAAAAAAAAAAAAAGGATGCGAATAATTGTTTTTCTCCTTCATTGAAAACAATGTCTAAATAAAAGTCTGGTCTTGGGGAATTAAGAGTTTGTATATTGTATCTTGTAGATTTCTGTTTCTAAACAGTTTCATATTTGATCTTAATTCTCTCTGTTTGCTCTGAATGGAAGAAATTTGCACCGTCTATAAGTAGTTGACTGAATATTATAGAAAGGAATAAAGTCAAGAGAATTAGTGTAGAAAACAATTTCATAAGAATATTTTGTTGTTGTTATTTATTTTTCTCATTTTGCTGCTGTATTGGCATGAGGGGCAGGAATGAATATCAGCATTTGTTTCATAACATTGAAATAATAATAAATAATAATCACTCCCATATTCTCTTAGAGCAATAAAATTGTGTCTCTAGTTATTTGCTATCTTCCAGAAAACATTTGAAATTACCCTACTAATCCATCCTGTGTTCATTCGACGTCCCCACCCGCGGGAAAAGATTTGACGTTTCGCGCACCCTCTCCAACGCAGACGAAAAACAGAGTTCTCCAACCCCCTTACACCTCCCGGCATTTGCCGTTCTTTCTCCCGAAGACTTGGAACAACTCGGCACATGTTGGAATAAATCGTCGATTGTCAACGATTGTCGCCGAGATTTCTTTGTATCGATTGCTTTTATTTTATTGTTTTCATTATTGTCTTCATTAATCGATATTAATCGCTCGATTGAAAGTCGCGCCGCCAGGGGAAAACCTGAGAAACTCATCATCAAGTGATTTGTTGCGTGGAGGGCCCGATGGGAGGGCCATTCTATTTTGAACACTGCAACCGCAGCGAAGTACATTCTTTCTTTTTATGATTAAAGGCTAAAAGAGAGCAAAAGACTTTTGAAAAGCATAATGAATGCTACAGTTTTATTAATTTTCTTGAAAACGAAGTGTGAATGACTCTTGTTAAAATGGTCTTAGCAGACGACAATTGCATCATTTGTTTTCAGTGTTTCAAATTTTTTTCTAGCATCTCTCCAAGCTGCGTAAAGCAGAAACTTTTTTAAAAATCTTTACCTACTTTTATTCTTCTGAATTAAATTTTAAGACGCAACTCTTTTTTAAGTGTTACTTGAAGAATTTTTTACTATGCATAATTGCTGTTTTCTAATTAATTTCGAACAATGAAACGAAGGTCATGCGGGTTTAAAGGATTCCATAATTTAATTTTAAGCATTTAAAATGTCTTATTATTTTCTGTAATACTTATTTCTATCATAGAAAATTTTAATTGAATATTTTGAAAAACTGTCTTTGAATTTTTTTTTTTTTAATCATATTTTAAACAAATTGTAAGGATTTAATTCTTTCATTTTACCTTGCGCGTTATTGACGTTTAATATTTTTTGCACTATTAATTTGTTAATGTTGTACATACTTAGAAATTGTATCTCTATATATGTAAGCTACAATACAATGGAAATAATATTTTTGCTTATAGTTCTAAATTTAAATTTTGGGGGAGAAAGACAGTTTTGAACAAAACTAATATATGATGTAGAAACATTTGATTCTATTTGCAAACATGTTTTTTTACATCTGATCATTTTCTTCGAATCAAATACTTGATTTATACTTTACTGTTTACATAAAACGTTTTATTTTATATTTACGATTCTTAAATAACTGTTTTCAATTAACGACAGTTAATTGAAATTCTCTTTGTTAATTTTCAATTAACAAAGAGAAATATTCTTAGTAAAAAAAGACCATATTCTAAAATTAATAATTTGTCATAACTATGTTATTTTCAAACTAAATTAATTACCAAGGAAAGTGCTTACTTTAAAAAAAATCATAAGTTTTGAAAATATGCAAAAAATATATTTCAGAGACTTTTTTTTTCTTTTTCTTTTTTCTTTTTTCCTTCATAGAATTGGTTAAAATATAGAAATATGCATGAATAATTAGGTAGAATGTTGTTAATATTTTAATTGCTGGTTTATCAGATTCTTTACAGTCATTTAACATTTTCATTTATGGGAAGCGAATTTTTATAAAAATAGCTTAACAATGTTATTTCCTATTTAAAAAGGGGAAAAAAAAACTTTGTTCATCTTGCAATAAAAACCTCCGATGTAGAAAAAATCTGATTAAATACTAATAGTTTAAATAATAACTATATTAAGAATGATATTGTTAATATTTTTAAAATTGCATTAATATAATGCAAAGCAAAATTTATATTCACAAAATTATGAAAAGCTACATGTTGCATCTTTGAAATACGATAAGAAATTTTTGATTAAATAAACAATAATGCGTATAAATTATGTATTTATCAACTGTAATAAATGCCGTCAATATTAATTATTTAGATTACTTATAGTAAATGTTTAATGTATTCCTCCAAGCCCTATTACTGTGCGGCGTGTAGCACAAATGGCTGACAAAGTGCACGTTGCTTGCTTTGTTTCTTATCTATCAAACGAAGGCCTCGAAGACATCTGAGAAGAGAAAAAAAAAGTATTGTTACAAATTCGTTAAGAGCGAAATAAGAGCAATTTCTTTTAAGAATTTCAACAGGAAAATCAGTTACATGTGCTGATATTCTAAGACTGCTTATTTTCTTTGAAATCCTCCTGTTATATGAGGGGGGCTCTGCCCCCCTCAACCACCCCTTTGTCTTATAAATTAATAATCCTAACTATCTTGAGATGATGTTTTAAATCTTCTGTCTAAAACAATTAAAATATGTTGATTTTGTGACAATGTCATCATAAATAAATTGAATCATTCTCATAAATATTTTATTCATAATTGAAAATGCGTGTTTGTTGAGGCACATTGAACATGCAGCCTTACTACTGTGGTGTGTGTAGCAGGAATGGCAGACTAAGTGCACGTTGCTTTCTTTGTCCCGTAGCTGTCCAGCGGGGGCGAGTTCCTCCGAGCCAGCACCCGCAGATCCCGCTGACGAACGGCGATTCCCTGGGCGGCCCGCACTCCTACCTCTCCAGCTTCATCTCCTTGCTGCTGAGGGCTGAGCCCTACCCACCTTCCCGGTACGCCCAGTGTGTCCAGCCTAACAACATCATGGGCATCGACAACATCTGTGAGTTGGCAGCCAGGTTGCTGTTCAGTGCAGTGGAGTGGGCAAGGAACATACCTTTCTTCCCAGACCTGCAGGTAAAAGTCATTTCTTTATATTTATAAGTATGTATTCGAAAAAGTATACAGTGAAACCTCCGAATAAGGGAGTCCTATCGGACCGGTTTGTCCCTTAAATGGAGGTGTCCCTTATTTTTAGTTTTTATTACAGTGAAACTTCCAAATAAGGGATAGCTATGGGACCGAAACTTATGTTCCTTAAATAGAGGTGTCCTTTATTCGGAGTGTCCCTTATTTGGAGGTTCCACTGTATTTCGATTCTCAACAACTCAAATTTTTCTCAGACATTTTCAGACTCATTTTTAAAAATAAAAAACATGAAACTTACTCAGGTGATTTTTTAAAGAGATGTATAATGTGAAGTCATTTTTTGCACAGTTCATTAGAATTTTATTTATAAACAATCATTTTATCAGTATGGCATTTTTTTCTTTTTCGTTCTCAGATCTCCCGCTTCGGAAAATTGGGTTCAAAGTACCAACTTTGGCAGCCTTTTTTGTATTATTTTCTGCCTTTATCAAAAAATTGTCAGGCACGGCCACCAGATAAGTCCCCTTTAAAACGCATTTGTCTGCCAAGTCGTGTCTTGGTGGATAACCCCTCAAAACCCGATTTCACCGGTTTACTCGTAGATTTATCATTATTGCGTTTTCCTGCTCGCAGTTCTCTCTGTTTTTACATGTTTGGGTGCAGGAAAACACAATGGTAAACCTATGAGTCAACCGTTGAAATCGAGTCTGATAGTGGTTTTCACCAAGATAGGACTTACCAGAGCAGCAGCATTTGAATATGCTAATGCAGTTTTGCACATTCCTGTAATTTCAGCTTCCTAACCTAATGAGTTAATTTTTTATGCAGCCGCCTCCCAATCTTATATTGAAAGAATTTTAAAACTCCTTAGCAATGATTTATTTGAAATCATAAATCGAAATTGTTTGTATTATTAAGCTCTTGCAAATCAGTATTGTTGTGTAGGAAATGAAATATTTGAAGAACCAGAAAATTAGAATTATTTATAAAATTACGTAAAAAAAATACTCCTATCAATAAACTAAAGTTATAACATGCTGAAAATGAAAAAAGAAAATACATTTAAAGGCGAATAAGTACTTTTTAATAAACTGATCTACATGTGTCGTAACAGATATTCGGTGGTCCTATCAAGATCGTACATAGAACCATATAGATACACTGTAAAAAATAATCTTGTAAAACAACAGAAAATATCTGGCAGCAAAAGTTGCCAGAGAATTTCTGTTAACAGAAATTCTCTGGCAACTTTTGCTGCCAGATATTTTCTGTTAACAGAAATTCTCTGGCAACTTTTGCTGCCAGAATTTTTCCGTATGCACAGATATTCCTTGTCAACAGAAATTCTCTGGCAACTTTTGCTGCCAGAATTTTACCGTATGCACAGATATTCCTTGTCAACAGAAATTCTCTGGCAACTTTTGCTGCCAGAATCTTTCTGTACATACAAATATTCCTTGTACATACAAAATTTTTCTGGCAACTTTTGCTGCCAGAAATATTCTGTATGTACAAGAAAAGTGTGTGGTCAGATATTTCTTGTACATACAAAATTTTTCTGGCAACTTATGCTGTCTTTTTTTTCTTTTTTTTTTTTTTTTTTTTTTTTTTCACAAGAAACATCTGCGAGCAATCACTATATATTATACAGATTTTTTAGCCTATATTTAATGTTCTATGTATCCTAAAATAGACTGACTGATTTTAAAATTTAATCACTTGCAAATGGTAGTAGCCTTTTTTTGTAATAGCTGTCACCATTTGCAAATTATTGAATATTAACATCAGAAAATCTATTTGAAAACACACAGTATCTTACTTCTAACCTCAATGCTTTTAAATAAAATTCTTAGAACTAGAAATATTTTCTAGTTAAATATGCATTAATTTTTTAGGGTAGTCATTTGAAATCCATTTGATTACATTTATTTAATTCTCAAATTTGAAGAAATTGGCTATATGGCAGCACATTGAATAAGTTCCCTCATATCAGAAACTGATGCTGCCAAATTCCGCATATTTAATAAATTTTGTACTTTGCTTTCTTTGCTGAAAATAGCCTGAATTTAGTTATTTTTCACAAATGCTTGTATATCCAGTTATATATTGCACACTAAACATGAATGGTGATGGCAATAATGATGTCAAATGCAGAGGAGAGTAAAAACTGGGAAGAAATGAATAATTTTGTAACAAAAGACCAAATCACTTATTCACACTCAAATTGTTTACTATTACAGTGAGTTTATTTTGGTTTCAAATTATAATTTCAAATAAAATACTAAGCACCACAAAATACACTGATAAGCAAAACTACGCACTCACTGTGTAATAAATTAAAATACATAATCAATTTCATAACATTAAAGAATAATTTTAGCAATATGCCCAGAAATAATAAAAATATATATCATGCATATTTTCCAAGTTTAAATATTATAAAATAAAACTGAATACTCAGAACCCCTTTTAAAAACAAAATACCCCTGATTTTTTCCTTGAGTAAATTTATCAGACTTCTTTGATTTTCATTATTAACATTATACATACCATATTTTTAAATATAGGTTGGATTTCTCATCACTTATTCTAAAACTATGGCATTACATTTCATGAAGGATCAGCCCTTCCCTATTTACTAGATACTGGGTCAGATACAGCCTGACCTGCAAATTCCATTTTAAATCAACCCACAACCTGACCAGAACCCGCAAAAATAAATTTCTGCAACCCACAACCCGAACCGAAGTATTTCAACCTGCAATGAAATGAAAGTAAATCATGTTTTAAAGCTATTATGAAAAATAAACCTATCTATATTTAAATATAGTAAAACTTCTGAGTAGGGTTATCTTAAATATGTTTTTTCGGCTCAGAATGAATCTAATTTTTTTTTCTGCAGACTGAGTTTACAAGAGAAAAAATTCGCAGGTCATGTATAGGTTTTTTGCAACTCAGATTGTTGGGACTTATACAAAATTTAAGCTAAACTATGTTCCCAATGAAAATAAATACACATTTGAAAATGTGTGAATATACATTCCATTTAATTTATGAGAGATAAAATGAAAATGTGAAAAGAAATGCAATTACAGATTATGCTTTCTTTCAGAACCATTTCATTTTTGATACACATGAAAATACATGCATTGTATTTTTGATACTTTATATACACATATATATATTACATGTGTGTAGATTGAGAGGTGCCCACTATTCAGAGATTTAAGCGCTCACATATATAAATCTGAGGAAGTGAAAAAGTGTACCCTTAATAGAGGCATTCACCTTTCAAGAGAAAAGCCATTTTGGAAGTCTTTTCGTACATGTATTTTGAACTTAAAAATATTCTGAATATGGATTTGTTACAACAACACAAACTGTGCCGAAGAATTAACAGAAGTGTAAAAAAGTTGGGCATTAACAGTTAAGCTGACCATCTGGTCAAAGGTTATGCAAGTATGTAATTTAAAATTTTCAAAAATTCGTAATTTGTCTTTAATATAAGAGCTATCCAGAGAAGATGAGAACTTGTGATCATTTTGTGTTTATTTATAATTTATACCATGTGCAATTATTATTTAAATATTGAGAGCAACTGTAGAAAAAATATAATACATAAAAAAAAAAAAAAAAAAAAAAAAAAAACCTGATTTGTTTGGCAAGAAAACAAATATTTTTACATGCAGACATATTTCTCTGATTTTAGAATATTTTTACAAAAATCCTTTACTTTTGACAGACAAACCTTACTGATTTTCCATAATTCCCCTGATTTCCAAATTATGTCGGCACTTTGTGAAACTTATATTAAACCTTCACCTGATGAGATTTATTCATTGTCTATAAATTGAAACCACATACGACTATAAACAAACATGAATTTCAATAAAAATCTCAAAAATCGCAGCAAGACATAGAAAATAGTTTTATTCTTAATTCTTTAACTAATAATTAATTTAAATCACTCTGTCCACATGTTTTTACAGTTTGCCAAATCTTTCACAAGTTTCACACTTTTGTTCATCTCTCACTTGCTACTTGAAGAATCTGGAAGAATTTCCATCAAGCCCTATAAGAAACAAAAAAAGATAACATTTAAATTGAGTTCCATCTTTTCAATTTTGTGGAATATAGTATCAAAAAATCCCAGAGCAGGATAATGACAACCTTTTTGTCATGGTAGATCAAATTTCAAAAGCAAAGTTTTTTAAAATATAAAATATAAATTTTTAAAAAACAGTTTTTTTTCTTGTTTTGTGTGTGTTTGTGAATAAAAAGAGTTATTTCATGCAAATATGCATAAAAATTACTTTGTGTCGTTAATTAGGGATTGACCAAAGTAAGAATTTTCTATACCAAACACTTTTTAATACATTAGCTTTAATAAACTTTGGTTAAAATTAGATTATTAATAATTTAATTAAGTTACATACATTTTTATTCTTAAATCAAATTACACAAAAACATTAATGGAAGACTTACTAACATTAATTTTTATGATTACTAATTTAAATATTAATGACCACTTGCAAATTCATTTACACTTATTTTTATTATTTTACCATTAGTCAATGTCAATATCCAAAATAACTTATGAAAGTAGTGAGTTATAAAGACTACAATTAAGAATGAAAATTGCAAAAACTCAAAAATTCATTCATTCATTCATTCAAAAAAACTTAAATTGATTTATAGATTGTGTATGTCCAATTGTAAAAATATTGAATATAAATGCTTGCAAATACAAAAGGTAATTCAATTAGTATTTTCAACTGTTTTCTGTCAAATTATTGATATTTATGTTTTGATTAAGTGTTGATGAAGTTGTCTTTGTGTCGAAGATAAAAAATGCAAGTGATTTAAGTAAATATCTCAGATTTGTACAAATTTTGGAAAAAGGATAAAAAGTGTCAAATTATTACACAATAGGACATTAATGATTTATTTGATATGAAAGAAAAATAATGAATAAAAATTTTAATGTTATTTGAATTCATAATTAGTACAAAAAAAAAAAAAAAAAAAAAAAAAAAAAAAAAAAAGAATGTAGTTGTCACTTTTTGTGAAGATTAAAATGACAGTAGTCCAGTTTTTTTTTTTTTTTTCTTCGACGAGTTTTACTATGCAAATTTCTCAATGTAACTTTTTCAGCATGTCTGTTTTAATCTAACTCCAAGTAATCAAGTAATGCTTCAATATGTACTAATGCATCACTGTAGTTAACTTTTGATAAAGTTATAAGGTGTTTTTCATTATTTTAAAGAAATACTTTGAAATTCCTTTTTTTAAACTCTGAATCACAAGTGACACACGTCAAGTATCATCATCATTTAAAACTCCATCATCATCATTTAAAACTTCGTAGTATTCTAATTTCAAATGTTCATTAATCCATTGTTGCATTGCTTCTTTAGCTCAATTTCAAAACAGTTTCAAATGTTCTAAGATTTCACTCTGCATATCAGTACTATTGTTATCTTCTGTTGGAATTTCAGTTTCTTCATCTGATAAAAATCTCCTCTATGATTTCTTAATCGTGATGTTTTTTACTAGTTTCTATACAGCATCAGCATAATAAACTGCATTCAAAACTGAGATTTTTACTCTCCCGGTTAATCTGCAACCTGGATAATTTGATCCCAATTAATCAAGAATCTACTACATTAAAAAACCTTTTAAATAAATCTAAACAACTAATGAGATTTTTAAAAAAACGAGATGAAAAAAATGAGCTAATTAGGAAAATGTTTTGATTTTAAATAAATCTGAGTTTTGAAATTCTGGATTTGAATTTGATACACTGAACAGCACCATCAAACCAAATTTTACCTTAGGAAAATAACTGAAAACACAACTTTTTGAGAATTGGGCTTACCTCAGAATAAATTCCATTTTTACTTGGAATTCTTCTGAATAAACAAGACTGAAGACAAAGTACGTGGCAAACCAATCTTTAAATCATCATCTGCCATTACATACTGACTGAAGCTTTTTCTTGGAATAAAAAGTACAGCCGATTTGGTTCCTATTAATTTGAAAAAAATTTTAAGTACAATTTGTAAACATAAAGGTTTACATAAATGAATGAAAATTTTTCCCCAAACATTGGTGTACATAACTATGGGGCTTGTCACCCTCCTTCTCGACACTAAAAATCAGTTTATTTGATGGGCTTTAAAAAATTTACAGAAGATTAATTAATTTAAATAATAATAATGAAAAAAAAACCCAGTGGTAATTGATTTATAAATGGCTATTCATTTTTTTCCGTTTTACAGAATGGGTTGTAAGGCCTAGTGACTTGCTATTAAGGGCTGATTTCGCATTTTATTAAATAAGATTATTTAAACATTACAGAATCAGCTAATATAAAAGTAACTTAGTCAATGCAATCTTAGCTTCCTTGTATTTTTTAACAATATAACAACTAAACAACCAATTGCTAGAAGATAATGGTTTTTAAAAATGAGATTTTTAAATGTAACGTTTTAAATCCAATATAATTTTAACTATTTTTTTTTCATTTTTTAATATTCGGTAAAGTGTGGCCTGCGAGTTTCGTGAATTCATATCCGGAAAGAATTGCAATTTTTGTGTATAAGTCACAGGAAAATATTGTAAATTTCATCAATTTACCTTGGGAAAATATAAAATTTCATCACTTAAAAAAAGTAAATTTCATTGAACGGCATGGAAAAAAATGAATTTCATTGATCAAGTGCAGAAAAAAGCATGTTTTGCCAATGGGGCTAGAAAAAAATAGAAAATTTCCCCGATCGGGCACGAAAAAATAGAAACTATTGTCGATCAGGGATAGAAAAATCACACATTTTGTGGGTCGGACACAAAAAATCGCACATTTCGTTGACTGAGCAAGAAAAAAATTGTCATTTGTTGATGATGCTGGTAAAAATGGCACATTAAATTCATCAATTAAAAAAAAAACAGCATGTTTTCTCGGTTTATTATGTGAAAAAAACGCAAAATTTGTTGATCGGGTAAGAAAAAATCACAAATTTTGTTGATCAGGGATGAAAAAATCGCTAATTTCATTGATAAGACACGGAAAAATCACAAATTTTACAATGTGCAGATAAATTGAAAATTCCGTTGGTCAGCTGCAAAACAATCATGAATTTTGTCAGTTTATTATAAGGTCAAAAAGTGCAAGTTTCATCTTGTTGTGTAAAAAAAAATGCAGATTTCATCAAAGTTAATACAGAAATCACAAATTTCGTTAGTCGGGCATGGCAACATTTGTATTTCTTTAATTACGGGTGGAAAAACTGCACATTTTGTCATTTGAACACCAAAAAATCGTTAGTTTTATTGATCAGATTTCTAAAAATTTGAAATTTCGTTGGTCTGAGAGAGAAAAATTGCAAGTATTTCGTCGATCGATATGTTGATGAGGTGCCGAAAATGATGAATTTTGTCGATTGGCTTCATAAAAATTTTACTGATCATGCGCAAAAAAAAATCATTGATCAGGCTTGAAAAAAACTCAAATCCTGTCGATCATGTGAGAAAAAAATCGTGAATTTTATCGATCGGCTTTGCAAAAATTGCAAATTTTGCCTATCAATTTCATAAAAATCGCGAATTTTGTTGATCAGTCACAGAAAGAATGTGAATTTTCTCAATTAGTTTTATAAAAATCGCAAATTTTGATCATGCAAAAAGAAAAAAAAATCAAAAAATCGCAAATTTCGTCGATTATGTGAAGATAATAGTAATTTTCATCGATCAGCTTTCTAAAAATTACACATTTCATTGAGCAGCTTCATAAAAATCTCTAATTTCATCGATCGGCTTCATAAAAATTGCAAATTCTGTCAATTAGGTTCAGAAAAATTCACTTTGTATAAAATAGCAAAATTTATAGATCAGACGTGGAAAAAATCGGGAATTTTCTCGATTGCTTTCATAAGAATTGCAAATTTTGTTGATGGCGAGGTTATATCACAAATTTTCTCACTTGGCTTCGTAAAAATTGCGAATTTTGTCAATTGGTTTTGCAAAAAGTACAAATTTGACTGATCAGGCATGGAAGAATTACAAGTTTCTTTAATCGGGCACAGAAAACTGGGAATTTCGTTGATCAAATTCAGGAAAATCTTGTTGATCGGTTTTTTCTCTCTAATTTGTTCATAAAGTTCACATTTTTTTCAGCACCAGCCATTTATGCTTGTCTTTTAGCACCTTTAATAATACAAAACTTACTCTCTTGAATAAAATCAAAGAATATTTTTACTTTTGAAAATAATTCTTGCAATATCTGTTTATGTAAAAACATAAAAACTGCTGATACAGAGATTAAACATTAAAAAAAAAAAAAAAAAAAAAAAAAAAAAAGCCATAATAATAAAAAAAATTCAACAGAAACTGTCAGCATAAATTTCATTATTGAAAAATAACATGCGTGGAGAAGAATTGAAGCATGAGATAATTCGTAATAAGCAAATAGTAAATACATAGAAAATCTGAAGATCGTTTTTTTTTTTAAACGATGCAGTAAAGGAAAAAATAATTTTTTAAAAACCCAAATTGTGAAATTACAGTCATAAAGGATCAATGGATACTGAGATTAGAAAATCAAAATAATGAGAAAATTTGATTTTAAATATATAAATTGTTAATTATTTCAAAAACAAGACTTGACTTTTACTCCAATACATAAAAATACTGAGAATAAAATATAGAAAATATCAAAATAAAAACATTTTAAAGAAAATTCAGTTTCAAAAATAGGATACACAATTAACAATAAGCATACAATTTTTACAAAATAATTTAACTTTTTCTTTAAGGAAACACAAAAATTTTAAAAAGATAACATTGAAAATATCAAAATAATGAAAGATTCTACACTTTAAAAGACAAACTGTTAAATTATTTTCAAAAATAGGGTTTTTAAAAACAAACAATATACATATAAAAATCCCTCCATGTACTTATGCAATAATTTGAAATTCGTAAACAGACAAAATAAATAAATAAAAACACACAAAATAAATAAAATAAAAAATAAATCAATACTTAAAAAGTCGTTTTTATGCATCCAACTTGAAATCGACATCCAAATGAACATAAATTTTCATTATTTTGATTTAATTAGCTTTATTTTAATATTTTCAACATAGTTTTTATGCATTCAACAGAAATAGACATTTTAAATTAACATAAATTTTTAATATTTTGTTTTAATTTGCTTTATTTTAATATTTTCAACATTGTTTATAAATTGTATGTTTTTACAACTGCATTTTTTAAAATAATTTAACAATTTATCTTTTAAAATATTATCTGAAATTTTCAATATACTATACTTAGTAGTTCTATGTAGTGGAGAAAAGCCAAACCTTATTTTTAAAATAACTTACAATTTATATTTTTAAAACTTTTTTCATTATTTTGATTTTGTAATTTAAATATTTTTAATGGCTGCAATTTTGCAATTTATATTTTTTTAAATATATTTTTGCTTTTCTTTACTACTTAATTTTTTTTAATCTCAATTTATTTATGTATTTACCATTTGCTCATTACAAACCCCTCACCACACTTCATTTTGTATATTTTTTTACAAATAACATTAAAAATGCCCATTCCTGTTGACTTTTTTTTTTTTTTTAATGTAATGATTAAATTTTATTTCAAAAAATTTTAAGCCCAACACTGCTATAAATGACCACTGGACAAAAGCAAGTTTTTTAGCTGCATGAAAAAACTGGCTTTCAGCAAATGGTCATTTATAGCAATGTTATGCTTAAAATTTCTTAAATTCAGAGGTTAAACATTAAAATATAATCCAAAAGAAAAAAAATGGATATAAATAGTAAATAAATACTTTAAAACTCTAAATTTTTATGCATTCAACAAAAATTAGCATAATTTTTTTATTATTTCGATTTAATATGCTTTATTTTAATGTTTTTAACATAGTTTTTATGCATTCAAAAGAAATCGGCATTCGAAATGCTCATAAATTTTTATTATTTTGGTTTAACTTGCTTTATTTTAATATTTTCAATAAATTGTATGCTATTTAAACTGCATTTTTGAAAATAATTTGACAATTTATCTTTTAAAATGTGATTTAAAAGTTTCAATGCACTGTACTTAGTATCAATGGCAGATCTAGAAGGGGGGGGGGAAACGATTGCCCCCCCCCTAAGCCCAAACAAAGGATCTGCAGAGTGACATTAGATGCCCGCACGGAAAAGTTGTTGGCCCTAAACTCAAGATCGGTGCGACCCGACCTGGGTCGCACCAACTTTAATTTATTATACTGGGACTGGGTCAGGTCTGCACACTTTCAGAACTGGGTCGGGTCTGATTTTTTCAATAGAGCTGGATCTAGACACACTGTTTTTTCCCGCTGTTTTCCACACTGTTCAAATTAATTTGAACTGCATCAAACAGTAGAAGTAAACCGGACTCAAACACGACCCAAGTAGAGATTAACCCGACCAGGATAAAAAAAAAGTGGACGAATTTTGAGCCGTATTAAAAAAATGATATCCGAGCCGTGCATCAGACTGGAGTTTCCAAATTTCTAAAATGACCCCCCCCCCACCATTGAGAACTCTCCAGATCTGCCCATGCTTAGTATTTCTATATATTGTGGTAAAAGACAAACCTTGCTTTTGAAATAACTTAAAATTTGAATTTTTTAAACCTTTCTTTTATTCTTTTGATATCTCAGTATCTTTGTACATTCACGGTAAATTTTTTAATTTACCAATTTCATGGTTGCAAGTTTCAAATTTGGCCAGGACTGAAAATATTTTGAATCATTTCCCCCCCCCCCCCTCCCTCGAGTGAATATGATGATTCACGATTTTTTTCATGGCCATTCAAAACAAAAATGACTGACAAAATTCGCTTTTTCCCCATAATTTTTTATCAGAAATTGCATCTGTTAAGCGATTTTTGATAAAAATCATTTTTGGTTCAATTTAAGCGTTTCATTTAAGCGATTTTTGGTCAAAGGATCGATGATCTTTTGACCAAAAATCGCATTTTTTGCAATTCTTTAACAAAAATTCGTGACTTTTCACAATCTTTTGACAAAAATTCCTGACTTTTTTTGCGATTCTTTGACAAAATTTGCATCTTTTACACGATCTTGACAAAAGTTGCGTCTTTTTCTCGTTCCTTTGACAAAAAATCACGTTTTCTCCACAATTCTGACAAAAAGTAACGTTTTTCTTTTCTGCTATCATTTGACGAAAATCGCGTCTTTTTCACGATCCTTTGACAAAAGTTTGCGACTTTTACGTGATCCTTCGACAAAATTTCGCGACTTTTTCACGATCCTTTGACAAAATTTGTGTCTTTTCCACGATCTTTAGATTACTCACGTCTTTTCCTCGTTCCTTTGACAAAAAAAAGTGTTTTCTCTGCAATTCTGACAAAAGATAACGTTTTTTCCCGCTATTATTTAACGGAAATCGCATCTTTTTCACGATTCTTTGACAAAAATTTGTGTCTTTTACATGATCCTTTGACAAAATTCGCGTCTTTTCCTCGCTCCTTTTACAAACAATCGTGTATTCTCTGCAATTCTGACAGACATAACTTTTTTCCGCTATTTGGCGGAAATCGCGTCTTTTTCGGGATTCTTTGAAAGAGACTGCATCATTTTCGCGATCTTTCGATAGGAATCGCGTTTATTTTGCTCTTCATTGAAAAAAAAATTTCTTTTTTCCGATCTTTTGACAGAAATAATGCTTTTTTGCAATCTTTTGACAGAAATCATGTATCATCAGCAATCCTTTGAAAAAAAAAAAAAATCATATCTTTTTTCACAGTCTTCTGACGAAAAACGCTTTTTCCTCGATTTTTTGACCAAAATCGCATTTTCCCCGCAATTCTGACAGAAATAGCGTTTTCCCACGATCGTTTGAGGAAAATCGCGTCTTTTCTGCGATTCCTTGACAGAGACTGCCTAATTTTTGCTATTCTTCGACGGAAATAACGTTTTCTCGAGATCCGTCATACAGGAATCGCATTTATTCTGCAATTTTTTGACGAAAAAGGCATTCTTTTGCGATATTTTGCATGAAACAGCACTTTTTTCTGCGTTTGTCAGAAACAACGCCTTATTCTGCGATCATTTGTCAAAAATCATGTTTTATCTATAATCTTTTGACAAAAAATCGTGTCTTTTGGCGAAAAACGAGTCATTTTCGCGATCATTTTTCGTCGTCTGAGATTTTTCCGTCCCGCTTACGTCCTCGGGAACTTTTAAAAGACGGATTTCCGTCCTGTAGACGTAAAACTTGCACCCATGCAATTTTTTAATTTCACAATGTATATTTTTAAAAATGTATTTTTGCTTTCCTATACCATTTTATTTATTTTTTATTTATCTTGGTTTATTTATATATTTACCATTTACTTATTACAAATCCTCCACCCTAACCCATTTTGTATATTTTTTTACAAATAACTTTAGAAGGTCGATTTCTGTTAAAAAATTTATTTATTATTATTTTGTAATATTTAAACTTAATTAAAAAAATTAACCCCAATGCTTCTATAAATGACCATTTGACAAATACAATTTTTTTTGCTGAACGAAAAAAAACAAAAAAAATCTTTTCAGCAAGTGGTCATTTATCACAATGTTATGCTTAAAAAAATTTGAAAATTCAGAGATCAAACATTAAAATATAATCCAAATAATGAAATTTTTAACAAAAATCAGTATTCCAAATAGTATTTGTAAAAAAAAAAAAAAAAAAAAAAAAAAAGAGAGAGAGATTTGGGGGGGGGGGGGGGAGGAGAGAAGAAGGTAATTTGTAATGAGCAAATTGTCAATGCAAAAATTAAATAAATGGAGGTAAATTTTTTTGAAATGTCAAAGTAAAGCAGATATTCATTTTTAAACATATACACTGCAAAATTACAATCATATGGGATAATTATCAGTCAGTATCTTTTTTTATGTAAATAATGTAGTAGGGTAGTTTAATAATTTTAAGACCGAATATTAAAGTAAGCAAGGGCTGATCCAGCCGTCCTTTTAGAAAAGGATCATGGCTTTTTTCTTTTGTGGGGTGGGGGGGGGGGTCATGTCTCTTAATAGGTAAGCAATTTTTATATTGAAGATTGTCGCCACATCCAAAATAGCTAAATTTCTGTTATTTTTGGGAAATTAATTTCATCCATAACAAAAAAGTTCCATAAATATTAGTAAAAATATAAATATATACATTTTGTTCAGATGCCAAGAAATTGAAAATTTTTCCACTTTCATAAAAATCAAAGATTCATTCAAGAAATTAAGTAATTTATACACATTTTTAAGGCTTGACAGCAGTGCCGAAACTAGAGGGGGGGCAGAGGGGGCATGTGCCCCGGGCGCCAACAGAACAGAAGGTGAAGGGGGCACCAAATTAAGATTTTTTTTAGTGTGTTTGTTATAAGAATGCATATATGTCGGGGCGCCAAAATACATATTTGCCCCGGGCGCGAAAAGACTAGTTTCGGCGCTGCTTGACAGTTACAAAAAGAGGTTATGAGGGAGCAATTGACAGACACGGCCTAAATTCAGTATAAAATTCTACAATTTATGGAGATTTCATGAAACTATCTTTGCCTTTATTAAAAAATGGAAAATGTTAATCACATTTGCTCTGAATAAATGTATCTTGCATCTAAAATTAAAATATACTTCATGGATAGGTCAGAAATTACCTACTTTGGGTTTAAGTTCAGCTTTAAAGGAGTCTAGATGATTCTGATTGTTAAGGGGGCTCAGGAGTTGATCGATATGGAAAAACATGTAAACAGAGCTCTCGCTTCGAGTCCATATAAAAACAGAAGTATTCAATATAACTAATTTAAACTTTCTGATATTTTACAGGTATGTTTATAGTCTTACAAAATTATAAAATGAAGTACTTCAATGTAATATAATAAGAAATATAGCAAAATTTATGTAACACAATTTTCGAAAAAAAAAAGTGTTTTATCACCAACACATCTTAACGTTGAATTGACTTAGAACCTAATTTTTGCTTTAAAAAGATCAGGAAACTTTACTCTATAGAATGAATAAAGGATATAACAATCTCTCGAAAAAAACCTTATAAAAAAACTCGCAAACTTAAAAATTTTAAAAACACCTAAAAAATACAATTCTTTTTTCATTAAAAATACCCAAAATATTAAACTATCTAAACTATATTAATTTATTCTCTAGATAATGATATTATACGCATGCAAAAAAAAAATTTAAGCCATTCCATCAAATAGTTTTTTAATCTTGGTGTTCGTGGTCAAAAATCAAGTTTTGAGAAAACGCAACTTAAAGTTGAAATTATATGGGTGCGGCCATGAAAGTGTTGATAGTTAAAAATGCAAATATTTTTTTGCGGTTTTTTGCATTGGGTTGAGAATTAATTGAATAATCAAACTAGATCATTCAAAAAAAAAAAAAAAATCGATTTTTTGAAAAGTTTTCAACCCTGAGCAAGAAGTAGTGTTTCTTAAGTAGAGTTTCAAAAAAGAAAAAATATATATACATTTTATTTTTAAATTTCCTTAAAAATTTTCTTTGTTCAGATGGAGTTTATGACCTCCCCTCCCCCCCCCCCCCCCTGGATTCACCACTCAAAGTAAGTGCAATCAATCTTGTAAAAGTTTTGTTCATCTCATAATTCTGGAATAATAAAGCAAAGACTTAGTTTTGGGTATAAATACAAAGTTATTTGATGTGCAAAAGGGTTTTGTACATTTTACAAAACATTATTTAGCCAGAGAATCTTTAAGCATTTTTACAGCATTTATAAGCAGTACGTATTACTTCTTTATCCACAGTGAATGGATTAATTAATACCTAACAAATTTACTGGTCCATAAAATATAAAACATAAATTGTTTTTTTCCGATTTTATATGACTTAGACCAATTGAAGTTTTCTGCTCCTTTTATGTGAAATTTTACACAAACCTCAATACAGATCTTTATTATAATACACAGTATACTAAGACTATTATAATGCACTGTGCATATTTTTATGCACAATTTTGGCATTTTGCAATCAGATATTATTTTTATTTAATTGTTCTTCCATAATGTGTCTTATTCTCAGAGCATTTACATTCAAGGATGCAAGTTATATTAACTATAATACATAGTATAAACATCTGGAAAAATTACATCATTAAGCAATGACCTCCTGGTTATTTTTTAATAATCTCACAAAATTAGGCTTATTTGACTCATATATAAATGTTTGCTATATTAGAAGAAAGTTTCATAATCAAACATAAAACTACATTATTAAATAAAAATGAATAGTACTTACATTATCTTTAATTGATTCTTTTTTACGCAAATCAACGTGCTTCTTGCGCTCGCGCTGTTTACAAACTAAAAACATGGCCGACACGGATCTTCTTCGCTTCACTTCCCCTACAGTAAGAACCTGTTGCCGATGAAATTCTCGGAGCCAGAATATTGCTGTCGTAAAACAATTAAGCTGTAGGAAAACAGCGATGCGTTTTTTAATAGTTTGATGCTGTTAATAAACATATATGTTGAAAAGCGGGCTGTTTCATTACAATTATTTTTTTACAGTGCAGATTTTTGCTGTCACAAAACAGCAAAACTGGAGAGAAACAGTGATGCGTTTTTTAATAGTTTGATGCTGTTAATAAACACATATCGTTGAAAAGTGGGCTGTTTTATTACAATTATTTTTTACAGTGTATTAAAAAGTATTCATATGCCTTTTTTTTATTTTTTTTCACTTTCAGCATGTTATAATTTTGTATTATTTATTTCTAATTGCTTAAAGGTGAGATTTTAAAAAGAGAAAAATAGCTTTATTTTTTTGACATGGTTCTACTTATCTCAGAGTGATTTTCAAACAAATTAAAAATGATATTCCAAAGTTGCACGGTCAATAAGGTACACATAACTAAAGACTGTGCAAATTTGGAATATCATTTTTAATTTGTTTTAAAAATGTTTCTGTGATGAGTTGAAACATGTCAACAAAATAAAGCTATTTTTCTCTTTTTAAAATCTTCATTACATCTTTTAGACAATTAGAAGTAGTATATTAATACAAAGTGTCATTTTGTTATTATAGCTATGATTTTAGTTTTGAATTATTTAATACAGTTATGCAACCTTGTAATCAAGTCTGTGTGCCTTTATTCTCGGACTTACCTACAGAAAAACTTTTTTCCCAAAACACCGACTTTTCTTAAAGTTTTCTTGTCTGTTATTTGAAGGCAAATATTCTCTGAGATCTTTTCGGGTATGAATTTTGAAAGAATTCTCTGTAAATCTTTTCTCAGTCCCCCAGAATATTTCAGATTTTCGTAAGTTTACGTTCCATTTCACATGGACTCTCCTCAGAAGAGCACCGGTGTTTCCTGCTCATCGTTCCCCCTTCTGTGAAAAGTAGGCTATTTTGTAGTCTGATTTTCCAATACATACATACATTTATATTTTGCGTCACGTTATACTGACTCCTTTAGGACAGTCGTTTTACATTACATCAAATGGCCGTTGCACGAGATAAATAATAATTTTATTTAGAATAATAATAATTAATAATTTTATTTAATTGTTTTTTATGGCTTTTTAGTAAGCTTTTTTTACATGCTTGAAAATACATGCTTTGTTTGTTTGTAGTCCAGGAAATTATTTGTTAAAAATTATGATGAGAAACTTTTGAAAAGAAATTTCAGCTTTGAAAGAAATGTAATGAATGACATGGTTTAACAATGAATGACATGAATATAATTTAAGACTGTTAGTAAACTCGCTAATGTTAAATCTATGAGCATTTAAATCTGAGCGTAGGATGCATTATTTTATTTAAAATATCTCCTCTGGAAATTAATATAATTTAACTTCTATTTATTTTGTATTCTTCTTAAAGGTTTCTTTGTATCTTTTTTTGTATCTTTTTTTTATGATATCTTTGTATCTTTCTTTCTTTTTTTTTTTCCAAAATATTTCTAAAATTATGATTAATTTATTATTTTGTGTGTTAAAATCAGACGAGTTGTGGGCAAAATTTTAACATTTCATATAAAATTAAGTATATAATTTAAAAATTTTTTGACATATTAAATCCAGCATTCGAGTTGCAACAAACAACAAAGTTCACCCATAACTTTTTTTCTTTTTTTAGGGTATTTTACACCATTTATTATTTTTTTTTCAACAACAGGTTTTTTAAATAATTAATTCTAGTTGTTCAATTTTAGGTGACTGACCAGGTCGCTCTCCTGAGGCTAGTTTGGAGCGAACTATTCGTTCTTAATGCTTCTCAGTGTTCCATGCCCCTCCACGTTGCGCCCCTCCTAGCAGCAGCGGGTCTCCACGCGTCTCCCATGGCTGCTGATAGGGTGGTGGCCTTTATGGACCATATTAGAATCTTCCAAGAACAAGTCGAAAAGTTAAAAGCGCTACACGTCGATGCCGCTGAGTACAGTTGTCTCAAAGCCATCGTTCTCTTCACAACTGGTAAGTAATTGTGGTTTAAACTGCATCCTAAAATTCTGTAAACAGATATCCAGCTATATACATACACAACAAAAAATATATTGCATTAAAAATTTATTAAAAACTATATTACAATATTGGAGGCATTAGGAAGCTTATAAGGAAATGATTATATAACGGAGAGTAATGTCATCTGTTTTTGGGCGTCTCCCGAAGAAGTGTTTTAATTTAATCGCCAGTTTTAGGTAACTTTTCTTAAATTATGTTATTCAAAATTTTATTAGAAACAATTTGATTACAACAAAAAATATATTACATTAAAAATTTATTAAGAAACGATATTACAACATTGGAACATTAGGAAGTTTATTAACTCTCCGTTATTACAATCACTTCCTTATGTCATTTGTTTTTTGGCGTCTCCCGAAGAAGTGTTTTACTTTAATCGCCAATTTTACGTAACTTTTCTTGAATTATGTTATTCAAACTTTTATTAGAAACAATTTTATTACAACGAAAAATATATTGCATTAAAAATTTATTAAGAAACTATATTACAATATTGGAACATTAGGAAGCTTATTAGTCTCCGTTATATAATCATTTCCTTATGTCATCTGTTCTTTGGCGTTTCCCGAAGAAGTGTTTTAATTTAATCGCCAATTTTATGTAACTTTTCTTACATTATGTTATTGAAAATTTTATTAGAAAACTAATTGGTAACGTTTTAACTTGGCGATTTGATAGCAAATTAATATAATACAACATAAATCATTGGAAATTACTATTGTGTGTACCTATAAATGCAGAAATCATGTAAAGATTACAGCTCAATGTTATAGTTACCGCATATTATATTACAAAATTTTAATTTCCAGTGCTACTAATTTCTGGGAAATTTATAAAATTAGAGACACGACAAAGTTTTTATAAAACTGCTGTTCATTCATAATATTTCTAAAGCTAGTCTACCCTGATTTTGCAATGTTAGGTGGTATAGATACAATACGATACAGGTAACTTCTGACTTCTTTCATTTTAATACGTATAATACTAATTTCGACTTCACAAATAAAAAATAATCAAAAGTAAAATCTCCAAAGCTACATAGTTAGGGCTCCATAATTCGCTTATTCAATAATTTTCGAGCCCGAGGTTGACATAAATTTTTACGATAAAACGGGATATTTTTACTTTTGCACATGGCACCAAAATTTAAATTTAATTATTGCTACTGATATAAATAACTAAAATCTAACCTGTCTTTTATTACAGTTTTACATTTGTAACATCATGAAATAAAGTCTGCAAAATATCTGTCACGCGTTCGTTCTTGCACAAATTTAAATGCACCTGCTGAATGCAGAACGAAATCTTGGATTAAACAAACCCACATTCTTTGTTGTTAAATACAAAAACAAATTCGAATTACTGCCCATATGAGTTTTTTATATTCAAAAACACGTATTTATTAATGCTATTTTTTATGTATAATTAAGACAGACCTTTTCAATTTATGCATCCACCTGATTAAGTATTTAAGCTATAAATAATGAGAATCAAAGTGGACATTCAGTTATGGCATTACTGCTTGTCTTTAATTAATGAGATGCACAAAATGGTCCTCCATCTCTGGTCCGGTATGCTTGTATTCATAATTGTGATGATTGACATAATTAACTTAATTTAGCCTAAGCCTCCGTTTCCGCATGCTCTTCCTACTTGCGACAATGATTGATTTGATCAGCTGGCAAAGTGCCTTATTTTATTAATTCCTCCTAAATCAAATTGCTTCACACGGATGAATCTAGCTTACGGCCATTTTAAATTATTCGTATTCTTTTTTGAAGGGAAGCGCTAACGCAGTCGCTGCAAACTAAATTTCTGCAACTTTATCTTTTCTTTTCTTTCTTTCTTTCTTTCTTTTTTTAAGACAGTTTTTTATCTAAATTTCTAAATAGTTTTTTTTTTTTTCTTTACTTCATGAGGGTGGGAAGAGGGTTCATTAGATACTTTAAGACTTTTCTTCAATACAAAGAGGCTACTTTTTGGACACGTTTTGTAATTCATTTTTGTTCAGAAGCGCGATGAAATTATCAGGTTTTGTTATTCAGAAACTGTGTAAGGGCCCGAATTAGAATATACACATTGTAAAAAAAAAAAAAAAAAAAAAAAAAAAAATACGGACGACTTTACGGAAATTGTAATGGCAATCGGGACTCCAGGACAACTTACGGTTTTTTAACAGAAACATTTCCGTAAATTTCAGAAAATTTTCCGTTTTTATCAGTTTAATTTAATTTACAGATTTTTCTATAAAAAGAAAAAAAAAAAAAAAAAAAAAACCCAATAAATTGTACTGGCGTCTCGTTTACCAGTACAATTTGCGTAAAATCGTCGTTATTTACAGTGTAGGACCCCGGAGAAAGCAGTATTATAGACGACCCCCCCCCCCCCCTCTATCTATCCATAGAAATTGTTAGAGAATCATGCTAAAATGACTAATACTAAACTCCATACCCCGCATGCATAAATTTCGTACCGAGTATCTTTCACATCTAAAAGTAAGTAATATATAAAAAGAAATTATAAAAATTAGAGAAAACTCTGAAAATTGAAGTAACCTTAATTTTCACGTATCTATGAAAAAAAGGGGTGGGTAAAATATATGTGTCAGTGTGTAAGGTAAATAATAATCAAGAAAATATTTATTGTGAGTCATAGACCAGGCAGCGGCAGCACAGACAATCACCTCCTCTTGTTGGATGTTAAAATTCCAAAATTAGTTAAAACTCGATTCACATATTAAAATGTAACTGGTCTGTCTAGTCATATTTTTGTAAGAAATTCCTGGAGACTTGATTTTTTGGTTGATTCATGTTTTAGCATTTTTTTTCCAGCTTCCAGTCTTCCATATTTTCCTATCTTTAGGTGCAGAAAAACATGATAAACCTATGAGTCAACAACTAAAATAGTGTCTGAGGTGGTTTCTACCGAGGTATGACTTAACCAGTTGCATTTTAATATTGGAATCGAGTTCTGCCTAATCCTAAAATTTCAGCTACCAACTCGATGAGATGAATGTCTATGCAGCCGCTTCCTGGTCTATCAAGACCTATACAGATTTTTTCTGCAGTTAAAAAAAAATAAATAAAAATGCATATTCTACGTAAATATTTATTTTACCTAATCAAAAACCTTACGCATGATTAAGTACTATAATGCTTTTTTTTTTTTATTATTATTAACTAAAATTTTTAGGCACATAAAAATATGCAATAACCTCCGTCGAGCATGCTGAGCCATAAAAGGTTATGAAAACGGACAATTGGCTACTTCGCTTTTCAAATTTAATTAACTAACTTTTAATTTTTTTTCTTTTTTTTTTGAAAAAATATATCATTTATTCTTCTAACATGAATTAAAATAATTAAAACCCAAGAGAAAAATAACTAAGTACAACCTGAACCCCCTTACTTTCCGTGAAAGGCAATTTTTAGTTTCTGCTCAGGTGTTAAAAATTACCTGAAATGCGGGGAGTTCAATAATTTAAAAATAATAATTAACTGCTACAATTTTTCCTTTTGGGCGAAAAGCCTAAGTTTTTTTTGGGAATTTTGATATGCCTTATTTGTTAAATTTCTGTATTATTTATTATGTTGACCTGTTTAAAAAATGTCCTACATGTGGAGTTCTGACAAAATAAACAAATAAAAACGCGTGCTTGGTTGCGAACTATTACCTATTTAAAATCTTGATGATTTGAAACCTTCCATAGTTTTATTTTGAAGCAACCCATGTTTGTATTATTTTTAAAATTTAAATACTTACCGTCTCAAAAATTAACTGCTATCTAGTTTTTTGGAAAGAGAAAAACATACAATAATAATAACTAGATTTGAGAAACTAATTGTAGCGCAAGAAAAAAAAGGAGAAATTATTTCTTTTCGCCGCTTTTGCTCGTGGAAGCATAAACAATACAAGAAGTGCTTATTTCTTTCAAAGTTTTGGCCTAATAAACCGAGAACATTTCAACTCAACCTCTAAACTGCGCATTAAAAATTAATGCTTACAGATTCTCGACTCGAGCATTTTGCAAAACGCTCTGAAACAACCTTAAAAAAAAAAAAAAAAAAGTACCAAAAACAATTTACAAAAAAGCTCTCCGTAAGTCACACACGAATGTTATTATTTCACTCGGGGTTGGCACTCACCTTGAGACGATATTTTTATGTTTTTCATTTTCGCGGTGGCAACACGAATCCAGTGGTCCTCCATCATAGTCCTCCGGAAGCTCATATGATTGCAATGGCAAGGCAAGGGCTGGGCCTTCCCTACCACTGGATGGGTAGAATCGTGAGCTGGGATCGTGACTGCTGCTTTTAGGATTTCTGAGTCTGAATTACGAGATTTAGAGTTGTTTAGAGAAAGAATGTAATTCTGAAACTTGTATAGCAGCAAGTTTTGATTGAGGCCTTTTTTATGCGGCGTTACCGAACATGAAACGCTTGCCTACAACGTCTGTCAATCTGTCTTTCTATACGGTAATTAGCTATATCTTGATTCAAATTAGAATTTAAAAAAATCATATGGTACATTAGATGCAGAACATAAGTACTACTATTACATTTCTGTCAGTTTCATTGATATGGGTTGCAAAAATAAATAAATAAATAAAATAAAATAAAAATAATTTTTTACTCATTTTTCCTGGAAACGAAAAGAAGAAAATGGTTACTTTGTTTATACATTGAACATGAAAATAGTAATTGCATGGAATGTAATAAAATACTGACATACAATTATAGTATCTTTTTCCATCATACACATCTTCTGATTTTACTATATGGGAATGTTTTAATATCCAGCCATAATTTTCGATCTTAAATATTTATTGAATTCAAAATTATTTTCACGAGTATATTTTTGTGTTTGAATTTTCGTTTTATAACTTTCTGTTATTGTATTTCATTTAATTAGAGAAATTTTGCTTAAATTAACATCAGAAACCAAATTTTGTAACGGTGTTTAACCCATTTGAAACATATTTAATAAGTTTATTAAATTTTTTAAAATTTAATTTATTCATGATCATGGAGATAAATGGTTAGGCAAATACCTATTTGCATTCAGATAACATGGATAAATGAAGTGAAGTTCAAAAATAATTTAAAATAAATGGTTTGAAAATGGTTATACCGTAAACAACTGAATAACAACTAAGAACTGGAAATTTGAATTTTTTTTTTTAAGAAAAAATTCACCCTTTAGATTATCACACTTTTAGGCAACATCGTATTTGTTAAAACATGTGATGTGCTGATCTATAACAACTGCCCTAACATTTAGTTACTCTTTTTTTCCTTTGAAAATATGAACGTAATTTCTGATTTCCATTGAATTTATTTCCATTATTTTATTTTTAAAAACTTATTAGTATCGTTCTCCAACAGAAAATTTTAAGTTTGAATTTGTTTTTAATGATAGACCGAAATGGCTGTAATTACTGCACCATTCGTTCGCGCATTAACATTTACATACTTATGGCAACATAAAATGGCATGTTATTCATAGATCTTTCCCCCCCCTTTTTTTTTTCCTTAATTACTAATGAATATTTCTCATCGACACAAGCCGTGTATTAAAGTGAATAACAATGTGCAAGATAACAACTTCATGAATAATTGAAAAGAACAAAATGCATTTCAATTAAAGGTTTAACATGCGAGTTTATTGTTTTCTGCCGCAACTGTTGGTAGTGTTATTGGCCGCTATTCTTCATTGCTCTGGGGAGAAAAAACGGGAAAACAAATGAAATAGTAAAAAGCCAGATGGATTGTTTTCATTAGTCCAGTTGTTATGGTGTATTATTTCAATTTGGGAACAAACTTAAAATATTATTTCCTTTTGCTTATATTCCGAGAAATAAATGCGTAAGACTTGTCCAAAATGTCTGTTGCAAATTAATAAATTATTTTCTGATACTTTTTTTTCGGGGATCATATTCATCTAATCTTATTTGATATATGTTTACCGCTAAAGTTAAAAAATATACCAAGTTCAAGTAAAATATTTCTTGACGCAACAAATCTGATCAATGATAATGAAAACGCTCTTTTCTCACAAAAATGCTCTTTCAAAAACGTTCAATGTTCATCTTGAACACTGCGCCTAATTTTTTGACTGCATTTCATATTTTTTCCTAAAAAATTTCCGTATGTATTAAAAATACATTAATGTAGCGTGCACTATATTATGGAATAAAATACGTTTGGCAGAAAGGGCAAACAAATAAATTTATCACAAAATGTATAATTTTTGCTTTATTTCTTTTTTTAGAAAAGAGCAACGGAGCGATAAAAATCAAACATTATTTAAACTATCATTTTTATGATTTCTAAATTGATTTCTCACTGTATTAAAAATACATTAATGTAGCGTGCACTATATTATGGAATAAAATACGTTTGGCAGAAAGTGCAAACAAATAAATTTATCACAAAATGTATAATTTTTGCTTTATTTCTTTTTTTAGAAAAGAGCAACGGAGCGATAAAAATCAAACATTATTTAAACTATCATTTTTAGGATTTCTAAATTGATTTCTCAATGTATGATAGTAAAATCTTGAAATTTAAAACGATTTCAGACGTTATTATTTTTCCACTGTGTGATAGATGTTACTTAAGGCTCTTGTCCCTGCTAGCGAAAACACTCGCGAGCTAATGCTATTTGCTATAGGTTATTTTCTAATAACTCGTTTGTATTTTGACATTTTCATTTGATTTATTTAATTTGCATTGAATAGCTGAGGTCTCTCTCTCTACATCACTCCTTTTTATGTTTTTCGATTTCGGTTAGAGGTTTTTTTTTTCGGTTAGAGGTCGTGTTAAAGTTACTTTCAGTTTCAAAACTAATTCCAAAAATGGAACTATCATTCTAAAAAGTATCTGCAACCAAAACCGAAAAAGTAAAAAAAGGAGCGATGTAGAGAGAGACTTTATCCATACAATGAAGAAAAAAATAATAGCGTCGAATGTTAACGAGTTTTTAGAAAACTCCCCATAGCTCGCGAGTCTCTTCGCTTCCAGGGACAGGAGCCTTAATAAATGGTGGAACCTTCAGTTGCCGCAAGAGCCCGTATATGCAATGGTGGAAACGAAAAATACCTCATTCAAATGGAAGAGAACGGAAATACGATTGTAGCAGAACTCACTGGTCGTGTTAATGTCATTAAATCTTCCATAATCTGGTATTGTTTATCAATAACGGTCGATTAACGTGTTTGTCTGTTTCTGAATGGAAGTTGGTGAGAATAGCTCGTTAGGGGGGAGGGTAAAGCTAATTTAAAAAAAAAATAATAATAAATAAACATATAAATAAAAAGTACCAAGTCCCTTTATTATTTCAAATCACTTGCGTAAAATTAATTTTATTTTCAAAATCACGAGGGAAAAAATAAATAAATAAAGATTGATTAAATTAAAAACAAACCGGAGTGGAGTATTTGCTCTACTTCCCTGCCTCAATTCCTAGACGCCTATGAATATGAATTTTCCCTGGCTATCAACACATAGCATATTAGCAGACTGTCTCTCTGCTGTTAAATGGTGAATCTTGGACTTAAAATAGGAAATCGTTCATCTCATCTGCATCCCGAGTCTATCTATGCCACTTACCTGTAATCCTTGCAACATCGGCATTCGCTTAATCCGGTCCTAGTTCATGGCCTGGTATTAACCGTAAATAAACATAGACATTTCCCGTTGACGTGATTCAAGCGGAGCAGTGGGGCATAAAAGCCGAATTAGCTGGCGGGCGAATCAGTACGGGACGGCTGACAGGTGATTTAAAGGAGGATTTCAGAGGGAAAAATGGATGCTTCCATCTTGTTGAACCGAGAAAATAATGCGAGATCATTCTACTGCTGATCATCCGGTCTGCCACACCGAGTAATGTATGCTTGTCGGAGCTTATGCCAACACTAATCCGTAGCTTATGTCAAGAAATCAATAATTAATGTCAACACGAAGTAAGCCTCATTAATTACTCCTCTCGACACTAGTTACGAGTTCTCATTTGGCTATTTCAGTCCATTGATAGTGCAAAAACGTGCGATGGCAAATCTGTGCAAAAAGAGTTTTCTTTTCTTTTTTTTACGACAGTGTTAATTATAATTTATTCATTTCATCAAATGCAATATTTTTGTACGTCAGTGTTTGATGCAATTTATTGATTTCATCAGAATGTATTTATTCTTTTTCTTTTTTTATGACAATATTAAATGTAATTTATTGATTTCATTCAGAATATATTAAACACAATTAAAACAATAACGTGAAAAAATGAATTTGTTAGATATGAATGCAAAAACGCGACTGGAGATTACTGAAATTATTAATTGGAATGATTTTTATAAAATACTGAATTTTAATTTAACCCTTTGTGAGTCAACAACCCCGATTTGATAATATTTACTCATACGTTACAATACATCATTTTAAGCAAGTAAGAGATACATATAAAATAAAAATAAAAATAAGTAGGGAAAGAATGGGAGTTCAACCCCAGCGAGGAGGGTGGAGGAGGAGAGGAGGAGGAGGCCCACCACCACCTCACAGAGAGAGGAGGAGGTCCTCCACCACCACCTGGATGAGGAGCTTATCTGATGGAGAGTGTATCATACTGTAGTAGGATGAGGGGAGGGCTTAAAATTGAGGGGGCTTAAATTTTTAGGGTTTGAAACGTAGGAGATTATACTATAGTAGAGGGGTAGATGTTTGGAGTCTGTTACAGTATGATGAGATTTTTAGAGAGAGAGAGAGGGGAGGACTTATTTTTTAGGAGGGGCTTAAAATTGAGGGGGGCTTAATTTTTTTTTTTTTTTTTTTTTTTTTTTTTAGGAGTTTAAATTAGAGTAGAGATTGGAATCAACTTAGAGTAGGAAAGATATTTGAATACGAAATGGAAAAAATGTAGTCGCGCCCTCTATCGGTGGGAATTGGAACGAGGAGTTTTCTGAAATAATAAAAAAACATATATTTTTGCAAAGGGTATGGGTCCCCCAACATATATTAAAAAATTAATATATGTTGTATTAGCTGTTCAGAGACAGGGGTATCATGAACACCACTTCACTCACTGTGGCCCACATTCTGCAAGAATATACTTTTTGATTAATTTGTTATTTTTAATCATAATAAACATGAAGAAATTTCATAAGCATTGAATTGGTGTCTAAAATATATATTTATTAATCTTGTTGTTTGTTGTTTGTTTGAATATTCATAGACTAGACTCGTTATTCCGTCATTTAATAAATATCGTTTATCATCAAACACCGATAAACATTTTTTGTTGTATTGAGTGGTGTATAATGGGTACTGGGATGCTTATAACTTGTATGACTGGGCTTTATCCCAATTTCTTTCTTTTGGTGGGTTTGAATGGTGTATGACAAATTATATTACAGAAGAATGGATTTTATCGTTAGATGATGATAGTGACTTCGGGTATATTTTCGAGATTGATTTGAAGTATCCCGAAGAATTGCATCCATCCCACAATGAATACCCACTGGCCCTCGAAAGATTGGTTGTAAAAGAGGAAATGTTATACCCATATACATATAGCTTAGTTAATAATAGAAAATTCATAGGAACCTCTAAACTCATTCCAAATTTTAAGGATAAACAGAATTTTATCACTCATTATCGTAATCTTAAATTTTATTTACAACTCGGATTAATTTTAACTAAAATTCACAAAGTCCTTAAATTCAGACAAACACCTTGGCTTAAAATTATATCAATTTTAATACTGAGAAAAGAAAAAAAAGCTGAATCCTCTTTTGAAAAGGACTTTTTTAAACTAATGAATAACTCTGTGTTTTGGGAAAACTACGAAAACGTAGAAATAACGAAAAAAGAGCCAAGAAATTAGTGGCTTCACCCACTTTTAAATCTTTTAAAACATGTGATGCTGTTATTGAAAGGATGAAAACTAGCATACTCATGAATCGACCGATTTATGTTGGGTTCATGATATTGGAGTCATCCAAAATGCTGATGTACAATTTTCATTTTAATTTCATAAAGAAAACATATAAAGAGGATGCAAATCTCTTATTTCTGAATATCGACTCATGTTATCACATTCAAACCAAAGATATTTTCGTTTTAATTTATTAGAATTATTTACCAAGTTTAATTTATCATGATGGATATTACCTTGTGTTTCCAAACAACTTTTCAAAAAGAACGAAACTGATAACATTATGTATCATTCATTACTTAAATTAAAACTTTTACCGATGTTGATAAACATATTGAAATTATTATGTAAATTTTTATTCATTTAAAAATAATAATAATTCTACTTCATTACCATTCTAGATTTTCATAATCAAAACATTTAAAAATAATTAAAAAATATAATTTTTTTGTGGTCATTAGCTGAGAACTTTGAATTTTCTCAAAACGAATTAAGTTGAATTGATCAAATACAGAGCTCTCATTGCCCAGGCTGAACCGCGGGGAGGTTGGCCACTCTCAGCCCACACACACACATTTTTCTGAATTTTAATCACTATTAATGTCTTATTATTAGAATGGAATTGTTTGCAACTTAACATAGTATCTTATCAGCACTTATTCACTACCTTGCACAAACATCCGGTAACAAAACAATTTTAACAGGAACTAGCTGATACATGAAAAATATCAACCAAGATTACATTTCACTTATTTACAAGTGAGAAGAAAGAGAACTTTGTTTAATGACACAGTTAACTAAACTTTTTAAAACGATAATTTAATCTCATTAATTCATTTCATATGATGTTTTTTTAGAGGTTCCCAAAAATTTATCAAATTTTACTTGAATTTTAACCTTTAGAAAAAAGTTTCTTATCAATTAAAATTTGAGTTCACTTTAATTTATTAATTTTTCATTTTTAAATACTTAATTTATACTGAATTAATTTTAAAATACTTTTAATATATTAGAATTATTTACTAAGTTTAATTTATCATTTATATTAGCAATTGTTATTCACATAATCATGATGGATATTACCTAGTGTTGCCACAAAATTTTTCAAAAAGAACGAAACTGTTAACATTGTGTATCATTAACCACTCAGATTAAAACTTTTACCTAGTGTTGCTTCAAAAATTTTCAAAGATAGAGAAACTGATAACATTATTTATCATAAGCTTACTTAAATTAAAACCTTGTGTTGCTACAAAATTCTTCAAAAATAGTAAAACCACTAACATAATATATAAACTACCATTTATGTACAAAGACTGTTTTTTAGATTATAAAAAATGGTTGACTAAAACTTATGGCATTACTAATTTTTAATGTTTAACTGTAACCGACGCTGATTTTTTTTAACATATATTAGGATATGTGTTGTTTTTAAGCATTCAGTTTGCAACTGATTTCCTTTTGAACTTCATAAGCGGCTGTCCTTAGTTTTTGAAAATGGATTCTGTAGCAAATTTGTTAAAAAGACCTCTCGACGAAGTAGTTTCTTCTTCAAAGTATCAACGTTTAGAAGAATGTAATGAACCTGCTTATGTGAATGAATTAAACTTGCTGAGATTTGAAGTTCCCAATGCATTGAACACTAACAATGAGACGATATCATATGATTTATCCACTACTGATTATCCACCGAATGTGAAATCTGAGATTAATACGAATTTTTTTAACTTAATTTCCCAAGACGAATATTTTCAAGACCCCTCTACTAGATGTGAAGAGACTGTGTTAGAAGCAATCAACCTTTCCCAAGCAAGTGATGAAAGTCAATGTACCACTCCGCGAACTAAAAGAGGCAAATCCTGTAATCGTGTTATATTTCGAGAAGAACTCAGTGATTGTGTCTTCTTAATTTTAAAACTGTATAACAGACAATTTTATATACATATTCAAGAGTTTAAACGCAGTGGGCTTACTAATGAAGAAATTGTAACGAAAAATGCAATTTTTATGGATGTTAACAGTTGGTACGAATTTTGCAATAAAATTTTTCCATTTAATTTGAAGTATAAAAGTTCCTCGTTTGTTGCTAATAACATGATTTTAGTGTTAAATTTTAATAATTCTATCATGCGAATTAAACATTTAAAGAATTATTCTCACATTGACTTGAACGAGTATCAGTTAGAAAAGTTAAAAATAAAAGCCTTTGATCTGAATAAAGAACTTCTGCAGCATATTTATGTAAAGCATTTACCGAACTTAATAAGACAGAAATGTATCGTTAGTCACACATCTTTAGAAAATGAACGCATGTGCCAACATAAACTTATAACGTGTATTGAAAATAGTATGTCCGGTATACTAAAGCGCATTTTTGAATGCAATGGTTGTATTTTTAACCACGAATCTGTAATCTTTCATCCCTGTTTGATATTAAATAATCGACAAAAATTTGAACAAATAGGAGAAATGTTATTGACTTTAATAGATTTCGACTTTGTTATTTCCTCGTTTTTAAACGAAGTAGATTGTATTAGTGAAAACTTCTTATCTAATATTAATGTAGAAACCATTCAAAACGAATTGTTTAAAATAATGAAATAAAATGTTTTACTTTCTCTTTAATATGTATGTTTAGCTTTTTCAAAACATTTATAAATTGTTTCAATTTGTATGTGCATAAAAAAAGAAACACTTCATTATTAATAAAAAAATATATTAACTATCTTAAAAATAATAATAATAATAATCTTAATATTTTAATTCATTCTTTTCAAAAATTAGAAAGTTAAAGAGTTAATAAAAATTAATAAGTTAAAAAAACTTTATACAAAAATTAATATCAATAGAAATTTTTTTCAAATGATTAAAATATATTTTGAAAATTTTAAAATATATTACAACTTATTAAAAATGAGTTTACTGATTTATATGAGTATGTATATTATTTTCACTCTATTATATTACTGTAACATTACAACAGATTCATAGTTAATGACATATAAACATTAGGATGTATATAAAAGCAATAGATTAATGTACTCTCTTGTTTTATTAAAAATAAAATAACTTCATAAAAATAAAAAGTTTATGAAAAGTTTAAAAAATAATTCATTAGATAAAAAAAAAAAATCACAAATTAAAAAATATATTTCATAAGTTTACAAAAAAAAAAAAAAAAAAAGTAACATAAAAAGTTTTATCAAAAAAAGTAACATAAAAAGTTTTAACAAAAAAGTAACAAAAAGTTTTATCGAAAAAAAAAAAAAAAAGTAACATAAAAAGTTTTAACAAAAAAAAAAAAAAAAAAAAAAAAAAAAAAAAAAAAAAAAAGTAACATAAAAAGTTTTAACAGAAAAAAAAACTTTACACAAAAAATAATATCAATAGAATTTTTTTTCAAATGTTTTAAATATATATATTTTGTAAAAGTTAAAATGAGTTTTCTGATTTATGTATATTATTTTCACTCTATTATCTTACTGTAACATTGCAATTCATTCAGAGTTAAACATATAAACATTAGAATGTGTATAAAAGCAATGCATTAATATACTATCTTGTTATTAAAAGATAAAATAATTTCATAAAAATATTTTCAAAATTAAAAAAATGTTTCATAAGTTAACAAAAAATAAAAACTTTACGAAAAAGTTTAAAAAATAATTCATAAGATTAAAAAAAGTATTTCAAAAATTAATAAAATATATTTCATAAGTTAAAAAAAAAAATCATAAGTTAAAAGTTATTTCAAAAGTTCTTTAATAATTAAAAAAAAAAAAAACTTTATAGAAAAAATAATATCAATAGAAATTTTTTTCAAATATTTAAAATTTATTTCACAAAAGTTAAAATGTATTACATCTTATCAAAAATGAGTTTACTGATTTATGTGTGTATGTATATTATTTTCACTGTAATATTTTACTGTAACATACATTTATAGTTAAAACACATATAGGATGTGTTTAACATGTGTACAACATGTGTATAACATAGGATGTGTAGGATGTGTCTAACATAGGATGTGTATAAAAGCAACGCATTAATATACTATCTTGTTTTATTAAAAGATAAAATAACTTCATAAAAATTAAAAAAAATAAAAATTCATAAGTTTACAAAAAATAAAACTTTATGAAAAATATTTCATACGATTAAAAAAATATATTTATATTTCATAAATTTAAAAAATACATTTATATTTCACAAGTTAAGCAACGCATTAATATACTATCTTGTTTTATTAAAAGATAAAATAACTTCATAAAAATCTTTTCAAAATAAAAAAAGTTTCATAAATTTTCAAATAATAATAATATTTCATAAATTTAAAAAAAAATCATAAGTTAAAAGTTATTTCAAAAGTATTACATAAGTTCAAACGTTTAAAAAATACTTTCCAAAATTTAAAAATATTACAACTTATCAAAAATGAGTTTGCTGATTTACTGATTTATGTGTGTATGTTATTTTCATCATATTATCTTACTACCGGCATTAAATAACGTTCGTAATTAAACATTTATAAACGTTAACAAATGTATAAAAGCAATAGATTAATATAGTGTTTTGTTCTATTAAAATTTTAAAAGTTAAAATTAAATCAAAGTTAATTCCTTTGTTTTATAAAAATTCAAAAGTTCAATAAGTATTAGAAATATTTTGTAAATTTAAAGAATGAATTTCTTCCAACTTATTAAAAATGTGTTGACCGATTTTCCTACTTATATTTTACTTTCATAATATAATTTTTCTATCGACGTAACATTTTATAGTTGTATAAAAACATTGATTAATATACTCTTTTGTTTTATGAAAATTATAAAACTTTTTTCATAAAGATTAAAAAAAAAAAAGATTTCATAAGTTAAAAAAAATAATAATCAAATGTTGAAAAAATATTTCAACTTATCAAAAAATGAGTCTTCATATTTATATTATCTTACTACCGTCATTACAGAATTCTTAGTTAAACACTTGTAAACATCAGCAAATGTATAAAAGCAGTTGATACTTTCCTGTTTTTATTAAAAGTCATACTAACTTTATAAAAATGTTTTCAAATAATAATAAAAAAAAGCTGTTATTAGATACTCCCCTTTAATTACATCTCATTGATAAGTTTTAATCAACCAAAAAACCGACTATTTATTTTCCCTAGCAATCAGCTATTTATTTACCCTAGTAACCAAAAAGCTTTTATCGACACATGAACAAAATTTTTCGATGTAAGACTCGTCTTTTTAATCGAAAAAACAATGACTTATATTATTTTTTTTTTCTTACTTAAATGAAACCTTCGCATGTGCATGATAGAACTTGGAAAAATTCATTTAATACACAAATTTAAGGAAAACAGACAAGGTCTTCACACTTCTTTTAGTATTGTACTAACATTTTACCAAATATCTTTAGAACTCAACAAGGTTTTAAATAATTATTTTAATAAAAATTGTCATTTGTAAGTAACATTATTGAACTAACTTGGAAAAATTAACTTGGCAAAACAGGTTTTCGCTGTTCCAACTTAGTAATATTCATAAGTTTATATGTTAATCACCCTGTTTGGTTATGTCCCATCATGGCTTTATAAAATATATCTTAAAAAACCTTTAATATTAATGTTTAAAAATATGCAGTAAGTCTTTTATAGATAATTATTTTCACTTCTTTTATTTAAAAACATTTTTAAATAAAATTAATACAGTTGCCAATTTATCTGTGTGTTGTGAAATGTGCATGCAAAACTTTTAATTATAATTTTCACATTTTTAGTTTTTCAAATTATTGTTTTCAAGGTGTACTAAAATTTGGAAAAATATTTAATTTTCATGCATAATTAAAATAAAATAGCTTAATAATAAAGACACATTTAACATTCTATACTCACCATCGCAAAACCACGTCCAACGCAGTCAAATGTTTGGGAAGAAATGAAAAATTCAAAGTCCTTATCAGAAAAATGTTATCAGAAGACCTGTGACGTCAAAGAACACGTATCATCAACTGATCACGTGATGTATACCACGTGACTAATGCTTTGTTTTCTAGATTGATTCTTAGAAACATTCATTTATTAAATAATTTAATCATTCTTTTAATTATTAAATAATTTAATCATTCTAATAATTATTAATTAATTAGTTAATTAGTTTAATTAATTCTTTGTTAAAATGTTTAACAAAACATGATATCACAAATATTAGTTACAATCAGCATTTGTTTTAAACTAGGAAATTTTCATATCCTGTATTTTAAGATATCTAGCACTAGTCACGTGGTATACATCACGTGATCAGTTGATGATACATGTTCTTTGACGTCACAGATCTTTTGATATTGTTATCTGATAACATTTTCTGATAAGGACTTTGAATTTTTCATTTCTTCCCAAACATTTGACTGCGTTGGACGTGCATTTGCGATGGTGAGTATAGAATGTTAAATGTGTCTTTATTATTAAGCTATTTTATTTTAATTATGCATGAAAATTAAATATTTTTCCAAATTTTAGTACACCTTGAAAACAATAATTTGAAAAACTAAAAATGTGAAAATTATAATTAAAAGTTTTGCATGCACATTTCACAACACACAGATAAATTGGCAACTGTATTAATTTTATTTAAAAATGTTTTTAAATAAAAGAAGTGAAAATAATTATCTATAAAAGACTTACTGCATATTTTTAAACATTAATATTAAAGGTTTTTTAAGATATATTTTATAAAGCCATGATGGGACATAACCAAACAGGGTGATTAACATATAAACTTATGAATATTACTAAGTTGGAACAGCGAAAACCTGTTTTGCCAAGTTAATTTTTCCAAGTTAGTTCAATAATGTTACTTACAAATGACAATTTTTATTAAAATAATTATTTAAAACCTTGTTGAGTTCTAAAGATATTTGGTAAAATGTTAGTACAATACTAAAAGAAGTGTGAAGACCTTGTCTGTTTTCCTTAAATTTGTGTATTAAATGAATTTTTCCAAGTTCTATCATGCACATGCGAAGGTTTCATTTAAGTAAGAAAAAAAAAATAATATAAGTCATTGTTTTTTCGATTAAAAAGACGAGTCTTACATCGAAAAATTTTGTTCATGTGTCGATAAAAGCTTTTTGGTTACTAGGGTAAATAAATAGCTGATTGCTAGGGAAAATAAATAGTCGGTTTTTTGGTTGATTAAAACTTATCAATGAGATGTAATTAAAGGGGAGTATCTAATAACAGCTTTTTTTTATTATTATTTGAAAACATTTTTATAAAGTTAGTATGACTTTTAATAAAAACAGGAAAGTATCAACTGCTTTTATACATTTGCTGATGTTTACAAGTGTTTAACTAAGAATTCTGTAATGACGGTAGTAAGATAATATAAATATGAAGACTCATTTTTTGATAAGTTGAAATATTTTTTCAACATTTGATTATTATTTTTTTTAACTTATGAAATCTTTTTTTTTTTTAATCTTTATGAAAAAAGTTTTATAATTTTCATAAAACAAAAGAGTATATTAATCAATGTTTTTATACAACTATAAAATGTTACGTCGATAGAAAAATTATATTATGAAAGTAAAATATAAGTAGGAAAATCGGTCAACACATTTTTAATAAGTTGGAAGAAATTCATTCTTTAAATTTACAAAATATTTCTAATACTTATTGAACTTTTGAATTTTTATAAAACAAAGGAATTAACTTTGATTTAATTTTAACTTTTAAAATTTTAATAGAACAAAACACTATATTAATCTATTGCTTTTATACATTTGTTAACGTTTATAAATGTTTAATTACGAACGTTATTTAATGCCGGTAGTAAGATAATATGATGAAAATAACATACACACATAAATCAGTAAATCAGCAAACTCATTTTTGATAAGTTGTAATATTTTTAAATTTTGGAAAGTATTTTTTAAACGTTTGAACTTATGTAATACTTTTGAAATAACTTTTAACTTATGATTTTTTTTTAAATTTATGAAATATTATTATTATTTGAAAATTTATGAAACTTTTTTTATTTTGAAAAGATTTTTATGAAGTTATTTTATCTTTTAATAAAACAAGATAGTATATTAATGCGTTGCTTAACTTGTGAAATATAAATGTATTTTTTAAATTTATGAAATATAAATATATTTTTTTAATCGTATGAAATATTTTTCATAAAGTTTTATTTTTTGTAAACTTATGAATTTTTATTTTTTTTAATTTTTATGAAGTTATTTTATCTTTTAATAAAACAAGATAGTATATTAATGCGTTGCTTTTATACACATCCTATGTTAGACACATCCTACACATCCTATGTTATACACATGTTGTACACATGTTAAACACATCCTATATGTGTTTTAACTATAAATGTATGTTACAGTAAAATATTACAGTGAAAATAATATACATACACACATAAATCAGTAAACTCATTTTTGATAAGATGTAATACATTTTAACTTTTGTGAAATAAATTTTAAATATTTGAAAAAAATTTCTATTGATATTATTTTTTCTATAAAGTTTTTTTTTTTTTTTAATTATTAAAGAACTTTTGAAATAACTTTTAACTTATGATTTTTTTTTTTAACTTATGAAATATATTTTATTAATTTTTGAAATACTTTTTTTAATCTTATGAATTATTTTTTAAACTTTTTCGTAAAGTTTTTATTTTTTGTTAACTTATGAAACATTTTTTTAATTTTGAAAATATTTTTATGAAATTATTTTATCTTTTAATAACAAGATAGTATATTAATGCATTGCTTTTATACACATTCTAATGTTTATATGTTTAACTCTGAATGAATTGCAATGTTACAGTAAGATAATAGAGTGAAAATAATATACATAAATCAGAAAACTCATTTTAACTTTTACAAAATATATATATTTAAAACATTTGAAAAAAAATTCTATTGATATTATTTTTTGTGTAAAGTTTTTTTTTCTGTTAAAACTTTTTATGTTACTTTTTTTTTTTTTTTTTTTTTTTTTTTTTTTTTTTTTTTGTTAAAACTTTTTATGTTACTTTTTTTTTTTTTTTCGATAAAACTTTTTGTTACTTTTTTGTTAAAACTTTTTATGTTACTTTTTTTGATAAAACTTTTTATGTTACTTTTTTTTTTTTTTTTTTTTGTAAACTTATGAAATATATTTTTTAATTTGTGATTTTTTTTTTTTATCTAATGAATTATTTTTTAAACTTTTCATAAACTTTTTATTTTTATGAAGTTATTTTATTTTTAATAAAACAAGAGAGTACATTAATCTATTGCTTTTATATACATCCTAATGTTTATATGTCATTAACTATGAATCTGTTGTAATGTTACAGTAATATAATAGAGTGAAAATAATATACATACTCATATAAATCAGTAAACTCATTTTTAATAAGTTGTAATATATTTTAAAATTTTCAAAATATATTTTAATCATTTGAAAAAAATTTCTATTGATATTAATTTTTGTATAAAGTTTTTTTAACTTATTAATTTTTATTAACTCTTTAACTTTCTAATTTTTGAAAAGAATGAATTAAAATATTAAGATTATTATTATTATTATTTTTAAGATAGTTAATATATTTTTTTATTAATAATGAAGTGTTTCTTTTTTTATGCACATACAAATTGAAACAATTTATAAATGTTTTGAAAAAGCTAAACATACATATTAAAGAGAAAGTAAAACATTTTATTTCATTATTTTAAACAATTCGTTTTGAATGGTTTCTACATTAATATTAGATAAGAAGTTTTCACTAATACAATCTACTTCGTTTAAAAACGAGGAAATAACAAAGTCGAAATCTATTAAAGTCAATAACATTTCTCCTATTTGTTCAAATTTTTGTCGATTATTTAATATCAAACAGGGATGAAAGATTACAGATTCGTGGTTAAAAATACAACCATTGCATTCAAAAATGCGCTTTAGTATACCGGACATACTATTTTCAATACACGTTATAAGTTTATGTTGGCACATGCGTTCATTTTCTAAAGATGTGTGACTAACGATACATTTCTGTCTTATTAAGTTCGGTAAATGCTTTACATAAATATGCTGCAGAAGTTCTTTATTCAGATCAAAGGCTTTTATTTTTAACTTTTCTAACTGATACTCGTTCAAGTCAATGTGAGAATAATTCTTTAAATGTTTAATTCGCATGATAGAATTATTAAAATGTAACACTAAAATCATGTTATTAGCAACAAACGAGGAACTTTTATACTTCAAATTAAATGGAAAAATTTTATTGCAAAATTCGTACCAACTGTTAACATCCATAAAAATTGCATTTTTCGTTACAATTTCTTCATTAGTAAGCCCACTGCGTTTAAACTCTTGAATATGTATATAAAATTGTCTGTTATACAGTTTTAAAATTAAGAAGACACAATCACTGAGTTCTTCTCGAAATATAACACGATTACAGGATTTGCCTCTTTTAGTTCGCGGAGTGGTACATTGACTTTCATCACTTGCTTGGGAAAGGTTGATTGCTTCTAACACAGTCTCTTCACATCTAGTAGAGGGGTCTTGAAAATATTCGTCTTGGGAAATTAAGTTAAAAAAATTCGTATTAATCTCAGATTTCACATTCGGTGGATAATCAGTAGTGGATAAATCATATGATATCGTCTCATTGTTAGTGTTCAATGCATTGGGAACTTCAAATCTCAGCAAGTTTAATTCATTCACATAAGCAGGTTCATTACATTCTTCTAAACGTTGATACTTTGAAGAAGAAACTACTTCGTCGAGAGGTCTTTTTAACAAATTTGCTACAGAATCCATTTTCAAAAACTAAGGACAGCCGCTTATGAAGTTCAAAAGGAAATCAGTTGCAAACTGAATGCTTAAAAACAACACATATCCTAATATATGTTAAAAAAAATCAGCGTCGGTTACAGTTAAACATTAAAAATTAGTAATGCCATAAGTTTTAGTCAACCATTTTTTATAATCTAAAAAACAGTCTTTGTACATAAATGGTAGTTTATATATTATGTTAGTGGTTTTACTATTTTTGAAGAATTTTGTAGCAACACAAGGTTTTAATTTAAGTAAGCTTATGATAAATAATGTTATCAGTTTCTCTATCTTTGAAAATTTTTGAAGCAACACTAGGTAAAAGTTTTAATCTGAGTGGTTAATGATACACAATGTTAACAGTTTCGTTCTTTTTGAAAAATTTTGTGGCAACACTAGGTAATATCCATCATGATTATGTGAATAACAATTGCTAATATAAATGATAAATTAAACTTAGTAAATAATTCTAATATATTAAAAGTATTTTAAAATTAATTCAGTATAAATTAAGTATTTAAAAATGAAAAATTAATAAATTAAAGTGAACTCAAATTTTAATTGATAAGAAACTTTTTTCTAAAGGTTAAAATTCAAGTAAAATTTGATAAATTTTTGGGAACCTCTAAAAAAACATCATATGAAATGAATTAATGAGATTAAATTATCGTTTTAAAAAGTTTAGTTAACTGTGTCATTAAACAAAGTTCTCTTTCTTCTCACTTGTAAATAAGTGAAATGTAATCTTGGTTGATATTTTTCATGTATCAGCTAGTTCCTGTTAAAATTGTTTTGTTACCGGATGTTTGTGCAAGGTAGTGAATAAGTGCTGATAAGATACTATGTTAAGTTGCAAACAATTCCATTCTAATAATAAGACATTAATAGTGATTAAAATTCAGAAAAATGTGTGTGTGTGGGCTGAGAGTGGCCAACCTCCCCGCGGTTCAGCCTGGGCAATGAGAGCTCTGTATTTGATCAATTCAACTTAATTCGTTTTGAGAAAATTCAAAGTTCTCAGCTAATGACCACAAAAAAATTATATTTTTTAATTATTTTTAAATGTTTTGATTATGAAAATCTAGAATGGTAATGAAGTAGAATTATTATTATTTTTAAATGAATAAAAATTTACATAATAATTTCAATATGTTTATCAACATCGGTAAAAGTTTTAATTTAAGTAATGAATGATACATAATGTTATCAGTTTCGTTCTTTTTGAAAAGTTGTTTGGAAACACAAGGTAATATCCATCATGATAAATTAAACTTGGTAAATAATTCTAATAAATTAAAACGAAAATATCTTTGGTTTGAATGTGATAACATGAGTCGATATTCAGAAATAAGAGATTTGCATCCTCTTTATATGTTTTCTTTATGAAATTAAAATGAAAATTGTACATCAGCATTTTGGATGACTCCAATATCATGAACCCAACATAAATCGGTCGATTCATGAGTATGCTAGTTTTCATCCTTTCAATAACAGCATCACATGTTTTAAAAGATTTAAAAGTGGGTGAAGCCACTAATTTCTTGGCTCTTTTTTCGTTATTTCTACGTTTTCGTAGTTTTCCCAAAACACAGAGTTATTCATTAGTTTAAAAAAGTCCTTTTCAAAAGAGGATTCAGCTTTTTTTTCTTTTCTCAGTATTAAAATTGATATAATTTTAAGCCAAGGTGTTTGTCTGAATTTAAGGACTTTGTGAATTTTAGTTAAAATTAATCCGAGTTGTAAATAAAATTTAAGATTACGATAATGAGTGATAAAATTCTGTTTATCCTTAAAATTTGGAATGAGTTTAGAGGTTCCTATGAATTTTCTATTATTAACTAAGCTATATGTATATGGGTATAACATTTCCTCTTTTACAACCAATCTTTCGAGGGCCAGTGGGTATTCATTGTGGGATGGATGCAATTCTTCGGGATACTTCAAATCAATCTCGAAAATATACCCGAAGTCACTATCATCATCTAACGATAAAATCCATTCTTCTGTAATATAATTTGTCATACACCATTCAAACCCACCAAAAGAAAGAAATTGGGATAAAGCCCAGTCATACAAGTTATAAGCATCCCAGTACCCATTATACACCACTCAATACAACAAAAAATGTTTATCGGTGTTTGATGATAAACGATATTTATTAAATGACGGAATAACGAGTCTAGTCTATGAATATTCAAACAAACAACAAACAACAAGATTAATAAATATATATTTTAGACACCAATTCAATGCTTATGAAATTTCTTCATGTTTATTATGATTAAAAATAACAAATTAATCAAAAAGTATATTCTTGCAGAATGTGGGCCACAGTGAGTGAAGTGGTGTTCATGATACCCCTGTCTCTGAACAGCTAATACAACATATATTAATTTTTTAATATATGTTGGGGGACCCATACCCTTTGCAAAAATATATGTTTTTTTATTATTTCAGAAAACTCCTCGTTCCAATTCCCACCGATAGAGGGCGCGACTACATTTTTTCCATTTCGTATTCAAATATCTTTCCTACTCTAAGTTGATTCCAATCTCTACTCTAATTTAAACTCCTAAAAAAAAAAAAAAAAAAAAAAAAAAAAAATTAAGCCCCCCTCAATTTTAAGCCCCTCCTAAAAAATAAGTCCTCCCCTCTCTCTCTCTCTAAAAATCTCATCATACTGTAACAGACTCCAAACATCTACCCCTCTACTATAGTATAATCTCCTACGTTTCAAACCCTAAAAATTTAAGCCCCCTCAATTTTAAGCCCTCCCCTCATCCTACTACAGTATGATACACTCTCCATCAGATAAGCTCCTCATCCAGGTGGTGGTGGAGGACCTCCTCCTCTCTCTGTGAGGTGGTGGTGGGCCTCCTCCTCCTCTCCTCCTCCACCCTCCTCGCTGGGGTTGAACTCCCATTCTTTCCCTACTAAAATACTTTAAAAATATTGAGTAAAAAGTATTTTTTTTTTCTTTTCTACAATAAGCAGAATGGCCCAAAATCACATTTTAGGAAAAGGCTGACTAAATTTCGCTGTTTCAAAATGTTTTATATTCAACAAACATTAAGATTGTCATTTGTTTTGTGTTAAAGTGTTCATAATTTATTACTCTTTAATATATATTTTCTTTCAAAAAGTTATTTTTATTATTTTTTGTTAAATCTGAGTCAGGGGGAGGGGATGTCACTTCAAAACATTTTTTTAAATTTCAAGTATCGATTTGTTTGTTTGAATAGACTTTTAGAATTTATACTTTGACATAGTAATAAAATTTAGATTTTACTGCATTCAGATGCATATCGTTCATATAATATTGTTGTCTCTTGTATCAGACATATAGTATTTAAATTGTTATTTGATTTTGATTAACCAAAAATAAATTGATAAATAAAAGAAGCGATTATGTATAAAATAAAGTTAAAGAATACGCAAGTACCTGATATTTTATATTAATTTGAAAAGAGATTTTTATTCTGCATTGATATAATTTACAGAAAGTATTGCCAGGTGCTATATATTTCTTTACTTTTGGAATATTTCCCTCCCCCCTCTTCATAATACTTAATCGTTAAAGAACAACACTTAAATGAAATATTTCATTAAAACGAGAGAAAAAAAGTTACTGAATTGCAACCATGCTTCTGAAAATTTATTAAATTAACTGTCTTGCTCCGAAATGAAAGAAATATAAAACATTTGAACAAAAAATTTCAATTTCATGTTAAAAATGATTTATAATGAATTTTAAATGTATTCTTTTTAGGATTATGATATCAATTCAGTGCACCTCTTTATTAATTATTTTTCTCTTAAACATATCCTCTTTTGTACTTCTAAGCTTAAAAGAATTTTCAAAATTTGCCTATATTCTATAAACACAAAACAATTTGTGTATGATAAAGAAGTAACACATTTAAAAGGGAAAATGTTTCTGCTTAAGAATATACATACAAAAATGCAATTATTCTGTAAATTTGTTCAAAGTGAGAGCTGAAAACGTATCTTTATAAACTTAATTTGCTCTTTTCTTAAGTTATTCCGCATTCATTTGTTTTACAACTAATTTTCTGTGTTCGATAATTCTATTCGAGAATATTATTTTAAAACAAATACTTCAAATCACTGAAAATTAATGAATTTGAAAGTGGTGCTGTAAATATTTTACAATTTTCTTTGGAATCCGAAATTTCTTGGTTTATTTAATAAAGGAATTCAATTTCATAAGGGAGTTGAGAGCTTGAATGGAAATCCTTTACACGCAATACTCCTTGAATTATTTTTACTTTTCTTTTTTTCATTTGTCACTCTGCAGTTTTGTTTAAATGCAGATGGCAACATTAAGCTGCGGTTTGAAATAGGAAAGAATGTGAGGTGGAAAAGAAAGAGGGATCGTTCACAAATTAAACGTTGATTTCGTTTCTATTAATGTTTGAAATACTTTTGGCTATTTTCCTATACATTTTCCTCTGTAAGAACGCTTATAATTCAAGAAAACATAAAGAGCTATCAGCATTGGCGTCCGAGAAATAAACTGTAAGTGGGGCAAGATTTTGAAATAAATGTGCCTGTAGTTATTATTTTTTTTTCTCATATAATGGAAAGGATAAACATTAAATAAAATAAAATAAGAATTTTTTTGTCAGACCCTTCCGTGGAAGGAACCTTTTAGACATATCATCATTAAAAATTATTTCAGAAATCTAAAAAATACGACGCAAAAAATCCAAAAAATTAACTTCTTGCTCATTTCAAAATGAAGAATTTTACTCTACTTTTAAGATAATATCTTTACACACGAACAAAAAAAAAAAAAAAGCAGAATTAGAAATTGTTTCCCATGGAGGAATTCACACTCGAAATTCAGAGACGGAAAATTTTTAGTTCCCTGTTCTTTTAATATTAAATTATTTGAAAATACTAATGATAATTATTATTTTTTAATCACTAGAAAAAAAATTAGAAAATTAAAGTTGAAATCAAAGTGAAGTGATAAAGCTGAGTGGGGGAGCATAATATCTATATTATTATGAATCCTATCTATAACTTAGATAATTTTGCAAATGTGCGAAGTAAATGTATAAGGATATATTTCACGAAATTTATAACTAATGATTTCTCTAATATTTTTGTAACAAATTGTATAATGAACTTTACATTTATCAAAATTGTTACACTGTGGTGTATACAGAAGATAACATTTTATATCAGTTACGAATTGGATTATATTTATTCACAAAATAAATTTTATTTGAAAAATGCAGTTTCTTTTTTTTAAATTCAGTCCTATACGTTATTTGGATTTAATGGTAATTAATGGGAAATATCTTTTTTTCATAAAAATATTTCAGGAATATTTTTTATTTCGTCATGCCAGTTTACCTGTGCAAGGCTTTCGCACTTGAATCGTTGAGATTATTTTTTATAATTATTTTTTAAATCGTTTAATTTAATTACAATTTTTCATCAATGCCTTGTATGAAAATGATACATCATTCATCATTCTGCGTTTTTCAAGTACATATGCATAGAAAAATGAACGTTCATACCAGATACAAAATTATTTTTCTTTTTCAGTTTATACTTTTTACCTTCTTTTTTAGTTTTAATATTCAAAACTAATACTTTTATTTCATGCATTTACAAGAAAACTTATTTTTGAATGAACAGGTTTCTGTGATTGCTTGAAACAATCATTCTGGGGTAAAACTTTTCCAACAAAGGGTGTTTTTTTTTTTTTTTTCGTATAGTTATTTAAGTTTTCTCCTTTTATAAACATTAACTAGGAAAAAAAATCATGTGTGAATCATAGATTATGAAGCACTGTCCAACAACACATTCAGATTGATGTAACAAAACTGCTCCTTTTAAAAATTAAAACATTAAGTCTCATTTCACCATATGGAAATTTATAACGCCATGCTAAAATTGAATTTCAGCTGCTCCCATCTACAATTGGAAAATTTTCTGAATTTTTTATAGGCCCTGTATATGATAGAGATTTTTATATATCAACAACATGCATTCCAAAATTTCGTTCATTTAAAAAAAATATTTCAAAAAATATTCTAATATTCTCTTTTAGCAATTTCCACTAATAAATAGAATAGTATGCGAAACTTTTGTGCTGCCCTGTATATGAGGTATAGAATTTATATATCAAGAGTAATATGCAAAAAACAAATTAAATTTAAAAGCGCATACCGAATTTTAAAATATACTCTCCAGCAATTATTACGCAAAACCGATTTCTTTTATGTGTCCCTCTAAATTAATTAAAAATGGTATGGATGCTCTGTTTTAACGTGATCGTAGTGAAATTTAATGATTTATATTAGTTTCGAGACATTTGAAATAGCATAACGACATTAAAATACTCTGTAAACGATTTTTCCTCATGTACCATAATGTAATCGAATTCTTTTGAGCGTCCCTGTAAATGAACCATTAATCGTATATACTTCATATTCAATACCAAACATGCTTTGGTGACCCTAAATAACCTTTATCAATTACATGAAAATCCGAGTATATTTACGGGAGTTAGATCGTGAACAGCACCGGACAGAGATCGGACAGAACAATAGAGCGCGGACAGACAAACCTAAAGGGATAAGCAGTTTTCAACTTTATTAAAAAGTTCTAAAAATGGGAAATGTCTAAATTTTCACTAAAATAAATTTTAGCGTTAAAAATAATAGAAAAACTTTTCTTATATTTTATGGGTTATACCTGTAGCAATTTATGGGCAAACAGCATCGCAGCATTTCTTATTTGGCGCCTGATATGGAGCACCTTATTTTTTTCTGTTGATCATTGGTGCATTAGTAGCAGTAGGTGGTGGCGCTGGTAAACCTTGTCAGCGCCTATCGTAACTGAAGATACCTGGTTCCAGGGATCGCCTGCATTACCTATACTCCGATTCTAGAAACAAAGCATATTTTAAATTTTCTTTTGAAATTTTGCTATCATGTTTTCATATATATATATATATATATAGATTGAAATATTTTTTATGGTTATAGCCGAACGGTACTTTTTTATTAGTAAAGAAGTATCGTTTATTAAAAGGTAACATGACTTTGACTTCCCGAATATGAAACCATGTTTAAAAATTCTAGTGAATAGATATTAGTAAAATTCAGAATTTGTTGCGAACTCAATAAAAATATAGACAATTGTAAATTTCACTTTTATTTATCTACCATAAAATGGTTAAAATTACAATAGTGCATATCGATTATAAATCGATTAAAAAACATTTACTTGTGGTATGCGGATCGCATTTTTTTTTTTTTTTTTTTTTTTTTTTTTTTTAATATCCATATTTGCCCAAAGAAACCTTGAAAATTACCTGTATTGTAATTTCCTTTTATTACCAATATATCCCCTCAAAAAGTATCGCGATTTTTTTCCCCCTGCTGGGACATAATTGTCAGCATCCGCTATTCGACACAAATTCTCTTTTATGTAACGGGCGAAAATGGGATAAAAACACTAATAACAAAACTTAGAGGAGAGAAGAGGGATAAAAAAAAAATGTGGAATTCGCGTTTCCAGTCATTTGAAATCGTTAACATTGAACTCGAGGAGTCAGAAGTCTCGACACTTCTAATACTCTCGCTTCTTTTTTAACATTTATTTCGACATTTTCAACCTCTTTTCCGCCATCCCTTACCACCCCTTGATATTCTCTCCGTTTTTCACTTTCACCCCCCCCCCCCAGAATTTTTTTTTCACTCATTTAATCTAGATCGAGTTTACCCTCCTTTTTGAGGGGAGGTTATGGCCCCATAATGATTTTTCGGTCGTGAACTGCATTTGATTACTCTTTTTTTTTTTTTTTTTTTTTTCATTTTAGTTTATACAGATATATACTTTTTTTTTTTCATAAGGGTTTTTATTTCCCTTTGTCAAAGCTTTTTCAATGAAACCTAGTAACTTTTTATCCATTTTTTAACTCTCTCAAAGTGTTCGGACGATTTTAGTGTTGGGTTCTTTTTTTCTTTGAAAAAAAAACTTTTTCCTTGATTGGTTCTGCTGTCCGTGAATGGACAGGTAGAAGAGCAAAGAATTAAATGTAACTGAGATTTCAGATATTTACAGAAGAGTGTATTATAGAATTTTCAAACTTAAAACTGCATAGAAAGTTGTATTTTTAAACATTGAAATTAATCCAGTTGGCACTCCAAATAAAAATAATAAAACATTTTAGAATATTTTAGAATGCGAATTTTTGAAATAGAAGCATTACCATGGAGTCCCTAAGTCCTTAATAAAATAGCGTACTTCTCATACATAAGGACAAATATGAAAAATTGAAAATTTATGCATTCACCCAAATATAGACAACACAAAAACTCAAAACAAAATAATAATGCACAGTTTGATTATTGCCTTCAAATGTGCCTTAATATTTTATTTTTATGCGTTGTACAGTTAATTTTCGTTTTGTCTTTTGCTTCCATTATTTTGAGTGTTGTCCCCCCGTCCCAAATTCCAGCTTCCGTCATATAGTTTTTTTTTTTTTCCTTCTTTTGATCCTTTGAGCTTAATATATTGCAATGTTAATTCCGTATTTTGCTATTTTTTTTCCCTCGAAAATTTTATGCGTTTTTAAGGGGAAAAAATCAATGATTTTTTCAAATTGATTACATTTTAGAAAATCATGTATAAAAAAACACACATATAATAGACAATCCAAAAAATAAATTCAAATATTGTTATCGAGATACAAATGTTATTTGAAAATAAACAGACAATGGCAACATCGGCATAGTATAATTTAATTGTGATTTTAAATGAACATTCTATAGCTAAAAATTCGATCCGTTAAAAAATTAACTGAACCGACAATAAATAAAAGTTAAATCTATTTAAAAAGGAACAAAAAAATCTACCCCTTCCCCTTAAGTAAGACATATTTTTTTTTTTTTTTTTTCGTCGAGAAAGGTTTTAAATAGTAGTCTATATTTTATTCAACTGAATTCATTCATTATTTTTTCTTTTCCTTTTCATTAAAATTCAAAAATTCTAATTACATCTTCTAAAAAAATTGACTCATAAAAATTTATATAACTAAAATAAAATTACTCATTTTTTCATAAAGTTGCATTTATTATTTAGCTAAAAGGTTTCCAATGCTGAGATTTCCAACAACTGCAGAACTCCACCATTAGCAAATAAGGAATCTTTACCTTACTTTATGTAACAAAAAATAAAACCTACCGATTACTTTTCGCGAGTTTGTTATCATTACTATTACTGGACTGGATAAAACTTTCTTTGTAGACAAGAAGATGGTTTGTTATATTAAAATGTCTATTATTTTGATTTATATTCTTCAGGTTCGCGAATACAACCAGTTGTGTTTAATCAGCTTTTTTCAAAATCAAATAACATTTTTGAATGCATTGATATTTCCCCCCTTAATCGGTGTTCTCGCTGACATTTGACCAACGTTAGTCATTTGGCTAATTAAAAATACAAAATTAATGTATCCCCTTTCTTTTCAATATGTTCTAAAATAACCTAAGTTTTTTGTAACTGCGATAACGATTGTTATTAATTTAATTTCACTATCCGCTACAAATATATTAAATATATATATGTATTAAAAACATGTATACATGCATATGTATGAAAAACGAAAAAGAAAAGAAAGAAAAAAATATGAGCACAAAGTAATTTGGCGAATCTAATCGCTTGTTTACTCGCCAAATGAAGAATTTAGTCGCAATTTGTCGCAATGGCGAGCGACAAAGAGAAATCTGCCCTTAATAACACAACACAATTCCGTTTTGTTGAAGAGTAGAAGGAAAATGTATAAAACCAGAAGATGGAAAACTCTTTCTGTTGATGTTCCATCCTGAATTGCTCCTACAGGCATAAAAGCACCTGTAAATCTTTTTGAACACTCATTGTTAAAAGGAAAAAAGAAAAAAAAAAAAAGACTATTTTACGGAGATTGTACTGGTAATCAGGACACCTGCCAGTTCAATTCACTGTTTTTTAACGGAAATTTCCCCGTAAATTCCAGGAAATTTTCTGTTTCTTTTTTTTCCTTGAATTTATGGATATTTTCCCGTTAAAAAACAGTAAATTGTACTGGCGTCCCGATTACCAATACAATCTCCATAAAACAGGTTTTTTTACAGTGATGACCATTGTACGAATTGCCTTTAGATGAATTGACTGACTTCATAAAAAATAAATGTGTATCAAACGGAGTTTTAATATTCTGTTATAACAACTTAAGGGTGTTCTCAACTACTCCGCTCAACAAGCGTAAAACGTTTTGATACATATACAAATTCATTTTTTAACATAAAGATATAAAACTGGAAGGCCTGACTATGGAAGCGATTTCGAATCGAACTTAATTTTCCATTTTATGAACCTGTCCAGTTCTTAGCTATTTCGATCACGTGATCACCCGTTTTCTCCTGCTTTTCGACCGGTTTTTCTGCTTTCGTCGGGGAATGTGCTCAAAAACGTCAACTTTGAAGGCTTGATATAAAAGATCTCTTGCATTAAAAGAAAAAGAAAAAAAACAGAAAATTGAGTTCAATTTCTGAATGACAACACCTGCTATTTCCATGCATTTCCGAACAAAAATAAAGCATACGTCACAAAGTTTTCCTTTTTGATTTAAGAACAAACACCCTTAAGAAAATAATGAGATCTTCCTTCAGACGCGATATTACCAATTTTCTTTTCAAATAAAACTTGTGTCAAATTAAATAAATCAATTTTTGCACTTGCTTGCCTAATAAAAGTGGTCAAGGTTTCGGTTTTCAATTTTTTAAAAGTTTTCATTTGTCGATATTCTGTTTTATTATTTTTACTTGTTAAAATTTGCCTGTTGTTTACAACCTTGACCGCGTTTTTGAAAATGCATGAAATAAAACAAAATAAGATTCTCTCCCCCCCCCCCTCACACACAACCATGGAAGGTAATTTAAAAATCATATTACATAAAACTTAATACAGAAATTTGACAGTTGAAAATATTAAATTTTGAAAAGTAACTTTTTACAAGCGTGTTCCAAACTTGAGAATAGAAACAGTAATTTCTGTTTTCGTCAACGGGCCTCTGCCCGCTGAACTCTCTGTTTAAGATAAATTTTAAATGCATGAACATAAAAAGGAAAACACTTCGGAAAAAATCTATAAAAGGATTTTCATGGGAAGTTGAGGCGAACCCTAACATAAGTTTTCATTTTATTTTTCCTCTTTGTGTTTAATTAATTTAAAAGGTTACTTCATTCAGATGAAAAGACCCGGCCGTTTATACTAATCCAATGGAAGAAATTTATAAAGATATCTCAGTTGCATTTTAATATTTTAAAATGTTTTTTTTGCATTGGATAATTGAAATTGGTGTATATGCAGGCTGTTTTTTGCTTTTTTTTCACGGATATTTTTTATGAGAACGCTTTCATTTTCGGAACCGGTTGGAAATGTGAAAGCATCCTCATAAAAAATATCTGCAACCAAAATCGAAAAAGTAAAGAACAACCTGCATTCAATCAATCTCAACTATGCAATACAATAAATAAATAAATAAATAAATATCCAAGATATCTTTATAAATTTCTTCCATAGGATTAGCATTAGCGAACGGGTCTTTTCATTTGAATGAAGTAGCCCCTTAAGCCAATTGTGAAGAATAAATTTATTTATTTTGTTTATTTATTTTCAAAATCATCAGTAAAAAGGGTAGCTTGAATTTCAAAATCCAGGATGAGGTAGTGATCTTCCTCCCCTTTTTTTCCTCATGCCTATGTCTCAACATTTTTTTAAAAACAAAACAAAACAAAACAATATTATTCTTTAGAAATAGTTATGTCTCGATAAATGCACATGTTGGTACAGAATTTTGAGACAGTTAAGTAACGACTTTCTCTTTCTGCCGTTATTTTTTGAAGTGCTTGCCCAATACAACAAGGTTTTGCCTGGACATTACTTTTATTGCTCGCCCGGACCTTTTTAACACCCTCACACCCCAGCAGATGACGTGCGTGGAATTTTTCTTGCTTCGATAGACCCCTAAACTGCTGTTTTACATTCTACCTCGAACATTTGAACACTTAAACCCCCGGTGGCGAAATCCTTCAAATATCCCCTGCAAAGGGGACACGAAAAGCGAAAAAATTGTGTTCGCGTTTTTTCTTTCTTTTCTTATTGCTTTTTTTTATATGGCAGAATCTTTGTACTCAATCTTCAACGTGTGTTGAGGCATGTGCGAGCAAAGCATACTATGTTTCAGCAGCGGTGAACAACATTTTTTTTCCCCCTTGCATGTGATCTTTAGGATCTTGATCATCGTGATTCGAATATTCAAAAAGGATCCGTCTCTGTACTCAGTTTTAAGAATCTTTTCAACTATATAACTTGCTGACATCTGCCATTAGATTGTGGCATTATTTGAATTAGCTTTATATTTTTTGGCGTGTTGTAAAGACAAAAATTTTGTGAATTAGATATGCTGCAAAATTGATATTTTAGTTTTCTCTTTCTCTCTCTCTCTCTCAACGTACCTAATACAATAGGGACTGCTCATTAATTAATAAAATAGAAAATAATTGAGAGCAAAATAGAAATTTCGATTCTAGTTTTGTCATGTATTGGCATGATGCGCTTATTTAAATCAGTTTTATTTTAAATCAATTTATTTAAAAAAAAAAATTATTTAACAGTACCTACTAATTGTTGTCTACGATTTAAAGAGTATAAAATGTACAATGCAAGTACAAAAAAAAAAAAAAAGAAAAAGAAAAAAACTCGACATTTAAGCCACAATTTGAATGTTCGAGTGTTTTTTTTTAGTTTTAAATAAAAGAATCCCATGTGAGTTTCTATCACACGTTGGTTACGAGGAGTGGTAGCTCTTGCAGATTAACATGATTTAGAGTTTTTCCTTTATTTATTTATTTATATTTTTATTTATTTATTTATTGTTCTGTTAGTAGTTTTAAAAAAGGAAAAATTATATTTTTCGCTGCAAAAAGAAACTTTTTTGGTGCATATAATGCGATGTAAAAGGCTTACAATTGTTGACAACCTCTTTTTTGACTGTATAACAAAATTAAAACAAGATTAGTCGTAACAAAACAAATCGTAAAGCTTTAGATTTACAACGCACAGGACAAACTGTCTTTACCCTAAAACAGGCAAAATCGATTTACCATATGGCTGTGCACAAAACGAAAAATCGGTTCAAAAAGACCGAGAAACACTCTAGCCTGTTCTGATAATTTTTTAAAACGTGACGTACTGTTCATACCAATTATAAAAACTGCAGAAATGAAAAAGAAATCCTAATGAATATATCAGTAACTTCGCAAACTTCGCTTTTTTCAATGGATGTCAATATTTTTTTTCTTTTGCTGGCACTGTATTTCATACATACATACGTACACTGCAATGCAATTCATGAACAATTTTGGTCTGCCTTAATATACTTACGCTAGACCTTCCGATACCCACACATCCGATTACTACAAGCTCTATTTTCTCATTCTGTCTGTAAATATTTGACCCTAAAATTTAGCCAGGAGGTTGACAGTATTCTGCAATTAGTGCTGACATTTCAGTTTAATTTTGTTATAATAATAATAGTTAAAATATTTCGTATTACGCGGTTTTCTAAAATAATAATAATTATAATAATTACTTTAAATGCAAATTTTCATAAGATTCTGCGGATAAAAATCGAACTCTAACCTTATTTTCACCCAATTTAAATTCCAAACTTACAAACGGCTCCAAGAATATTTTAATAAAATTTTGCTTTTACAATAAAGCCTAAAGCAGGGAGTTCTGAGTTTCTAAAAAAGTTGTTTGTGAATTCCGGTGTCAGGTCAATCATTTTACAATTTGCGAACATAATTTGTCTGTGCCGTGAAAGGTTAACAGTATCCAAAATAGAGTTATATGTTTATTTTTAAATGCTTCTAAAATCTCGACTTAACTTTCCAAGAAAACTACCCCAACTGTACCTTGTTATGAATTTTCGTGCATGGAAACACAGCTCTTTACAAGGTATATGTCAGTAAATCAATTTTCAAGGTGTCAGTCAATCATTTTATTTTACATTTTACGAACAGAATTTGTCTGTGCCGGAAAGGAGAAAGGGCTAACAGTATCCAAAATAGAATTACATGCTTGTTTTTTCAATGCTTCTAAAATCTTAACTTTCCAAGATAACTACCCTGTCATGAAGTTTCGCGCATGGACACATAGCTGTTTTCAAGGTATATCTGCTGTTCTACACTTTCTTAACATCCTCAGAATAGGATTACATTTTGCTGATATGATTTTTAAAACCTCGAACTAACTTTCTAAAATAACTACCTGAACTGTAACTTGTCACAAAATTCCATGCATGGAAACACGGCTCTTTACAGGGTATTTCTGATGTCCTACATTTTCTTTACAAGGTATATCTGCTGTTCTACACTTTCTTAACATTCTCAGAATAGGATTACATTTTGCTGATATGATTTTTAGAACCTCGAACTAACTTTCTAAAATAACTACCTGAACTGTAACTTGTCACAGAATTCCGTGCATGGAAACATGGCTCTTTACAGGGTATTTCTGGTGTTCTACATTTTCTTAACATCACCCAGTTCGATTTATGTCTGGCTGCTTCCCGTAAGTTTGAGTAGGCAAGATACTATCGGCTTTCAAGTCGCCACACGACATGACCCTGCGCTAAAATGAGATATAGAAAGACGCTGTCATCTCACTATCTAGCCAACATCTCATGTTGAACACCTGAGTTATGGCCTATCCGTGGTCGTGCATCTTCTAATCTCAGCCGTGAGGACTGCCACATGTATATTAGATTAGGGGCCTATTGCCTGGAGCTGGAATGTATCATTTAGCCGTAATGTGTCTTTTTTGGAGTCCTTTTATTTTATTTTACTACCTCTGGGCATTTATGCATGTCTCTCGTTCTGGTAAATTTATGTGTATAAGTTGCAGCATTTAAATACAAGTTGTCTGCTTAAAATACGAATTTGTCAGTTTCTTTCTACAGAATGTTTTGGATTTATTCTCTCATGATGTACGAATTCTTAAAATAGATATTTACAGGGATGTAAAGGCGTCATTTTTTCTCACTTTTTTTAAATCTAAGTTGCCACTGTTTAGTCACTAGTATTTTTTTAAAGACTCGTTTTTAGTCACTTTTTCTGACTAATAGTGATCAAGTGACCAAAAGTTGCGATCCTACGAAAGCTGGCTCAATCATCTGAGGCATCAAGCTGGCTCAGATTGTCTAATTAAAAATCAGAAATTTTGACCAGAAATTTTTATTTCATCAGTTTCGGATTTGTATATATTCTCAGCATAAAAATTACTTTTATGTTTGCACAAAGTAATCTTACCTGTATCCGAATTTCTACCGATGTCGGTTACCTAATTACCAAAGCCAACAAAAAAGAGAAAGCACGATACTTCTGATAATCATAAAAATTAATTACTATTGCTCACAATACACACCCGTCCTTCAATATGATATGTTTAGACCAATGTTCAAAAGATATGTTTAGAAATTTGGATTAAAAACTTTTTTGTGATGTTTCAGTAGCTTTTTTACTGTGACACTTACATGTCTGTATTTATGTAGCTTATAAATTCCGATGTTTTGAGTAATTTATTGTTAGAAAACACGAAAAGCTTAACCTTTTAAAATTTATTTATACTTAATTTTATTTATTATTCTTATGGATGCGTGCCTCCTTTTTTCTTAGATATTTTGCGAATTACAAAAATTCTATAACAGCGAGTTTAACTACATTTTATGTTAAAAAAATAAAAAATAAAATAATACTAAAAAAAATGCCAACAGAAGTTTTTAGTCACAGAAGTAGCAAAAGAACAAATTATTTATTTATAATACAAAAACGTTACCAAAGAAAAATAAAAAGTTTCCAGTTGATATCTTTGGTGTATATTGCCTTTAGTAGCCCAAAATTCTCTAAAAAGTTTTACATTCTCATCAGAAGAAGAGTCACTCTTAATAAATTGCTAGAGGAAAAAAAAATAAAAACTTTTCTAATTAAACTCATGCTTATTAACTGACCAAAATTGCCCCGAAAGTCATATATTCTTTATAAAGAAGAGAAGTGTTCTCATATAATTTATTAAGGTGACGTTGTTAAAAGGGGAAAAAAATCCATTTATTAAAAAAGTTGCCGCCACTTCAAGATTGGCGTTATCTCAAAATTTTGCGAAGTCGTTTGTAGATATATGTTACAATTCTAGCTAGTATTAACATGTAATGTAAAAAATGAAAAAAATATACGTGTATTAAAGGCATGAAAGAAATATGATCCACAAAATGTTACTTTAATCTACTTAGATAATTAAATAGTAAAAGTAATGGGAATACAAGAAATATAATAATTTGCGTATAAATAACATTGTGCACACTTAGATCCAGCGAAAAACATAACAAATGCATGTATACGCAAAAGAGTTATATCTAAAATCAGTGTAGTAGATTATTCTTTTTTTATACGAGCTATTTTAATATCTTTTAAATCCTTCCAAGTTGCAGATACACATGAATACCTAATCTCCCTATTTAAAGCATTATACAAAAAGTATTAGGTAGAATAAGGGGAAAAAAAATCTTTAGCTACCTAATCTCAATCTTTTGCAGATATTCTAGTCTATCAAGTATCTTCTTTTTCTTTTTAATTCAATTTTGTCTTTATACTTCATTTGCTTGCACGAAGGAATTACGACCTAGCAAACCACTAATTCCTCTCGGAGCGTAGGATTTCCCTGACAACCGTCGGCATTTCCAGCGCAAATCCCTGCATTTGATTCCTGCCGACAAAACAAAGCGGCCGAAAACTTCGCCACAGGTTTTGTTGTTTGAGGGGGGTGCCGCACTCTCTCTTCTTGCTTTTCATGATTTGTCCGAGAGACTGCTGGTCCGTCAATTAGCGAGACAAACCCAAAAGAAACCAACGAAAATGAGGGTGGGAGAGAAAATAATCCGCTCACATCTCCCCCCCCCCCCCCACACACACACACTCGCCCATGTGTACCGGCCGCCGCTTCCGTGCTAAGCCACTGTAAACAGCCATTAGTGGTCGTGCACTGCTAACAATGAGCAGTTTCATTTAGGAAGGAAAAAAAAAAAAGTTTATTTTTGAAATTATATACTACTGGCATAGCAATTCACAAATTATATTGGAGCTCTAGTAATTATTTTCAAATAAATTGAACAATTTCGATTATCAGTAATTGATAAATATTTATGACAATAATTTTTAAAATCAAGAGAAATGAATTTTATGTCTCTTTTCTCCAATGAATAACTAATCTTTCCAATTAATTAATTATTAATGCCAAACAAATCAATATTTTGTTTATTTTAGATAAAATATACTGAAAAATTACAGAGATACGACTGTAAAATTAAGAGGCAACGAGGGTTGAGAGTAGTAAAAAACCCCTCATATAATAAGAGTTTCACAAACGATAAATTATTTTATTGTATTGGTGTTTTTTCTTCTGTTATAGAATAATTTGTTAATACTGAGCAGGTTGTTTTAGGAAAAAAACTTGTTTTTGAAAACATCACATATATGGCATAGCAATTCAAAAATTATATCGGGAAGGGGGGGAGGGCTCTTGTAGTTACTTTCACATAATTCGAACAATTGCGATTATCAATGATTGATAAAATATTTATGAGAATAATTTTCATAGGAGATATAAATTTTATGTATCTTTACTTCTAGGAATAATTAATCGTTTCAATTAATTGTTAATGCCAAATAAATCAATGTTTTGTGTATTTTAGATAGAAGATTCTGAAACATTGTAGAATTGCGATTGTAAAATTAAAAGACAACAGGGGTTGAGAGTAGCAAAGCCTCCTCACATAATAAAAGGGCTTCACAAAAAATAAATAATCTTACTATATCAATGGATTTTTCATCTGTTATACAGTTTATTATAAAATCTCTTAAAATTATGTGAACTAAAACTTATAATAATGTGAAAGAAATGAAACTGTTCGTTGGTCGCTTGAAATATTAAATAAAGTATTTTCAAAATAAAACTGCAATTTTTTGTTTGAAAGTGCTTTCAATATTTATAGTAATTCATTACAAGAAGATTTTTTTTTTTTTTTTTGAAAAAAAGAAAGAAATGAATAAATTAAACACTGAACTCGCAGAAAATAGTTTTTGGAACTTCTCATAGTGACTTCTGCGTCTTCATTTGAATAAGAAAAGTCTAATCCCCCCCCCCCCTCTCTTAACCTACTTTCCTGAAGTATACAATCGAATTTCATTAAATCGAGGATGGAAGGACCACAGTATTTTTTGGTTACGATTTTTCATATTAAACAATTTTAAGATCTGCCACTATAATGTCTCGCGTATTATTCTAAATCAGAAGCCTGATCCTAAATTATCAATTTTAAGTTTAAATCTATTTAAAAAAATTTTAAGTTTTGAATTTAAGAATAGGGGAATGAGCGAAATTACAAAAGTAATATAAATCCCGTTTATCTTTTTTTTTTTTTTTCCCACATCATGCTGTATTTTATGAGAGAAACGACGCATACTTCAAATTGACCCCAGTAAGCTAAAAAATATCATAATCGCCGCACCAATCGTAAAACGTCGCAACTGTGAAAATGATACTTTTGTCAACACAATCACATTTACCTAACTTTAATCAAAGTTTTCTGGACAGTGTGAAGTGCCTTCTTTTTAATAAGTTTTTTAACATTTTATATTAGATTTTAAGTATTTCATTACTTTTGAAATTTTTATTTTATCCCAGTTTTATGCGCGCGAAAATAATAATAATAATCGTAAACATCGTATACACGGGTAAACGCCGCATTTAAAAAAAACTTTCAAACTTATAACGCCGTGACACTTCTGTTATAAAATATGGTATTTCTTTTTTCTTCATAACTAATTGAAGTAAAAGAAAAGGGGAGGAAATTAATTTTATTTCATGCATATTGCTAATATTTCTTAAAAGAATTAAAGTCAATTAACATCTTACTCTTAACAATTATAAAAGTAGTCGAAGAAATTACCTGTATATCATTTATCGTTTTTTCATTTCTTTACTGTCTTCTTCACATTACACTTCTTTCTTCTTCAAAACTAGTTGAAATTAAAGAGAAAAATGAAAAGAAATGAAAAACAAAACGTTGAGAATTTTTTTTTTCATTTGGTGCTTATTGTTATTTTTTCTTAAAAGAAGCTAAGTCAATTTAGGTATCTGCTGCGAAGCGATTGCAGCACAAATAAAACAACTTTTAAGAAATGCTCGCACCTAATGAAAACACAAATGTTAGATTATACATCAGTCAACAAACTTCGTATACGAAAAATAATTAAAAAAAATTGAAATTCATTAGGGATTTCGGTACTTTGCCAGAATAGGACCTTGGCGAAAGAAAGAAATTAATTTGACAACCTTATTCCCTGTTTCATATGCACAAGTACCTTTTCAATAATTATACAATTTGTTCGATATAAATAAGCCGTTTACCTATTTTTCTATACATACAGAAGTATGTATAGAATGGTATAAGAAAATAACATTTGCATAAAAGAAAAGTTTATAATTATGTATAATCATGTATAAATCTAACGAGCATAAAAGTCCATTAAATTTATTTTCAAAGTTTATATCATTTGGCAGCGAATCTTATTTTCTGAAGCCTGAATTGCACCAAGCTTTTTTTTTTTTTTTTCTTTTTTTAACGCCAAGGCCCCCTATACCGGAAAAGTTCTAGGAGTTCAACATTTTTGTTAGTTATACTCGGTTTGTTAAAACCAAGTTTTGGCAATGAAATTTCTATTTCAGGCCTTATTTATTAATTGTTGAAAACAGGTTTTTGTTGCATACAAACTCGCTGTATAGTCGAATTCTCCTATTTAAAATTTTGTTATAACAAGATTAGGGAGCTCAAAATATTTATTAATTATAACGAACTTCTCCAAATAACCAAGTTAAGAATTATGTATTGTGAAAATAATTAAGTCTAATCAAGTCATTTAAAATAATAAAGCAATCCCTAGATTGAGGGATAGTTTCACGTTCTTAATCAACTTGAAATTGAATTAGTAATTATAATTAAACGTTTTCATTTTATATTCGTGAATTTAAAATACTCAATTTATAAAGAATGAGGAAAAAGTGCTACAAAGTAATAAAGAATCACATTTTTAATTGAAGCACATTTAGAAAAGATCTTTTATATATATATTATCTTTCACATTAAGTCTTTTTAGTGATTTTGGTAATATTTTTCCAAGATGGGTACATTTCATCTTACGTTTATTTATTTATTTATTTATTTGAAGTTAAAGTTGGCGATATATATATATTCATAACTTTTCATATGCATTATTAGAACTGTAAAAAATATTGGTAGTTTATTATTATTTTAGTTTGTTGATTCACGCAGTAATTCAAATTTTAATTTTTAATAAAATAAAAGGTAATCTTCTGTGATTTATTGTTGTGTCGTATCAGATTTTCTCTAGCATTTTATTTTACTTTGGTGAAGTATGATATTTCATCATAATTATACACCATTGATATATCGTACAGTCATGTCTAAATACTTATTGTTGTTAAATAATATGCCATATCAGATTTTCTATAGCATTTTATTTTACTTTGACATCGTAATTGTGCACCATTGGTATATCGTACAGTCATATCTAAATATTTATTATTGTTTATTGCTGTGTCACATCAGATTTTCTAAAGCATTTTATTTTACTTTGATGAAGTATATTTCATCATAATTATGCACCATTGGTATATCGTACAGTTTTGTCTAAATATTTATTATTGTTAAGTAATGTGCCGTATCAGATTTTCTATAGCATTTTATTTTCCTTTGACATTGTGATTGTGCACCATTGGTATGCCTTATAGTCATATCTAAATATTTGTTATTGTTGTGCCATATCAGATTTCCTCTAGCATTTTATTTTACTTTGATGAGGTATGATATTTCATCGTAATTATGCACCATTGGTATATCGTAAAGTCATGTCTAAATATTTATTATCGTTAAATAATGTGTCATATCGGATTTTCTATGGTATTAATTTTTTCTTTGACATCACAATTATACACTATTGATATATCATACAGTCATACCTAAATATTTGTTATTGTTTATTGTTGCGCCATATCAGACTTTCTCCAGCATTTTATTTTACTTTGATGAGGTAATTTCATTGTAATTATGCACCATTCGTATATCGCATCGTCATGTTTAAGTCATGTTTCATGTTTTCAGTATCGTTATCGATGCAATGAAATAGGATTTATCCGTGATATCATTTGTGGTTAGAAATGGAGAAAGGGAAATCGTCCTCCGTATTCTTTTTCGGATGCGGGAAGAATCGTGGGGGAAATAAATACCGCGACAAGGAATGTTGAGAAGTAAAAAGAGGGGAATGAGAGAGAATAGAGAGGGAATTCTTAGCGGTTGAGTCAATGTCAGGCCGACTCGACCACCAATCACGGACTAAATAATAATAATAAAAAAAAAAAATATGTATAAAGGGAAGGGGAGCTAAATAAATAAATAAAGAATAAAAAAATATCAGAGGGGTGTTGTTGCTATGACGACTGAGGGCGCCGAGGGGTCAAATGGTGGTTTGTTTCGTTCAGCGTTTTAGTAAGGAACAGTAGGTGTCCTAGAGCATATATACTAATAGAGTGAGCCACCCCTCCAAGGAAACTTGACCATCATTGAAACCACGTGACTGGTGGACGCTCCCTCCTGCTAGGGAGCTTTTTTACATGTGTTTGTATGGAGATACTCGTACTATTGTGATAAAAATGGTGAAATAATGTGCTGCATTTGGATGCAAAGAAAAATTTGTCAAAGGAGGACTGATAACATTTCACAAATACATATATACCTTTAAATATTTTGACATAATATTAAATTAATTAATGTTTTAATGCTCAAAAGTAAAAGCTTTCGCGTATGCATGCGTATTATGTACAGCTTTTCTTCAAATTTGAGCCTTCATAAAGATTTGTTTTAATTTATTTGGACGCTCATATGTTTAACCTTTCCCTGTTTAATGTATTTCAGGTTATTTATTGCAAACTTTTTGGAATTATGTAAGATATATCCATTTTTGTCGTGAAAAGTGGTTTGGCGCGATTTGGCGAGCTCCTCCAAATCTCTCAATTTCTCTATACCAGTTACTGTTTTATTTGTTGTACTGCTACATTTAAAAAAAATGCTGTTACATTAAACTCTCCGATTAAATTATTATAGAGACTCAGAAAAACTCATTAAAATTATTTTTTTCAAATGCAAATTGCCCCTCAAATGGATTATATTTTAAAAAATAAATATAAAAAGTTGAATTTTATAACTTTTCAAGAAAAATAAATTAATTATATATATAATATATTATTTATATAAAAGTATATTCCCTGAAAACAGTAAATGTTAACCCATTTAAACATCCTTAAAGCTATAGATAATTTTTATTTAATTAATTTTAAAACATTGTTTGCACCATTTCGGTAAAACTATAACGCAAAACTCTACAGCAAAAAAAAGTAAGAAATATTAATTCAAATATGACCCTATTTAAAGGTCACTGTTTTTTTTTAATAATTGATAATGAAAAACGAATAATTTGATTATTAACCAAATATAGATAGTTTCCAAAATATTTAATAGCAAATTGAAACCTTATTTTTCTTTTGCTAACACAGAATATAAATTTTTGCTAATAAATTTTTAATAAAAGCATTAAGTTTTATATATTGTTTATTTAATTATTTCTAAGTAATTAAGGGGTTTTTTAAGTGGTTCTGTGCAATTTAATTCTTTTTTTCTTTTTTTTTTTTGCGGAAAAGGGAGGGGGGGGGGGGTGCTGAAATATCTTTTCATGCCATAACTTTCGTAAAAATAGTCCGATTGCTGCTAATAGATTTAAAAATTTTCTACAACTTTTTTTTTTTTTTTTTTTTTTTTTTGGGGGGGGGGGGTTAAACAGAATTTTCTAAATTAAATTAGAATAATTATATAATGTAACGTTGATAACGCAAAATAGTTTGAGTAGAATAACACATTTGTTAAAAATAATTTATATATATATATATATATATATATATATATATATATATATATATATATATATATAATAAAAATTAAAATGTAAAGTGTGATTTCTTCGATTATTTCTCTGCTATTTAAGAAATATTATAGAATTTAGAATAAAATTATTTCAAAAATATTATAAATTTTCAGATAGTATTTATTACACACATGATTGTGAATTAAAAATTTAGTATTAATTTCATAAAATGGAGAAAGCAAAAATCATTAAATAAATAAATTTACATTTCATAAAATTATACTATAGTACATGTGTATATTACAGTATTATTTTCGTATATAAGCATTGTGGTTGTATAATAGGACTGTATTTCTACAATAATAATCTTGCATATCATAATAATAATAATAATAAATCATAAAAGTTTTACTGTTCAACGAAGCTAAAAATACTAAAATCAAAATCATGAAAAAAAAAAAAAAAAGGCTAAATTTTTTTTTTTTATTATTATTTAAACAGAAGTCGGTATCTGTGTACAGTATTATATTTTTATTTTAATGTTACATTTGTCTATATTTTCTTTATATTGATATAATATTTGATACTTTATATATGTTGCATAATAATTTAAAAACGCTTGGGCCATAAAAGTTTAGCACTCAGCCTAGCTGAAGATTCTTTGATTGAAACCTGAAATAACATACGTAATAAGAGAAGATTGGGCAAAAACAGATTTTGAAAATTTAAAGTTGGTTATGGGAAAAAAAAAAAAAAAAAAAAAAAACAGTGGAAATATAGTGAATTTTGAAATAGAATTTATATTTTAAGTTATATACGCTGGTGATTTAAAAATGTAATTTTAAAATAAAAAATGGAAATGTGTTGTAATAATATATTTTTAAATAATATTTGAGACTCTGTGCATCATGCATAACATAATTAAAAATACTTATGGAATAAAGGTTTTCAGTATAGCTGAAGTTTCTAAGATTGAAACCTAGAGAAACATATGTATTAAAAAGATCTTGTGTATTTTAATTAAGTTACGACCGAAACAAGTTTTTCAGACCGAAACTGAATTTCGATAATTTTCCTATTTTCGGTGAAAACGAAAACGGAAATGCCCCCAAAACGGTTAAAAATAATTATGGATAAACATACATAATTATTAATTAATTATACTTGTTTATTCAATATGCATATTTACTGTACAATACTTACGTTTCCTTTTATATGTACTTTGAAAACATGTGAAATAAATGTTGAAAATTTTACATTTTCTTACAAGAATGTATAAAAAATGTCTTTCTTATAATAATAAAATATTTTAACAGTTTTTTTTAGTTTTCTGTGTTTTTCATTTTAAGTATCTTTATTATGAACATAATCTTATACTTGATATTTAAAATTAATTCACGGTAATAGCTTTTATTATCTTTCTAATACAAGTTTTACTTATTTAGGAATGATTAATTCTTTTTATTTCAGATACAACTGTTAATAATATAACAGATGAAAACAATTTGCACATTTAATGGGACTATATTTTGCAATTATAAATAAATTTTTAGTGTATTGAAGCTACTCGATATGACTTCGATGTTTGCAAAAGCAATATTACAACAAAAGATTGTTCGGAAATGTAGCATTTTCAAAAAAAAGCTCAAAGAGCGGGAAAACAGCCAAAATCTGGCAAATTGTGGCAACCATTGTTCACGTGAGTGGTGTCGAAATTCCCCCAATGTTTTTTCATCTCTGCATAGGGAAACTAACATTGCATGCTCCCTCTATTAGTATATATGCTCTAGGGTAGGTGTGTGGTAAGGGTGTCAGAATTGGCAATGTTTTCGACACTCCACTTTTTCATGTATGTAAAATATAGCTACCTGTTGTCTGAATTGAGTTGAATTGGATTGATCTAATTTATTTCATCTCTTTTGTTTAGATATTTCAGTATTGTTCGTCGGCAATTAATTAAAAGAATTAAAATTTATTTCTAAATTGAAAAATAATTAAATTTAATGCATATATATATATATTACAAAATACAAGTTTATTTTAAAAGATGTATTCACTCCAAAATGGAGTAATCGCAAATAAAGACGTGCATTATTTATGCACTGTTATTATTGCAATGCATCATTCTAGTTTTCCAGTAAATTGTCTCGCTATGATAAATTCTCATTTGAAATAGACTTCTTTTTTATTTATAATTTCCGTAATTTTTTAATCCATTTTTTAATTGGCTTTTAATTAAATACACAAAAAATTATATACTTTCGTTTAATATACTCTTTCTTCCTTTAACACACTCTCAAAAATACCATCGAAAGTTCCATTTTTAATCCAATTATATATTTTTGAAAGAAAATTAATCAATCAGTTTCAGTCTTAAATTTAGATAAGTTTTTGTTTTATATATTTGTAGTCTTAGTTATAAATTCGGAGACGGGAGGGGGGGGGGCAGTATATTTTCAGAGAATTAATATCTATTAAATTATACAATTTCGCACAAGTGTGCATAATCAAACTATTATTGTTCGGAAATCGTTTCGCTGCTTGCCGTTTGCTTTGCGGTATTGCTGAGACATAAAGGAGAAGATTGTTTTACAGGCAGCGAATAGGATAAACGTGATGCAGTTAGCCATTTAAATGCCAATGTTCCCAAATGGGAACATTGCGTTATTTGTAATACAAAATATATGTTTTCCAACAAAATAACGGTGTCCTTATTTTTCCTAAAAAATATAAGGTTGATTTGAATTTTTGAAAAAAAAAAAAAAAAATATTTGTTTAAGTGTTTATCACTGGCATAAAGAAAATGTAAATTCATTAATTTGCATAAAAATATATATTATCTGCTTTTATAGTTTTCTCTGTTATTTACATTTGACCGCCAGGGATCTAAATATTTTTTTAATTCGAGAAAATACTCAAGAACAATATACAATAATATATAGCGTAAAATAATTTGTTATATTTGGTTGGTTGGTTTGTTATATAGGTTGTCAATCAATAATCATGTTCCAAAATGCGAACACCGAAATGAAAACAGCCAAAAAAACTGTAGAATTTTTGTTGTTGTTATTGTTGTTATTTTCTAAATTTGTATGCATAAATTAAAACATTTGAAGCTGTAATATAGGAAAAATAAAATTATAATTACATCGTGATATCAATTCGGTTTGTTAAAGGTTGAAGAAACGGGGGGAGGGGAGAAGTTTCCTTGTACTAGTATGTAATAAGATAAAAAAAAAATTAAAACAAAAGAAATGGTTAGTTTTCTATAAAAATACATTGCAAGAGAATCGGTTATAAGACAGGAAATCGAATATAATGAGTAAAAATGTTTTTTAATTTATAACATAATTTTGTACTAGTAGTATTTTGTACTTTTGTGATAATTCACAGCAAAATAATTTTTAGAAACTTGTTTTCTCGATAAAATGTTTCATTTTTGCTTTTTGTTGTTGTTGTTGTTGTTTTCTATGTGATTATGGTTGGTTAAAAATGGTTATGGTTGACCTTTCTCGCGGACTCTTTTTTAAGTAAGAGAAGTAGAAATAATATTTAGTAAAAGTACAAAATTAATTAAAAAAAATTAACAGGCTAGTTTTTATTTATTTTTTTTTATTTATAATAGATTATAAAAAAAATATATCAGTTAACTGATATTCTGCATAAAGAAGTATTATTAATACTATAATTATTATTACTATAATTACTAGAATTATTATTACTATAGCTCTCCTGTATATTCTTAAAATATCTCTTAATGTCAAGTATTGCAAATTCGAAACCTCTTTAAATATTTTGTTATTTGGTTTTGTTTCATTGGGAATTTTAATAAAAATCCCATTTCACATTTTAATAAAAATGTGATTTATTTTGAAGTAAAAGTAATAGTTAGTAAAAGTACAAAATGAATTAAAAAAATTAACAGGCTAATTCTTATTTTTTATTTTATCTGCAATAGATTATGTAAAATAAATATCAGTTAACTTAAATTCTGCACAAAGAAGTATTAAAAATAACTTTTTAGCAATAAAGTATAGTCCTTTAAAAATCTCTTAATATCGAGGGTTTCAAATTCGAAAGAAACTTCTTTAAATATTTTGTTATTTGGCTTTGTTTCATTGGGAAAGCACACTCCGCTTAGAAGAACGATCGATGCAAAAAACATTCTTCGCACTCTCTTTTGGAACCCCTCCTTTGAAATCACTTAATTTACAGTCTACTGAGCTCAAAAGCTGTTGCCACGACGAAAAGACACATCATAAAATTACAACCTTTAATCCACTCATTGAATCATCCGCCAAGCCGAGTCTGCCGAGTCTGTACAATGACGTCACATGAGAAGGGGGTGTTGGGTGGGGGATTAAACTCGATTTTTGGCACTGAGTAAATCAGGAGCTAAGGATTAAATCCTTTTTAATCCTGGGGATCTTATTTTTGTGGTGAGAAGAGGATGTAAAAATGTAGGCTTTACAACCACAGTTAAGGTTACGTAAAATTGATGACCATGGGGAGGATCTGAGAGGTTCAAAAGTGTTTCGACCCTGGGTTATAAGGGTGTACCTCAAGAGCTGTAAATTTCTTTAAAATCGATAGGAAGAGGGTGAACTCTAATGGGATTTTGTTTTATAAGGCAAAAAATGCCTTGTTTATAAAGAGCTGTATTTTCTTATTAAGTTTTTCAAAACTATTGTTTTAACAAAAAACAACTATTTTTGTTTATATTGAAGAGTTTAAGTTGCTTCATACGTTGCTGTTTTAAAGAAATTTGAATGTGTTAAATAAGCTGATTACAGAAGGTAATTAAATTTGATTATTTAGAATTTGAAGCATTTTACTCGTAGTGTTGCAAAGTATATCATAATTTGTTTGTAATGCATAGTTTTTAATTTCTTCTTAATAGTCACACAATTTTATATATATATATATATATATATATTTCCTAAGATGCAGTGTATATTCCTTTCAATTTACATTCCTGTGTTCATAAATTAAAAATAGGAATTTTGAAGATTTTATTGATTTTCTTATTTTTACATTATCTTCTGTTCACCTGTAACTTTTCCGATTACATTCGTTTACAAATATAATTAACAAAATCGACAAGCTTGCTTATCACACTCTATCAGCTATCACACTCTTTAACATGCATGGTGTCAACAAAAACCTAATAGAACCATTCCATCGACAAACACTGAACAATATCATCTAATACTGATTTTTTTCTCTCTGTCATCAAAATATACAGACATGAAAAAATAAAATGAAAATAAAATAACCCAAACTGTTCATTCTAGATTTTTAAAAAGATATTCGAATTTTCACAACACAAAGGTTAGACAAACAGTATTCTGGCTATTAGCGAACATTCGCAAACATTAATTAAGCTCACATCACTTCACGGTTAGGCAAGCACTCTGTTAGCTTCACTTTCGGCAGGTTGGAGGTGAGAGGGTGTATATGTGTGTGTTTGTGTGTATGGGCACATTGAAAATACACTTGTTGATTTTTTTTTCCTCTCCCCCCTGCTTTTGTCTTAGTTCGTGATGAGCTGTAACTTTTGTCAGTGGGAGGAAGGATGTCGTGCTCTGCCAGCCATGCGCGCACTGCGATCATGGGCATTTCTTATTAAGGCCCTACATCAGTAACGCTCCGAGATAGAACGGCTAATGTTATTTCAATGGAAGAAATTTATCGCTTTCATTCCTTTGCATTTTGCTCAAATTTAATAATTTTTGTTGTTTTGAAAAGCGGTAGGTTCAAACTATGCACTTCATTTTGAAATTTTATTTCTTTTTTGAATTTTAAGGCGATACAAGTGCGTTATTTTATAGACTTTAAAATTCACCTTTAATGTCTTATTACGAAAAATCTGTTTGACATTTTAAAATTTGGTAAAACAGCATGCAGAGTTTAATTATTTAGCTTTCAGAAAATGTTTTTTATTTTGATTTTTAAAAAAATTTAATCTATGCTATTTGTATAAAAAGTTGAAGCACTTTGATTTAAAACAGTCGAAAATGGTGTTTAACTCCGCCTTTAAAAGGGAGACGCCTTAAAAGTAATTAGGGTGAAAGACGATATGGGTTTACCCTGTAGGGAGTCTTACAGGGACGAAGGTGTAAAATCTTGCCTGTGGCTATTAGTAAAATGTTGTTTGCTGCTTTAGGATGAAAAAATAAAAACATCCTTTTCTGAATGCATGATATCTCACGCAAGAAGTTCGATCAGAAATGAATTTCAGAAATGATGTAAATACATGTTGATTTCAAAAAGTTTGTTTAACTAGGCATCTAATCTCAAATCTTTAAAAGCATTATTGATTTCGAATAAAAACACATTTACCATTTTTATTATTTTTCTTCCCTATATTTGAAGTTTAATTTCTAAAAAAGATTCTTTAATTGCGTACAACATCAAAGTGATATATTCGTTAATTCATAAAACATAACAGAATTAACTTTTTGTCATCTGAAGTCGACAAAGAGAAAAGAAGAAAGGGCAGAAAGAAAATAACAATGGTTCTGACATTAAAAATGAATAGATATATTCGCGAATAAATACATTTGTATTAAATTTTTCTATATCTTTTTTTTTTTTTTTGTATCATTTTTTTAGACAATTCTTAATGAATTAGTTTAAATGTTCCTTTTCATAAATATTTCGTAATTATTATGCAATTCATGATTAAATTGGATAACACTAATTTAAAAGATAGAAATATATTTATTTTGACACTTCTATCGAAAATTATGACTAATTTACAATACTTTAGCAAATATATTCTGTTGCGGTAAAATTCACATCCGCAAATGATATATTTATGCTTTATTGTATATAAATTGTCTTTCCTTTCTTTTTCCCTTTCAGAAAGATAAACGAATGATTTTTAAAGTTCTTATACTATTTTAACTAAATAATACGTATATATTCCAAAGCCTGTCATAGTCTAACTGATCTAAATTTTAGAATAACGGTTTTTTCAGTCACGCGAAAAGACAAACTCAATTATACTAAACTTACGGAAGATTTTTATAAAGATGCCATATTTTCATTCCAATTTTTAATTATTTTTTTTCTGCATAGTATAGCTGACAATGGTTAGTATAGAGGCCGCTTTTTACTTTTTTCGATACTGATTGTAGATTTTAAATATGAGGATAATATCACTTTTGAAAACGGTTCCGAAAATGAAACTGTCCTGTAAAGAAAATTAAAAAAGTAGAAAAAGGCCTTTGAAGAGATCGTTCTGAGCTATTAAAGGGGGGAAAATATTAAAATGCAGACGAGATTTATTTATAAATTTCGACCGTTGGATTATCGTCGAAAGAATTATTATAAGCTAGTAAAATGTTTCGCTTGAATAAAGTTTTTTTTTTTTTTTTTTTTTTTTTTTTTTTTTTTTAATACTCGTAAAATAAATCGAAAAATAGAAAATGGCCTTTGTGCAAATCAATATCAACTCGGCTTGCCTTTTTATTAGAATAAAAAGGCAAAGTAAGAAAAAAAAAATACTTAAAACTATTAAAACACAGACGATAAACTTTTATAAATTTCTTTCATAGCATTAGCTTTAAAGCGAAGGCATTGTTTCGTTTAACTGCAGTAGCCTCTTTAAAATAAATGAAATCGTAAAGGCTATTCAATGTAAGAGAAAAAAAAAATAATAATTTTTTTTAATGTAGGCTAGATATCTTTATAAATTTCTACAATGGGATTTCGCTTGACTGAAGTAAGTCACTTTAAAACACCTGTATCGAAATCAAAAATTGTAATAGTGTCTTTGTACAGAAAGATCTCAGCTGTTCAATATAAAAAAGATTATTAAAATATAGACGAGATATTTCTATAAATTTCTGTCATAGGATTTCGCTTCATTGAAGTAAACACCTTTAAAATACCCGTAAAAAAATCGAAAAAAATATAAACAGGTATTTATACACAAATATCTCTGAAATTCAATGCTAAAAAAATCATTTAAAAAATTAAAATGTTGACGAAATATCTTTATAAATTTCTATAATGGGATTTCTGTCTATTCAAGTAAGCCACTTTAAAATACCCGTAAAAAATCTAAAAAATGTAAAAAGGTCTTTGTACAGAGAAATCTCCGATATCTAATGCTCCCCCCCCCCCCCCGAAAAAAAGTTTAAAGACAATTAAAATACAAACGAAATATCTTTAAAAATTTCTAAAATGTGATTTAGCTCTATTGAAGTAAGTAATTATAAAATACCCGTGACAAAGTCGAAAATATATAAAACGTTCTTTGTAAAGAAAGATATCAGTTATATAATGAAACAAAAATTACAAGTATTAAAATGATCTTTAGAAATGACTTTTAAATGATCTTAAAGATATCTTTATAAATTTCTACCATGGGATTTTGCTTGATTGAGGTAATCATCGGTTTATATTTACTTGTAGACGAGTTATCTTTATAAATTTCTAACATTCAATGCTAAAAAAATCATTTAAAAATATTAAAATGTAGAAGAGAAAAAAATATATATATATGAACTTCAAAACTTCATAGGATTTCGCTTGATTGAAGTAAGCCCCTTTAAAAACCCCATAGCAAAATCGAAAAAATATAAAACGGTCTTTGTACCGAAAGCTCTCAGTTATCCAATGCCAAAAAATCATTTAAAAAGATTTAAATGTAGAAAAGACACATTTATAAATTTCTACTATAGGATTTCGCTTGACTGAAGTAGCCTCTTTAAACACCTGTAAACAACACCAAAAAAGTACAAAACGGTCTTCACACCGAAAGATCTCAGCTATCCAATGACAAAAAAATTATTTAAAAATATTAAAATGTAGAAGAGATATTTTTATAAATTTTTACCATTGGATTTCACTTGACTGAAGTAGCCTCTTTAAAACACCTGTAAACAAAATCAAAAAAATACAAAACGGTGTTTGTACCGAAAGATCTTAGCTATCCCATGACAACAGAATCATTTAAAACTATTAAAATGTAGACGAGATATTTTTATAAATTTCTACTATTGGAATTCACTTGACTGAAGTAGCTTTTTTAAAATTCCCCTAAACAAAGTCGTAAAAGTACAAAACGGTCTTTGTACCGAAAGACCTTAGCTATCCAATGACAAAAAAATCATTTAAAAATATTAAAATGTAGAAGAGATATTTTTATAAATTTTTACCATTGGATTTCACTTGACAGAAGTAACTTTTTTAAAATTCCCCTAATAAAAGTCTAAAAAGTACAAAACGGTGTTTGTACCGAAAGAACTCAGCTATCCCATGACAAAAAATCATTTAAAAATATTAAAATGTAAAAGTGATATTTTTATAAATTGCTACCATTGGAATTCACTTGACTAAAGTAGCCTCTTTAAAACACCTGTAAACAAAATCAAAAAAGTAAAAACGGTCTTTGTACCGAAAGATCTCAGCTATAAAATGACAAAAAATCTCTTAAAAATATTAAAATGTAGAAGAGAGAATTTTATAAATTTCTATCATTTGATTTCACTTTACTGAAGTAGCTTTTTAAAAATTCTCATAAATAAAGTCGAAAAAGTACAAAACGGCCTTTGTACCGAAAGATCTCAAATATCAAATGAGATGAAAATATTTAAAAATATTAAAATGTAGAAGAGATACTTTTATAAATTTCTACCAGTGGAATTCACTTGGCTGAAGTAGCCTCTTTAAAACACCTGTAAACAAAATTTTAAAAAAAGTACAAAACGGTCTTTGTACCGAAAAATCTCAGCTATCCAATGACAAAAAAAACATTTAAAAATTATTAAATGTAGAAGAGATATTTTTATAAATTTCTACCAATGGATTTCACTTGACTTAAGTAGCCTCTTTAAAACACCTGTAAACAAAGTCGAAAAAGTACAAAACGGTCTTTGTACCGAAAGATCTTAGTTGTCCAATGACAAAAAAATCTTTTAAAAATATTAAAATGTAGAAGAGATATTTTTATAAATTTCTACAATGGATTTTATTTGACTGAAGTAGCCTCTTTAAAACACGTGTAAACAAAGTCAAAAAAGTACAAAACGGTCTTTGTACCGAAAGATTTTACCTATCCAATGACAAAAAAATCATTTAAAAATATTAAAATGTAGAAAAATATCTTTATAAATTCTACCATAGGAGTTCGTTTCACAGAAGTAGCCCCTTTAAAACACCTGTAAACGAAATCGAAAAAGTACAAAATGGTCTTTGTACCTAAAGATCTCAGCTATCTAATGCTAAAAAATCATTTAAAATTATTAAGATGTAGAAGAGATATTTTTTTTAATTTCTACCATTGAATTTCACTTGACTGAAGTAGCTTCTTTAAAATTCCCCTAAACAAAGTCGAAAAAGTACAAAACGGTCTTTGTACCGAAAGATCTCATATATCCAATGCCGAAAAAATCACTTAAAAATATTAAAATGTAGAAAAAATATCTTTATAAATTCTACCATAGGAGTTCGTTTCACAGAAATAGCCCCTTTAAAACACCTGTAAACGAAATCGAAAAAGTACAAAATGGTCTTTGTACCTAAAGATCTCAGCTATCCAATGCTAAAAAATCATTTAAAATTATTAAGATGTAGAAGAGATATTTTTGTAAATTTCTACAATAAAACTACCAATCGTGATTTTTGTTTTTCCCTCGACTCAAGTAGTCACTTTAAAATATCTGTAAACTGTCGAAAAAGGCCTTGAATAAATCGCTCTCAGTTATTTAAAAAAAAAAAAAAAGAAAGAAAGAAAGAAAGAAAGAAAATATCCCACATTTTTTTTTTTTTTAATGCAGATTAAATGTCTTTATAAATGTCTACCCTAAGACGCATTTTATAAATAATGTGTTACGGCAACGGGTCTCGAAATATAAAAAAAAATAATAATAATGATTCTAAAAATTTTATTGTTTTCATGCCACAGAAAATTTAGCTTTGCGAAATTGTGTTGGAAATCTTGATTTTTCCATGCTGATTTCTGCATAAATAAATGAAGAAAATTCTGCTACCGGAACTTTTGCAAGGTAGATCTTGTTTCCCTTGCTATCAGACCTGAGAAGTACAAGTTGTCTTATCTCGATTTCCTGTTTTGCTAATCACTTTTTCCACGGTTGGATATCTAGTCCCCCCAATAACTATCCAAATGCACATATCTCTCGGGCTATTAGGATTGAAAAGGTGTGAGAGTTTTTACCATTTGCTAATGACTTTTTTCTTGATGGGGTATCTTATCCCCTTTTTATCGCCTGGAGGTAAAGGGTGTCGTAAGATGACCATTTTTCTTGTCAATTATAAGCTTTGGAAATATCATTGGTCTTTTAAAGTGTCAATCTTTGAGTTTGGGATACTCCTTCCTGTTGGCAACAGTCATGTTTTGTGAGAGGATTCTGAGTTTCGAATTCACCGATGTAGGCTCTTAAGGAGTTAATGCGTGTTCGGGAAGAGACTGTTCGGTGACTGTATGGGGGTGACTTCCTGGGTTATCAGACGATAAACTCAGTTACTTTTTCTAACCTCTTCAGTTTATTTTAGGCTTCTTTTTTTCGTTCTTTTTTCTGGGGAGAAAGCGTGAGTTTCGCTTTCTTCAGAAAGTAATCAAAATATTTACAGAGTTCGGTATACATTGAAACCGAAGAATCGGAGAGAGTAAATATTTTTTGTTGGTGTCCTTTTTTTTTATATAGTAAGCATATTACCTATCAAGTATATTACGAAGCATATTACTCCTTTTTTAATTTATTCAATATGTTTTTTTGATCGAAAATGTAAAATAATGAATGACTGCTGAATGTGTAAATTTGCAAACAAAATCATGTGAAAGAAAATAAGTACATTTTTCTGTTTTTTGGGAACTCTTTTGAAATTGTTATGCGGCAATTTAAACACAATTCTGAATCGAATAAATATTCAGGTATGCTCAACAATCACTTATGCCATAGAAAATTCATGGAACTATCGAAAGAGATGACTCAAAATCTTTAAATTATTGAATGTGAGTTAAGTAGGTTGTTATGAATGTGCAATAATTAAAGGTACTACTTGGTTATCCCGTCGATCAAAAAAACCATCGCCAAATTATAAGATTAAATGCCAAGAATGGATGATCGTGAATGTCACATTCAGTGACATTAAATTCGATACAAGTAGTTAAAACGTCACTTAATGATTTTTTATTTCGACTTTTTCTTTGTACTTTATTTATATTCAACTAATTATTTGTGTTTTCGTTATTTAAAAAAAAAAAATTATATCAATATGTATAATTTGGCGTTTTGTAAAATTTGGCGAAATTGGTCGACGGGAAAACCAAGTAGTACCTAACTAAATACACTAATTTATATTAGCGAAGCCGATTGCTAAGAACGTATAATAATTAAATATACCGCTTAATATTTACAGCTCGGCTTCTAATTGTTAATATAACTATTAAGACTTCGCAACAAAAGAGGAATTCTTTAAAATCTTATTGTTAACTTTATATTACTCATAATTTATCACATATTGAAATTACAATAACCTTGAAACCCATTTTAGCACTTTTATTACTTGATTGTATATAACAGCTGGTAATCAAAATATTTTACTATATGTTTTCTCCTTTTTTTTATTTTCATAATTTTACTCTTAGTATTTAAAATCTCATATTTCTAAAACCTAACATCACATCTTTGTGATTATTCAAGCCAATTTAGCATGCTTTTTATATCCATAACAGATGAGTAAAATGCATCTGCCTCGAAAATAATTTTTTCCCCGTAGACATAACATTAATGCAATATGTATTTTAAACTGTTTTTTGAAATAAAATATGAATTGTAAAGCACATATTTTTAACCAAACATCGATTTCTAGAAACTTCAATCCGAATCCAAAAATAAAGCTCATTCTGCTTGGCAATTTTGCAATATTCCTTACAATTAAATTATTCCTACAAAAACTGGCTAAAATAATAGAAGCTGTAATCCTTGGACACTTTTATATTACTTCTACATTATTCCTACAAGTATTGCTTTATTTTTTTTTAAAACATAGTTTTGTTTCTACAAAGATTGCTTAAATAATGTAGCACTTTTAAATTAATCGTTGTGCACATTATGCGTAATATTATTTCTACAAAGTCTGTTTAAAAATTAAATAAATAAATACTTAAAAAGCAACTGTAAATTAATCTTTAAACATATTTTAACTAACACTATTTCCATAAAGATTGGTTTAATTTTTTTAAACTCTAAATTAATCACTGTACATATTTTGACTCGCATTATTTCTACAAAGATTGCTTTTGAAAAAGCTTATTGGTAAATTAATTGTTGGAAATATTGTAATTAACACTATTTCTAATGCCTTAAAATTTCGTAACTGTAAATTAGTCGTTGGCATATTTTGGCTGTCATTAAATCTACAAAATCTGTTAAAAGTCAGAACTATGAACTAATCGTTGTCCAATTTTTGATTAACATTACTTTTCAAGAATTAGTTAATCGTTGGACACATTTTAGCTGACATTGTTGCTACAAAATTTACTTTTAAAAAAATGTCAGAATTGTAAATTAATTGCTGTACACATTTTGATTAACATTATTTCTACAAGAACTGTTTTTTATAAAAACGCAACTGTAAACTAGTAGTCGTTTGACATACATTAACTATCATCATATCTTCTAATATCAATGAAAAAAAAAAAATGACAGAATTGTAAATTAATTGTTGCACACATTTTGACTAACACTATTTCTACAAAAACTGTTTTTATAAAAGTGTAACTGTAAACTAGTCGTTTAACATACATTAACTATCATGAAATCTTCTAAAATTGCTTTAAAAATTTATAACTATAAATAAATCGTTGGACATATTTTGGCTGCCATTATTTCTACAAAAATAGCTTTCTTTCAGTTTTCTGTTTACATCATGCCGATAAACATCTGAATCTTCTGATACAAGCAGCCGAATAATATAACACTTTTCCCTAAAAAATTTGTATCACGAGAAAGAAAACAAAAAAAAGGGGGAGGGCACAGAATGGTAAATTAATTGTTGTAAACATTTTAACTAACATTTATTTCTACAAAAGCAGTTTTTATAAAAGCGCAACTGTAAACTAGAAGTTTAAAATATACATTAACCATCATCATATTTTCTAGTATTGCTTTAAAAATTTATAACTATAAATAAATCGTTGGACATATTTTGGCTGGCACCATTTTTACAAAATAGGCTTTCTTTCACTTTTCTGTTTACATCATACGGATAAACATCTGAATTTTCTGATACAAGCAGCCGAACAATGCTGTACACATTTTAACAAACATTATTTTTACCCAAACTGTTTTTATAAAAGCGCAACTGTAAACTAGTCGCTTAATATATACGTTAACTATCATCATATCTTTTAATATTGCTTTAAAAATTATAATTAAATCGTTGGACACATTTTGGCTGGCATCATTTCTACAGAAACGACTTTCTTTCAGTTTTCTGTTTATATCATGCTGATAAACATCTGAATCTTCTGATACAAGCAGCCGAACAATACAATACTTTTGCTAAAGAATTCGTATCATGAGAAAAAAAAAAATAAAAAGAAGAAGAAAGAGAAAGGAGAACGGAATTATTAGCGTAGGCAGAGAGAAAGCTCCTTGATCAGTTGTTCTGCAACACTTGGTCCGGCAAGCCAAGCCACCAAGAAAAGGGTTCAGGGGGTCTTTGACCTACCGCCTACCGCAGGGTCGAAGGAATTACGGAACTACCTGACGATGGCGAGTGTGAGCAATCAAGTGGGAGTGAGGACGTGCTTTAGAACGGCACTCCAATTTCGTTTCTTCAAATTGAAATGCAGTTAGCAGTTTAGTTACATTACGGTTACAATGACGGAGGAATTCAAAAGTTCTGGGTGGGGCTGAAGTAGAAATTTTTAAATAAATAGAAAAAAAAAATCAATATTTATTAAAATATTTAAAATCAATCATCCAGTTTAACTTATTATTAAGGAGAATAAGCACCCTGTCAATATCAAAATTTCGATTTTTAAATTTTTGTATATAGAACCATAGTTAGAGCTGGATTTAACAAACATCTAATATCATTACTTACCTTTAAAATAAACCTTTAAATTCGTTAAGTTCTGTTTGTGGGTTTTATTTATTTATTTATTCCTTTCAAATTTTTCGTATTTCAAAATGATAAGGCTTTTATAAATATAAGTAAAAGTGCTTGATTTTTTTTTTTTTTTTTTTTTTTTTCGTTATAGTATATGGAAGAGATAACATTAGATTTTGAATATTTTGATAATAAAAAAAAAAAAAAATCTTTCGTACAAAAAATATTTACTTTTTCTGTCCCCCCCCCTAATTAGTCTCTTCCTCCCTATTCTTAATGTTTAAAAAATCCGATTTTTAATTGTATTTAAAGTATCATTGATGACCTAGAATAAAAACTGGATTTTTTTTTTTTTTTTTTTTTTTTTTTTTTTTTTTTTTTTTTTTTTAAGTAAAATACTAGTATCGTTCTAAATTTGGATGTTAAAATTGAACTATTTTGTAAAAAAAAAAAAAAAAAAAAAAAAAAAGTATAACTCTTACATAATATTTAAAAATATTTTTTAACTAAAAAAATAAATTATCTTGGGTATCAAGTCACCCGAATCGCATTATCACAAAATCAACATTTTAATTAATTTAGATTAAAAATTTAATATAAAGAAGATTGTGTAGAGCTAAGATATCAAATTATGGAGCAACAAAATAGTTAAATGAATAGAAATTTTCACAAAAAATAAACTGTCTCAGATACATGTAGTTGGATTTCTCGCTGAAATTTATATAAGAATTGAATCTCTTAAAATTACTTGAAATCTATACTTGCAGCAATACATATGAAAGAAAAGAATTGCGATTGAAAATATCGAAACTCTGTGATCCCTGGTCTGCAAATCTACTAGTTTCATAGTTATAGTGCATCACAGATTATATTTTATGCATAACGTAATGGAATTTTTTTGCGCATACTTGTAATTGAACTATTAAATGTTTTAATTATCAAAAAAAAAAAAAAAAAAAAAAAAAAAAATATGTTAATTTTTTTTAATGTTTTTTTTCCCTACATTGAGCTTCCTGTTTATATATATATATATATTTTTTTTTTTTTTCAAATTTAATACTTATAATGTTCGAATTTTAATTAAAACTTCATTTATATTTGCTTCATTTAGTAATTTGTTGTTCCAAATTAAAATTTATAATGTTTGAATTTTGTCTTAAAATTTAATTTATAATTTATATATTTAAAATAGATGATAATGTGAAAGAACTGGACATGTACACCATGAAAAATCGCAAATAAACGCGAGAACAAAAATCACAAGTTTGCTAAATGGTGTATAAATGTTTATTAAGTCTAAGAAATATGCAAACATTAAAATAAAGTTAAGAT